>CAWUFW010002561.1:104496-1304496 GCA_963921515.1 Calotriton arnoldi | reverse complement strand
GGCCTCACGATCAAGGCCAGTAAGTGCCAGATCGGGCAGGGTTCTGTGGTGTACTTGGGACACCAGGTAGGAAGCGGCCAGGTGGCGCCCTACAACCCAAGATTGACACCATTCTGGCTTGGGAGCCCCCAAGACCCAGACAGAGGTGAGAGCCTTCTTAGGTCTCACCGGCTACTATAGGAGATTTGTTAAGGGCTATGGCACCATCGTTGCCCCCTTAACAGAGCTGACCTCTAAGAGGCAGCCCAGGAAAGTGATCTGGACTGAGTCCTGCCAGAAAGCTTTTGATGCCCTGAAGGCAGCCATGTGCACGGCGCCCGTGCTCAAGGCACCTGACTTCTCCAAGGAATTCGTCGTGCAGACTGACGCTTCAGAGCATGGTGTGGGAGCGGTGCTCTCACAACTGAACGAAGAGGGCCTGGATCAGCCGGTAGTCTTCCTTAGCAGGAGACTACTTCCCAGGGAACAGAGGTGGAGTGCCATAGAAAGGGAAGCTTTTGCTGTGGTCTGGGCGCTGAAGAAGTTGAGACCATACCTGTTTGGGACTCACTTCCGGGTTCAGACAGACCACAGGCCCCTCAGATGGTTGATGCAAATGAGGGGTGAGAATCCAAAACTGTTGAGGTGGTCCATCTCCTACAGGGAATGGACTTTACGGTGGAACACCGTCCTGGTACAGAACACGCCAACGCAGATGGTCTGTCCAGGTTCTTCCACCTTAGTGAAGAGAACTCCAATGGGGTTGGGTAGTTCTCCCTACTTTCAGCTGGAGGGGACATGTGTTAGACTTGGCATCTTTTGGCGTGTTTCCCCTGACTTTTGCTTTCTGACCTCCTGGTTTTGACTCTGTTTTTGCTGGTGTAATGATTCTGCGCACTTTCCTCACTGCGGTCCAGTGGGAAAGTGCAAGTGCTCCTGTATAAAATGTGTTATGGATTGGCGTTTCCATGATTGGCCTATTTGGTTTATGTGTCAGTCCCTTGTAAAGTGCACTGCGAGTGCCAGGGCCTATAGACCAAATACTGTTGGTGGGCTGCAGCACTGGATTGTGCCACCCACGCAAACAGCCCGTAAAGTGTAACTCAGGCCTGCCATCGCAGAGCCTGTGCGCAGCCTGGGGCTGCCATGTCGACTTGGCAAGTGCACACACTTGCAAGTCCCTAAACCTTCCCTTTGCTACATGTTAGTCACCCCTAAGGTAGGCCCAAGGTACCCCTGTGGGCAGGGTGCGTTGTATGCGAGAGGTAGGACATGCCCTGGTGTGTGTGGCATGTCCTGATAGTGAATTACAGCCTAGTTCGTTGTTCACTATTGCAAGGCTACCTGTTCCCCATAGGCCAGAACGGGCAGTTTTGATTATTACAGCTTATAATCCTAACTGACCCCGGGAACATGGTAGAAATTCGAGTTTAGTATGCCTGGACTCAGAATGATAAAATGCATCTTTTAGTGAAGTTGGTTTTAACATTCTGTGTTTGAAAATACCACTTTTAGAAAGTGGGTATTTTCTTGTCTAACCATCCAAGCCTGCCTCTGCGAGGTTGTGTATTCCTTCTCTGGAGTGTGAGTGACAGGGGCTGGGGGATGCCAGGAGACAGGGTGAGTCAGCACAGGGCTGAATAGCAAGATCTACATGTAGATGGGTGGGAGGGGTTGCACTTGGGCCCTGAATAGGACAGTGCCTTCCCTCCACAATGCTGGCTCCACCTCCTGTGGTGCGTCTGATGTCCCTGGCCTACTCACTGAAAGAAGGGACGGAGACTTGTCCACAAAGTGCTCCAGAACTGGTTTGGACTAGGCAAAGGCCTCTCTGCCTTCAGAGAACAAAGGAATTTGGGATATAAATATTGGGGCCCTGACCCCATGAATTTAGATCTCGCTGGAATCAAGGAACCTGCCAAGACGAAGAGCTGGAAGAGCTGCCAGGAGGAGTACTGCCCCTTTGCTGTGTTGTTGCTTTGTTGGGTTGGCCTGCAGCTGCTGCTTCTGCCTTGGGCAGTGAAAGGAAGGAACTTTCTACAAACTTGTGCTGAGTATCTCCAAGGGCCTGGAACCGAGCTGGCCTCCTGTTAAGAAGTCTCAGGGACTACAAAGACTTCACAAGCCTCTGGGTACCGCTTCTGGAACGCTGTTTCAGTTGCCACAGAGGAAGGGAACTGCAACCGACTCCGTCAACCGAATCCATCCCTGGCCGGTGACCTGTTTGCACCGCAGACCGCATCGCCCCGCTTCGCATCGCAACCCTGGTCTCACCGTGGGCGACGTCCGACGCCGCCAACATCGAGCCGCTGCTTGCACCGTGACCTGTGGGCACCGCAGTTCGCATCGCATCGCATCGCTTCACTGAACCAGCCGGACCCGACCGACGCGGTCGCTGCAACTGGCTCAAGAGTCGTGACCGCACCGCACTTGGGGCACCGCTCGCACGTCTGCGACGCACCGCTCCGACTCGCACCGCTGTCCGACGCCAGCTCCCGCACTCCGGCTTGGTCACCTGCATCGCAACCTATCAGCACCGCATCGAGCATCGTCACGCCCTGCATCGCACGCCTTGGACTCACCGACTCCGTCTGCACGACGCTCATCGAGCCGCTGCCTGCACCGCATCGAGGGACACCGCACCTTGCATCGCTCCGTCTTGCACCGCAAC
This sequence comes from Calotriton arnoldi, assembly GCA_963921515.1. NCBI lineage: Eukaryota > Metazoa > Chordata > Amphibia > Caudata > Salamandridae > Calotriton > Calotriton arnoldi. The sequence continues at coordinate 1,301,846 of CAWUFW010002561.1, read as the reverse complement.
CGCGACGAACGCCGACCGGCTCGTACACTCCGTACCAGCCCCAACGAGAAAAGGTACTGTGACCGAGTCTGTTCACGACTCTGCTGGCCCGTATCGACGCGGTCGGCTGGAACTGTTAGACTGTGGTTTTCAGCATCGCGGTAGGCTCGGACGGAGCTACCGACTCGTACGAACTTTGTTTTTGAACTATTCCTGCAAAGAAGAAGTTACCTTATCAAGCATTCATTTTTAAAGTATAGTATTGTGGATTTTTGTCGTAATTGGTCTTGTCTTGAGTATATAAAATATTGGTTATTTTTCTAAACTGGTGTGGTGTCAGTTTGTAGTGCTTACACTGTATTACTGTTGGTTATGTGCAAATGCTTTACACACTGCCTCTGAATTAAGCCTGACTGCTCGTGCCAAGCTACCACGAGGGTGAGCAGGGGTTACTTCACGAGTGTAACACACTTACCCTGACTAGGAAGAAGGGTCCCTACTTGGACAAAGGTGCAAGCCCTTGCCAACTAGAGACCCCATTTCTAACAATCGTTAAGAAGGACACCTAGACTTTTTACCTTCCTTACGGGGGATGGGCAGGATCCTGCCACTTCTGGCCACCAAGCTGTGTTCCAGAGGGCAATGTTTTCTCAGAATAGTAGCACCTCAGTTTTATCGGTATTCAACTTTAAACAGTCGTCACGCATCCATCTGATTATGTGGACCATACAGTTGTTAAATTTTATTGCCACGTCATCCGGCTTTGATGATAGACACCACTATTTGCGTATCGTCCGCATAACAAATAGCAGTGAAGCTGTGAGAGCGGAGGAGTATGGCCAGTGGGGCGGGTTCACTGATAGAATATCGTTAACAAAAATATCGATGTTAAAAATATCGGAAAAAAATATAGACTACAAAAATATCGACCCCCATACCTACACAGGTAAGTACAAAAATATCGATGTAAAAATATAGATGTAAAAAATATCGATTTAAATATACATTATAAAATAAAATAATATATATTGAATATATCAAATATTAATATTAATTTTAACAAAATAAATTACATTTCATATATATTTTTACAAAATGTTACAAATAAACTTAATAAAAAAAGATAAACACACAATCATTTATACATATATATATTTAATTTAAAATAATTAATAAACTATTATCATTAATTTATTTTAAAACTTGAAAATTATATAAAAATAATATATATATATCAATAATTTAAAATATTTAAAAAAATCTATAATAAATTAAAACATTAAACTATTAAAAAATATTTTAACTTCAATTTCCCACTCCAAAGAGTGCAACAGTAGGGAAAGTGTTGGATAGCGGAGGGGTAAAAATTACTATTCCCACTCCAAAGAGTGCAACAGTAGGGAAAGTGTTGGATAGCGGAGGGGTAAAAATTACTATTCCCACTCCTGTGAGTGCAACAGTAGAGAAAGTGTTGGATAGCGGAGGAGTAAAAATTACTATTCCCACTCCAGTGAGAGCAACAGTAGGGAAAGTGTTGGATAGCGGAGGGGAAAAAATTACTATTGCCACTCCAGTGAGTGCAACAGTAGGAAAAGTGTTGGATAGCGGAGGGGTAAAAATGACTATTCCCAAAGAGTGCAACAGTAGGGAAAGTGTTGGATAGCGGAGGAGTAAAAATTACTATTCCCGAACTTTTGGAGGAGGGTCATGGCCTGTTTGGGAGAGGTGTTGGGGTGGGAACTCCCTTTCTCTCCCAGATTGACAATCCTACATATCCTGGAGGGTATAGGTGGCAACATCTATAAGCGGCATTTGTTACTACTGGGATTGACGTTGGCGAAAAGGGATATAGCAAGGGCATGGAAGGCGACAGCTCCGCCCTCTATCTCGGCTTGGAAGAATGGGTTAGATTTCTGCATGGGGTTAGAGACTCCAATATTTAAGGCCAGGGGTTACCCACAAAAGCATCCCAAAATTTGGAAGAGATGGGCAGATATCGCGGCCTGGATTTGGATCCAGTGCCCCGGGTGGACTCATAGGCATTTATGGAGATACGTGGGCCCTTGGAATAAGGGATTTGGGGGACAGCGGGAGACCTTTGAGGTGGGACCAGGGTATGCAGTGGCCAATACGATGCAGTGACGAGTTAAAGCAACAGGGGGGGTTTGATGTGTTTATGTTCTTTGGTTCTACAATTATGAAGATAAAGAAAAAGTGTGTATCAAACGTCAATGGAAATGCTTTGTAATGTCTACTATGGCAGACGTTTCCTGGGGTAAGGAACTCTGCAAGATATGTGACTTTTGATCCAATAAAAATTTGTTTTAAAAACAAAATTACTATTCCCACTCCAGTGAGTGCAACAGTAGGAAAAGTGTTGGATAGCGGAGGGGTAAAAATTACTATTCCCAAAGAGTGCAACAGTAGGGAAAGTGTTGGATAGCGGAGGAGTAAAAATTACTATTCCCGAACTTTTGGAGGAGGGTCATGGCCTGTTTGGCAGAGGTGTTGGGGTGGGAACTCCCTTTCTCTCCCAGACTGACAATCCTACATATCCTGGAGGATATAGGTGGCAACATCTATAAGCAGCACTTGTTACTACTGGGATTGACGTTGGCGAAAAGGGATATAGCAAGGGCATGGAAGGCGACAGCTCCGCCCTCTATCTCGGCTTGGAAGAATGGGTTAGATTTCTGCATGGGGTAAGAGACTCCAATATTTAAGGCCAGGGGTTGCCCACAAAAGCATTCCAAAATTTGGAAGAGATGGACAGATTATCGCGCCCTGGATTTGGATCCAGTGCCCCCGGTGGACTCATAGGCATTTATGGAGATACGTGGGCCCTTGGAGTAAGGGATTTGGGGGACAGCGGGAGACCTTTGAGGTGGGACCAGGGTATGCAGTGGCCAATACGATGCAGTGGCGAGTTAAAGCAACAGGGGGGGTTTGATGTGTTTATGTTCTTTGGTTCTACAATTATGAAGATAAAGAAAATGTGTGTATCAAACGTCAATGGAAATGCTTTGTAATGTCTACTATGGCAGACGTTTCCTGGGGTAAGGAACTCTGCAAGATATGTGACTTTTGATCCAATAAAAATTTGTTTAAAAAAAAAATTACTATTCCCACTCCAAAGAGTGCAACAGAAGGGAAAGTGTTGGATAGCGGAGGGGTAAAAATTACTATTCCCACTGCAAAGAGTGCAACAGTAGGGAAAGTGTTGGGTTGCGGAGGAGTAAAAATTACTATTCCCACTCCAGTGAGTACATCAGTAGGTAAAGTCCTGGATAGCGGAGAGGTAAAAAAACCTATTCCCACTCCAGTCAGTGCAACATTAGGGAAAGTATTGATAGCGAAGAGACAAAAATTAATATTCACACTCAAACAGTTAAAACAAAAATAAAAAAAGATTAAAAATTATAAAAAAATCATAAACATAAATAAACAATATTTAGAAATGAAAAATCAAATATGATAAATATATAAAAAGAAAAAGTATTATAATATTAATTACATATAAAATACCTACAAATAATATATAATTTAAATTAATAAATACATTTATTAAAAAAATCTTTTAAACTAGAAAATATTTACAAACAAATAAATTAATTAATACATAAATGTATTTCCTACCCTATACCACACCAATAACAAAAAACGTCAAAATGTTTTATTTTTATTTTTTTACAAAATTAACATCATTGATAATCAATTTAAAAAATATTATTAATTAAAAGAAACTAATAAACAATAATTGACTACACACACTTTTACACTATATCAACAACAGACACCTAAATAAAACTCTAAAATAATAAAACACAATTAAAACTTATTTATAAATTAAAAACTATTACTATTAACAACAATAAAGTGATTAAAATGTATTTAATACCCACCCTTTACCCCTTTAAAAGTAAAAACAACAAACAAAAATATAAACAATTACCCAAAATACATATCAAATAATTAACATTAATTAACAACTATATATTAATTGATTAAATACAAATTACTTCCCACCCTTTACTCCTATAAACACCAAAACACACACCTAAAATTAATTACACAATTACCATAATTAATTACCAAAGAATTAATTAAAATGAATTAACATCTAATCATTAATCCATCAATTAAAAATAAATTACTTCCCACCCTTAACACCTATAAACACCACAACACACACCTAAAATTAATTACACAATTACCATAATTAATTACCAATTAATTAATTAAAATTAACAACCATTAATTAATTAATAATATATTACTTTACACATTTGACACTATAACATCTCAATTAAACAAATATTAATAAATAAAAAATAATCAATAAATGTAATATAATTAAATTACTTCCCACCCTATTCCCCTATAAACCCACAACCCGCTATGGAACTAAAAACGCAAAATTCTAATAAATTTTTTAAAATAAATTTAATATAATTAAATTACTTCACACCCTATTCCCCTATAAACCCACAACCCGCTATGGAACAAAAAATGCAAAATTCAAATAAAATTTGTTTTAATAACTACTAAAAATGTAACACATATATTAAAAATACAGACAATTCTTATACAAAAAAACATACAACCCATACATATAAAATATATACTAAAATACAAAACATTAACAAACGATATTTTTAACAACTATATTTTTGCAAACGATATTAAACACTTCGATATTTTTAAAATCAATATTACTTACCTTAAGTCGATATTCTTGACCATGATATTCTTGCTGTCGATATTTATAACCCACGATATTTGCAACTCCATATTTGTGCAACTCGATATTTTTGATTCGATATTTTGTCCCTGCACCAGTGGGGCGACGTAGACATTGAACAGGGTTGGGGATAACGAAGATCCCTGGGGCACTCCGCATGGCAGGGTGTAAGGATATGATTTATGCCCTCCCATCGCAATAGTTTGTTCTCTGTTTGCTAGGAACGATCTTAGTATCTCTGAGGCTCCACCTGTGATCCCCATTTCAGATAAGCGCTGAATGAGCACTTGATGGTTTACCGTATCGAATGCGGCTGAGAGGTCTAGCAAGATTAGTATTGCCTTCCCTCCTCCATCTAGCTGGATGCGGATCTCCTCGGTGGCTGCAATGAGGGTTGATTCTGTGCTGTGTAGAGGTCGAAATCAATGTTGTGCAGGGTCCATTTTGTCATTTGACTCCAGGAAGTACAGCAGATCTTCGTTAAGCGCTTTTTCAAGGATTTTAGAAGGAAACTGCAGACAGGAAATTGGCCGGTAATTTTTGACCTCTGTAGGGTCTTGGGAAGGTTTTTTCAGAATGGGCCGTACTAAGGATGTTTTTCAGATGTTTGGAAAGGATCCTGCTTTCAAAATGTTATTTAAAAGAGGTGCTAAATGACCTGCTATGGTACTAGGTACCATGTGGAGAACCGTAGCCGGACAGGGGTCCAATGGGGAACCAGACTTAGTAGACAAAATAAGTCTCTCCACTCGCTCAGGCGTGAGGTGATTGAAATTATCAAGACGAGCCTGCATAGTTACTTAACCATTATCTAGGCCACCCATCACGTCTGAGCTGTCCGCAGCTTGATGGCTGGAGAACTAGTCAAATACACTTTTTACTTTGCTTTAAAGAAGTCTGCCAATTTATCGCAGAAATTCGTTGGGGGTGTGCTGTTTGCTTTCATCTAGTTCTGATAAAGCTGTGACTGTTTTAAAAAGCTCTATGGCTGAGTTTTTAGCCAAATTAATTTTCTCAGTAAAGAAACATGACTTTGGCGAGATTATTGCCTCTTTGTAATTTTCAATAGATTTTCTATAGTAGTCTTTTTCCACTGCTGAGTACTCTTTCTTCCATATTCGTTCTTGGGCCTTACACTTTTTCTTTTGCACATTCATTTAAAAATAGAATTAAATCCTTTTCCTGGAAACTGTAGGTAGATGCAGCTCAGCTTACGCCCTGCCTGTGTTGTCAAGTTTTTGTAAGTGTCTTATTATCATTCGGCCTGCTTGCTTGAATAGCGGTGTTATTCCGTTACTACTCTTTGTATTTATTAATTTATTTTATTTATTTATAAAGTTTTGTATAGCGCAAATAAGACCCTAGAGAGTATCAGAGCGCTTCACATTATAGTGTAGGTAGGATACCGTTGTAAGAAAAGGCATTTGTTACATATATGGGAATAGCAAGGTAAAGTTGGAGTTCATGGTTGCACATCAATGTAGTGGTCATTCAGGGCATCTGTATAGAGGGCAGGTAAGTAAACAATAGAACCTAAAGTATCTTAGGACAGAAACTTGTTCATTGGTATTGTTTTCACTTCTTTTTTAAATGAAGCGGTAGATTAGATTCAACGGACATCTGGTGGCAGAGAGTTCCATATCTTCGGGGCGATGCCCGAGAAAGCTCTGTAGCTTGTTCTCTTTTTGTGGAAAATCTGTGGTTTCAGTAGCAGTGAACTTGCACTTCGTGAAGGTCTGCATCCCCCTGATAACTCTAGCTTTTGTGCCAGATATATGGGGGTCTTGAAATGTAGGGCTTTATGCGTCATGCAAGCAATATTTAGCTGTATTCTTGCTTCGTACAGCAGCCAGTTTAAGGTTTTTAGTGCTGGGGATATGTGATCATTTCTTTTTGTACCGGTTATCAGTCTGGCCGCTTCATTAAGGGAGGCCCTTAGCGGGGCCAAATTGTATTTAAGAAGACCGCAAAGAGTGGAGCTTCCATATTCTAGCCTCGGCAATACAAGAGCTTGGACCGCCAACTTAAAGTCGTTCCTGTGGTAGGAAGGGTTTGAGTTTCCTTAGTATACTCATCTCGTATTTAGCTCCCTTGGTGGCATTGTTGATATGATTCTGCATATTTAAGTGTTTGTCTAGTGTGATTTCAAGGGATTTAGTGGACTCAATAATGTGAGGAGAACAGTTGAAGACTGTTAGATACTTCATCCAGAGGTTGATCTTCGGAGTGTGGTAAGGAGGAGCGATGAGGAGGAATTTAGTTTTGGAAGTGTTGAGCATGAGATGGTTATCAGTGAGCCAGTTTTGAGTGTTCAGCAAGGTAGAGTTGAGTGAAATAAAGTCTTCTGGGAAGGAGATTTTTAGATACAATTGAGTGTCCTCTGCATACATGTGATAAAGAATGTTTGCAGAATTCAATGCATTTGCAAGTGGTTCCAGGAATAAGTTGAAGAGTATGGGTGAAAGAGCGGACCCCTGTGGAACCCCATATTGACGGTGGAGGGCTGAGAGAGGGATTGATTCACCTTGACTCTTTGGGATCTGTTGTGAAGGAATGAAGTAAACCATTGCAGTACAGGCCCTGATAAGCCCATCCTTTGTTCAAGAATGGAAAGTAAGCTATCGTGTTTAACAGTGTCGAAGGCAGAGGATAAGTCAAGTAGAATCAGAAGACATTCATTTTGGTCTAGCATTTTTAAAATGTCATCCATGATGCGATTGAGAGCAGATTCAGTGCTGTGACCTCAACGAAAACTGGACTGATATTGATCCAAAGAGTTGGAATTTCTCGATGTGTATGCAGAGTTGAGTTTGCACGCACTTTTCTAGAAGTTTCGCTAGAGTGGGGATGTTGGAAATAGGGCGGAAGTTGTTAAGATCAGAGCTGTCTGCATGAATTTGTTTTTAGAATGGGGAGTAATTTTTAGGCAGTCAGGGATAGTGCCTTGCAATAACGAGGCACTAACAATCTTTGACCATAAGGGGAGAATGGCAGCTTTTATTTCTTTGAAGATTGAAGGTGGTAGTGGGTCGCTGAAGTGATTAGATGGGTTGGTCGCCAGAAGGATGTGGTAGATGTCACTTTCGCTGAGTAGCGAGACGCATTGTTCTTAGGGACATCTCCAAGGGGACCGAACCGATCAGGGCCCAGAGAGGCGAGTGGAGAAGCAATCCTTGTATTTGGAAGAAGAGCCCTCTTTGATTCTAGGTCTATTTCGATGCTTTTTGTTTTCTCCACAAAGAATGCGGCAAATTCCTCGCATGTAGGAATGCTGTCACCCTGGTCTGGACGATTAGGTGCATTGAGCGATTGTTGCTTAACGATTTCAAAAAGTTTTTGGGCACTTGGTTCATTCTTTGAGCAAGTGGGTTATTCTGTTACTGCTCTTTGCAGCACTTGGCTCATTCTTTGCATAAGCGGGTTATTTTTTCAATGTTCTATGTAGCGATTGGTTCATTCTTCAATGCTCTTAGTAGCACTTGGTTAATTCTATGAACAAATGGGTTGCTCTGCCACTGCATTTGGTAGTGCTTAGTTGGTTCTTTGCGTAAGCACATTATTCTATCAGTTCTCTTTGTAGTGCGTTGTTCATTCTTTGCCCAAGAGGGCAGTGCTTTGAGAGTAAGTGCATGGCATATTTTGACAGGTTTTGGTGACTACCTACCAGTTGGTCTTACACAGAGCCCACTCTGATGTGCAGGGCCACGGCTTACCTATCCTGAGCTGACAGCACTCCGGTCCTCTGCCACAGCTTCTGGGCACTGTTCTCAGAAATGTGCTGCTTAGCTCAAGTGCCTCCATTCTATATCCGCCTTGTCTCTTTTAAGTTCTGAGATAATAGGAATTGGTTTTTTTGAAAATACACTGTCAGTCAAGTTAATGTACCAACTGTCCTGTTTATTCTCTTAATTCAGACATGAAAAAAGTACAGTAGGATGTACTTCACGTCGTAACATGGTTTAACTGCTCGAAATATTACTTGTTTAAGCTTGCATTTAATTAAAAAAATAAATCACCTGGTGCTTGCTCAACAAGCACCCATTCACAATTTGGCAAGCATTCTTGTGCCAGCCTTTTCCCTGCAGAATAGGGAAAATGACAAGAAGTGACTGTAAGAGTGTCCAATGTAGGTCTAAGACACTTGAATTGATGCCAGATTTTCTTGTCCTCCACATAACAATGTACTTACTTTGATTTGAAAGACTACTTATGTAATTAGTCAGTGGTTAGGTTATCCTTAAAATATGGTGTGGATCCAGCCCATCTGGGCTTGATTTGGACATCCATCTTTTCCCCAAATTTGTTAAAGATTTCGCAGTTCAACTGATGTTGCACTCCACTGCCCGGCATCCTCAGATGACATTTGGTTTCACAAGGAATTTTTAGGACAGGTTTGTAAGTGTACGTGTGGACATCTTCCTCCTACAAACTTTATCTACTCAAATGATACACCGAATAGGATGGTCTTAAAGGCATGAGATGGAATTATTGCAGTAAGGGTCACAGGCAGGCTGTTTATTAAGTACATTAGAATCACCTAGACTGTGTATGCCCTGTTTTACGATTCAGAGCTGTAATATTGTCCTTTTCAATGAAAATATGAGCAACCCTAATGTCCATGTGAACAAGGGTATTAAGTGACCTTAGAACAAGTATTCACATGGAACTCATTTAAAGAAATTGTTTTAGTGAAAGAATTTTCTGTGTGGACTGAATCTATACCAGTATTTAAATTCAAATTTTTGACAGAATTTTCTTGTCTTGACCTAATCAATGTAGACATTAATTCAAAGTGAGCAACCAATATCTTGTGGTTTAATCCGCTTCAGCCGAACCAAATGTTTTTTTTTTAATAGACAATTATACAGTCTTAACAGTCATAATGATGTGAGTGATAGAAGATTTTCTGAGAAAGAAAAGCAAACCCCAAGTAAAAAAACACAAAACCCAACAAAAAGGAAAAGAGAGTGGTAAAGTTTCTGAACATCTGAGGTATATTGGTTATTAAAGACAGCCAATTATATTTGAAACAATGAAGGGCACAAAGGGATTTCTCAATGTGCCACCCGTACAAAAATTAAATCTGTCTTTTTGCTTGTCGATGGCGTTTCAACCCTATATCCATTATTAGGGTCTCATAAGGACTGTGGTAACCTGGGGATGGCTGAAGGTTGAAGGTTCTATCCACTCCTTTGAGGACCACTATGGCTACGATGATGCAGAAAAATCCTAGCCCAGGGTGAGAATACTGTTGGGCTGAGAAGGTGGCAAGGGTGGCAAATTCACTGAGGCAACTTGTCATTTGCAATGCCGTGACGGGTTGAAGATTTCTAAAGACGCCACAATCGGCTCCATTAGTTGTGACCTGTAATGGGACAGAGGCAGATCCCTCAATGCAGTGCTCTCCCGAGCTGAGGATGGTCTTCAGATAAGCCTTATCTGGCTGCGGTCTGTGATGGAACCCAAGCCACCCGGACTGTGCAGTGATGCGATGCCATAATAATGCGATGCCATACACCCTCCAGTCAGTGAATTAACCCCAAAGTCATACACCCTCCACTCACTGAATAAAACCTCACAGTCATACACCCTCCACTCACTGAATTAAACCCCAAAGTCATACACCCTCCACTCACTGAATAAACCCCCAAAGTCACTGAATAAAACCTGCCACCCCATTCAGAATGGACAAGATATCATCAGGGCGCATCTCGGTCACCAGTCTGTAATGCAAGCTGCAGAATTGCCTAAAAGGCACCACAGACCAAGCAGACTGTGTGCTATACAGATAACACTATTGTATCAGAGCATACCTCCTCTGCACACATGTAGCATCTCATGAGGTCCCAACTGTCTAGCGCTGGTGGACAACTTTCCTCGCTGGTCTCCGCATGTTCCTTACCTGCCTCATGTTTAGAATCCCATAATCCATCCAGCACGAAAGAGTCTGCCGCCCAAACCACACTGAAGTTTTCCACAGGTACAATCCACCCATGGATCCCAGGGCACCAACAGCATTTGTCTCCTCTGACACCTGCTCCGACTGAACCTTGCGGAAGACATCAGGGCTGCAGCCTCACTACCACACCCAAAAGCCGGGTAGAGGTGACAGCAGTGCTCCAGTTACAGGCTGGCTTGGGCTAGTGCGGGCTGCGCCACTCGCCCAGGTGGTGTCACCAATCGAGAGGTGGGGAGAGGGGAGCGGTAGTGCAGGGAATGCCCACAGAGGGATTAAGAAGCTTTCAGGAGTTTTTAAAACTAGGGTGATCGGCACTGAGCACTGGTAAACTACGCCACATGGCTAAGGCAGAGTTGTTTGCAAAACTCCGTGCTACAAGCAGAGTGCGGAGTAGACAAAACCCTGTGAACTCTGCTGCGGAGCGGAGTTTAGCGCCCAGGCCTAAAAGTAACATAATTTAACTGTACTCGATGAACTGGTCATAAAACGATGCAAGACTGCGCTGGCCTTGTGAGGATTAAACCTGTCAGATGGGCAAGACTCGATGTCAGTAGCAGGTGTTTAACTCAATGAGCTATCTTGCTAACACAGAGAGAATAGGTTCTTGCTAAAGCACTCGAGTATTATGGCAAATGCTGCAGGCTTGAAGTTAAAAGAGCACTTTGGGGTAGCATTTAGACAATGTCTGAAATGTGAAAGTATATTGTACTACTACAAAAAAAGATAAGATTAAGAATATCAGTTGGTAGTAAGAACAATGGGGCCGATTATGATGTAGGTTGGAGTTGCCTCCGACCGACATCTTTGCGGTTTCTGGACTGACCGACCTCGAGTCTGCGTTCCAAAACCGCAATTACGATGCTACTCCCATTTACCTATGGGAGCTTGTGGTGCGGGCAGAAACCGCCCACACCACAAGCTCTCATAGAGAAATGGGAGTTTGTGTAAATCTCTGCACCGTGTGGCAGGCAACACGGTGCAGGGATTTTCAGGGGGAACAATAGGTGCCCCCCAGGCCATCAACCGGAGACCGACCGAGTCGGAAAGCCCAACATGGAAAGCCTGTCTGAAACCAACATCACAATCCTGATGGCAGAAACGCTGTCCGTTTGGGATTATGTGCGGCTTACAACTGGCCGACCGGCTCCTTGAGCCCGTCGGAAGCCAGTCGGTTTGACCGGCCGATTTAAACTCTGACCACCTTCTTTGTAATAAGGCAGTCGGAGTTTAAACCATGGATGTCGGCAGGTTAGAGGCTTTCCGACCGACATCCAAATGAGGCCCAATATGTTTTGTTTAAAAATATATAGACACTACAATGCGTGTGGTACTGTTTCATATTCACATATACATTATATGTGAATATGAAATGCTGTTTCCTAAACAACATTCTACCATTTATATCTGCTGAAAGAGATGTTGCTGCTGCTTTACTGTGGAGTGGTCATATCATACTTGGTTTAATGCAAATTTTGTGGACTCCAGTGGTAATGAAAGTCATACCAAAATTCTCACAGAAAATGTTTGAAGTGAACAATCTAGCATGGAGAAAGAAGGGCCAATAGCTGCAAGCATATTGCTATTTTGCACTTTTTAACATTTCATAATTTGTTTTATGTTCCATAGTTTTAAAGTTTTAATGTGATTGAATTAACATTCCTGCAGAACTGATTTCGAAATGTTAGCACCTCGATGAGACAATAGTCACTTATAAAATCTATTCAATTTTTTGATAGTAGGCGATTAATCCACCTATTATGGCGATCTAATTATGGGGGACAAATTACTTGAATTTAATTTTACTTAGCGAAGGAGTGCCTGAGGGTCTGTAGGACAAACCTTTATTCCTCAGTGTGGCTCTGGGAAGATAAGTGATGATGGTTAGGCATTTGCTAAAAGGCCGGTTGTATTTCACACCCGATTATGGCTTTTTGTAACTAAATAGATGTACACTAGGGTGCCAATGAAATGATCTAGATAGCTTTAACTGCTTTGTACTGTATGATCAAGCATTATTTGTTTTATATGAGAGATGTATTTGTTCTTTTACGGTTTTTAACCAAAATAAAGCTATATTAACTTACTTACTTTACTACTGCAACAGCTTTTATAATGTCTCTCCAGTACCTCTTTATCAGAACTCCAGAGAGTTCCAAACTATACAGCTCATCTGGTGTTTGGTTTGAAATGACACAATCACATAACAACTAGCCCGCAATCCCTTCACCACCTCCTAGCATGTCAGTACTCGAGGCCTGAATGTTTACAGACTCTGAGTTGTTTTCATTTATATTTGAATATCCTTCAAGACACCCACCCATTTTCATGCAGTCATTTTTTTGCCCGCTGGTGAGCTATTTGCATATGGGCAGTGAAGCAGCTGAACTGCACTAGTTGATTTGCCGGGTTAAAGTCGTGGCATTTGTTGGCTTGGGATGTCAGGTGCAATGTAGTTTAAAACGGGTAGTTCTGGGGTGGACGTGTGATGGCTGCATGTGCAGTCGGCACACCTTCTGGTTGGTTTAGCGCTTGAAGCTTTGAGTTTGTGTGGACCCATCAATGCATGATTGAATTTTAGGTTAAGGTCGGGGGTAGGTTCACATGTGGCTTCCTCAGTGAGTAGTGCATCTTGGCCTGCGACCCTCCTGGTTGAGTATTGTCTCATGTATCTGGATGGAGAGATGCATGTGCTTCTGGTGTGGAATTGCTCTATGCAGTAGTTGGCAGCTTCCCTTAACATAGCTCTTTGTCTTGGGCATGATACTGGCGCCTACTGTGGTTGTGACGCAGGATTGCAGTTGTAGCATTGCATAGTCCAGGTGCGTTGGACAGGTAGGTTGTTGCTGCCATTTGTACATGTTGTGGCTTAATCCAAAGGACGTTATAAGGGTGATGGTGTCACATGCATAAGTATTAATGCATGTGTTAATATGAATAGATCTTTGGTGAAAAACAGAATGACAAATCCCAAATGAAGAATTGATAATGACAAATGTCTCATTCTGTGTTAGGTGTTGATAGTAATGATGAACCTATAATAAAGAATGCCATAATGAAAAAAATACAACATCAAGCCTAACCTTAGCCCTTCAACTTACTCTAAACTTTTCCTAACCCTAAATTCAACCCTTGCAAATTTGCAATTAATGTTCCATAGATATTTTAAAATATATCAAAAATCTACATTGTTTCCATGTTATTTTTTGTTTTAGAATTATTCAATAGAAAGTCACATTACTTCATTATGTTTTGCTTATTTTAACATAGTTCCTGTGACTATTTTGACCCCTTCATGCCACTTTGTGCTGTATGTCCTCCCTGTTTTTATATGCCTCTTGTTGACAGACAGTGGTGGCTGTGCTGTCTTTGCCTTGTATGTCAGACCTGATTCTCTTTGGTGTGATACTCCCATGATTTTCTTTTCATAATATTAGTTTATTGTGTGGAAAATGGTATGTTTTTTGGAGGGATGGGGATAAATGTTAATTTGGCCTACATGTGGAATGCAACTTCAGCTGGTTATACAGCGAGGAGAGGGATTTTCAATCAATCAATCAGGGAATTGTAAGCGCGCTACTCACCCGTGAGGGTCTCAAGGCGCTGAGGGGGGTCCGCAGATCTGTTTAGCCGAAGAGCCAGGTCTTGAGGGTCTTCCTGAAGGTGTTCAGGGAGGGGCGCGTCTGATGTCTGCCGGTAGCTCGTTCCAGGTCTTGGCTGCAATGTGAGAGAAGGATCTTCCGCCTGCTCTGGCTCTGTGGATGCGCGGGGTTTCGGCCAGTGCGAGGTTGGAAGATCGGAGGTTTCTTTTGGGTACGTAGAAGTTGATTCTGTCGTTGAGGTATTTGGGTCCATTGTTGTGTAGGCATTTGTAGGCTTGAGTGAGGATTTTGAAAGTGACTCTTTTCTCCACGGGGAGCCAGTGGAGACTTCGTAGGTGTTGGCTGATGTGTTCGTGTCGGGGGATGCCGAGGACGAGTCTGGCGGCGGTGTTCTGTACTGTCTGGAGTTTGCGGAGTAGGGACTTGTTGATGCCGGCGTAGAGTGCGTTTCCATAGTCCAGTCTGCTGGTGATGAGTGCGTGGGTGACTGTCTTCCTTGACTCAGGGGGATCCACTTGAAGGTCTTGCGGAGGATGCGGAGGGTGTTGAAGCAGCTGGAGGTGACGGCGTTGACCTATCGGTTCATGGAGAGTGTTGAGTCGAGTACGATGCCGAGGTTCTTGGCGTGGTCTGAGGGGGTAGGTGGGCTTCCGAGGGCGGTCGGCCACCAGGTGCTGTCCCATGCAGAAAGGGTGGTACCGAGGACGAGGACTTCTGTCTTCTCGGCATTGAGCTTCAGGCAGCTGTTGGTCATCCAGACTGCGACGTCTTGCATTCCTTTCTGGAAGTTGAGTTTGGCAGTGGTGGGGTCTTTGGTGAGGGAGAGGATGAGCTGGGTGTCGTCGGCGTAGGATACGTTGTTGAGGCCGTGTTGTCGGACGATGGCTGCGAGGGGGGCCATGTAAATGTTGAAGAGGGTGGGGCTCAGTGATGAACCCTGTGGGACTCCGCAAGTGATTTTCGTGGGGTCGGAGAGGAAGGGTGGGAGTCTGATCCTTTGGCTTCTTCCGGTGAGGAATGATCGGATCCAGTCCAGGGCTGTTCCTTGTATGCCTGCGTCGTGTAGTCTGGCGACTAGTGTGCGATGGGAGACGGTGTCGAAGGCCGCTGATAGGTCGAGTAGGATGAGGGCTGTGGAGTGGCCTTGGTCCAGGAGGGTGTGGATGTCATCTGTGGCGGCGAGTAGGGCGGTCTCTGTGCTGTGGTTGCTTCGGAATCCGGATTGGGACGGGTCGAGGACGGCGTTCTCTTCAGTGAATCGTGTCAGTTTCCTGTTGACTGTTTTCTCTGCAACTTTGGCTGCGAAGGGGAAGAGCGAGATGGGCCGATAGTTCTTGAGGTCGGTGGGGTCAGCTGTGGGCTTCTTGAGCAGTGGTCTGACTTCTGCGCGCTTCCAGTCGTCTGGGAAGGTGCCTGTTTTGAAGGAGGTGTTGATGGTGCGTTGTAGTTCGGGTGCGATGGCGGCCACGGCTCTGTGGTAGATGTGAGGGGGGCAGGGGTCGGTGGGGGCCCCCCCGAGTGGATGCTTTTCATGGTCGAGGCGGTGTCTTCGGCCGTGATCGGTGTCCAGTTGGAGATGGTGGGCTGGCTGGTGTTTCGGGGGGCCGTCTGTGGCGCCTGGTGGATGGTCGATGAAGTTGTCGTAGAGGTTTTTGATCTTGAGGTGGAAATAGGTTCCAAGCTTGTCGCAGAGGTCTTGGGATGGGGTGATGTCTGTGGCTTCGCTGCGTGGGTTGGTGAATTCTTGAATGACACTGAAAAGTTCCTTGGAGTTGGTGGAGTTGGCCAGGATTTTGTTGTGGATGAAGTTCCTCTTGGTGGCTCTGATCTGGTTGTGGTAGTCCGTCATGGTGTCCTTGTAGGTGGTGTGGTTTTCGGTTGTCTTGGTGTTTCTCCAGTTCTTCTCCAGGCGTCTGCAGGTGCGTCTGGCTTCTTGGAGAGCGGTTGTGAACCAGGCAGCTTTCCTGGGGCGTTGTCTGTCGGGGTTGCGTAGCGGGGCGAGCTCGTCTGCGCAGTTGGAGATCCAGGTGTGGAGTTCTCTGGCTGCGTCGTTTGCGCCATTTGCGTCGGGTGCCCAGGTGTGGTTGTCTCGGGTGAGGGTGGAGTTAAGTTGCTCATCGGTAACCTTGCTCCAGTTCCTTCGTGGTGGGCGTGGGGCTGGTTTGGGTGCCTTGGGTTTGTTGATGGCGAAGTGTATGCAGTGGTGGTCGGTCCATGGCGGCTGCGTTGTGTGGCTGAAATAGACGCTGTTTCCTGCCGCGAAGATGGGGTCAAGGGTGTGTCCTACTCTGTGGGTCGGTGTGTTGACCAGTTGTTTAAGTCCGATGCTGGCGAGGTTGTCACGAAGGATAGTGGAGTTGGGGTCGCTGGGGTTGTCGAGGTGGAAGTTCAGGTCTCCAATGAGTATGTAGTTTGTTGAGGCGATGGCGTGGGGTGCGATGAAGTCGGTGATGGTGGTGGCGAAGGGTGTTCGGGGGCCGGGGGGTCTGTAGACGAGGGTTCCTCGGAGTGTGGCTTTGGGGGTGGTCTGGATCTGGAAGTGCAGGTGTTCGACGGAGGGGAAGGTTTTGCTGGAGGTGGTGAGGCGGAGGGTGCTCTTGTGGGCGATGGTGAGGCCCCCTCCTGGGTGGTTGGGGCGGTCTTTCCTCTGGATCTTGTATCCGTCTGGGATGGCGGTGCTGATGTCGGGGGCGGAGGATGCGTTGGTCCAGGTCTCTGTGAAGAAGGCGATGTCGGGCGAAAGAGTCGAGTAGGTTCCAGATTTCCATGGCGTGTTTGTGTACGGAGCGTACGTTGAGGAGGAAACATTTTAGGGTGTCGCCGGTGCTGGCGTCGCCGATTTTGGAGGCCGGGGTGGCGGTGAGGGTCTGGCGGCAGTGGAGGCAGGAGAACTGGCCGTGGGTCGTGCTCGGCGAGGCCTGTTGGCATTCTCTAAGTCTTCCAGGGTTGAGTGCGAGGAGGGTGGTGGTGTCGTAGCGATGGGTAGTGGGAGGTCCAGGGTTCCTGGCGCTGGCCGCGGTCGGGTCGCGGACGGGCGCAGATGGGCTTGCCTTTGGTGCGCCTTCGTCGTGCCGGCGGCGCGGCCGCCATTAAGTAGGGGAGGTGGGAGGGAGGAGAGGAGAGGCGGGAGCAGGGGAAATTCCGGGGGGGAATTCCGGGGGGGGGGAGGGGCCGCAGGGGCAGCAGCGGCGAAAGGCAAAAGGAACAGGCAGGCACGAGAAAATAAAAATAGTGGTGGAATTAGAGCAAGACACAGATGGGCACAATAACAGTGGCACAACAGGGAAAAAATAAAGAAAAAAAAACGGCTGAGAAAGGTTACGGTGGTTGAAGGCTGTCTGGTCCCAGTTGGAGCGGGCAGCAGGAGCGGGCAGCAGCCTCGAACCTCCCAAGGAGGAGGTCTGGAGGCAAGATAAGGCACAGCGGAGCAGCGGGGAGAGAGTGGACCTAGACCGAGGATTTTGAGCAGGATATACCATTTAAGCAATGAAGAATAGACATCATATTGACAGCAATAGTTTCGGTCCACTGTGTTTGTGTGTCACACCTATAGACTGCGTTTTGTACTTTGCAGACCTGCCAACTCACACAGTGCCACACGATATCGGCTCCTTTCACATTGTCACCCGGTGAGGAGCAGATATCACACTGGGAACACAATTAGCTGGAAACCCCTGCAGAGAGCAGGTTTCCACCTAATTGTTTGGAGGTTTAGCTCAGCAGATGTCCATTATGAGGTGTGAAACCTACACCAGGACATCAGCGGCATCCTCAAAAGCTTTGATTTTAGTTTCTGGGAGGGGTGGAGGCTTGTCCTGGGAGGAGGGGCTGTGGATTTAGAAGTGTCTCAGGCAGTGCTCGGCACTGAACCCCGCCCCTTCATGACCACTTCCCCCTCCTCACACGGCAAAAAAATTCACAAGTTGGCAGGTCCGCGTTTGTAATTTGTTGCTGCTCCTTTCTCACCAAGTGTGATCATCGCGGTTCAGTGATTCCCGCATTGGCGTGTTGTGGATTAGCGTTCTTGTTGATGACATACCCTTAAGCATGTGGTGGTGGGTGTGCAGTTGAGCCATCCTCGTTGGGATTTGTTGTGTTGTGTGATATATGCATGGATATTTCATAGATTATGTCACCAGACATGTGTTTCTACTTTACACAGTTGGGCTGGCCTAGGATACAATTTCATAGCTGCCTCCATAATTTCGTAACAGCTGAAATAATGTTTTTAACCATTTCCTACCTTCAGTTTACTATTCATAAAATTAATAAAATTAAAGGTATGAAATTGCAGAAGAGTCATTCCTAAATTAACATATGACAAATTGCTGACACATCAGTTAAACAATCACTTAAACTCTCTTATTAAATGGAAACATGTTGGTTGCTTCTCTTGGGCTTACTGCGGGTCAGCTTGCTGAGAAATAAGATAGGTGCTTTTTAAGCTATTGGAAACACTTCCAGTGACAAGAATTTTATTTTGTGGAAGGTCTTCTCTGTGATCTTATCTATGCCAAGAACAGTGTTTTAGTCTGAGTAATATTTAGTTCATACAATAAGTATATCTTTATTATGTACTGTTAATTAAAACCATTACAATTACAGACAAGGAATGTAAAATGGGGAAAATTCCTGGCAAAGGTAGAAAGCGCACAGTTAAAAACAGTACAGCTAAGACCGTTGTTCCAGTGCCATGCCACTTTTACATAAAAAAACAAGTTACTAATAAAGAGAACCTAACAAAAGCAATAAAACATCAATATATTAATCAGTGATCCTCAAAGTATGGCCAGTGGACTGCATGCGGCCCTCCTGACCTTTCCATTCTGCCCCCTGTCCAACACCAGCGCTGGGCTGCTGTTTACACAACTATAAACGGGCAAACATTTATTTATAGGTTAACCAAAGTAAAAGAAAAGAAGGTGTCCTGCACCACTTAACTTTAGGAACACCTTCACTTTTGAAGACATCTTTCAGCAAAAGTGTAAAAATATGATAACGTCTTTTCAAAATTCAAAAAGTGTATTTCATTAAGATTTGAACCTTTTCACCTTAGTACTTCAGATAATATTAGTGCATTGGGAAGTATTTTTTTTAAGTGTTTTCATACATGATTTTAGAAGCATCCATGCTTCTCCCCACCCTGACAATAATGTCAATAGTGAACTAAGAGGCAAGTCAGTTGTTTTGTACACCCTTTGGGTGGCCTGGGTTGCTATTACACCTAACAATATAGTTTATTAAATCAAAGATAGGAGCAGGTTTTGTACAGTGCACATTCTGAAGTCATGCATTTTGAGGTTCTCTTATATGTTATAATGATGAAAAAGGAGAGAAGGTGAAATTAAACAACTGCCTAGGATTACACAATTTGGGCAAGAAGGGTTGCAGGGATTGATGCAGGTTTTCTGGTTTCACATTATGCAATTCAGTCACTAGATGTACACGCTTCGCGACACTTACATCCACCTTACCGCCCCCTGGCCCCCTCGTTCGCCACCCTGCTGGCATCAATGCAGCCCTCGGTCAGATCACAGACCAACATTTTAGGCCCCTGGGAAAATGTTTGCGAGCACCCATGCATTAAGTGAAGGGTGCTAGCAAACGAATTTGCCTAACGAAAGGGCCATTATAAATGTTTTTAAAAAGCACACTGCACTGATTTACTAATGAGAAGAAAGTCTTCTCTGTGATCTTGCCTATGCCAATAACAGTGTTTTAGTCTGAGTAATATTTAGTTCATATAAAATGTCTCAGTTGTGGATGATTTAGGGGCTGGGCTTGTTTATGTAGCAAGACGAGATGCTGGGCAACATTTATAACCACCAACAAAATTATAACGAAAAGTGCAAATAATAATATTGTGTCAATCAATTAACCACGAGGAGAAGCTACACCTTAAATGGGCCTGAAATGACAAGCAAAGTTTAATTACTATTCCATTCCTCAAGATCTGCAAAAACCTTGAGGTGAGTGAACAGCCTTACTGTGCCTTTTTAATTAACACCGCTGCTTTTATGAAATGCTTCAAAGGGGGAATATTTCATAATATAGTGGCGGCTTTGTTAGCTTACCAGCACACTGCTGCTTCAGTTATCTTTCCAAAGTCCAATGGCCGATGATGTAGAACATATTAATACCCACAAGACAGAGAGGAGCCGCGATCACACACCTGACACCTGGAAATAAAGAAAACAACAAAAACAAATATAAACCTTATGGGTCGCAACCTGTTTTTTCCAGATGATCCCATAAATGCAATGATAGTAGCCAGAAAAATAAGTATGTTATTGATAATCGATACAATGCTTGCAAAGCGCCCTTACACCACCAGTGCTCACTCGTAGTTATTTGCAGATTTTCTACGCACCAACCAGAACCGCCAGGGGTAGAGCCTTTTAGGCACCAGCATGACATATAAGAGAATATGACCACAATGGTACAATATGTCACATACTGGTGTTAACAACGCGGATTATACACTATGAAGGTATACATCTAATGGGTGAAAATTGGCAACCAGATCAACATTCCAGTTAATGATAAGGCGGGATTACTATCTGTATCATGGCATCCCTAAGAGTTTGCATAAGGCATCGGGCCAGATGTACGACCCACCAATTTGGGACTCACAAATTGCGTCGCATTTGCGACTCGCAATTTGCTACTCACAAATTGGGATGTACAACAGTGTCTCAGACACTGTTTGCGATTCCTAATGGGGTCGCAAATTGCATGCCTCATTAATATTAATGAGGCAGGCGCAATTTGCGACCCCATTAGGAATGGCTAGCACTCACAGGTATTGTGGCCCTAAAGGAAAACGGGATGCATTTAAAAACAAGCATTGGCATTGCCAATAGGTCTCGCCTTTGGGACCTTATAAGTGTTTAGCCATGCAACAGTTGATGTTGTTGCACCAAGGATATTGTGCTGGATAACTAAACACTTATAAGGTCCCAAAGGCGAGACCTATTGGCTATGCCAATGCTTGTTTAATTTAGAATTGGCCTCTACCGCCTGTACGCTCACTCATTAGGGATAAATTATTTTAATACTGTGGAAGAGTTATTTAGATGTGGGTTGTAGATGCGTTGCAGAAGAATACACATCTTACTAGATAGATAGCCTTTGTTTTTTAACTGCGGCCCAGCAGTTTTTAAAACCGATCTTTGTAAAGTATAACATAGGTTAAGAATGGTAATATATTTTTTTACTGCATATGCAACCCTTTGATGTAACCTGTGCTATGGGGAGATTTTTAAGGATGTTGTCCCTTGGCCCTGTATATCTATGGTTTACGATGCTTTTAACCATTTTGTATCGTGCTCTTGGTAGCCTAGTATGATATTTTTTGTGTCTTGTATTGCTTATGGCTAGGGGGGTTTGCAGTCGTAGAACGAACATTTAATGTTTTTACTGTTTTACAACCTTGTGGCTCAAATAAACACATTTTGACTGACTGATTTGTTGGCTGAAAACAACTTAGCTTTATTGTTTGAGGAAAAATAACTTTCCTGTGAATTCACTGCAAACAAGTTTTTTTTCCAAATTAATTAGTAAAATATGTTTTTGCTTGAAACATGTCAAACATTTTTCTGCATGGTAAATGGTTGCATTTTTATGAACCTTTCTTTGTTGAAAGAGCCCACATCCTTACAGCAGGAGAACTGTCAGTCCAGCCACCATTTTCAATAGGGCATGGATTTGAGGCAAGGGTCCGGATTTGATGAAGCGTGTGCGTTTTTTCAGCAGGCTTTAAAAAGGCGTTTTTTTGTTTCTATATTTTTCTCCCTGATGAGCGTCTCTCTCTCATTGTCGCTTCACTGACTTGGCAAGACCGCTGTCTCTGAACCACGAGAAGCGCTCATGCCATGGTCACCTAGGCGGCTGCCTTAGAGGGTTTGCTGAGCCTGGACGTTAGTGAACAGCTGCCACGGCCCAGTGCAGCCTCGGACTGTTCTGAAAAATAAAGCTTTCACTCGGGATAATTAATGCCATAACGCACTTCCTATTATTGATCCGCAATGCAGTGCGTGCCAGCCACTGGTAACGTATTATGATGCTTGTGAGAAATGGCTTTCAGGATATATTACCTGGCTGTGCACTGTAATGCGTCTACCGTTCACCACGCCAAGACTTCACGGACGGACGCAGTCGATCCCTTTAATGACCCTGTTTTTTTCGTAAACAGCATGAGAAACACTCACGGCCATCCCGGAAACAGTGGCTGACAGAAACACGTCCATATTCATGTGCACGAGCCTTCGGAATTTATAGCGCTACCGCAGCTGACAGGCTACAGGCGCGCTAGCTAATTAAATGGCACAACGGGACACTGACGAAGCAAATGTTAGTTTCTCATCCAGCCAAGCAGGGGAGCACCCGGCCATGTTACCACACAAGCGGAACTGACCTGGTTTCGGGAGCATTACGCACAGAGAGGTGGGTGATCTCAGATGCGGTTTACAACCGCCCTAGACTAGAGGCAAGCCCCTGTTAGTATACTATATGTAAACTTTTAGTAAAATCAAAAAGGTCTTAGCGTATGCCAAACCTAAACAAGATGTACTGTGGCATAAACATGGATAATGGACACAAATCTGTGTACTCCGCAGGTTTTGGACCAACTGTGAAAGGGGGGCCAGTTTGAGTTGACCAGCTTAGATGTGACTGATCTGTTAGGGACAGAAGGATGGCCAGTTGTAGAGTGACCACACTGCGTTTTCGTATAAATAAATAAAACATCCACCTGGTTACATAGAAAAGACCGGCACCATTGGGGCTAGTGGAATTTTAAGGTCTGGCGAAAGCTGGATGTACATTGACAGCTTTAAACAAGCGCGGCCACGCTAATTATAAAGAGATAGCCCCTGCGCTTGAAGTCCTGTGAAGTACTCGGGTGCGGTTTTAAACAAGCGCGTCCACGCTAATGAGAAACAGATGGCCCCTGCGCGCCGCTGCTCGCTCCCGCAAGGTGGATGCCGCCACATGCACGAGTGTGTGGAAAAGAGCAGACCAATTTCTAAAGGTCATCTCCTAGAGCAGCGCATGCGCGCTGCACTAGGCTCGACCTAAAAAGAAAAATGAAACTTTTCAGTTTCATTTTTTAAGGGCAAGCAGTGGTCCCTGGGACCACTGCCTGCCCTTAAAAAATATTTTTTGACCCATTCACAAAGGGGAAGGGGGTCCCCTCGGGACCCCTTCTCGTTTGCGAATGGTTTACCACCTACTTGAAGTAGGTGGTAAATTGTGAGTGTTTTGTGACCACAATTGCGGTTGCAAAACATTCAAACATACAAATTTGAGTCGCTATTAGGAAGGGGCGCCCTTGGCACGCCCCTTCCTAATAGCGAGTCGCAAACCTCATTTTGCGAATCGGTAAAATTTACCGATTCGCAAAATGAGGTTTGTACATGGCCATGCCCTAAATTGCAGTCGCAAACGGGCCAATTGCCCATTTGCGACCGCAATTTAGGGTCGTACATCTGGCCAATCATTCCTAATCTCTTTTGAACATCCCAAACTGTGTCACTCCTTAAGGGCTGTTAGCACAAGGTGAGGCCTAGAAGTGACACAGAAGGAGAAAGACCTTAAACTCAGTTCTTAAATTGGAACATGTTTGACTTATTCTTATAGCTGGAGGGATAGAGTTCCACATTTTTGGAGACTTGCCTGAGAAAGCTTGTCACATAGGGGCATATTTACAAGTCCCTTGTGCCGCCGGTACATCACTTTTTGTGACGCACCGGCGGCGCAGTGTGGTGCTCCATATTTACAAGGACACGTAAACCCACGCTGTGTGGCTTTTCGTGTCCTTGTAAATACGGCCCCTTTACACGCAGCACTTTGCGTCGAAGGGGCGTTCCATGGGTGTTGCTGTGGGTGATCCCAAGTAACACTCACGGATTCTGCCGCAATCCCAGATTTAAAGTGTTTCGTAACCTGGTAATGCATCAGAATCCTACGCCTCCCCAGGGGAGGCGTAAGGAGGAGCAACGAGGAGAAATACTTTTATTTCTCCTCGTTTTTTCCTCTTTCTATGCGTGCTGCATTCTGCAAAATTTATATTTCTAGATAGATAGATAGACATACGGATAGATAGATAGATTGATCTTGAAAATTTCCATTAAACAGTATAGGCAAAATGGTTTCTCAGAAATGTCTTTCATTAAATTATTTTTCTATGAAATCACAAACAATTTATATCCCACGGTCCTGCATAATCTCAGTTTAATATGCTTTTATCAACCATGTAATTGAATGGCATGGGGCTACCTGAGTTCTCTGTCTATAGCTTCCACCAATAGCAACTTGCCCGGTTAAAAACGTTCAGATCTTTTATGCTAGTGGTACTTAAGAGGGAGTGCTAGCTTCGATCAAACACAGAAAAGGTGCAGCATAGGTAGCAACAGTGCAATCCTCATTGCAATGCGTTTCATGTTTCCACCTTGTCACCTTCAAGGAGATTTTCAGTTGTTATATGTGACTGCAATTGTACTTGGAACAGGCTGGGTGGAAAAGTCAAAGAAGATGAAGAAAGAAATTTTAAAAATGAAAAAAGGTATCAACCTCATCTTGAAAACTGTAAGAGGCTATACCAAACAGCATATCAGTTCATTTGACCTGCATATAAACCCATGGGGTTTTAGACAATTTTTAGGGATACAGTACTGAGAAAATCTTTCTGCCATATTCTCTTGGAAGGGGCACTCCAAAGACCAGTGGTAATATCAGACTAGTCTGACAAACCATGAAAGAACTGGATTATTTCATAAAGGCCCCTCAGAACTGCTCATAACATTCACGACATGCTAGCGAATTTGAAAATTGTGATGTAAAATGCACAAAGGGGCCTCATTTGTTCAAACTTTTCTTGGGAAGGCAGGATTGCTCAACATCGATGTGGATAATCAGCCTCACTGTGCATTATTTGGCAATACAGGTTTAAAAATTTCATCAAAAGGAGGAGAGAAAAAACCCTAAATCTTACTAGGGAGTAGTGGGCTATTCAGGATATAGGGTCAGATGCACTATTTAATGGTCACAAAATACTGGTCATAATATTTGACCAATATTTTTGCAACCAGCTAATAATTTTAAGAACAGACCTGTGTACAAATAGGTGTGTTCTTAAAATTCCGAATCGTATTGGGTCGGAATTTGACCTAACTCTTGAATAATAATGAGGTAAGTTGCAAATTGCGACTCACTACAATTGAAGGCCATCAAAGGGATGGTGGTTCTGTGACTCCAAGCAGGGAGCAGATTGAGTTACATTCCTTTATGTCTACATTACACAGGGAGCAGGTCAACAATAGGAATCTTTCCACTATTAACACTTATCCAACTATTAACTCATATAAGTTCTGAGTTATACGTTTGAACTTTGAACACTTCACAAGGAGAAAAGCCATTTGTCGATCATGATGCAGGTCCTGGCGCAAAAAAAACACTCCCCACAAAGCACACTTGTTTATAGCTCTACTTTTGCTGTTTGCACAATAGTGAATGGAGCAAACTAATTTTATTCCAGTCCATTTTAAACAGAGCAATTTGCACCAGGGCAAAAATAGGTGAAAGGATTATGAAATCATTGCCGAAGTTATATGAGGCAATTAGTGCTTATAAATAAGTTTAGAAGTAAAAAGGCATGTTTAAACAAACAAAACCCGGACATAAACATTCCTCCTAAAATTAGAAGTGGAGCAAACTATTCTTGCACTATGAGGCTGCAACAATAGTGCAGTTTTCTTAGGCCCAGTTGCAAAAACTTTAGGTTGGAGCAAATCCACTTTGTTTCATTCTTTATAATTCTCTATTATGCAATGAGCTACAATAGAAATAGCTGGATTTTCTGTTGTTTTGCACCTGTGCAAAACTTTGTTTAATAAGGGCCATATCACAGAGAGTAAAGCAGTGCTCTTTTAGGTCTGGCCTAGAGACAGCTTTAGCTATCTTTAATGCCTCTTCTATTCCAAAATATTCATAATAATACATATATTCATATCATACAAGGGCTTTTGATCAGACCTCGCCATCCACTAGTCTTTTCAAGTGTTATTTGCATTTTGTTTCTACTCACATCAGCAGACAGCATGGAGCAATGGGTCAGCCTACTTCATCCAGTGTTTCTTGAACTGTGAGTGATGCCATTTTCCTGTTCACTCCTGCAAAGCTTCCTGAAAAGGTGTGCACTTCAGTGCCAGGTCTACTGTGCCTGGGCTGCAAGGCCACTCATTTATATTTATTTTTTCAATATGTTTGAGGCAGTGCTTAATTTAAGCCGGTGGTTGCTGGTGCTCAGCACCGGCACTTAATCATCAACACCGGTGCTTTTCACGAGCAGCAGTTAAAGACACATTCATTTACGGGGAGAGTAAGTGATTTACCCAGAATCACATGATGTTGAGCCAATGCCAAGACTCGAACCTGGTTCCCCAGCTACGAAGTCGACAGATCTGGCCACTATGCCACATCTCCCCCCCCCCACTTTCATGGTTAGTAGTTAGTTCTTTTTTAGGTGGTACTAACAGGAGAAATGGGCTGGTGCAGGCTGTCTCCTGTCGAGAGCCCCAGCACTTATTTCTTTTACAAATTAACCACTGGTTGAGATCTTTTTAGAAAATTGTGCGATTTTGCAAAAAATAAAAACATTGCATGCTTGCCAAAGTAAGACCTATTATTTGCCTTTGGCCTGTTGGTTTTGAAGAAAAGCAAGACTACTGCATAGGCAGGCGACTGGGACAAACAGTAACGCTAGCAACAGTGCTGCTGCAGTTTTCAGGGAAAAATGACCTCAAAACAGAACCATAAATCAAACAATAAAGCAAGCCTTGGCTCCCCGCCTCCCTCACACACATACAGGGGGATATTCACTATGAAGTGGCGGTGAGAGGCGTTAGCCTCCTTGGATTAACGCCTCTCACCGCCACTTCGGAAACGCCAGGCTGCACCCTATTCACAAGAATGTGGTGCAGCCTGGCGTTTCCCCCTGTGACGGCGCTAAGTCTCACGACTTAACGCCAAAACAGGCACCCTTGCACCAGAGCGCAAGGGTGTCTGCGAGCAGGGAGGTTTGTTAATGCACAGGAAGGTGTCCCTTCCTGTACATAAACAAACCGAAAATGCCAGTTTGCTTTTTCCATGTGTGCTGCTACATGCAGCATACATGGAAAAATCAAAAACGAGGAGAAATAAAGCTTTTCTCCTCATTTAGCCATCCTTAAGACCTGATTTTTCTAGGTCTTAAGTTTGGTGCTGCCACCTATTATCGCCGCCCTTGATAATAGGCGGTAGCGTCAAACTCAATGGGTGTTGCGGTGGTACGCCCACCGCAACACCCACTGCACGCCCCCTTTCACGCTAAGTTTAGCGTGAAAGGGGCCCTATTCTCAAGGCAGCGTTAAGCCACTCAATGTGGCTTTAAGCCACGTTAAGTGGGTTAACGCTGCCTTGGGAATAGGGCGCTGGCCCTATCGCCACGGGAACGTAAAAAAAAGTGACGTTGCAGTGGCGATAGGGGCTTGTGAATATGCCCCACAGTGTTTAATTTGAGGCGGCGTTTCCAGGTGGGCCCACCGCATCAGACTTATTTTTCATCCGTTTTGGACTCAGAAAAAGAGAACGTCAGCGAAGGAGGGAAGAAGGAGGAAGTGAATGATGGAAAACAGTAACAAAAGGAGAAAGCAGCCATAAAAAAAAGGCATGAGTGAGTTAAAAGAGCAGGGAGTGACTGGTGGTGGATGAAAGAGGCATAAGGTCATATCAAGACTAGACAGCCTCTGTATTCGGCACAGTGACGTTCGACAGGGGCAAACTTTCGGCCCAGCCGTTTAAAAAAAAAAATACAAATTAAGCATTGTCTGCATATAAGCAGCACGTGCAAATATGATAGCCTTGCTGGCTGTCCCACTATATGTATTGGCAAGTACCAAAAGTGTTGCCAAGAAAATTATCATTAGCTTTTAATGAACTAGTTAGTAATGATAAACATATTTAGGTTTCTGATTGCAAAAAATGATTTAAAAAAGTGAGGCAGATGGCCTGTTACTGTGTTTAGTTTTCTACTCCTTACTAATTTGGTATTTGTTTTTTCCACTGCCAGAGTTGTTGCTCATCGGATACTGTCACTGGCTGGCTCAGAGTTTTAGAAATCCCTAAATATAAACCAGAGCCTGCGAACCCCAAGCTTAGCACGTGGCTGCGGGATGCACATCTGCTGTAAGCCTGCCAGGTCTCCTGACGCCCACTGCGATGCAGCGCCAAGCGCCCCGGTCCAGCGCACAGTGCTGTCAGCCCCATGAAAACAAAGGCAAAGATTTATGCGCCCCAGCCTCTAAACATACTATCCATCAGCGACGACTCTCCAAGGCTGCAGTTTCTATTTCCTGTATTCTGCAGACCCCAGCATGCAACAGGGATACAACCAGTGCTTAATTTGTAAAACAAAAAATACAGGGGCTCTCAAGTTTTTTTTAGGGGCAATTCAATCTGATATACTGAGCAAGGGAGCAGCCAGAAAATTAAAATACACCCTACTTGGAACCAAAGATCTGATGGCAGCAAGCAAGCGAGGCAAGTGAGCCTCAACCTCTCTACGAGAGCATCCTTTTCTCTTCCATTCAAGCATCTATCCATTCATTCTGTCACCCTTGCATCGATCCGTTGATATTCACTATGTCACCTTTATATGCTGTCATCCATTCATCATTCTTTCCTCCATCATTCAGTCTTTCATCAATCCATTCATCCATTGGCCATTTCATCCATCTGTTCACACATCCACCATCTATGCATGCATCCATCCATACATCCATTCACCCATACACCCATCATTTGACTTAGCCATCCATCACTAAAGTCTTTTATCCGTCGATTGATCTACCCATTTATCCATCCATCAATCCTCTCAGATTTCTATTTGCTTTGTCATCCATCCATATTATCAGATTTCCATTTCCTATGTCATCCATCCATCAATCCATCCTCTTAGATTTCCATTTACTCTGCCATCCTTTCACCCACTCACCCGTCCTATGAGATTTCCAATTACTCTACTATCCTGTCGTCCTTCGATCCATCCATCCATCCATCCTTTCTGATTTCCATTTACTCTGCCATCCTCTCATCCACCCATGAATCCATTCAATGTCTTATATTTCTATTTACTCTGACGTACTTCCAGGCATCCATCCTCTCAGATTTCCATTTACTTTACCATCCATCCATCAATCAATCCATCCTTTCACTCACTCATCTTTTCAACAACTCATCCATACTTTTAACCACCCATCCTTTTACCTGCCCATCCATTCTTTCACCCGCCCATCCATTCTTTCACCCACCCATCATTTCATCTATTCATACATCCATACTTTCACCCACTCATGCATCCCACTCATTCATCCTTCTTTCCCTTTTCTATAAGCCCATCCTTCTTGTGCTAATTATGAGGCTTTATCTTCCAAGCTGCAGATAAAAGAGGCCCAATAAACCACCACCCCCGCTGTAGCTGCTAAAGCCCCTGGTACTGAGACACATTTCTCCAGGGGATCAATAGAAGTGCAGCGACCAAGTGAGACAAAGGTGAACCCAAAAACTGCAAGAAATTCCCACTGACACCTAACCAAACTGTATCTGAAAAAATAATTTAACTAGTCATAACAGAAAAAATCTAACATAACGCATTTCCTTACTTCCAAAACCTCACATAAGTAGATTAAAATCACAGGTGCAATCAGAGAAGGAAAAAAGATAAACTTCCTTCCGAGTTGATTTATCCAGGACAACTTTGCACAGAAATTCAAGAATTAAAAACAAAACAAATGAATGCTCTCAATTTTTTAAAAGTCTCTCAGATTCAGACCCAATCACTTAATTGTGTCATCTGACAGTCTCTCCTAAGCTGCTCTGCTCGTGACTGCGTGCCCTTTTGCACAAGTAACAGGAATGCCGCAATGGATAAACGCTGCCATTCATACTATAACATGTGGTAATGGGGAGTAGCACCACCTAAAGATCTGCAGGGCAATAACACAAAAGCAGCTCTGATGTGTGACGATGCAGCAAACACTCGTAAGAATCAATCCAGCCTGCCTTAGCCATCCCAACCTCCCCCTCTGTCAGTTCTGAAGTTCTTTAGCAGGTCATCAGTTTGCAGGTTGTTGAGGGGAAAGCTACTGTCCAAATGAGAGAAAGGAGGGTTCCAATTATGTCCGTTATTTTTTGGCACAAACCCCTAGGACATATCCACAAGAAAATGTCGGTGCACGGAGCTGCGCCAAATTTGGCAGCGCCACGCTCCGACATTTTCAAAACGTAGAGATGCGCCGTATTCACTAGAATATGGCACACCCCTGTGTTTCCCCTAGTGCTGCCGCAAAAAAAAGCTGCCTAGCGCCAGTGCAGGCACCGTGCCGCCATGTTCAAAGGGTGCCTGCGCTGCAGGGACGATTGTTTATGTACAGGAAGGGACACCTTCATGCAGATAACCAATCAATAATGGCGATTCGCACCTTCTATGTGTGCTGCAGAATGCAGCACACAAGGAAAGAGCAAAAAACAAGGAGAAATTAATAATTACTCCTTGTTACACCATTCTAATACCTGATATTCCATGGCGTTAGTTTTTTGCTGCTGCCTCAGCCTTGTAAATATGGGGCAGCGTCAAAAAGCAATGGGTGTTGTGGTGGAACGCCCACAGCAACACCCATAGCGCGTCCCTTTGCCGCAGAGGGCTGTGGGGGAAAGGGACATATTTATAATGTGGCGTTAAGCCACGCTAAGTGGCTTAGCAAAATATGAAAAATGGAGCTGCACCACCAGAGTGTCAAAAAAGTGATGCTCCGGTGGCGCTGAGGGCTTGTAAATATGCTCCCCAGTCTGCTATTGTTGGTAGATAGGGTTTTGAGTCAAAAACCATGGGTGGTTGCATAGGAACACCCATGTACCACCCACGGAGCACCCTCTTGACATAGTAATGCAAAGCGGCACTGCTTTGCGTTACTTGGAGGCAACTTTCCAGCGCAAAACAAATTTTGCTCTGGAAAGTAAATCCCCCCAAAAACATTTTGTGCAGGTTTGCATCACTTTTGTGGCGCAAACCCAGCACAAAATTTTGTTAATCTGGACCTAAGTATGTGATCACCAGTCCTCTTGTGGTTGTGGACCAGGGAGAGTTGCTGGTTGACACACTTGACCACAACATTCACTTGGGGAATAAGGGAGAGCTTGTAATGGAATAAGGCTCCCAGGTTTCTTACTTTTAGTGTGGGAGCTGGAAGCGTTTCTAGGTCTGTAGGACAATTAAAGGGGTAAAGAGTCAAGTTCTGCTCTTTCTAGCACTGGGATCCCAGTCTTACCTTCACTCATTCATAGGAAATGCCATTTCATTCAATATTAGACAAAGTCCAATGTGTGGTGAAATTAGCCTGGCTGGAAGGCCTGCTTTTCCACTCCAAGTGGATTTGGGTATCATCAGCATGTATTTTGATATTCATTTAATACTACTCAAAGACTACAAAGAGAGAGAGAACTCTGATTTGAGACTTTACAAGCAGGCGCCAGAAACAGGTTTATATTCTGAGTAAGGGGACAAGGTCCATATACAGGACAAGGTCCATATACACCCTGAATGAAACTAGGAGCAGGTGCCTATGTTCACCTATCTTGTATCCACTTTTTCCCATCTGGAGGGTACAGGATCCTGAGGTTCAGCCTGGCAAGTTCCTATAGGAAGACAGATTTGCATATGTCTGATATATGTCTAGAGTGACACAGTGGATGAAAAATGATGTATTGGAATTTGGCCCTGGAATAAGAGTAATTCAAGCATTCCTTCTGTCTCTTTGTTGTTTGTTGCAGTAGATGATTTTTTTTGCAAGAAAGCTTTATAGAGTTTTTCATTATGCAAAGAAAATCCCACCCCTCCTCGTATAACATATGACAGCTTTGCAGGTGGGCTAGACAATACAATTTGGCACATCAGCGGCAGTACATAAATAAATAAAGATACAATCATCTTACGCATTTCTGATTAGGACCATAAGGTGACAAAGAGGGGTCTTCCCTTAGGCCACAAGTCAGATTGACCTCAGGGATCTAGGGCAATCATAGGCCAGGCCTTTGCCCGATAGGTAGTCTACCAGGAGATGCCATTGTACGTCAAATTTGTGGTCCACAATAGCAAGACTCCATGTCAGTTTCTCCATGGGGATCACAGTGTCCATAGTTTGCCCGCCCATTTCTGCATGGAAGGGACAGTTGAGGTCCTCCAGCGCAGTGCCATGAGTTGTTATGTAGCCAGTAAAATCTAACTTGGATAGGGCCGCCATTTCCACCGGTTTGAGACCCAGGATTACGGTTGCAGGGTTGGGTTTCAATGGATATCCAATCACTCCCCCTAATGTGACTGAGGATCTCTTTTCAGAAACTTACTTAGGGCACAACCATCACATATGTATATAGTCACTCCCCTGCCCACACCCTCCAGCACAACCCACCCATCAGTTGACCCGTACATCAGTTTCCGTTTAGCAGGTGTGAAATACCACATTGTCATAATTTTATAGAGTGATCCTCTGCTCATTCTTACAGAGTGAGGGTTTATCGGTCTAGAGTTTCTCCCAAAATGCCCTGGGAAAGTGGCGGCAGAGAAACTTTGACTACTGTTTCATGTAAGGCCATTCCATGTCAGGTGGCGTCTTAGTCAGGAGAGCGCAGATGTGGGAGATGAGACCTTCTAGGCCACTGTATGTGGTGAACAATCTCCCAAGTCGTTAATGAACAGGTGGCCACTGTTGTATGGTCCAGATAGAGGGCCCGGTGCCGCAGTTGGAGATATCGCAAGGGCTAAGGTTCTGTAACTGAAATTCCTGCTTACATCTTAGGAATTCTCGCCTCAGAAGAGATCCCGAACCATCCTACAGCCCCCTTTGTCTCACTGCATGAACAATACTTTTACATTCCCCAGGGAGAAATCTGCGTTGCCTAACAGGAGTGTAAAGGGGGACGGGTAGGTCGTGAGCACACTGGATCTGGTGAGTTTATCCCATATGTGAAGCGTAGTCTTGAGGACCTCTGAGAAGTAGCACACTGTGGGTCTAGAATGTTTAGGGAGACATGGGGCAGCCCAGGGAGTCCTTCCCATACACGCAGCATCCATATAGACCTAGTGGTATTCAGTCTCATATAGGGAATATTCAAATAAAGTGTGCAGTTGAGTCACTTGATAATATTTCTGCATATTTTGCTCACTTTGCCACTGGATTTAAGCTAGCCTGGCTGATGAGTGGGGTTACCCCGAAACCGGTCCCAGGATGCTTGTTTCTGGTCCAGGGAAGACCTGGCTTGGCAGTTCGGGCTGGATTGTTCCCATAAGGAACAGGGTCAAGACTGGTTTGCATATGGCTGGGTCTGAACTGGGGTGGCAAAGTGAGCTAAAGCACGATGATGGATTCAACCCAGATCTGTGACTGGGGGTGAGTGTCTGAAAAGTTTCAGCGCTCCCTCCATCACCTTATTGTGTTTGCTTTGCATATCTGGGAGGCCCAGGCCACCAGACCTCCTTGAGGCTCTCATAATTGTGCTTGAGACGTGAGCTTTCTTACCAGCCCAAATAGTATGGTCTATGTCATGTTGCAGGGACTCTCGGGAAAGCTAGCAGTAGATATTTAAGATTTGGGATGCAAGAGAAAATGAGTCACATTTTACAAAATACATTTGATATCTTTATGAATTATACTGCATACCTCATGTTCACTAACTAGATGGTTCGTAACAGTTTTGAATGTCAGTATTCTTATAGCATGGTCTTAACATGTTGATTTGACTGCTTGTAATCACTTGTTGATCAGATAAAGCAGGAGCCAAGGTCAGATAGGAATCTCATTTTGCTTCCAGCTTTTGTTCCATCTGGAATATATTTCTAAGTCTGTGTTTTAATTTAAAATTGATATCCATGGCCAAAGCAGATTTCACGTAATTTGATGCTTATCATGGGCACTTAAGGGCTCGCAGTCTCAAACAAAATGGGTTGTTCTGGCAGAGTGTGTCCTCAGGCATATTTTTTAATCTCTAAAAGTAAAATGGAGGGACCTGAGAAATGTGCTGTACCAGCAGCACTTAGATCCTCGTTGTGAGTGGCCGGGAACGTGCTCCATTATTTACGAATCCCAGACCTACTGATACATGGGATCTCGGTAAATCCACTGGGTGTTGGGGATTGGAATTAACAGCCATATCATGTTTTTTTATGAAATAATATGCTGGGAATCTGTGCTTACATGTCATTTCCCAAAGAGGTTGCCCTGTTATTTCAACTGAAAACTTTAACTGCTTCCAGTCTACAGCTGAAAAGCTCCATATGTGGTTTTCTCCTGGACTTCCAGTGGAGATAGTAACTCCTATTACTGGCCCCATCAGATTTCCTGGGCTAATCGTAATGAGGGCCGGAGAGATGGATAACTCATGGTTGGTGAATCATGGGATGCATCTGAACCATATCCAAGAGTTCATTATATGGGTATTTTACTAGGGTACAAAGTATGGGAGAGGGTTCCAAGTAGGTCTAAGCGCTAGGTCCAATAGCCTTGCAGGACAGCAGCATAAGTTGTGTGCCCTTCTATAGTCCGTGCTCTGCCTTGTTGGCTTGGAAAGTTGCAGATGACTGCTAAGTGTTCTTGCTGTGGTGTGCGCCCTGCATTCCCTCGTATGCCTCTATGCCCCTATGCCTGATCATCAACTGAGCCTTACATAGATGTTTGCCTGCAGCTGATCATTATGCTTGTTGGCCAAACATTGACAATTGGCTGCCTCATGATCCTAGAACAAACTCAGTTTGGTTACTTGCGGGAGGACAGTGGTGGCTCGAGTGGGTCATTTGGGGACCCACACTCGATATCTGAAAGCCCGTTGATGGGCACAGACGCATTGTGCTGATGTGAGTGATTCCATCCCTGAAACATCAAGTCGCTGCAAATGGTTCCTACAAGTGAAGCGAACATAGACCATCAGGAAAGAAAGAAAAAGGTTTTAGTCTTTCCAGTTTGTTTCTCACACTCTGCTTATGCTATTCCTAAATACAGATTTTCACCGGTTGTGCTCTGAAGGAGTAGAGAGGATTTGCCCTTGTTACCCCCTTCTGTGGACTAGGTGTTGCCACCTTTAAGCTTATCCAGAGACTTTGTTCTAATGACAACCACATCTCACGTTTACCAGGTTGGGTTTGTTTAAACCTAACATGACAGTGCTCAGTAAAACACTGCTTATGACTGTATTTTGTTGTAGCTATCTTTTCTATCTACTGTGTTTTGTCAGCAATGGCACTGTTTTAGTGACTAAAGTGGGCACAGTGGCATTTATTTTTGTCATGGATTCTTTATTCTGTTTCGTACTGTACTAATCTGTTGGGCATTGTTACATATAAAGGGGTTCCCATGTTTAGTTAATCTAGAGAGAAAATCTCAGTAAATTACCAAGAGGATTTACATTCAGTTCCCAGTGTCAAAGAGCTGAAGGTATTATAATCACATAAATAATAACCTGAATCCTATAGCTCCTTATACCCCAAGTATCAAGCTTATAAGCCCTGCCTATAACTATTATTGCCCAATTTAATGCACTAAAATTACAGACATCAACAGAATAGAAGGATCGATTGACCCGGCAGGGATTCATCAAGCATATGCCCTACACATCAGAGTAGATGTCAGCAGCGAGTATTTAACTGGCAGAGAAATCTAACCAGCAACATCCAATGAAAGCCAACAGAACTGTTAAACATTTGCTTTTTAATTCATGGTACAAGTCACTCCTTGAACTTCAACAAGTAAATAAAGCTGCATTGATTAATTCCATGAAATGAAATAATACCATTCTTAGTAACTATTTGTACAGATCGAAATAAGTGAAAGATGTTCTTAAGCTCAAAGATGGCAAACGAGACAAAGAGTCACAAAATAGACTGAAAATGTTTAGTTTGGCCAGAAAAACAACACATGAATATGTGATATGAGAAGCATAAATATCAGAGAACTATAAAGAAAAGAAAAATAAATCTGTTAATTGAGTGTAAGATTGCGTAAATTTCAGAAAGTGCTCCAGTTGGCCATTGGTCATTACGATTGCGGTGAATCCACCACCGGCAGCCTGCCGGTGGCGGATTCACCGCAATCGTGCGGCCAAATCCCGCCCGCCAGATTGCGATGGCGGGCGGCGTACGTGGCGGACGGAAAGTCAGTCCGCCATCGTAATGAGCCCCATAGATAGTTGGGGTTGGAGGATGAAGCTAAATGCAAAGAAACACATATGCTTGCAAATAACGCAATGAGTTACGATAACCTAAGAAGTCAAACTCTTGTCAGAGCACTATAGTTTTTAACTATTAATGAAATTTCCAGTGGTCTTGTTCTAAGAGGGATAGAAGTAGATTGTTCTTAGCTTCTGGGCCTTTTGGACCCTGACTTCTTAGAAGCACACCCTTGGGTCATTTTAATATGTCAGTGGTTATTTTGTTTTACAGGATTGCTCCAAGAGATCTGGCTATGGGTGATTTCTCTAAGTCTTTTCAAAGGTAGTGTTAGAATATTTTCCTTTTTGAGGAATTTAGGAGCCAGGAAAGGTTTTTAATGTCAGGTTTGCCCTTGGTTCTCTCATTTAAGAACACCAGTTTTGCCCTAGTAGCATGTTACCATCACCTTTTGTGTGTTTCATGTACCACCCTAAGTGGCATGGGTATGCCCAGACATGGGCCTCGTGCTCACTGGAACCAAGCTGTACCAGGCTGATGACCCCATAACTAGGGCGAAACCAGTCCTGGGTTGTTTGCGTTCCTGCTGAGGGAGGACCTGGCTTGGCAGTTCGGGCTGGACTGTTCTTATGAGGTGCTGGGTCAAGACTGATTTGCATATGTCTGGGTCCAAATGAGGTGGCGTGGTGAGCAAAAGAACGATGGGTTGGAGTGCCACCCAAGCTATTACCAGTGGTTAGACGTATTGCAAGCATTCTTTCCATCACCTTTTGTGTGTTTCCACTTCTCTCATTTAGGGCCAATACTTTTATGAAGGAGGCAGATGAAAAGTCTGTTAAAATGGTGACATTTTCTCACGATTAATGTGTTGATTAAATTTAGCCATTGTAAGTCATAAGGAGGTTTAACATTTTTCATGGGACCTAATAATGAACTGTCAATATGGCAGCTAATATTTGGGGCTGTATGTATAGCTTAAAGTTGCAGATCATATGGAGGGACCTGCTGCTGAGGGATGGCCGTGGGAAGATGGCCAAATAAAGGGTATGTGGTTGTATATGAGGTTGCTACTAGCAGATGTTTCATGTTGGCTTCATCCAGGTATACTATTATATGTGGGATAAGAGTTTTGCTTGTTGGTTTAGTTTGTGATGGTACCATAAGAGCATGGAGCCTTAGGCAATCCGGTGTCGAATCTTGGAAACCCTGTGTATGGCTAAAATGTTTTCAATTATATGATTACCCTTCTGTATATTTATGACGCCTTTTTAACAAACTGATCTAACTATTCAACTCGTATTCTGAATATCCATATTTGCTTTTCTAATCATATAACAG
This sequence comes from Calotriton arnoldi, assembly GCA_963921515.1. Taxonomy (NCBI): domain Eukaryota; kingdom Metazoa; phylum Chordata; class Amphibia; order Caudata; family Salamandridae; genus Calotriton; species Calotriton arnoldi. Next base: position 1,263,981 of record CAWUFW010002561.1, on the reverse strand, counting down.
AGTGGACTACTGAATCAAAAATTGTAGACCGGTCCAAAAGAATAAATACTTGTCGTTTTCTAGGGTTAATAATATTTTCTCCATAATGTCCCTCAGGGCACTTTCTATCCCTGTCCCAGGTCTAAAGATTGTTTGGCAATGATAGAGCATGATATTGATTTCAAGTGTCACTGGATGTGGTGTGAAGTTTCATTGAACTATCTATGGTATACAGGATAGACATGTTATGCATCAGTTATGCATCAGTTATCTTTAATGTCTGTGTTTGTTTTTTGTAAGATGTGAATGACCCAGGATCCTGATAGTGGTTGGGTGGTTCTTTGTCTCTTCCACCCTTCACTACATTTGTTCAACTTTAACAAGGGAGAGGTGGGGATGGGTGGTAAGAATGGGCACATTTATATTTTGGCTCCAATGTTGGCAAGTTCTGTCTAGAAAGATCTCTACTACTTCTTTAGAAGACTTAATGATGTTTTGCATTTCTGGGTCTGTCACGTGTATGACACATGTGAACATTTGCTTGTTTTCATATTAGATTCTGAAATTCTTGGGCTAAAATAACCTGGGATACTGTTGTTTTTCATTTTTGCTAAGGATAAATTACATTAAATTATGCTAACAGTTCACTAACTGTAAGCCCAAATCCCCCTTAATAGTGCGTGTAGCTTACTACTTGTACAGTCATATTCAGACTAATGGAGAATTAACCAAAATTTGAAATTTATTCCAGAGAGTATTAGAGACACTTTAGAGAAAGCAGATTGTCAGAACGTTCCAGAAATTAAGATGGTCTTTGGTGTGCTCTATTTCAGCAAGAAAGGCGTACTGCTCTCACATTAAAGATTCTCTCACTATTTCTTTTCATTCACTCAGTTATTGAAATTGCTTTAGTGTTTTTTGTCCAAAGCACTGTACAATAATTAAAGAGATGGTAAAAAAGATCACATAATTTTAACAAAAGTACAAATATATCCAATAATATAAGAAGTCGTATAAGAAAACAAAAACATTGAAAATAATAAGATACCAAGGTGACAAAGAAGAAAGAAATATGCCAATAATAGTTGCAAAATGATAGGCTTAAAACTATAAAATAAAACAATGACAACAGGATTTGGAGAGGACTAACCTTCCTGTCTGAGCTAACAACAGGGCCTGGACCAGGACACGTTTCCCTTTTTTTAGTGCTTTGACACCTCGGGTCTTGTTTGTGCAGGAATCTTTGAGCTTTGTGCCTGGAACTGTATGTTGTTTTGCACAGGTAGTGAATGCATCCATCTCAGATAGGTGGCATTATGGGCCATGTGTCTAAGATTGTGGATGTCTCTTACATCTTTGTTTTGTAATGCTAGTTTTCCTTTTATGAGACTTTCTTTACATTATTATGGCTCTAGAGCTCTCTGGTGCTCTTGAGCATGGATTCGCTCACGGTTGAACCAGTCGTCTGCATATCAGGCTGGTAGGCTTTGGTGCTTTTAGCTTTCTTACTTCTCTGAGCACTAGAGCTGTATGGATTATTTTATTCAGAGTGTCACACAGTTTTCTTTACAAAATACAGAACTTTAATCAAGGAATGCAGGTGTGGGTTTAGAGCTAGAGCTGCCGATTTTGAAAGTGTGAAACCAGGTTCGAGTCCCAGCGTCGGCTCAACATTCTTTTAATTTTGGCAAATCACTTAGGGGCTTATTTAGGAGAGGCTTGCGCCGTTGGAGTTTCACTTTTTTTGACGCTCCAGAGGTGCAAGCCTCTCAATCATATCTATGAGGCGGCGCAAAGTCACTTTGCGTGGTTTTGCATGGCCTCATAGATATGCAGTAAGACAAAGCAGCACAAGTCGCTGCGTTGCCTTACTCTGTGTTCGGGAGGCGTTCCATGGGTGATGCAGTGGGTTTTCCCACGCAACACCCAAGGATTTTGATGCTGCCCCAGATTTACGTAATCATGTAAACATGGGGCAGCGCCAAAAGCTTATGCCTCCCAAGAGCAGGCGTAACTAGGAGAAATATTTTAATTTCTCCTCGTTTTTTCCTCTTATGCAGCACACATAAACAGAGAAAAATGCCTCTCGGATTGTTTTTGTGCAGAAAGGTGCCCCTTCATGAAAAAAACCGCACTGTATTTCATAAATTCAGTGCATTCCTGCCCTCCACACTGGCGAAGGGCAGCGCAGCAGAAAGACTTACGGCGCTGCCCTATGCCAATTCCCTGTAATGAGGGCCTTAATGTCCCCTTGCCTAAAAAAAAGTAATTCCTTCTGTGATGTAGCTGGTGTAAAGAGCTACAATGCCCTCGGGCTGAGTAGGTGCTATATAAAAAACAAACAAGGGATTGAAGGGTGAAGCTGTTAAATGCACTTACACAGTATTCAGCAGAATTGACGGGACTTCCAACCCTGAGAAACAGCATCTGAGGGAGGGAGCCAGCGCATCTAAAAAATATAAAACACAGAAGTGATGCATTAGTTTTACATCATGTGACTAGAAAATTATAATTTTGTAAAGATTTTTTTGACAAACCTGAGACGGAACTAGCAGTATACCAACCAACTAGTATCTTTGAAAAACAAGAGAAACCCAAACAAGTAGAACACAACAACTAAGACAACATCTATCCAAGGCTAAAAATCAAGGATAAAAGACACTTGAGACACAGCACATTCAGAATTAAACCCTGCAGAATGCAGTAGTGAAGCTCCATAGATCAGAAATTATTTTTACACTGGTTGAGAACAGACTACAGGGTGGCATAGAATGAAGAGGTCCAGCACGGTGGAGAGGGTGAAATGTCTTTTAAAAAGAGGGATGTGTAACCTGAGATCCTAAAAATGGCCACTCTATCAACTTCCAACGACATTTTATAATTTAGATATCTTCTCTAAGATTGTAATCATGCACAGTATGGTTCAAATGTATGAGGGCTGTCCCCACTAAGAAATTCAACCGTCTTAAAGCAGAGATAGAATAGCAATTCTTTGGAAAGAATGTCACATGAAAATTATTTTTCAGTAGTGAAATTTGTGAAGCAAGTAACGTTTTGAGTTTTTGTCCACTAGTTATTTTCCAGTAAAATCAATAATCTATATCTTTCTTCAGACACGTTAATCTATGATTAATCTGGTCCAACATCTATACCCAGAATTCTCTGTGTCAGCCCTGGCCAAATTTCGTTGACCATGTTTTGTTTCCCTTGGTGTGCAACGAACCGACTTTTCTTAAGAGCCCTGATGACTTTTGCATATATTGTCTATTGGACGGCGACATGTCTTTATACATGTGTCCATCATTGCTGCTATTCATGCTGTATGAAAAGCTTTGAATGAATGTAATGTCAGTCAAACCTCCAGAAACACAATTTTCCAACAGGTGATGTCCAAAGTTTAAGCCATCTTGGTACAGTGTGACCACGATGACACAACCTTGATTGCAGTAACGCTAGTGCCACATAATATCTACTAAAAGAGTTACCATATTGACCCTGTCCAAGGTAATAACAAACAGAGGCTTCCAGGTTATAGAACATGTACCAGATGACATTCCATTCACACTAACACTGCATAGGATTTGCTCACACACATTGTGGTTCTGCAACGGCATGTTCAGGTGCAATGATTGAACTAAAAAGTGTTAGTCAATAAAGTTCTGAGAACAACTTCCTTTTATATACAGCTTTCATAACATACATTTGAATATTGGATACATGTTTGTGTGTGAGCTGGTATGCATTATTATTGTGTAACACAAAGGTTCATAATGAAGCAAGCTGCACTGTACCGGTGAGACCAACTATTATTATGGACCTGATTCACACAAGCCCAAGAGAAAAACATATACTTTTTTGGAATTCAACATGAATTCCAGAAGATCTCCTTTATGTCTAAGAAACTTATAGATTTCCAAGAGTACTCAAATGCCTAACCATTTATGTAGCATGTGTCCACTTATGTACGGTTTCGCCCAGAAAGCAACTTCAGAACTGCTGTTCATGTCCTTGCACTCTTGCATCTGGATGGTGGACCCACTCTGATCCATGGTGACCTAGATTCCACAATGACACCCCTTAAGGACTTCCTATACATTGCAGTATTTCTAATTCACGGCCTGAAGAAATGTGACCTCTATCCTGCTGGAATTCCACTGGCTCCCCTCACCGGCCCACACCATCTTCAAAGCCATCATGACCAGCATCCCTGCGTATGCATATCTTGCAGAAAAACTCACGATCTCTGGTGGGTCTTTACATTCCTGAACCCAGGACACCATCAGACTTCAGACTAAGAAGTGTAAAAAAGAAGAAACAAGGTAGCAGGACCTTTCCATCTGTGCACCCAGGATCTCCAACAACATCCCTGTATATATCAGGATCACTCCAACGCTGCTCCAATATAGGAAAGTGTTGAAGACTCACCTTTTTAAAGAACACTACATCACAATGCATTCACCATCCACAAACCAGTTGGCTCTCCTACTGCTCGTTAACTTTAAGCCTGGCTTTGACCCCGTACGGTGCTCTGCTGCCTTCTGGCTACATACATACATTCATTTATACATACATACATACAAGTATGACTTCCTTAGGAAGTCATTAAAGACTATACTGGTTTTGAAACCTGAATAATTGTTACTCTGATGTAAGAGCACATCAGGGGAGAAGGCCTGTCTGGACAAGGGAAGAATGAAGACCTGACACCACCACTAAAATCCTACCTTAGGGGGGAAAAAGTGTTAATGCCACCCATGCAGCGAAGTGGTGGCAGAGAGGTTGCATCTCCATATAGGACTTATAGGAAAAAAGATTGTGACCCGTGAGAATCCCCATTATTTTTGCCTTTGGGCCTCTGTTTTTTTTTTTAACCTCTGATGTGAGTGAGACACCTTAAAGGAATCTGATACACTGTAAATTTCTGTTAAACATTATTTTGAGCTATAACCTCCATAGACCACCTTTACAATAAGGTCAGCTGCTGTACACCTGTGGTAAGAGGTCTGTGTGCATTACATGTGGAACACATGTCCACACACACATATGTGTACACACATGCAGAGGCTGGGAGAGGTACTGCTGGTCTGCTGTGGTATCTGGACACAGGTGTCACTGGGCCAAATGGGACACAGAACACATTGGTTATGGCCTGCTAAGGCCTTATAAAGTTATTGATAATGCAAGAAGAAATGGCCCCTTTCATTTTGTTTGAAGTGTAACGTCTGTAGTGCTGAAAGTGATTTTACCCTTTGAATAAAATATGCCTAAGCCATAAATTTTTATTGACATGAGATAGTAACCTCATAGACGTGTCTTTCCCAAACAAAGTGCGAATCATGAACGCATAGCCAGAGTCAGTTGTCTTCTATAAGTGTCATTTTTACATTTGTAAAATTGGACATTTTTACCTGAGCCAGCCTTAAGGGAACTCCTGCTTTGAGCAACCCTGATGAGCCAGTTAGTTACTCGATGAATAGCTTCCGGGGAGCACATGCACTCAGGTCCCTCAGATGGCGCAGAAGTGCTGTTGCACTGCTCTCATCTTACCCTTCTTCTTACAGGTGCGGGTGCTGCCATAAGCATACCCCGGGGTATCCGGCCATGTAGCCATCAAACCGAGCATCGACTAGCCCTGTGATGAAGGGGATGCATAAGAAGCGCTGTTGTGCGAGGTGTAACCTTTCCTGGGAGCCCGTGTGCTGGTTGGCCCACCCGGGGAACCTTGAGCGCATGCCCACACAATGCTAAATCACGCCCTTCAGTTGTGGGCATGACAACTGATCTGTATTTGGGGTCTGGAGAGCCCTCATCCTGTGTAGAGTGACCCTGTAGAGTGGAGTCACCCTGACACTGGAAGTGTTGACCGAACCCTGTTTCCACTCCCACCGTGGTGGGAACAACTGAGTGTTGAAGCAAGAGAACATGGTCTTCCCTGCCTGGACTTTAGAGCGACAGTGCTGGGTGGAGAGAAAGATCAGCAGGACCACAAGGCCTAAGGAATGTCGTGTGATCTAGCAGAAGGTGTGCGGGTGCCTGAGGAGAGAGCAGGGTCATACATTCAGGAAAGAAAGACTCCAGCAGGCACATAAAACATTTTCAAAGGAAAAGAAAATGGAAACGTTGCAGCCCATGGCTGCATCAAAGGGCATTGCTACGTAAAAGAAGCATGAAAGAGAGTCCCCATACAGCCTCGAGAACTACAAGTGCAGCCCCCTCTGCACCTCTGCCATTAAAAAAAAAAAGGTGGCACTGTAAGTCTCCTGGGATAGGAAATTGATGACCCAATGAAAAGGTTTTGCTCCTAGGGTGGACCTGTTTATGTGCTCTGAGAGTGTATTGGACACAACGGGCATATTTACAAGGGCATCGCACCACCGCAACGTCACTTTTACCTACGCTCCAGTGGCACTATGCCCTGCTCCACATTTACAAAGTGGCACTAAGCCACTTTGAGTGGCTTAACGCCGCCCTGTTAATAAGGCCTTTAACGCTGGAGCAGGCCTTTAGTGGCCGGTATAGCCCTATAAAGCTATAGTGAAAGAAGTAATACATGTACTAGAGCTCACAGTGAAGGAAGGTGATTCCAAAACTCAGTCGGTTATGGTGACAAGGGAGTTAGCATACTATGGTTCCTCTTGGATATCAACAACTAAGAATTAAGGTTCAAAAAATGAATTTTGATGGATAGAACATGCGCCATACAAATAAAACATGGGAATATTCCCCACTCATTATTCTTGTACAACAGGGTACTGGAAAACTAAAAATATATATATATTGTGATGTATTTTCCCCAGAAATTTAGGAGTATGGTATGACTGGGAGGTAGCAAGCTCTAAAACACATATACAGGTGACTGAAAGCGAGACATCTTCGTACTGGTTAACAGAGTTCAGCCTGCGTGTTTCTCCCTCAGAGTTACTGAACAGTAGGGGATGTGCATTGGGACAGTTTCACACCTGGCCTCAGTAATGAACTTTGCTTAAATTCTCGAGCATATGACACAAAATACATTAGAAAAGGATGAGTGCACAGTAAAATAAAACTATAGAAACTGAATGCCACAACCTTCACCAGCTTGATTGAAAAATGTTTTGGCACTATGTACAGCACAATGTAAAGCAGTGTATATAACATTTTTACAGAAATTATACATCTTTGTAGTATCCCTTTGTATTACTGCATTAACCAGAGCCAGCACTGGACAGTGCTTATCACGGACCTCTATGTGATCTATCTAAATATAGGTGACTGGAAGTTAGCAACACAGATGGACATGATCGGTGATGGGCTCAGTTAGGATAGCGCCTCAAAAACCATGGGTTGTTTGGAAATGCACATACACCACCCACGGAAAAGCAGCACTAAGGAATGTTTTGCATCTTCAGGCAACTTTCCAGCGAAAAACAAGTTTTGCACTGGAATGTAAATCTCAAATAAACATTTTTCCCTGGTTTGTATCACTTTTCTGATGCAAAGTTGGCACAAAATGTTAGTAAATCTGCCCGGTGGTGTTATCCTGGGCTATTTCTAGGTTGAACATTTATTCCTACAGTGAGGGTGTGACTGAAATCTAAAGATTATATTTCCGCACTCATACACAGCAACCTGACTAAACAGTAGAGAGACATTAAAAGACTACCATGAGCTAATATCAAGAGATTATATTCCATCCTTGAATAAATACATGAATTCCTGAGAAGAATACGAATGGTTCAAGAAGGGACTTTAAATTTTAAGCAAGCCACACCATTCCAGTACCAATGCGGCATTACAATCGCCTTTTTTAATTAATTGAAAAATATGTTCTTGTCTTAAACTGAACCGATGTGGAGTTTATTGAAAAGTTGTTGAAAAAGATCAACATGGACTAAGACGAGTGTAAACAAGTGAAAAAGAGTGTAAGAGTACACAATCTGAGACTGTGAGACAGAGTCCAGGACTGCTGTGGTGTGTCTATGGGGCTTTAGGGGTTTCAGCATGGTATTCTGCACTTATTACTCTAACACGAGTTAGAGGGAACACTATCACGCCGGCCATTGGGGTAACTTGGAACAAGAGCTATTTGTCAGCATCAAGTGACCAGAGAGTGAAGAAAGCATAAGTAGAGTTTCTAGGTGGGAGGAAGGTGATAAAGTGACTTGGGGATGAAATTCCGTCCAACGGGAACAACAAGCATTAGGCATTTAATGTTTGCAAGACCAGCACCAATAGATCTGCTAAATTTTGCCATGTATAGGCATTAAATAATTCAGTTATGTTATACTTGGTGTTATTTGTAAAGTGTAACATCTTGTAATGCCTTGGTTTCTTGGAGCTAAATGCGCTATTGTACATAAGCAGTGCTCTACACTGTAAGACGCGATGTATGAGAGTATGCATTGCTCAGTGTATTGCAGGATTTTTGTTATTGGGTTATTGGAGAGAGGTGGATGTGCTGTGATGTGGGATAAATATGTAAAGTGGAATGGGTAAGAAGTAGATTGTATGTGGAGAGTTTGTGAAGAACAACTGGTAGGTTTGTCATTTTGTACTCTTGGACGCGTTTCTGTTCAGAATCTGTTCGTTATTAGCCTGTGGACTTCAATGAGTTCCGCGTTTTCATGACCACATGTTACAACAATGCACAGTATTTGACTGAGTTCTGTCATGCTGACTCCAGAGAGAGAAACCCATGGGGCTTACTTTGTAAAATAATAAATGCTGGTGCCCAAAGAGTTCAGAGAAGTCCGCGGCCAGCGCTGCAAAATTTCGGGGTTGCCGAATACCAAGACTTCTAGTCTTGGTTCCACCTCATGCCTCTTTCATCCACCATTATAACCTCCTTGCCCCTTTATTCCACTCTTGCAGGTTCTTTTTCTTCACTACTTTCTCCCTGTTTTTCTTTCTCTTCCCCCTTCCCACTTTTTGTATTTTCTCTTTCTTGCTCTGGGTCCAAGACTTATGAGGAAAATAAGTGTAAGCCAATGGGCCTCACCTGCAACTACCAACTCAAGTTAAGCACTGGGAACCCCTAATACCAAACACCTCATACACACAAACAAAATAAGGAGATGATATGTTTCAGTTTGGAGACAGCTGGGACTGTGTAGAGAGGATGAGTGTGAGGTGACTGTGCATGAGTGTAAGTGAGTAGGTAGGCCATGGAAGTCATTATTGTTTATAAACTTCATTAAATTGTAATTTGTGATTTTTTCGGACTGTTAATTGAATTTCTGGCATACATTAATAAAACAGTTGAAATTAGAACATTGAAATGTTGGGAGAGCCACTGAAGACAATGAAGTGGCTCATGGAAAATAATGGCTGGTATAGAACGTCTGCTCCAATATTCCAATGCATGTCTTTCTGTTTCTCCATACTTATTTCAGAACACTCTACTCTCACTGGGTAGAATGTTCTAATACCATTATAGCCCTTCTGCGTCAGGCTATACTGGCGCCTCTTCTTCGTTATAGGACCCTTGCAGTGGCTCATGCCCATAACTCGGGTTCGGGGCCTTTAAGAACTATTAGAACATTGGAATGTTGGGAGCTCCATTGAAGACAATGGAGTGCTACAGGCTTCTAATGGCCAGTAGAAGACCAGAGCTCCAACATTCCAGTGTTTGTTTCACAGCTGTTGCTGTAAACAATGGCCTCATGGAGCCCGAGGGGGTTGGAAATCCCCTCGGTCTCAGTGAGGCCGTTGTTTGACAAATTAGAACATTCTGCCCTCTAGGGACGGAATGTTCTAATAGCCTTAGAGCCCTCCGTAGCGGATTCTACCGGCCATTAAAGGCCCGCTCTCTTGTTAAAGGCCCTAGCCTTCAGCTTGTACGTTTAATGCTGGAGTGGGCCTTTAATGGCCGGTAGAGTCTGCTACGGCAGGTTCCAAGGCTATATTATAACTCTTAGCAGTGGGCTACAATGCTACATTATTCATGAGAAATATGTAAAGCATTTCTGCCTTAGATGTAAAACGTTTATGGGAGATACAAAATGTAAGAATTGTGAGAATGCTCTATTAAGGGATAGAGCTAAGGTGCAAACCTTATTGTGATCATGTACATGCTTTGAGAGATTTGTTGTCACAAATACCAAATACTGCCACACCCGAACTAAAATTCTAAAAGCGATCTAAGGTAAAAAAGGGAATTAAACTAAGCTGACACTGCCGCCATATAGAGCTCCGCATGACTCGCAGAGCTCTTTTATCTAGCTCAGTTTATTGTTACAAGACCCTATCTGTGTAGATAGGGGTCTAGTAAAAACTTAGGAATCACTAATGGATATGTTTATTGCTAACTACTAAACTACATTTGAGTTGCCAAGTAGTGTTAATTTTAACTTATTTATTGTATCTTGTAAGCCTGATAGTGAGTGTCATTCAATTGTTTTAAATTTATATGGAATTCATGTTTCTTAAAAATAAAATACATTCCCAGTGACACAGTACTACAATGTACTTTCTTTGTGCCTCTCACTGGAATGTGGCGTGCACAAAGGAAGTTAATGCAGTACTCTTTTTTCAGGAATGTGTTTGGAAAACCTACACTGAACTATTGATAATTTAACAATTGTGGTTTTCTGTACCCTGGGATGCATGCCTTGGGCAAACCTCTGCTCTTCCAGAAACATCCATCAAAGGACTGAAACGCTGCAAACTGAGCCAAAGCTCTCTCAGCATCGCATGCAGATGAGCACAGAAAAGTACCTACATTTTCTATCAGAACTCTAGCACAGAAAGAGCCCAAAACAGAAACACCTATTCAACGTTTACTAAATATCAACAATAAATCAAAATGCTTTGTTGTCCTAACTTGACTTCCATGTTGTTGGGAGGCATTTGGACACATTTGGCTTTCCAGTTTGTGAACTGCTAGCCCACATAAAAACGTTTTTGGCACTAGACATCTGAAACCAGATGTGCAAATGTTGCAGATTTAGGGAACACACCAGCTGTGCTCTAATCTCCACTGTGAACATGCAATGTCTCTGTTCAGCTTCAGTTCTGCTCAATATTCGCACAACATTCAGAGAGGGTGGAGGCCTGCAGGGGACAGAGAGCATTGTCATGACTGCCATCCACAGTGCTTGTTGTGCATAGGGAAAATAAAATTTAAAAATAAATAAAACCACTTACCTTGCGCAAGGTAAGTGGTTTTGTTGATTTATTTATTTTATTTTATTTTCCCTATTCCGTCGTCGACTTCCCCCTCCCGTTCCGTCCCACCGCTCTTACCTGCACCGGCCGCGCCCGGTGGTAGGCTATCTCTAAAGCTGCTCCAAAGGGTGTGAGGTGCCAGGCTGCACCATGACAGTATCTGAGCAAGGGACCATCCTCTTTTGTGTTGCCAGCAGTGACTCGGATTGGGTTTGCAGGCAGTGGCCTTGGCAGTACAAAGGGGAGCACCCAGGAGGTAGGGTTTACTGTAGTGCTAATCCTAGCCAGGGCAGAGAGCTCTACGAGCTCTCCCGCATCCATAGGCTCCCTCAGAATTGGGAGGGTACCCATCAAGATGGGCTCCTTGGTGGGTGAGCTAGTCGGATGGTATATAGGGTCTAGGAACGGTATAGGGAAAAGCTTGTTCATGCATTCTTTTGGTACTGTTTGGCTGATGGACACCATCTATCTTTATATTTCTGCTGCTCTTGCGTGCCCCAGCTTCTGACACTTGAATGCATACTTCATATTGTTTGACATCATCTGGGCTTGCATTAGCTGAAAATGATCAATATATTTATACTTATTTTGAACAGGGACCCCCAAAAAATGTGTTGCCCGGTGTCACAAAGTTTAAAAAAAAAAACATTCTATTTAGGGGAGAGGATTTATATACATTAGAATTTTGAGGAGGAGATTTTAAGTGTGGAAGGCGAATGAGCCGAGGTTGTCCCCTTTGTAAACCAGGTGAGGTCCTTCACAGGGTTTTTTGATCTTTCTGCACATCTGCTCCAAGACGTTCTGGCGACGAAGGGAGGCCGCCTCAACCCCTAAAAGACCTTAGAAAGCCCATGTACATATGTCTTCCTTCATTCTTTAACTGACTTAAGGATGGGGGGGGGCATGCACACCTTATCGCAGGTAGCCAATGGTCTGCCTTCTTTCATTTTTCCAGTGGTACAAAAGCAAACCCTTCCCCGGTATTTGAGGATTAGACGTTTTTGTGGAATCAATCCATCAGGTTGGGTGGGATGAGCTTGACTAATATAAGCCTGTCAGGGCCCTGGTGCTGTTTTGGCTTATTTCTAGGTTTTATGTATTCAGGAGGCAGGCGGCGCAGATACGAAACCACTGTTAGTTGTAGGGAAAAGGTTAAGGAAAATGGGAGGCGACTGGAGAAGGCGTGTCTGGGCTACCACAGGGCAAACAGAGGGTGTATTGTTATTATTTTGAGTTTTATATAGCGCTAGTTAGACCTGAAGGTATCAGTGCGCTTTACATGTTATGTGATAACATTTACAAGAGGTACATGAGGGGATTCATAAGAGTCATAGTTGAACAATACAGCATAAAGTGGTTATAAAGTCACACAAGTAAAGGTCAAAAGAGTGAACAGTAGCTATGAGGCCACAATGTCTAGTCCAAAATGGCTGCGTCTGGTGCTGTGAGGTCTGGGGTTTCTGATAGAATGAGACATAAGAGGGAAGGTACTCTGAGATCTACGAGGATGGGCTTAGGTGTTTAGGGGCCAGGTTGCATCAGGGATGTTTCAGGCATTTGAATATTGAAAATGACACTTTTAGTGCACCTGGTGATGAAGCTGAGGATACATTAATTAGAAGCGTGATATAATCTTCTGAGCAAATGTTTACGCTTTTCACAGCATCATGTCTGTCTCTGTGTGCTTTCTACAGAAAAATGAATGCGAGCAATGAGAACTGATATACACTGAGCTGTTCCCCTTTGTTAGTTCACCCCCAGCAAACACAACATGGCCGAACATGTTTCATTTTCTCATTGTAACAAGCTACATTGAGGAAAACCTATGATAGTGCTAACAATCTCTCTAACACCCACACACACCTTAGTGGGGTGCTCTCCTGCATTGATTAGCATAGCAATGTGCACTCAATTGCTAATGTAGAGATGAAACTTTAAAGTACATTTTCTGTACCTAAAATAGCGATGACATTTGAAAATGTTAAGGCAGCTCTGCAAATTCACTACTGAAACATATTTTCTTTAAGTTTTTTTTTAAAGAGTAGTTTATTTTTTATTGCACGATTAATTAAAATCATTGCAAATCATATCAGAACAAAAATTGCCAACTAGTATGAAAAAAACAAATCATAAAAAGCATAGGTAAAAGACAACAAGTAAGAAGCAGGCGGCCAACCCAGATCTCTGTAATTAAAGTGCAAGTGCCTATTGCCATCAAGTTCGGCCTATATTAGTAGCTACAGAACAAACAGAAGCAGAATATATATCATGAATGACAAAAAAATTGCAAATGACTAATATAAACGTGTGTAAAAGGCCGCAAGATTACATCGCTTGAGAATTTATGTTCTTATTGAATGGCTGCATCAAAATCATTTTAAATACTAAGATCTCACTTGCAGACAGTTAAAATGAAAACACTATTCAATTTTGGCGTCTGCAACTGTAAACTGGTGGATGAACTGCTGGAATTGAATAAATCCTCCTAATTCATGTGCAAAAGATGCTGTGCAAATTAGCAGCACAATAGTTCCCACCCTGGCGAAGACAATGAATAATTACATCAAGATCAAATTAAATGCAGTCATTTCTCCTCAGAGTAATTAAAGTGCAGGTGCTATTCACGTCAATGACTGTATAAGGCAGCAGTGGTTTACAATGGCGACAGCAAATATGGTGGACAGCAAACTAAGGATGGAAAGAAACTGTCGAGTGTGGTGCGTTAAAGTGCCGCCTAAACAATGATTTGGTATGTGCACGTTAGTGTTAAATGACCCACCAGCTCCGTGGCACCGCGGCGTTTAACACTGTGTAGCGGCCTTCATGAGTTTTGAAAATCTTGCAGGTAGTTGACTTGACTCTCCTTTCAAGCGTTCTTCGACTGCTACTTTGCAAGATCGGTTATATGACAGAACCACGCATGCCATTACAAGGCATGCCATAACAACGCAGCATTTACAATGCATGCATCTTTACCACGCAAACTTTTACAACGAATATGCATTTACCATGCATGCCTTTACCACGAAAATGTAAGTATTTTGCAGGTAAGTATAAAGCCTTTTCAATGCATTGGCTCAGTATCCTAAAACTACGTGCTCTACTTTGCTCATGAGTTGACATCATCCTATCTATTTGAATAACATTTTCATTGGCATCTACGATTGTGAGAAAGGCCGTTTTTCAGGCCGAAAACGTGTCAAGGTTTCGTTGCCAGTAAACCTTTACAACTGAGTAATCCAGCAGTCGGAGTACCTGTTCATTCATGAAGAGAGCAGGATTTGGGAGTGACTGTTTTCGAGTCTGCAGGCACCGGAAACCGACACGCCCCTCGATAAGGAGCACATCAGCCGCCAGCACAGAGGAAGGGTTGTATTACGTACATGCCGCGGAGCCCCCCCCAAGCCATTCAGTTTCAGTTTCAAATAGCTTTATTCGACAAATTAAGTCATAAAAGCATATAGGAACCATCCATCATAAAATACACGACCTAAAAAGAATATTTTAAAATATATACAGTGTTGTAAAAAGTAATATATTAAAACCAACTTTTAAAACATATAGCATGTACATTTAATCATACATTAAAAGGACCTTCCCTTCAGAAATATTTATGATTACAAGACTTGCAGGGCAGCTCTTAGTATAGCTCGCTTATGCATGTCGTAGGTGATTTGATCTTAGGGCCCACGACCACCCTAGGTATTTCGCCATTGCTATGACAACAGGTGCTGTAGTATCCGAGCGCAATATTCTTTCAGCCTCCTGCGCCCTTCTTGTACCTATGAGCTTACAGATTGGCCGTAACCAAACACGGCGTGGTCTTTCGTATCCGACACAGACAAATAGTAAATGCGTCAAAGACTCAACACTATCTTTGCAAAAAGGACAAGTTTTATCACTAGATACTTTCCATCCCGCAGTAAAAGCTCTCAAGGGTAGGGAGCCTACCCTAAACTGGAAATACAATTTCCGGTCCAATGGCTTTGTAATGAGGTCCCAATAGGACTCCATCCTCGGGGTGGCTTTGAATTCCAAAAAAGAACCAGTCAAAGTGGAAGAATCACTGGATCTAAAAACATTAAAATAAACCCAATCCCAATATAACTCCTTCATACATTGTTTTGAAGGGAAGACAGAATTTTCTGGATCATTCCACAACTGGATCATGCCAATATTAAATAAAATATCTCTAACTGTCCGTAGCCACTTTATTGAGTGAAAGGTGTCGGCTCTAATTATATCCAGAAAACGTGCTGCATAACCTACAAGTTCTGGTACACTCCATACTCTACGCCAATACAGTAAAGGACGCAATTTCGCTAGAGCTGCAATCAGTTTTCTCCCCAAATCATTCAATAATGGGCACATTGGGGTGCTTTGGGGTAGTTTAATAATATTCCTCAAGAATCTATTTTCAGAGGATGTAAGCACCACCAGATTTTCACAGCCCCACAGCTCCGAACCATAAAGGGCTGAACTAATAACTTTTGTGTTGTAAATCTCCAGGGCAGGACTTATGGGTTTTGTATATGATTTATTATATTCAAGTTGAACCGCCCCCGCGAGTTGTCTATGCTTAAGGGATGCCAATTCTATCTGATGATTCCATTTCAGATTATTTTGGATGTTAACCCCCAGATAAGTGAACTCTTTTACATATTCTAGCGGTCTATTATTCATAACAATTCCGCCCTTCAATACCTTTTGTGTATTAAATGCCATCAATCTTGTTTTCGACACATTAACCTCTAATCCACGCAATAAGCAGAACTCCTCAAATATTTTGAGGGCCTTTCGCAGTCCGCTAGGGGTCTTGGAGATGATTAAAGTGTCGTCCGCAAACAACAGTATGGGGATTTTTACTCCAGCTAAACTTGGGGCATCCGTAGGGGTAGAGCTCATACTACTCACTATTCCATTAATATATAATGAGAATAGTGTCGGGGCCATTACACAACCTTGTCTCACCCCTCTTTCCACAGGGAACGACTCAGTCACTTCGTCTTGATTCCCCCATCTTATCTTAGCACTATTCTCAACATGCAGCCTAATAATAAGTGACAAAAGCTCATGTGGCATCCCTAACTCATGTAGCACCTTCCATAGTTTTGCTCGGGGAACTAGATCGAATGCTGACTTGAGATCAACGAACGCAGCGTATAATCTACCCTTACCCAAAGTAACAGTTTTCCAATAAAGCAAAACAAATCTAAACACCTGATCGATGGTGCTGGTTAATGCCCTAAACCCTGCTTGGAAGGGAGATAAAACATTGAGCTCATCGATCCAGGTCTGTACTTTATTCAATACCAATCTCCCCGTAACCTTTTGCATACAGTCAATCAGACTGATTGGCCTGTAATTCCCGGGGCATGACCTATCCCCTTTCTTATAGACTGGTATAATTATTGCTCCTCTCCAGGATTCTGGTATTGGCGCCCCCTGAGCGATAGCATTTGTCAGCAAGAGGATGTAACGGTTCCACTTATCTCTATCATAAAGGAAAACATCCCCCGGTATGCCATCCGGCCCTGGCGCTTTTCCCGCTGAGATTGCCCTGAGTGCAATGTTGACCTCTTCCTCACAAAAGACTGGGCCTTGATATGGTGTAATGGTGAAGCCACCTTCATCATAGACTATTTCTGAGGCATACTGGGGTCTAAAGTGAGTCACCCAGTCCTTTTGGGAAACATAATTCAGGGGCTGCTGAGCCTCCCCTCCCCTCCCCCATTTGTAGACGTTCCAAAATTCCTTGGAATTTTTTAAGGCACAGGCCACCTTAAGCTCAAGCCATCTTTTGTCATCCCAGCTTCTCTTCGCTGAAGCCTGAGTTACTTTGTAAACACTTCTTGCCTTACGTACTACTATAGGGTCTCCTACCTTAATGGCTTCCCCTAACTCAAGCCGAGCTTCTCTACACTCTTTGTTAAACCAGCGCTCACCTTTCTGTCTATAGACCTTTTTTTGTCTCCCCTGCCTAAAGAAATAGGTGCGCAAATCAGCAAAAAAAGATTATGAGTACTTGTTATTTCGTCTAGTCCATTAGAACTTTTCACCTGCCTTTCGAGTTCGGTGGTAGCACTATCCACTCCCTTCTTTATACAATCTAGTAATTCTGGTGTTTCGATAATTTGAGCCCATTTAAGACGTTGCATATCGTTCGAACAACTAACTTCATTTGCCACATTACTATCACTAGATCCTATTTGTGTCTTAGGCCCCCACGGGTGAGTAGTTATGCACAGCGGATTGTGGTCACTTTCCTCCCTATCAATTACTACCATATCATTCAAAAGATGCCATAGATCCAAACTCAACAATACATAGTCAATTCTACTGGAGCTGAATCCATTATTAAAAGTCTTGGCTCCAAACCTATCGGAGTGCGTACGCCCATTGACCGCCCTCAAACCCCTTTCCATACAGATAGTATTGATTTGGATGACCACATCTGTCCACTTTCTTATAGGGTCCAGTTCCAGCTTCGGGATGCCCCAGAAAATATCTACGTCATCTAGGTGGTTACCTCCCTCCTGAACTAGAGGCTCGAATGTCATGTTAAAATCCCCAGCAATAATAGCTTTAGTAAATTCCTGGTAAGAATCTAGATGAGCGTCCAAAACATCCAAGACTCCCGATGTCTTGCCTCTTGTGCCCCGCACATAGATGTTATAGATATCTATTATTTGACCTGCACTCAAAATCAGCCTAACTACCTGGATGTCTTTACTTTGGATTTGGATTTCCTTTATAGTTAACTGAAGATTTTGTCGCACCCAAATGGTCAAACCCCCAGATGGCCTCCCTTTTTCTCCCCTGCAGGCTGGTATGTGATAGTTTAAATACCCTTCACAATACAATGGATTCTCTGCCCAGGTCTCTTGAAAAAGGCAGATATCATATTCTCTAATGAATGCATGCCATTCTGGGGAGACCATCTTTTTGCTCAACCCTGCAATGTTCCATGACAAAATAGAATTCTTATATGGTGAAGTATTCCAAGTCAAAGCCCCATCTGCAGAAGGATGGGACAAATGACCCTCCATCAAACTACTAACAGCCTGAGCTGGGCTGGCTAAACTTAACATGGAAGTCTGTGTCATTTCCACTGTTGAGACCTTTGGGTGCACAGAACTACCATTCTCATACACTTCCTTTACTAACAGTGTAGGAGCTTTATTATTATTTATCATTTTAGTTCCAAAGCGGAGGTAGCAACCAGTAGCTGGAGTGGCGGAGTACGCCCGAGACTAAAGGGAAGCAAAGCCACGATGGTGGTTTCAGGAAGTTTGCATTTTGGAGAGGGAGCTGCTTGATTCGTGCAGCGAGGCTGGAAACTCTAAGTGTAATTGTTATGTAGCAAGATGACCACAGAGTGGTTAAAGGAGAAAGAGGAAGCAGCTGAAAAGATGTACATTGAGGATTGTTAGAAATGGGATCTCTAGTTGGCAAGGGCTTGCACCTTTGTCCAAGTAGGGACCCTTCTTCCTAGTCAGGGTAAGGGTGTTACACTCGTGAAGTAACCCCTGCTCACCCTCGTGGTAGCTTGGCACGAGCAGTCAGGCTTAATTCAGAGGCAGTGTGTAAAGCATTTGCACATAACCAACAGTAATACAGTGTAAGCACTACAAACGGACACCACACCAGTTTAGAAAAATAACCAATATTTTATATACTCAAGACAAGACCAATTACGACAAAAATCCACAATACTATACTTTACGAATGAATGCTTGATACGGTAACTTCTTCTTTGCAGGAATAGCACAAAAGCAAAGTTCGTACGAGTCGGTAGCTCCGTCCGAGCCTACCGTGATGCTGAAAACCACAGAGTCTAACAGTTCCAGCCGACCGCGTCGATACGGGCCAGCAGAGTCGTGAACAGACTTGGTTACAGTACCTTGCTCGTTGTGGCTGGTACGGAGTGTACGAGCCGGTCGGCGTTCGTCGCGGTTGCGGTGCAAGACGGAGCGATGCAAGGTGCGGTGTCCCTCGATGCGGTGCAGGCAGCGGCTCGATGAGCGTCGTGCAGACGGAGTCGGTGAGTCCAAGGCGTGCGATGCAGGGTGAGACGATGCTCTATGCGGTGCTGACAGGTTGCGATGCAGGCGACCAAGCCGGAGTGCGGGAGCTGGCGTCGGACAGCGGTGCGAGTCGGAGCGGTGCGTCGCAGACGTGCGAGCGGTGCCCCAACTGCGGTGCGGTCACGACTCTTGAGCCAGTTGCAGCGACCGCGTCGGTCGGGTCCGGTTGGTTCAGTGAAGCGATGCGATGCGAACTGCGGTGCCCACAGGTCACGGTGCAAGCAGCGGCTCGATGTTGGCGGCGTCGGACGTCGCCCACGGTGAGACCAGGGTTGCGATGCGAAGCGGGGCGATGCGGTCTGCGGTGCAAACAGGTCACCGGCCAGGGATGGATTCGGTTGACGGAGTCGGTTGCGGTTCCCTTCCTCTGTGGCAACTGAAACAGCGTTCCAGAAGCGGTACCCAGAGGCTTGTGAAGTCTTTGTAGTCCCTGAGACTTCTTAACAGGAGGCCAGCTCGGTTTCAGGCCCTTGGAGATACTCAGCACAAGTTTGTAGAAAGTTCAGTCCAGTCCTTTCACTGCCCAAGACAGAAGCAGCAACTGCAGGCCAACCCAACAAAGCAACAACACAGCAAAGGGGCAGTACTCCTCCTGGCAGCTCTTCCAGCTCTTCGTCTTGGCAGGTTCCTTGATTCCAGCGAGATCTAAATTCATGGGGTCAGGGCCCCAATATTTATATCCCAAATTCCTTTGTTCTCTGAAGGCAGAGAGGCCTTTGCCTAGTCCAAACCAGTTCTGGAGCACTTTGTTGACAAGTCTCCGTCCCTTCTTTCAGTGAGTAGGCCAGGGACATCAGACGCACCACAGGAGGTGGAGCCAGCATTGTGGAGGGAAGGCACTGTCCTATTCAGGGCCCAGGTGCGACCCCTCCCACCCATCTACATGTAGATCTTGCTATTCAGCCCTGCACTGACTCACCCTGTCTCCTGGCATCCCCCTGCCCCTGTCACTCACACTCCAGACAAGGAATACACAACCTCGCAGAGGCAGGCTTGGATGGTTAGACAAGAAAATACCCACTTTCTAAAAGTGGTATTTTCAAACACAGAATGTTAAAACCAACTTCACTAAAAGATGCATTTTATCATTCTGAGTCCAGGCATACTAAACTCGAATTTCTACCATGTTCTCGGGGTCAGTTAGGATTATAAGCTGTAATAATCAAAACTGCCCGTCTGGCCTAGGGGGAACAGGTAGCCTTGCAATAGTGAAAAACGAACTAGGCTGTAATTCACTATCAGGAAATGCCGCACACACCCGGGCATGTCCTACCTTTCGCGTACAACGCACCCTGCCCACAGGGGTACCTTGGGCCTACCTTAGGGGTGACTAATATGTAGCAAAGGGAAGGTTTAGGGACTTGCAAGTGTGGGCACTTGCCAAGTCGACATGGCAGCCCCAGGCTGCGCACAGGCTCTGCGTTGGCAGGCCCGAGTTACACTTTACGGGCTGTTTGCGTGGGTGGCACAATCCAGTGCTGCAGCCCACCAACAGCATTTGGTCTATAGGCCCTGGCACTCGCAGTGCACTTTACAAGGGACTGACACATAAACCAAATAGGCCAATCATGGAAACACTAATCCATAACACATTTTATACAGGAGCACTTGCACTTTCCCACTGGACCGCAGTGAGGAAAGTGCGCAGAATCATTACACCAGCAAAAACAGAGTCAAAACCGGGAGGTCAGAAAGCAAAAAGTCAGGGGAAACACGCCAAAAGATGCCAAGTCTAACAAGGATGTAATATCCGACACAAACAATGATGGGCAAGTCTCTCGCACCAGTCCCCAGACAATGGATGCTCACACAAAGTTGCGAAGTCTGGAAAAACTTCATAAAAACAAGGTCTCCTAGTGGTGGGAGTGCAACTCCCTCCGAATGTATCTGGAGGTGGGACACATATCCTGAGGCATACGCAAACTCTAACCCAGACATGCTTAGGGAATGGGCCAAGAACAACTCAGAAGCATTCAGAAGAATGATGACAATTCTTGTCTGGTGACCTTGATCGCAACAAGATACTAGAGGAAATTCAGACATTCAAGCAAGAATTAAGGGGGGTCATCACGATGGCGGACGGACATCGTGCCGGGGCTTGGGACCGTCCGTCTGTACTGCAGCGGTCCCGTACATGAGATTATGAATGCGACCGCCACTGTGGCGGTCGCATCGTGTATCTCTGACATTGCGGAGGGTGCTGCTGGCTGCAGCACCCGCCGCAATGTCCGAAATGCACTGTTTGCATTTCCCTGCACTATGTGGCAGGCACCACACAGTGCCTGCCACCTGCTGCAGGGAAATGTAGGGCAGAGAGGTGCAAAAAGGGGCGTGGCCTCTGAACACCTCTCTGCAACGCAGCTCTCTGGCGCATACTGGAGGTATCTGGTGGGCTAGTTGGCCCCTAGGGACCCTCGGGATTGAGGAGGATTTAATTCCCCATCTTAAAACGCGCCACGGGCCTGTTTGCAGACATGTCACCTGAAGCCCCGCCCCCTCCCTTCACCACTGTGCAAATATTCCTCTAAAATCAGCCGAACTACGAATTCCGATTTACTCACCTAGTATCAGGAGAGACCTCAGTGCTGCATCTTTGAGCCCAGTACTGATCCTGAAAAGTAATTTTAACCGTACTTACCAGTAACTTGAATTTCCTTCCATAGGATATCATTGCCTGCTTTTTGCTGAAAAAGTTTCTAAGTGTCGATTTTTGAAACATACAAATATTCCTCTAAAATCAGCAGAACTACGAATTCCGATTTACTCACCTGTTATCAGGAGAGACCTCAGTGCTGCATCTTTGAGCCCAGTACTGATCCTGAAAAGTAATTCTAACCGTACTTACCACTAACTTGAATTTCCTTCCATAGGCTAACATTGACTGGTTTCACTTGGAAATTCTTCTAAGTGTGGAGTTTTGGAACTTTATAATATTCCTCTAAAATCAGCCGAACTACGAATTCCGATTTACTCACCTGTTATCAGGAGAGAACCCAGTGCTGCATCTTTGAGCCCAGCACTGACCTTGAAAAGTAATTCGAACCGTACTTACCAGTAACTTGAATTTCCTTCCATAGGCTAACATTGACTGGTTTCACTTGGAAATTCTTCTAAGTGTGGAGTTTTGGAACTTTATAATATTCCTCTAAAATCAGCCGAACTACGAATTCCGATTTACTCACCTGTTATCAGGAGAGAACCCAGTGCTGCATCTTTTAGCCCAGCACTGACCCTGAAAAGTAATTCTAACCGTATTTACCAGTAACTTGTATTTCCTTCCGTAGGAATCCATTGTCTGGTTTTCAGCAGAAAAGTTTCAAAGTGTCGATTTTCACAAACTACAAATATTCCTTAAAAATCGCCTGTATGACTTAAACACATTATTTCAACTGTTTACAGGAGATGCACCAGTGCTGGATCCAGGATCCAACACTGAGTATGAAAAAGTAACGATAACACTACTTACCTGCTAAGTGAATTTCCTCCCATAGGATAACATTGGTGATTCTATGTGAAAATGTTTCTAAGTGTCAACTTTTAAAATACAATAATATTCCTTAAAAATCACTACTGTAACCAAAACGCTTTTACTCAACTGTTTACAGGAGATGTCCCAGGACTGAATCTAGGATCCAGTCCTGTGGTTAGAAAAGTAATCCATAAAGTAAGTAATTGCATTTAACTAGAAATTCACATTGAGCTCAATGTTGCATTGTGTTTGAAATTGTGTTGCCCATTGCAACAACTGTAACTACTGTACTTAAAAGACTATTGCCTATTTGCAAAGTATTTAAACTAAAGTAATTCATTCTGAGAAAGTATATTTTGTAATGTAATGTATAATGTAATTATAATGTAATTTAAAAAATAAAATATCTAAAAATAAATAGTTTAAAAAATGTAGTAAATCAGTATCAAAAAAATAAATATAACAATACATTTAAAAATTGTCATTTACAAAACCTTTGAAATTCACTGAAAAAAACCATAGGTTTCAGACATGTTATAGTTAGGAATTAGCATTTAAAAAACCTTTGAAATTCACTGAAAAAACCATAGGTTTCAGGCACGTTATAGTTAGAAATTAGCATTTAAAAAACCTTACAAATTCACTGAAAAAACCATAGGTTTTAGGGACAGTTATAGTTAGTTGGACGTTGCACTCATATAAAACCCGTGAAATTCCCCCGTTATAGTTAGTTCAGGTAACTATAACTCGCGCCCCCGCAATGCACTGCTGATGACGTCACATATTACATCACTCATGACATGGTCAGTGACATCACTGATGACATCACTGATGACATCTCAAATGACATCACTGATGACATCATCCATGTGATAATTTGATGCATCTTCTCACACCCTAATATAACTTTTGATACACCCACTGTAAATTACAGACTGCTATTGTCAAAACCATAGACACTCCAACACCAATTACTATATTCACACTCACTGATTCTTAGGTCTACACACACACATCTACTCACTCACCCGTACAGTCACTCATACTTATAGTCACTCAGTACAGGACTATTATATGCACTCATACACCTATATAAACACTCACACACCGCCACTCATCCATAGAGGTACTCACACACCTAGTCAGTCATGCAAAAATTAAGCACACACCCATTTACTCACCTATACAGTTGTACACACACCAGTTCACTTACTCATACAAATACTAGCACATTCTTACGCTCTTATACAATCTCTGATACAAGCACACACTCATCCATACAGTCACTCTCACAATCACACACTCTCGCTTATAGCTATTTATATACTCCAACACACATATATACTGCCTTTCACATATGTAGTTACTCACACATGTACCACTGGGACATACATTCACTCACTAACACACTCTTACACACACTTACCCACCCATACAGTCTATCACAGATGCACTCTTGAAACCATCCACCCAGTGAATCACCCACTCACACATCTATGCACAGAGTCGCACACACCCCACCCACACAAACACTCAGGCACCCATACAGATACTCAGACAACCAATCAATAACTCATATAGACACTCATGTAGCTATTCACAAACCCATGCAGCCACTTATACAGCAACAGACAGACAGATACAGACATTCACCCAGTTTAGTCACTAACCCATGCATTCAGTAAGATACGTTTAATCACTCACTTATAGAGTTAGTCACGCACCTACTAAATCATCCTTTCAGACACTTATACACCCACTCATTCTTCAATACGCCTTTCCCTATATATATTAAACATATTTAAACTTTACAGAAACACACAGTCACTGGATGATGTCATCAGTGATGTCATTTGAGATGTCATCAGTGATGTCATCAGTGATGTCATCAGTGATGTCATCAGTGATGTCACTGACCATGTCATGAGTGATGTAATATGTGACGTCATCAGCAGTGCATTGCGGGGCGCGAGTTATAGTTACCTGAACTAACTATAACGGGGGAATTTCACGGGTTTTATACGAGTGCAATGTCCAACTAACTATAACTGTCCCTAAAACCTATGATTTTTTCAGTGAATATATATATATATACAAATATATATATGTGCCAATAACATAAAATCTAATAAAAAACATTCTATTATAAACTATTTAAAAATCGTCAAACTTAAATTTCCCACTCCAGTGAGTGCAACAGTAGGGAAAGTGTTGGATAGCGGAGGGGTAAAATTACTATTCCCACTCCAATGAGTGTAACAGTAGGGAAAGTGTTGGATAACAGACGGGTAAAAATTACTATTCCCACTCCAGTGAGTGCAACAGTAGGGAAAGTGTTGGATAGTGGCGGGATAAAATTTACTGTTCCCACTCCAATAATTGTAAAAGTAGGGAAAGTGTTGGATAGCGGAGGGGTAAAAATGACTATTCCCACTCCATTGAGTGCAACAGTAGGGAAAGTGTTGGATTGCAGAGGAGTAACAATTAATATTCCCACTCCAGTGAGTGTAACATTAGGGAAAGTGTTGGATAGCGGAGGGGTAAAAATTACTATTCCCACTCCAGGGAGTGTAATAGTAGAGAAAGTGTTGGATAGCGGAGGGGTAAAAATTACTATTCCCACTCCTGTGAGTGCAACAGTAGGGAAAGTGTTGGATAACGGAGGGGTAAAAACGAATTATTAATTAATTAAACATAAATTACTTCCCACCCTTTACCCCTATAAACCCCACAACCCGCACCTAAAATTAATTACACAATTTCCATAATTAATTTTCAATCAATTAATTAATATAAACCAACAACTAATTATTAATCAATCAAAAATAAATTACTTCCCACCCTTTACCCCTATAAATGCCACAATCCACACCTAAACAAAATTACACAATTACCATAATTATCAATTAATTATTTAATATTAATTAACAATCAATTAATAATTAATTACAAATAAATTACTTCCCACAATTAACACTATAAAATCTAAATTAAATAAATAAAAAATAATCATTAATTTATTATAATTAAATTACTTCCCTCCCTATTCCCCTATAAACCCACAACCCGCTACTGAACTAAAAAATGCAAAATGTAATAAAAATAATATTCATAACTACTAAAAATGTAACACATATATTAAAAAACATAAACAATACTTATACAAAAAAAAAACATCACATACATTTAAAATATAAACTAAAACACATAACACTAATTAAAAAATAGATATTTTAAACAACTATATTTTTGCAAACAATAAGAATGACTTCTATATTTTTAAAAACGACATTTCTTACCTTAAAATCGATATTCTTGACCATGATATTCTTGCTGTCGATATTTCTGAATCACGATATTTCCAACTCGATATTTGTGTAAGTCGACATTTCCAACTCGATATTCTGTCTCAACACCCTTCGAGCACCATGACACGCTCTCCCAACTTTAATGTATTTTGATTTTTTTTGCAATGAGTTTTAGAGCAACCTATTTTTATCTTTTGTTTGCCCTGTAAGTTTTCACACGCACTACCGCTTCCCTTCATAAATTTATCTAAATTCCCACACCGTTATGCATTTTATGTGGTCTTTGTGTTATGTTTTCATCAGCAACAGAGTCTAAGTGCACAGTGACACGCTCTCCTGCTTTTCATACTCTTAGGCATTTTGTTTTGTGTTTCTGTAAAGTTTTGATCGCAGCCTGGGTCTTAGTGCAACATAACACGCTCTCATACTTCCCCAACTGTAATAAATTAACTTTTCCGTTTGCGATGGATCTCAATGTATAATTGCAATAGGACACACTCTTCCGCTTCAGCAACCATAATGGATTTGGATTGATATTTATGGTAAGTTTGACAGCAACCTATTTCCACAAACATAATGAATTCATTTATTTTCTGCGTGTGTGTTTGCGATGAATTATCACCCGCTCCAGGATGTTAGTGCACCATAACACACTACACCTATCATATTTACAATGATAAAAATTAAATTTGTTATGCAGGTAAAATACACTTGCCCTATTGACGCGCTCCCTTTATATTAATTTGTGGTCCTGCAGCCAAATCAGCAGCTCAGTTCTCCAAACCATGTCTAACTGCACCAAGACCCGCTCTCCTGCCTCCTCCACCATCATGGATTTGGTTTAATGTTTGCAATAACTTTAACAGCAATCTATTTCCCCGAACATAATGGAATATTTTAATTTATGGGTGTGTTTGCAATACATTTTCAACCACTCCATGATGTAAGTGAACTATAACATTTTACATATATCCAAATTTAAATGCTATAAAATATGTTGGAAAACCAGGTGCCTTACATTTGCCCTGTTGGAGTGCTCCCTTTTTAGGTCGAGCCTGGGCAGCGCATGCGCTGCTCTGTGAGCCATGCTGGATTAAGGTAGTAGGTACTTGAAGCTCTGCCCACATTTTTCATTGGCTTGTGTCATTGTCCACTGTAAACTGTGGCTGTTCGTTGGTCAATAGGCTTAGTAGTCCCCCTTGTCTCATATTGTAACCTCCCATGGCGACACTCCCTGTTACGTGTGTGGTTGCTCGGTAGGGTTTAATTACAGCCTCCTAGCACTATTTTCTCAAATAGCGTTGTCCTGCCTGCTATTGCAGGCAGAACATGCTCTCTCCTTATGCTTTTTTTTATTTTTATAGCACGCATTTGCAATGCAATAGGTCTCGCATTTGCAAGAGTTTAAGCTATTGGCATTTTAAATGACAATGCCTTGTATTTATCCATTTTAAAAACAACACATAAATAAAAGGCATTGTCATTTGCAATGCCAATAGCTTGAACTCTCATAAATGCGAGACCTATTGGATTGCAAATGCTTGTTTATAATCCCTTCATACAACAACGTTTTCAAGTTGATTGGTAGCTTAATCTGGGGCAGGAGTTATTACAACAGCAGCAGGAGGGCACATAGGGATGGTCTTGCAACGCCACTCATCTAAACACACAGGTGTCCTTATGCTAACATTCTCACTAGCACTCTATAGACTATTTCTATCAATTCTTTGGCTAAATCCTAACAGTATGTTTGACAGCATTTTTTTGAATAGCCTTTGATTGTAGTCAAAAATAACCTTGATATTTATACTCTGACCCTATTATATACTCATGTTTTTCAAATGTTTTCAAGGCTGCATTGTTGTTACATCCACCAGCTGCCACAACTATGAATTCTGCTCCTAGCAGTGCACCACCGGGACTGGCACCACACAGCAGATGGATGGTAGAGACTGCTAAGTTAAATTACTCCCCCTTTGCCTTTGGATCTAAGGTATTTGTTATGTTTGTCAGTGTACCTGGTATGTCTTCTGTCATACAATGAAGAAAAAGTCCTCCTCAGACGTGGACTTCAAATGGCTGGCCATGGCAGGATCAGACACCCCATGTGAAAAAAGAAAACAGAGTGGTAGCAGGGGAATCAAGAATGCAAGACAAACTGTGAGATGAGACAACAGGAGGTAGGGCCGGTTGGGGAGACAGATGCAGCGTAAGGCCTGCTATGAAGGAGGTCTTGAAGCCACATAAAGTCCACAGCTATTCAGTGACCATCTCTTGGAGTATCCGGACCTCTCCAACTAAGTCTGGGATATCGAGAGAGATTGCTCCTCAAACCTCTCCGATTGGCCTCAGTGCCTCCTTGAGAGCAGCCAAGAACAAATATTCTGAGGAAGGGATTGGACTGCACAAGAGGGCTCTGGGCTGTCGGGGCAGAACTGTCCCTCGACAGTTGTTTTTCTGGGAGAGCACTGGGAGGAGGAAATGATGCCTTTTCAGGGGTCCAGCTGGAGGGTCCAATGGAATGGGAGCCTCTGGAGTTAAGGAAGGACTGTGTGAAGGCCCAGATGGTGGTTGAGCCTGCTTTTCAGACACCACAGGTTGTTATTGTTCAAGGCCAGGAGGCGGCCTGAAATCTGCCTTCTCCTTGCTGGTGGTATCCACATCCCCCTGCTCCCCCCATTCGCATCTTCAGCCTACAGGTGATCTTTAGATCGGGTCTGTCTCCGGGCCGGCGCACTACACTTGCTTGTGGTTGATTCTTTTTCCTCACAAGTGGTGGAAAGTCTTCCTGCCCACCTCTCAGTCGAGGATCTTCGTTCTTGTCCGAGGTCCTGCTTCGATGAAGGATGGCCAGTCCTGTCAGATCAAAAGGAATGTTAAAAAAGGGAGAATTTTATGCTCAATAATTCATTTCAACATAACTTTACATAAAAGGGGTGATTTCTCTGAATACAAGAACTGACATTGTGGAGTTTCTATCAAACATGTTGCTTTCGTAAGCTTTGAAACTGATATTTGTGCCCTTCCAAATAGTTCGAAATTATAGTTCTTAAAATATCTGTGGAATGAGGCATTTAAAGGAGAATAAAGGGTTGTGATAAAATCTTTTGTATTTGATTAATCATGTGCTAAAAGTGGATAAAGATGTTTTTTAGCAGCATAAACACATTGGTTATCTGAGATGACAGTATGTTTGTACAAGGCAACAAATCATTGTAAAGAATTGTCTTTTAAATATTTTTTTCTTAAATATTTCACACATTATTTATTATTTGTGTGATTTTATAATGTAATGGGTACCAAAATATGGTGGTTAGATAGTAAGGTAAAGGTACACAATGTCAGAATCACATAAACTAGATTTGGCAAACTGAAAATGTAATATAACGTGTATTTGTAAAGACCACATTCACTCCTTTGGGCATCTTGGTGCAGAATAACAGATGTGTATTGTTACCCAACTCAGTGGTACTCCTTTTATCGACCTCTGAAAAATGAAAGGCGGAGTGAAATTGCTAAGTTTTGAATCTGTCACCATGAGTTCAAACAAAGGCTTCTAGAGTGAATGCATTAGTCTGCTTTGCTACCAGACATGGCTGAGCAGGTCACTAATGTTGAAGTTGGGTTTTAACTGTTATGTTTCACAAAATATAGATCTTTAAAAGCATTTTCATAATATCAAGATCAAATGATTATTCAATCAAACAAACAAAGTACTAAACATGCATTTTAGAAATGTAAAACTTTCAAACCTTTCATAACACACTAAAAACATGTTAAATACAATATGGAAAATTCTAAAAACACTCAAAGTGAACACATGACATGACACCACTCTCGAAATGCATTTGCACATAAGTGACTATTAAAAAATACACTTACCATCTCTCTTCTGCTCAACCTCTTCCAACTGAGCAAGGAGTGTCAGCCAGGCAGCTTTTGGGGCCCTCTTGTGCAGAGATGTCTAGCAGGGGATTTCGAGATTGTGGCTGGGAGGACAAGCCCATAATGTTTTGAGCCTTAATTCGGGCCCAGCGACGAAGGTCCTCCCAGTGCTTGCAGCAGAACGTCGCCTGCCAGGTGTGGACACCCACTGCACAGCAGCACGTGACGATGTCCCATCACATTTCTTCCAAAACCTCTTTACTCGGTCTCCTGACCCCCATAAAGCTGAGGGTACTTTCTGATGCCCCCTGACTGATGACATTTAATTCAACATCACCGAATGTGGGGGCCTTCTCATCAAGTCCCTCAGACGTGTTGGACTAAAATGAGTGCAAGGAGCAACAGAATGGAGGAGGATGGTGAAGTGCAGCAGCCTCAGAAGGACCATGAATTTGCCAAATTCCTCTTCCTGTATGTCATTTCTTGTTTGCCACAGTAGGTGGGGACCCTGCCCTGACTGCGGGGTCTCTGCCCAGCATGCGGGGCAGAGACTCTGCCCACGGGTGGAGACTCCACATGTGGGAAGGAACCACAACTTCAGGATGCCAAAAGTGTGTTATATGATGGCTCGTGTACGTATGTGTGTCCTTCTGTTGAGGTAGTGTGGTTGGCTATCTGCACGGTAAGAGGAGATGGGGAAAAAGAGCATACCCAACATCACCTGCAGCAAAGACATGTGAAAGATTTTAAAAGGGGCTCTATTGTATATGTAATACATCATGCTTAACATGCAGTGGATGTGAGTGTATTGTGATGTAGTGATGATTGAGTATTTTAAAGAAGGCACCCCAAGATGCACTTGTATCCCCATTGTGAGGAGTTTATACTCCTATATACTCCTATATACGTTATACTTAACAAAGAGCAACAGGTCACCAAATTCCCCAGCAATTAAGTGACATGCAAGAAGGGACTATCAGAAGATGTAGCTGTTTTTTGTACTTCCAGGAAAGCCAGTATACACAGGGCTGTGGTTTTCTACACAAAACCTCAATAATCACCAATGAGAAAAAAACTCCACAGTTTCAGAGTATGAAGTAAAAATGTGGGGCAACTGACCAATCAGGAACATTTCAACAACACACACACACGTACACACACACACACACAACATAACATATCTATTATTATGAGGACCGGCCATTGACTGTAATGAAGTGTATATTTACTTTTCCAACTCCAAGTGTGCTTTGATAGTAGGGTTGCTTAAAAAACCGAGACAAATATAACTGCACTTTTAGTTTTTTGATACACTCACTCGAAAGTACCTAAGCACATTACTGGGACCAGTCCTCCTAACGCATCGGTCCTCACAAAGATAGTGTTTGTCTGGTTCTGTCAGGGTTTACCCACGCTATGAGGACCAATCTGATCCTCACAGTGAGGGTTATACATGCCCACACACACATACACACAAACCTGAATAATAGAACCGCATTGTGAAACTCATAAACTTCAAATCTACTTTTTACTATATAAAAACTGTTTATATAGGATGCAAAAACGGCGTTTGACAGGGTTTCTTGGCCATTCTTAAAACACTGTGTGCATTCATTTGACTTGGGTGAACCCTACATAAATATGGTCATGGCCCTCTTCTCGGCACCTACTGCTCGTATTGCAATTAACGGTTCACTTTCGGAATCTCTCACCCTCCAACAAGGCACGAGACAAGGCTGCCCACTGTCACCATCACTTTTCTTACTAGCTCTAGAGCCCTTAATACAAGACATCAAACAGAATACAGACATAAAAGGAGTAGGTTTTAATAATACTCAAGTTAAATTAGCCGCTTATGCGGACGATATCCTTATAGTAACAGAAGACCCGGGTCCCTCAATTAATGCTCTGATGCTAACATTAGGGAAATATTCTATACACTCGGGATACAAACTAAACAGGGACAAATCAGAGGTAAAGCCCCTAAATGTTCATTGCACCAGAGAGACTTTAGGCAACTCAGGTCTTGCGTGGCAACCGGGATATATAAAATACTTAGGTATAGAATTTGGTAGCAATATAATCGACACACTACACCACAATAAAAGTACCACGCTGGAAAAAATTAAGAAACTTCTAGACACTTGGTCTCCAAAATGTATCACTTGGTGGGGAAGAATTGAAACAATAAAGATGATGATCACGCCCCTAATTAATTATTTAATTAACATGCTCCCTCTCGTCTTAACTGAAGACTTCCACCATAAACTTGATATCCTCTTATCAAAATTTATATGGCAAGGCAAGAAAGCTAGAATTGGACTTAAAAAACTAAGGCTGGACAAATCCCTAGGTGGAGTCAATTTAGCCGATTTTAAACATACCAAACAGCCTTCCTGGCAAAACAGGGCTCCTACTGGATCTCGCCTCCCATCAACTATACTCCAGTATGGCTAGAAGTCGAAAAATCTATACTTAATAATCTTAACTCTTTTGCCCTGCTCACCTTTAACCACACAAACCTAATTAGATCAAAATCTATTCTCAAAAACACAAAGGCAGCATTGCTAAAATTAGATAAGAAACTCAACTCAAGCATAAAGCGCTCCAAGTTGGAATCCATATGGAACAACTGTAACATTTTATACAAGGGGAAAACTTTACACTGCCTGGATTAACAAAGGGATCTTCTTCCCCCAACAGCTAGAAAGCTCCTCCTACCCAATTACCTTTAAGGAACTTCAATCTAGTTATAATTTAGACAACATGGAATTTTACAACTTTCTAAAGGTAAGAGCAGCACTGTCAAAAGCCAACTTACACAATTCACCTCCATCCTTACCAAACTTCGTAACGAAGATCAACAAGCTAGGCCACCAAGTTTCACTTATTTACAAATTATTCCGCCCTAAAAACTTGACTCTCAATAAAAACCTTATTGCTTTCTGGGAATTCCATTCCTCTAATCCGCTACCCGAAGCTAAATGACCTCAAATATGGAGTTCTACCACCCGTAATAAAATATCTCCAGTCTTATCTCAAACAAAATTATGGCTCCTACATAAAGCCTTCTGGACACCGGCTGGGCTGCACACACAACACCTCCGCGATGACCCTCTTTGCTGGAACTGTAAGGAAGAAACAGGCGATTTAGCCCACCTTATCTTGCACTGCAAAGCTGTATCGACATTTTGGGACAATGTATTTGCTTTTCTTTCAAAACTATTCAATTGAAAGTTAAAAAGAGAACTCTCCACTTTAACAACCGGCTTTCTTGATGCTGATACACTAAATTATGCAGACAAGGCCCTATTGGACCTATTATTCACATCCGCAACAAAAATTGTCCTGAATATTTGGAAGGACACGCACAAGGCATCATACAAATGCTGGATGAACTGGATTACTCACCTCAGGGGCGCAGACAATATCGTTCTTCAAAACTCTCCCTAGAAACCCTCTACCAGACATATGTGGGATAGACTAGATGCATACTTCACTACACATAAACCACCATGATCATTGCATAGATACTATCTATAAGATATGACCCTTCCACATATCCTCTTAAACACAAACAATAGTTAAGGATGAATAAAATACTATTTGGACTCTCAGGCGTACTGATTCCAGAAAACTCTACTACCATAGGTCTTTCGTCCCAACTCATGTACTTTGATATAATACCTAACATAAACATGGGTAGGCCTATTGCTCTGATTCGTTTTATCTTTTCTTCTCCTATTCTTTTACTTAGGGGCTGATTAGGATGGCGGTCGGAAAACCTCCCCGACCGCCATGGTAGCGGAAAAAGACCGCCCGCATGGACCGTGACATAACCGCCAGTCGAATTACGATTGCCCGCGGTCGAAATCCGACCTCGGCGGTGCGATCGCGGGCTTTTACATTGCGGCGGTTGCTGCTGCCCACAGCACCGCCGCGATGTCGAAAGGAGCCTGTCCTGCATTTCCCTGCACTGCGTGGCAGGCACTGCACAATGCCTGCCACCTGGTACAGGGAAATGTAGGGGGGCCATGGGTACCCCCCCAGTGCACCCACACCCCCCCAACACATTGGGGGACCGCAACGGGCCCCCGGAAGACAATCTCCGCCAGCCTTTCCATGGCGGTTTGACCGCTGCGGAAAGGCTGGGTACCGCTGGCATCATAATCGTGCCGGCGGAGCCTGCTCGGCACCGCCACCATTATCCCGGTCCTGCTCCGTCCACCAGGCAGGAGTGCGGATGGCAACCGGCGGAAAAGCGGCAGTCGGAATTTCCCACCGCCGTGGTCACCACCGCCATCCTAATCTGACCGGCGGTTTTCTGGGTTGCGATCGCGGGCGGATGTCCACCGCCGGCCCGGCGGTCGCCACCGCCAGCCCAGCAGTGGACATCGCTTGCCATCCTAATAAGCCCCTTAGTTCTTATTAGTTTCTTTATATCTTTCATCTCTTATTTCTCTCTACTCTTTATTTCATAGATTATATGAAGATTATTCATTAGTGTACAGTATCTTATATCAGCTGGTACTTTATATTCCACGCTTCTTGTATATTACTGGGGACAATACTCCTTGTTCAACATACTATTGAAGCTGTTATGTTTCTCCCCAGCTGATGTATCACGTTAACTTTATATTTCCGTACACCATATACCGTATGTTATTCTTTTGTGTTTCTCTAGTGAAAATAACTAATAAAATCATTTGAAATCAAAAAAACTATTTATATAGAAATAATTAATATGTGAAATACCAAGCGTAAAAATATTGACATATTAAAAGTAAACTCTCTATTTACATCTAAATTAAGAAAGACTAAAGTTTCAGCATAGCTTAAAAAATTAAATTCACTAATGCAGCCTAATAAATAATGAGTTATTTCATCAATGAGCACCACACGTTCCAGTGCGATATGCTCAGAAGTCTCTTGGCTAGACTGATGGATCCGGCTTCGATGTTGAGCAGTTGATCCTGCATGCTAGATGTCACAATATCCATCAGATGTAGCTAGTCAAATCGAAACAGCATAAATAATATTCTCAAGTATGGATTAATCGAGAAAATCCAATATCATGGAAAGCAATCCACAGTTCATTGAGATACATACACTATATAAGATTTATTAGATTTCTTAATCATACCTTTAATGAAAGGTTGAGATATTGCACAATCATTAACCAAATCATGTAGGCTTACGTTTCTAGCCCAATTTTTAGAATATTGTAACAAGGGATTTCACTTAACCCTAACAAGTTATAGTTCACAGCAATTCTTATTTGGACCAGGGGACAAATAGATTCCCAGACTACAAAGGACCTGGCAAGACTCTGGCCCAAATTCAAACAAA
The DNA here is from genome assembly GCA_963921515.1 of Calotriton arnoldi. Lineage (NCBI taxonomy): Eukaryota > Metazoa > Chordata > Amphibia > Caudata > Salamandridae > Calotriton > Calotriton arnoldi. The sequence continues at coordinate 1,228,759 of CAWUFW010002561.1, read as the reverse complement.
TGATTAGGACTGGCATACATATAAGCAACCGCATTGCCTTGCAAATACCCATCCAGTTTATCTAACCGAAGTATTTGGGATTGCACCCAGAATGAAGAGCCGTATGATGTTTAAAGAATTTGCTTGGCACTATTTAAAAAGGGTTCCAAAGTTCTCTACCATAGTTGGTGGTTGAATTTTAGCAAAGTGCCCATGATTTTATTTCGCCATTGCCCCCTTGGTGTGCCTTAGCACTCTCCAGTTCAATTCACGATCTGTTATAAGTCCAAGATAGTTGTGATCAGCCGCATCAAGTGGCAAGGATTCTTCATACTTCCATTGAAATTGAAGTCATTGCCAAAATACATATTTCTGCTTTTATTTTGATTTACCTTCAAACCATTGGTACTACAACAGTTCTCTTATTGATTCAACAATTGTTTGAGCCTTGTGGGATTATAGTTAAGAAAAATTATATTATCCACTAAAACAATGCGGGGAAAACATGACCCCACGATTAGGGGGAAAGCCATTCACTTCCAGAAAAATACGATGCAAATGAAACATAAATATATTATAAAACAAGGATGCTGACGAACATCCCTTTCTCACCCCCTCGAGTCGGCCACCTTATTAGGTACAAATCTAACAAAACAGAACTCAGTGCTGTTAAAAGGGACTCTCATTCTGCTGTATAAATCTCCTAGACAAAACTGAGGTGCGCGGCAACCAAATATTCTTTTGAAGCTAACACCTCGAAGCATCTTCCATAGCTACTTGGGAACTGAAACATCACTCTGAATCCCATCATCAGGACACCCACGTGAATAATACTTAGAAATCTTCAGACCCAGAGGTATATCCAGCATAGATGGTAAAAAAGACAACAGATAAATAAAGTCTCTCATTGAAAAGATCAGACCATAGTTATGAAACATGATGAGAAAGGAGGCTCAGTAGTCATAATAAAGACTACTGTGCTCATACCGGAAGCACACAGTCAACTTACAAATGAATGTTTTGGTTTGAATCATACCTATGAGGCGACGTAAAGGCACTTTGCGTGGCTTCGAATGGCCTCATACATATGCAGTAAGGCAAAGCAGCGCAAATTGCTGCATTGCCTTACTCTGCCCTCGGGAGGCGTTCCATGGGTGTTGCGGTGGGTGTTCCCACACAACGCCCATGGACTTTGATGCTTCCCCAGATTTACAAAACCATGTAAATCTGGGGAAGTATCCAAAACCTTACGCCTCCTGAGGTGAGGGGTAACGAGGATAAATATCTTTATTTCTCTTCGTTTATTCCTCTTTCCATGTGTGCTGTATTCTGAAGCACACATAGAAAGAGGAAAATGCCTCTCAGGATTGTTTTTGTGCAGGAACGTGCCTCTTCCTACACAAAAACTATTCTGCCGACGACACAGACACCCTTGCACCATAGTGCAAGGGTGCCAGAGTTGGCGCTAGGCTGTCAAAACTGCACCAGCGCAGGATGAGAGGACAGGAATGCACCGTATTGAATAAATACGTTGCATTCCTGCCCTTTCACTTTGGCATAGGGCAGTGCAGCAAGGTGACTTGCCGTGCTGCCCTACGCAAAATCCCCGTAAATGAGGGCCTCTGTTTTTTATTGAAATTGTATCATGTATATAAGAATTGTAAGAACATGTTTTGGTTACAATCTTACTGGAGAATCATTTTATTTGTCACATGGGTCATGGATTTTTATAAATTTAGGTTAGAACCAGTTTGCCCAGTTTGAACAGATAGATGGTATATACAAACTGTGTGTGTTGATGTGATGAACTTTTTTTCAATTTACTTTGCATTGTACTATGAGAACATCCAGTGACAGCATTGGCCTGCGAAAAACACATCTCTAATCTGTATAAACCTAATTCACAGAAGGCGGAAAAATGGTACCAGCAGTCTCAAGAGAAGGGTCAGACAAATACTGATGCAATAGCCTCAACAACTAAACAAATAGCTTATTTCATAAAGGCCGCAAGATCCACGGCAGCAATGGGTCCGGATGAGATCCCGATTAAGGCCCTTCAATAAAATCCGGATGAGTGGAGCAAATTTCTATCCCCCCTATTTCCTTACTGTTTTTCAACAGGAGATATCCTAAAATCATGGCGGGGGAGTATTGTGGTTCCTATTCTAAAAAAAGGCTCCAGAACAGACCCAAAGAATTATCGTCAAATAGCCCTACTCGACGCTACGGGAAAGTTTTTTGCAGCCTGTGTCTTGGACCACCTCCAAGACTGGGCCTTCTCCAGTGAAGTAATTCCTATGTCCCAGGCAGGATTTCGCCCAAAACACTCAGTAATAGTCAATATTGCAATTCTACAAACGATACTTGACAAATATGTCGTGTCAAAATTACAAATTGTATATTGTGCTTTTATTGATTTTACTACGGCTTTCGATAGGGTACACAGGCTAACACTCTGGAAGAAATTGGTGAGGATGGGAATCCCTCAAGATCTACTTACAATAATTATATCCCTCCATACAGAAACATGGTGCAGAGTTTAAATGGGGGGATCAAAGGGTTTAACTAGACCAATTCCCACGTTAAACGGTCTCAAACAAGGTTGTCTCCTTGCTCCCTTGCTATTCTCCCTTTACTTAAGCAACTTACCAGAGCACTTTATTCAAGTAAACAATTTTCCACCAAAACTAGTATTGAGTGACATACACATTTTAATGTACGTGGACGACATCGTGATTTTAGACCTTACACCGATAGGGCTCTAAAGAAACCTAAATGCATTAAGTGGCTATGCAGATCACAATTTCTTAACCCCAAATATTTCAAAAACTAAGGGGGATATTCACAATGACGGGCGATAACTATCGGCAACGTCAGTTTACGGCAGAAAAGTTAACGCCGCCTAACCCTGATTATTATCGCCATGTTAGCGTGGTATTATCAAGCCCACGAAACATGGCGATAATAACAGGGAACGGCGGAGAAAACAGCCGTTAACATTATCGCGATGGCGATAGGGAAACCAGCGTTAGAGGGCGTTAACTAGTGATCGGCCCATTAGCGGCAGAAATGTCCCTTCTATCCTCCCTGCGATATCGCCATTAGAAAATGCCCCTCAGTGTGACATCTCACAGGTGGGACTGATCCGAACTGCAGCTCTGCTGGAACAGCCACAGAATGAGCTATCAGGCCTAGTGCACGCTCAGACGATGGCTATGCATAATAGGCTAAATAACGGCTCATATTTGGTACAGGCTCGGGCGGAGCTACAATCGCGCCATGTGCTGACTGAGGGCAATAACTGCCTCTGTCTGGGCTACAAATGTGCTGGCTCAGGTTCAGATATCGCTTTTAATTTAGACTGATCCTGGGATATCACTGCTGCTTCAGTCTTCGACCTATGCAAGGTGAGGGAGTCATGGTTCTGCCTAAACAGGTTTAGTCTGAACTACAATTGTAGTGCTGCGAACTCACCCTGTGATCACACTGTTAATGCGAGGCCGTTCTGTGCTGACACCGGAGGTACAATCTACGCCTGTGATTTCACTGCTGGTAGACGCTGAGCCTGTGATCTCCCTGCTGGTGAAGCTGAGCCTGTGATCTCCCTGCTGGTGAAGCTGAGCCTGTGATCTCCCTGCCGGTAGACGCTGAGCCTGTGGTCTCGTTGCCGGTACAGGCGCAGCCTGCACGACCCTGTTAGGACAAGTTCCCTAGGACAATCAGTCTGCTGTGAAAGTCTCTGGCTGGGCGATGGTTCCGCTGATGTGGGCTCAGGCCCAGCCATACAGGCTGTCTGAGTACAGGCTCAGCCCGAGGTATGGTTCAAGGGTCTGCCCGTACAATCTCAGTCCGAGGTATCGCTAAGGCGGTACAGGCTCAGCCCGAGGTATCGCTGAGGTGGGGCAGGCTCAGCCCGAGGTATCACTCTTCAGGTGCCGGCTGGAGCTTGATCTGTAATTGGCCTCGAGAAGTCTGAGCAGCACTGTGCTGCTTATTAAAAGTGATATTTTTATACGACTGGTATTCTGAACACACATATTCAAAAGTGCCTTCGTAGGCCATACTGGAGAAAAAAGGCGTTTTGGTGAAATGAAATATTTGCCTTAGATCACACAATTAAGCAGAGAAGATGGGATTTTTCAAGGTTCTCTGGTATCGCTCAGTACAGATCAGCCAGTAAATGGATATTAATTTGTCTTTCCTTATATTGAGGCTTTGTTTTTACCTCTCAGTACATTCTTCTGCAGTTTTTAAACAATAGTGCGAACTCCACCTGAAGGTTTTGGAGCGCTTTACATGAGAACCAGTTACATTCCACACATAGAATGCCTTACTTATAGTCATGGGAAAGTTTGTAATTTGCCCAGAATCACATGATATTGAGCACACCCCAGAGTCGAACCTTGTTCCCGAGTCCCGTAATGGGCAGCTCTGTCTGTAACACCACATCTCAGGTAGAGGGAGGCAGAAGCCACATGAAAGCTCGGCTCCAGGTTCCAACAGGACCTCGAGCGGAGCCAGAGTCACGCTTCTGGTCAAGACTGGCTTGAGTTTTCAGTGGCTCGCCCACCTCTAGTCTGCACCACAGTGCAAGGATGTGTGCATAATGCCTAGCAAAGGTGTACCCTTCAAATACAAAATATTGCGCCCAAACAAAATGTAAAACTTTTCATACACTGGATGTGTAAAAAGCTAGCAGAAATTAAGAGCTTTCTCCTACACAGTGCCTGTTTCAAGGAGGCATTATTTTTCACACAAAGCTGTAACAATAAGATAGGGTTTGAGTCAAAAACCATGGGGGGGGGTGTACTTTTTGGGTCATATTTAGCGATGCGCGGTGCCAGTGCAGTGTCACCAAAACTGGCACAAAGCAGTTCAGTTTTAGGCAGCTGTCATTCATCCATGCTGCGACGTCTTCCATTCCTCCTGGAAGCTGAGTCTGGTGTATTCTGGGTTCTCCGTGAGAGAGAGGATGAGCTGGGTGTCGTCAGCATAAGATACTATGCTGAGCCCATGCTGTCTGACTATGGTGGCGAGGGGGGCTATGTAGATGTTGAAGAGCGTGTGGCTGAGCGAGGATCCTTGTGGTACTCCACAGTTGATCTCTGTATGTTCGTAGAGGAAGGTGGGGGGGGGAGTCTAATCCTTTGGGTACTGATGGAGATAAAGGAGCGGATCCAGTCGAGGGCGGTTCCTCGTATACCGGCGTCGTAGAGTCTGTTTGCGAGAGTGCAGTGTGAGTCGGTGTCGTAGGCTGCAGAGAGGTCTAGTAGGAAAAGGGCCACAGTGTGGCCCTGGTCGAGTAGCATGCGTATGCAATTGTTTGCTGCGAGTAGGACGGTCACGGTGCTGAGGTTGCTGCAAAATACAGACTGGGTGGAGTCGAGGATGGCGTTTTCTTCGATGAAGGATGTCAGCATTGTGATTGACTCAGGGTAGGGAGCCTGGCTGCAGAATTCCTGTTCCTGGAAGCAGACGCAGGGGAGCATGAGCTACGAAGACACGGGGACCTGCTTCGAGGTAAGATTTCACTCATTACAATATTTACGACACACGCTCACACATACATCCCGCGTCCAGGCACCATCCAGTATTCTTTCCTGCATTTATCACCTCACAGCTGTCCAGCACCCCCCCCCCACCCCAGCACTTCTCAATGGTGGACGCTGTGCGCACATGCACAGCGGGACTAATACTCGTGTGCCAAAGGCACATACGTAGTTACGACGCATGACATGACATTGCATTCCATTCCAATGCATACTAATACTAGGCACATTGCAACAGTAGGGTAGGTGTTGCATAGCGGAGACATGAACATCACTATTCCCACTCCAGTGAGTGCAACCCTAAACTAACGTTTGCACCCCAATCCCAAACGTGAACCCAGGAATTCCTTTTGAGCCCCCAATACACACCCAAAACTCAAAATTGACCCAATTGCACACTCCAAAATTCATATTTTACCCCAAATCACACCCCAATATTCATATTTTACCCCAAATCACACCCCAAAAATCATATTTTACACCAAATGCACACACAAAATTCCAAATCCGACATCCAATACCCATACACACACAAAATAATTTAAATTACCCCATTACTGACCTCACCTCTGAGTTGCGTAGTTAATGATGTACTGCCTGCATTGTACTGGACGTCTCCCATGCCAAAGGCAAACCATAGCCTGGCCCATCTGCGTCCATCTGCCCCTGGACCGCGCTCAGCACCAAGGAGCCTTCGTCTTGGACACTCCACCGCTACGACGCCAGCACCCTCCTCGCCATCAACCCTGGACGCCACATCGCCTGCCAGGACCAATATCTGCTCCAGACCGGACATCGCCATCGCCATCACTGACGGCTGCATTATCACCCGCAAGGAGCAGCACGCCCTTCAAGGACAAGGCATTGCCATCACCTACAGAGGCACACTTCGACTGACCATGCACTCTAATGACCCAAGGGTGACCATGGACCACCTTAACTCCAAGTTCCGGACAAAGCCCAAGCACATCCACTGCGGCACACTCATGTGCAGGACCCCCGGACATTGGACCCCCATTCTCAAATACCATTGTTGACCTCATTGTACCCCAGGATCTCCCATCCACCGACATCTTACTATGTGATCTCAAGTTTCACCTGGACAACCCCAGTGACCAGGACACCACCACCTTCTGGGGAAGGTTACCAACATCAGACGCAAGCAGCAACTCACATCAACAGGCCACATAGCAGGACACACGGTCGAGCATGTCACCGCCGCAAGCGGGAGCTTCAACTTCAGCAACAACATCGGACTCTCCTGGACCAACAATCATTGGATACATCACGTCTTCACCTTGCCCACCGGACGCCAACGCCATCATCGCAACCCCTCGCAGCTGGATCAAGGCCACCGTTGGACGTATCGTCAACTCTCTCAGCACCAACACTCCGCCACTGCTTCCAAACGATGACACCGCAGCACACAACCGCCACCGATGGATCTCCAACAGCGTTGACATTTGGGCACCCCTCATGAACTGCACTGCGTCAGTACCTTCCGCCTGCCTGATGGCAGGCGTGAGGGTGATGCAGTGCCACAGGGATAGTCTGGCCCCATGCATTGCTGGAGTTGCGTCATGATTGTGACACAACTTCAGCAATGCGTGACTTTAGCGCAGACAGATATGTCAGGATTCCTGACGTAACTGTCATTACTTGCGTCATGGAGCACTGTCCAGTGAGTACAGCACATCCATGGTGTCACAAGAAGGGCGTAGTGAGAAGTGTTGCAACGCTGTCTTGTACCAGCGCTGCAACACTTTTCATGACTGGGGCACAGGAATGCGCACTATCTTATTGATGGTGCGTAGTCCTGCCCTGTAATTTTGTGACAGGGCAGCGCAGCAACATTGCTTGCAGCGCGGTCCAGCAACAAAACCTGCAGAAATGAGGCCCCAATGGTTATCTCCATTTTAAGACCAGATATTTTCTGGTCTTAAAAAACTGCCTCTAGTTGCAGTTATAGCCACTTTTTTTGGTCATCTTAAATTAAGGAATCCCCTTGTGAATAGGGAAATCTTGGGTTAACGTCAGATTTTGCAAGGGAACGCCTCCCTTGCATATCATTAGCGTTAATTATCGCTGACAGAAGTTGCGATGTTGTAAATGGTCCATTTCGCCTAAAAGCTGTCGCTAACGGCTGTTTGCGACAGCTTGTGAATATTGCGTTAAAAATATCGCCGCGGGGCGTGGCCAAGCCGAGCGACAAGATGGCCGCTTAAGCTCTCGGCTCCGCCGACCGAGTGAAATATCCGTCGAATATCCGCCTCTAATTGCCTAATTAAGGGCTCCCACACCGTAAATCTAGCACCGGAGGGGCTGCTGTACAGTTTCAGGCCACCCACGGCCGGATCGAGGGTGTGTAGCGGCGTTGGCGATATCTGCGCCATCGGACCGGAGCGGCGTGAAGACGTGTCCAGGCGGCCTGCCGGCCGGGAATATCACCGTGTTGCTTCGTCGGCGCGACCGCCTCTTGCTCGGGGCTGGTGCGCGCTTGGGTGCGACACCCCACCGAACCTCGCGGGAGATCCCGGACTGCGAGGACAGACTACGGATTGCCGCTGGCACCCCCGTGGACATAAGGCGCTAAGTGCGGCGTGAGCAACGGAGGAGCCGCCGGGGGCGGGATATCACCATCAGTGGCACCATGGCTGATGGCCTCCACCGGAGCGAGTGTGGAACCGGTGAGTGCCTGGGGATCGCTTGTTGGACCCTCACCCGACCCCGGCGTGATCACGGACATACGGGGCAGAGATCACGGTACCGCTGCACTGCTGGAACTGCAACGCGGCGCGTGTCTGCCGCTGCTGCCCCGCGCATGACAGTGCGGACTGAGGCTGTCTCCCTGACCTGTGGCTCGCTCGTTAAGGGGCCCGCTAACCAGGACATTTCTGTGCCCCCCATGGCAGCTTGTGGGCGCTGCTTTGCCATCCTGCCCTCTTGCCCGATGAGAGCTGCCTCATAGTACAGCGCTGAAACCGCCAACGGACACCAGCGGTGTACCCCCCCCCCACTATCAAAATTGCCTTACTGCGCCGTTGAGGCGCCTTCTCGTGGTTGGGGAGGTGCGCACTTGCTGATATCCTGGTGCTGGAAGGGGATTTGTGTGCGTGACTCCAGCGGTCAGCACCTGTGTTATCCATCGCCTGACCAGATGGGAAGAGTAGTGCCGGGCTGCTCATTGGACCGTCAGGAAGGCATCGAGTGACCCCGAGAGTTGGTGGAGGTGTGGGGCCGGTGTTGAGGCGCCGTGGTGTTTCCCGTCCCGCTGTTTGCCTGTAGGACCGCTGCATCTGCTCCTCCTTATGGGTAGGTGAGCTTTGGGGCTGATCTTCGACCGGCTGTTCATCAGGCAGGGGGCTCACTGATCAGGACACTGCCGCGACCTTATACGGATATCTGCGTAGAGGGTGATACCTGCTTGCTTCCGCCTTGGTGGTGAAGGCGTTTCCGGCTGTGAGATCTCGGAGGCCCGCACTTTGGAAAATTGTCAGTCTGTATAGCGTGGAGAAGAGGACTTTGGAGTTCTGCTGCTGACTGCCTCACGTGGTGCCGATCACGATCGTTAGTGAGCCCCCCCCGGAGAGTGTTGCATAAGTTACGGCAGGAGGACGCGGTTCGCGGACGGCCCTCCAGACTGAACTGACGAAGTATGCATGGGATGGAGGCCCCGGCGCGAGCCCTCAAGGGGGGTCAACCACGACCGACAAATCTGAGCCCGGTGGGAAGCAGAGGGAACCGACGCTGCATGATATCCTTGAAGCCATCACTACCGTCCGCACGTCACTGGAGTCGCGCATTGACTCAGTGTCCACCGAGGTGTCCCTCATCAGAGAGGACATGCGCTCAATGAACTCACGTTTGAAAGACGTCGAAATCAAGGCATCCTCCCTGGTGGAGGACACGTCCGAACTGCAGAAAAAGATGGAGGGGCTACAAACACACGCCACTAAACTAGAAGCGCAGCTGGATGACTATGAAGGGCGCTCCAGACGTAACAACGTCCGCATAATTGGGGTGCCTGAACGTGCAGAGGGGCCTTCGGCGGATCTTTTCGTGGAGGAGCTGATCACTACCTATCTCAAGCCCAAGGGACTCTCCAATTTCTTTTCAGTGGAATGGGCGCATCGGGTGCCAAGGGGCCGGCCGCGGCCCGGGGCCCCCCCGAGGCCGCTTTTTGCTAGAATCTTCAACTTCCGCGATAGAGATGTCATCCTACAGTGTGCCCGGTCCGCCCCGCCAGTGGAATACCAAAATAGTCGTATCACTTTCTTCCCAGACTTCACCCTCAAGGTGCAGAGGCAGCGACGTAGCTTCCTGGAAGTGAAGAGAGCGCTCCGAGACAAGGAACTGAAATACGCTATGATGTTTCCGGCCAGGTTGAGGGTGGAGTCGGAGTCGGAGGGGAAATCCTGGTTCTTCACCAGCCCGGAGGAGACCTGGGACTGGCTGGAAGGGTGGCGAACGGCGGGAAGCCACGCTCATCGGGCCAGGGGCGTGAGGATGGAGGGAGCCGCCCGGGCCTCAGGTGGTGGCTCCCCACTTCCTGATCGTGACGAGGCGGCAGGTGGAGCCGAATAATTGGTCTGTATGCTTTTCCTTTGAGTGAATTGACTGCTTCCAAATAGACTGAGGGACGTGGGATGGGGGTCGGCTCCGACACTGGCCTCAGACTCTCGCTGTATTGAGCTGGACTGCCTTGGATGGCTTGTTGATAAATATTCCTTGCTCTTTGCCAGTTCCTTTGCCATATATGTGAGCGACTGTGGGTATATATTAGGCCCTTATTGATGTTGTTAGTGCAAGCCCATTAGGCTGTAGATGTTAATATCGGAACAGTAAAATTCCTAGAGTTGTGTGCTCGGTTGGGCAGCACAAACCCGTAAGTTTTGGAAGGGTGGGCGATAGGCACTCTGCTAGTTTGGGGGGCGGGAAGTTTTGTTACCGCCGAGCAGGGAGGCAGGGTAGGGGGGTTTGGGGAATGCACATTGGGTCTGCGGGATGGGGGGAGGGGTTTGTTTTTGTGTTTTGGTTTGGGCATTGTTGTTGTGCAGGCATGGTTTGCATTCTCGAATTCAGATGTCAACCGCAGTAGACACGGTGTTAGCCACACTCTTATTGACCATAAAATTCAGCACTGTAGGAAAATCCATACATGTACTCCCCCCTGGCTTATTCCTCCCCGGAGTATCTTATGTCTCTAATCTCGACTGATGGGTACCTCGAGTAGACAGAAACTTACTTTGCTCTCATGGAATGTGAATGGGTTGGGGGACAGAATAAAGAGAGGGGTGGGTCTCCAATTCCTGAAACGACACTTACCGGATGTCGTGTTTCTACAGGAGACCCACCTGTTGGGCAACGGTTGTAAGGCCCTGTCACGATGGGGTTTTCAAATGGTGGCCCATTCCGCTTTTGGTTCAGGCTCCCGAGGGGTGGGCATCCTTGTTCGCAAATCCTTCCCCTTAACAATTAACTCGGTCCGCGAGGACCCACTGGGTAGATTCGTAGCCCTGTCTGGCACTTGGGAGGGAGCCATCCTCAACTTGGTCTCAGTATACATTCCACCGGGCCTCCACACGCAAGCCTTTATTGATCTCGGCGACCTTCTCCTGGGCCTTCCCGAAGGGCGTTTACTGATTGGTGGGGATTTTAACTCTATTGTCTCGGACTCCCTGGATCGCTGGCCCCAGAAAGACCTACCGGTCTCGCGTAAACGGATCCATAGCTTCTTGGGTGCATTGGGACTGGCGGATGTCTGGAGGTGCCTGCACTCAAAGGAACTCCAATACACACACCTATCGGGTCCCCATGGCACCATGTCACGCATTGACTATGTGCTTACTCTTACACATCATCTTCATATCGTCAAAGAAATACGGCACTTGGCCAGGGGCATATCGGATCACTCCCCCATATTGTGCAGAATAGAGGTAGGGGAGCCCTCGGTCGGCAACGTGGCACCGATCAACTCGTGGTATCTTACGACCCCCCCCCATTAGGGATAAGGTTCTGACTGAAACAGACCTGTATTTCCAAGAAAACCTGGGATCAGTCAGCTCTTCCGTCTCACTTTGGGAGGCCTATAAGACTGTTGTCCACGGGGTGGTCCTGGGGCGAATTTCAGGCCAACGCAAGGAAAAGGCGACCGCCGTGACGCGTATCGAGGGCGAGGTCCTAGAGTTGGAACGCACAGTTGGATCGCACGACTCGGAAGAAGTGCGTCAACAGCTTCGCATTAAAACTAAGGAGCTCTTGGACCTAGCCACGGATGCGGCTAAGGCACAGTATCGGGCTACCCTTAGCAGGATCTACGATGTAGGCGACAAGGAAGGCAAATTGTTGGCCTGGCTAGATCGGAGAGACGGGGCACGGCGCGTAGTGTCTGAAATTGCCATTGATTCACATTCCTGAACCACAGCTCCGCAAGACATGGCGGATGCATTTGGTAATTACTACCACACCCTGTACTCTTCCAGTACGACCCATTCGGAGGAAGAGGCTTCTTCCCTCTTACGTGATATACGCATGCCGGTGGTCACAGAGGAGGAGAGTCTTGACTTAGACATAGAGTCCTTATATACAAACATTCCTCATGATGAGGGCCTTGCAGTTATCAAAGAACTACTTGAGGACAGACCTAGACCTACCTTGATCCCCACTGATTTTATCATGGATCTATTACGTATCGCTCTTGAAAACAATGACTTTCTTTATCAAGACTCGTTCTATCTACAAGTTAAGGGGGTCTCTATGGGAGCTTGTTTTGCTCCAAATTTTGCTATCCTGTTTGTATATAATTTGGAAAAATCACACATACTTACCTCGACTAATCCATTTAGAACACAAATTTCCTTTTGGCGACGTTACATTGATGACGTTCTCCTTTTTGGAAAGGCACTCCTGACACCCTGAATGCTTTTGTAATTTGGTTAAATCAATTTCAACCTCACCTTAAATTTACTTCAGACCACAAATCAAATGACTTATCATTTTTGGATATTACTCTCCATGTGGAGGAAGGTACACTTGGAACTATTCTCTACCGTAAACCTACAGAACGAAACACTCTATTGCACTATTCCAGTTACCATCCTCGTGGCCTGAGGGACGGTTTACCATATGGGCAATTTTTGCGCATTCGAAGAAATTGTAAATGGCGCAAGGATTACTTCAGGGAATCCGATATCCTTCGCGAAAAATTGATTTCTAGGGGTTACCCATCACGATTGATCTCACAAGCCCGAAAGAGGGCTTGGTATTGTCATCGAGATCTCCTCCTTACACCACAACCTAAAAAGATGAATTCTAGAATTCCATTTGTTACTAAATTCAGTCCTTGTAGTAACCATATAAAGAAGATCATCAAACGAAATTGGACTATATTGAGAACTCATAAATCCTTTGAGGAACCACCACTCTTTTCGTTCCAACGAGGTGATAACCTGGCCAATCACTTAGTCCATGCCATTACCTGGCCTATCAAACCTAGCCAACAGAATTCCATCACCGCCAATTGGGGTTTACCTCCATTGATTGGCCATTATAGATGCCAAACATGTAGTGTTTGTGAACTTACCTTTAATACTAAGGAATTTAGGATTAACAACAAATCTTACACAATGAAGACCTTGACCAACTGTCGGTCACAGAATGTGATTTATGCAATCCAATGCCCTTGCAATCTCACATATATTGGCCAGACTACCCAGATGGTGAAGCAAAGAATCATACAGCACAAAAGCAGAATACATTGTAAAGTTCTGACAGCCCCTTTGGTGACACATTATCTTGAAAAAAACCATAGTGAGCTTGATATTACCTGGCAGGTGATTGATCAACCTTTGCTCCCCCTTAGGGGTGGTAATCTCCAAACTCTATTAGACAGGAGTGAATACAAATGGATCACACGTTGCAATTCAGTGAACCAGGGTCTGAACACGATAGATGAGTGGAATAGTACTATCCAAGTTTGACCCATCTTGTACTAGGTGTTCTTTGTTAACCTTCCTTATACAATAATATCTGTGTATTGCTTGTTATGTTAACACGCTAGTTACATTCTACCTAGATTTCTTCTGATCCATCTTCAATGTCCAGATGTCATCAATACTCGCTTGTGACTTGTATATATGTGACTTATATTACGCTGGATGTAAACTGTTATTTACTTGCCTGAAAATCTGATACAGTCTAGTGTACTTTAAATTTTTCTCTCCTTTTTCCTTCTTTAATATAATTTAATTGTGTTACATCTATGTTCTTTTCATTATGCATTTAATCTCACAATGCATTTGTAGATTGTCGACATAACTAAATTTACATGCTTTGGAATTTCTAATGCTGAGGGTTAATTGTTATAATTGAATTTTTTTGTCTAAAAGTTATCACTATACTGACTTTAAATCCGATTTTTCTGAAAGAGTAACTTTAATGTTATTATCACCCCCCTTTGTCATATCCTTCTTGTTATCAATGATTTTATTACATCCTCGTGTGCACCCAATTGAGTCCTCTATATAGTAGCTCTTCACTTTCCGTGAGACGCTTATCAACAGACAGATTAGCGTCCCTAACTATGGTCTTCCCACTCCCCTCCCTAACCAATCCGAAGTTAGTCATGTGACCTTCTGACGCACCCCACCGGATATGGTAGGCGAATTGAACTATTCCGTTTCATTCTTTTCCACGAGACACCGGAGGACAACGTACACATATGTGGCGGCCCGGTTGATACTCAGCTACCTGACGGATTTAGAAAATCTACAGAAATATTTAGGTAAGCCCTGGTTCCGTAAAAAAAAACCCTGATACTTTACCGATTTATTTATAATTTTTGTAACTGCCGATATTCATGTCCGAATGTCCTCTAATATTTTAGGAATCCCCAACTACCTTTGTTGCAGTGGATCGGGGCTCCGACCATGCACCTTGCCTACGCTACTCTTGATAATTAACCAGTAGGTGAGTCAACCATCATGACATTGATGCGATAGACCTCACTACGTGTGTGTGAGTACACGGTCATTGACTCTACCCTTTCCTTGTGTTTTCCCTCGTTCCTCAGAGCACTTTTGGCTGTCCTGTAATCGTTCGCAGATGTTTTTTAGCGCTGCTCCCTTGTTTCGGTATAATATCGAATTCCGACTCTTGTGGTTTACAGGTAGGCAGCATTGTCCCTACTTTTTAATTTCCAATTCCCTTTTTCCTTTTCTATGTGCCCCTGGTCTTCACAGCCCTGACCTTTTCCTTTCCTTCTTTATACAGTACTTATAATTTGGGCTACCCGGTCCTGATGATGATCCAGATTAACTAGGATCGAAACGCCGTCGACCGACTTTGTCAGTGCAATTAATGGCGCATATTCATTATTGGTTCACAGAATTGCCTTAAATCTTGTTCAAATTACTTGAAAATTATTGTATTGAACCAATTAAACTTGTATATATTTTAGATCACCTTATCACTTTGCGCTTACCACTGTATGTTCCACTTGTCACTTGCGCCGTCACTTACTGTCACGAGCACAACGTGCACCAAGTTTCTTTGGGTTGCCTTTACATTTTTGCTTACAGTGCTGATATAACTGTCATGTATAAAATGTGTTTTTAATATATGATGCTATGAGCACATTTAACAAATTACTTGGAGTCTCCCTTCTTCTTTCTGTTGCCTTTTTGTAATGTTTTGAACATACAATAATATTAATTTCCATTAAATCCGGTTGAGACTTTGTTGTTAGTTTTATTGACTTAGACCAAGACATTACAGCGACCGAAGTGGAGAGGGCCATCCACGATCTGCGGTGGGGGGGGAAGCGTCGGGCCCTAACGGGATCCCCATAGAATTGTTTAAGCTAACGGCGGGCGTGACCACCCCTTTTATCACCGCCATGTTCAAGGAAAGTAAAGAGCTAGGAATCCTTCCTGAAGATCACAGACTAGCCAATGTCAGTGTTATCCACAAAGTGGGTAAACCCGCCGATCAGTGTTCCTCATATAGACCCATTTCGCTCCTTAATTGCGAGGCTAAGATCCTCGCAAAAGTCCTCGCCACTCGCTTGCTATCTGTTCTTCCTAATTTGATTCACCCAGATCAATCCGGGTTTATGCCCGCAAGAAATACGTCTCTTAATCTCCGCAGACTGCACGCAGTGCTATGTAGAGCAGATACGATCAGAGAAGATACAGTTGTGGCATCCCTGGACGCTGCTTCGGCCTTTGACACCATAGAATGGCCATACATGTTCGCTGTGCTGCGCAAGCTAGGATTTGGTCCGGAATTTATTAACTGGGTGCGTCTATTGTATTGTCAACCGTTGGCGCAAGTGATTGTAAATAATCCAAAGTCCCCTGTCTTCTCTCTCGGTCGGGGCACCAGGCAAGGTTGCCCCGTCACTGCTCCTTTTTGCTTTGGCCTTGGAGCCTCTCGCAGCTTGGATCCGCCAGACCCCCGCCATTCGAGGCCTTAACTGGGCATGTGGCTGGGAGGACCGTATATCACTGTATGCAGATGATATCCTGCTCTATCTCGCTTCCCCGGCGCGGTCCCTTAATGTGGTGATGGATATCTTTCACAGCTTTGGCAGGTTCTCAGGCTATAGGATCAACTGGTCGAAATCGGTCCTCTATGTCCTTAGTGGGCAGAGACCTCGACTTCCCCGGGGGTGCCAGCTGACGGAGGCCGTTGATGGCTTCAAATATCTGGGGATCTGGGGATCTAAAGACCTGACTCGATTCTATGACACTAACCTCCGGCCACCACTAGAGCGCCTCAAATCTGACGTTCTACACTGGAAATCGCTCCCCCTGACCCTCCTTGGACGAGCAGCCCTATTCAAGATGATGTCCCTCCCCCGTCTTCTGTACGCGTTACAAAACACACCCCTTCCGGTCGCGGCATCCTACTTTAAAGAGTTGGAGGGCACAGTGCGGGTCTTGCTGTGGGAGGGTAAGCCACCCCGCATTGCCACGCACAAGCTCACACTGGGATGGTTCGATGGTGACATCGGACTCCCAGACATGAAAAGATACTATTGGGCCTCGCAGCTCGCTGCCATTAACCAATGCACCTACAGGCAACATGATGACCCGGCATTTCGGATTGATCGATGGCTCCTCCCGGGGGGTGGGTTCGCGGGTGCACTCTATACAAAATCCCAGGAAAAAGTCTTGACCGGCCCGACAAAACACGCTGTGCACATATGGAAAGAAGCCACTAAAAGCCTGGGTTGGGAGGGTAAGCTTACTCAGGCCACGCCACTTTGGCACTGTGACCAGCTGGGTCGGCTGTCGCGCTCCTTGGGGTTCGACAAATGGGATACCATCGGTATCTCCAGAATTGGAGACCTCTGGAGATCCAGGAATGTCATATTGTTTTCTCAATTAAGTCAAGAGTATGAAATGGCCAGCTCCGAGCAGTTCAGATATTTTCAAATTAGGCACGCGCTACTATCGGCTCTCCCCAAGGGCGCGGCCCTCCCCGATTCCTCCCCTCTGGAAGACAGGATTCTAGATGGGGATCTGCCGGAAAGGGCCATATCCCTTATTTACAAGAAGCTTATTAACAACATGACCGATCCCTTAACACGGCTCAGAGTTAAATGGGACCACGACGTTGCCGGCTTGGAGGATGAGGAGTGGCGAGTCGCGGTGGCTTCCCCCGTGAAGTGGCCATCTCCTCCAGACTCCGACTGGTTCAGCTAAAAATCCTCCACAGGACGTATCTGTCTGGACCCTCATTGGTTCATATGGGATACGCCCCAGACGGGTGTACACGGCAGTGCGGCCAAGAGGGCACCTTCATCCACACACTTTGGGAATGTGATACAATTCAGAAATTCTGGGAGGGGGTGGTATCAGTGATGGAGGAAGTGATGGGGCGGCAGATACAGTGCAATATAAAACTGATTTTGTTGAACATATGGGACCCCACTGATCTTACAGCCAGAGAGAGGACATGGGTCACATTGGGCTTCATGGTAGCAAAGCGGAATATCGCACGATTGTGGAGGGCTCCGACCTCACCGAACATTGCGGACTGGGCCAAGGACATGGACTGGTGCATGGTGACTGAGATACCTATTTATGTCTCCAGGGGCTGCCCGAAAAAGTGATCGCAAATTTGGGGGCCTTGGAACACTTTCCGGGGAGAGATATGTGAACCACCAGAGGGTCGAGGGGAAGAGGCTATTAATGTCGATTAACGTGTTATTCCTGATATCAACTATGCTGCAGAGGGGAGAAATGGTCTTTGATGTGCTATAACACTGTGTGCCAATGTCTACATGTGAAATGCTGTGTCTCTGATATTTAACATGCCACTTTTTCAATAAAAAGAGTTCATAAAAAGAAAAGAAAAAAATATCGTCGCTTTATCAGCAAAAAAGTGCCGCTTACGCGGCGATATTGGCTTGTGAATATGCCCCTAAAATTTTACCCTTTAGGGGAAAAAAGCGATTGCGACCTTTTAATTGGACATTGGGGGGAAAACCACTAGAATCTGTCAAAGAATACACTTATCTAGGTCGGATTTTCTCCCAAACTCTACAGAATTTCTCCCACCTACATCACATAGGTCGAAAGGCAGATGCCCATGTAGGAGCAATGCTGAAGCTACACTCCTCTTCTGGTAATAGACACTTCCAACCTCTGTTGGAGGTCTATCGTATGAAAATCCCCCCCACCTTAATGTATGGTCTAGAGTATATACAAATAAAAACCTGGAAGTCTGTAAAATCAAGAGAAGGAAATTCCCTACGGAAACTGATAAGAGTAAATCAAGCTGTCCCGGCCCAAGCATTACGCCTTGAACTCTCCCTATCCAGCATACATGCAAGGGCTATCTCGAATATATTAAGTTGGGCTTATTATCTTTTGCATGCTGACCCTGGCTCTTAAGGCACATTTTAAAATTGGAAACTTTTAGAGAAGAGTCGTCACGATACACTTTTAATATGAATCTTAATATAGCTTTTAGCCAGTCTCACTGCACAGTAGCACTTTTACAAACGTGGACACCGGCAATTTTGAAGCTCTTTTTAATGAATATGGTCCCAAGATTAAGCTTCCATCTGGACGTAGAACATTGTCTACAATTAAAACACTATATAGAATATACAAAAACTATAGACTATAAATCCCCAGAGAAATATACATACTTCTCATTAGATCATAGGGTTCGGCGTTGTATTCTTCTACTGAGGCTGGAAATCCTCCCTTTGAAAATGTATAAAACAAAGTGGAACAATTCTGAAAATACAACTGGGCTTTGTGATTTGTGTAAGGGAGGAATACAAGATCTAACTCATGTTCTATCTGTTTGTCCTAACCCAACTCTAGTAGAAGCCCGGAGGAGGTATTTAAGGCCTATGAGTATTAGATACAATGCTTTTTCTATACAAAGCCTAATTAAGCTCTGTAAATCACCACCGGATGAACTCGCTTGTTATCAATTGTATACATTTTTAAAAGAGTTTTCTAAAGTTGTTTTAAAGTCCATGATGATAATGTTTAAAAATTATAAATATTTAAAGCTGATATTATGAATTATCAGCCTTAGATAAAATGTCACCTTTTCAAACGATCTATCTAAGTTTTGGGAAACCTATCGGATGAATTTATCTGTTATTAGCCATACAAATATCAAATGAATGTTATTTTAAATATGTCGCAAAAAATTATGATGAAATGTTTTAACTTTAGAAATGTTTAAAGCTGATGCTATGGGTGTCTTTATAAATGTTTTAAAACTATGTCTGTGTATTTGTTGACCTCAGCTGAGGTCTATATCAAATTTAAAAATAAACTTAACTTCTACTATGAGAACAAAATGTTGAGATGTGAAACTAGCCATGCCATTTTTCACCAAAGGAAAGGATGCATGCAGGTGTATTTCTATGTGTTGCTCACCATAAAATGTTATTGAAATTAATTAATTGTTCCAAATGGTATAGTACTAATTTTAGATTCTTAGGGGCCGATTCCGATTTCGGCCGGAAGGGCACCGAACGATGGTCGGAGCCCTTCCGACCGAATCGGAACGTGCCGGCCGGATTCCTTTCCGACCGAGCCATTCCGATGGGCTCGGTCGGAAAGGAATCCGACTCGGATTTCCGGATGGCTTACGACGGGCTCGGAGAGCCCGTCCGCCGTCCGGAAATCCTTCAGTACTCCCCCGGCCGCCTCTTCACGACCGAGGGAGTACGATGGCAGTATTTCACTGCCTTTTCGTGCCGGTCTTTCCGGCACGAAAAGGCAGTCGGTAACTGTCTTTGGGGGCCCCCAGTAGGGCCCCCATGGGTGCGAGGCCGCCGAATGGCGGCCTGGGGGCACCTATGGTGCCCCTCTGTTGATCCCTGCACCCGGTGGCAGGCACCTTGGGGTGCCGGCCACAGGGTGCAGGGATGAACTGCACCCCTGCTTTCCACAATGAAAGCATGCATTCCGCTCGGAATGCATGCTCCCAATGTGTAGTATACGAGTGCGACCGAACAGGGTTCGGTCGCATCGTACTTGCAGGGCCGTAACCGACGACATCGGAATCGGCCCCTTAGTCTTTTTAAAATTGAAGTAAATTGTTGTGAAAAATGAAAATGCATTTTATTATTTTTATATGTTTGAGTTAGTACATTGTATTTGGATGTTTGTACACTTTATTTGTACAATACCATTGTATTAATTTTCGATTAAACCAAAAAGTCATAATAAACACACATAAGACCTGATTTTTTCCCAATACTTTTTTATTGATGTAAAACGTTATTTCACAGTAGAACCTAATACTGTTCTGGACATACAGGAGAACATTTCTTTCAGTCTGATCATTTAGACAATAAAAATGCTGTAAGACTGTTTGGATGCTGCTTGTCAGATACATGTATAATTGAGCATTAAGTCTTTGTTACAGGCCATGTTGCATATAATATGTAGCAAATTATAATACTGAACATTAGAGTTCACTTTAGTCAGGTTTCTAGATGTTTAACTTAATACACCCTTGGTACCACCGGGGGGCAGCATTCTCGGTGTCATAACCACTGATTAGATGTGTGCGATGCAGCAGCCTTGTGGCAGGGGTCAGACGGCTGGCCAGATGAGCTGCATAGGGCATAGTAATTGGGGCGATAGTAGGCTGACCATGGAGCAGACAGTACAACGAGAGCAGGGGATTGGTATCTGAGAGCTATATTTATTACACACATAAGTATTTACAGGGGGTTGAAGGTCAACTTTGCCAGTCTACTGGAGTTGAAATAGCATAGTGTCAGATTCTACGGAGATCAGATGTTTACAGACCAGGAGGTCCGCTTGGGGAGAGCTGCATCGGAGACATACCAAGTGGGTATCTGCAAACAATGGTTGAGCTTGTCAGGGGTGAGGTAAGCTCTATCCAGGATCGAGAATAGGAAGTCTTTGAATCGAGGCTTGCATGGTGGTACACAATGAACTTGTTCCACTCAGTGTTGTGAAACACACTTTTGATAACAGCCTCCAAAGTCTCCCGGAGCTTATTCAGTGATACCTGTTTATGTTCTCTCAATGCTAAGTAAAGCCAGGTGATGAGGGGCCGACCCCGCCCATAGAGTAAAGTGCCTGTGTTAGAGCATGCTTGTCTGGCTCTGCTGATATCGCAGACCATTGCATGTCGCATGCCAGGACTATTTGTTTGTAAGTTAGGAATTGTCCCTTGTGTATATTGTATTGGGCTACTAGCTCTTTGAAAGTAAGAAGGTGACCCTTCTAGAAGAGCTCTCCGATAGTATGAAAGCCCACTTCACTAAAGTGATGCAATTCGCATGCAGTAAGGAAACACTTACCCTTAGGGAAACCTAGGCTTGGGGATGGATAACAACTTATTTGGTTAGCTGGAAACATCCGTGAAGGCACCTGCAAGCTACCTTCACTAGTCACAGTACACCACCAACATACATAGTCCGTGGTGGTGCGAGAGGTCGATCTGCCTGACAGCCAGTAGGAAACCCATTGAAGCTGGGACACCAAGCAGTACTGTTCGCAGACAGGTGCTCCCAGGCCTCCCTTATCAATCAGAAATTGTACCCCGGTTAACGCAACTTGATGTTGGCCATTATGCCATATTTGGTCATCCAAGTCCCTAAAGAACTTTCTGGGGGGGGGTGGCGGAGGAGGGGTGGTTTAGATGGGAAGGTTGGAGAAATAATATAAAAGTCAGGGAAGCAGTATCATTTTAGACAAGGCTATCCGTCCTGTAACTCCCAGCGGGAGTCCCCTCCAGAAGCCAATCTATACTTGCAAAGCTGTCGCTGCTCAGACGAGGTTGCTCTCATGCAGGTCCTTTTCTGCCTGGTAAATGCTGACTCAAAAGTACTGAAGGATGTTCCCTCCCACGGAACAGGGCCACCTCCTAGGTCTACACTAAAGGCGGGCGCTCCAAGTCTAATTGGTAAAATGCATGATTTTGACCAGTTCACCTGCAACCCTGCCACCCTGCTAAAAATATGTATGGTGGAATCTATGCTTTTGTGGTCTATATTGATGTCTTTCCACACATAAAACCTGAAGGGAATTCTCAAACATTTTCCAGTTGGACCAAAAACCATATTGCTCTCCATCAAGTTATATCTTTTGTGTTTTTAAACATGTAGCAAGAACAACACCCAGAGCACCAAAAAAATCTAACTGAAAACATCCCTGGTTGGGTACAAAAAATGTTAAGCCACTGGTAAAGAAATCACCCAGATATTTGTCCCTTCAAGAAGATACAAACTTAGCAACTGTGGAAGTTGAGTCCTTCTTCACCAACATCCCTCGCAAAGATCAAGTGGCAGAATGCAGGGAATTCCTAGAATAACAAGACGCAACCACAGAGACAGCAGATAAATGTGTGGACACTTACAGGAACCAGAGTAACCTAACATTTGACAATGAAATTAACCATACAAAAATGACAACAATGCGAACAAGGATGCAACAACTGTGTACTGACCTTTCTAGTGCACCATTAAATTTAATCAGCTTATCACCTCTTAGTTCCCTTCATTATGTATTTATGTGAAATGACTGACTAGGACTGGAAATTAACATAACTTATTTAGTTTCATAAGAATGTAAATGAATCCACATCACCATCAAAATTAAAACTCACAATCCTAAACAATATTATTCATTTAAATAAGGCTATCAGCATGAACGGCAGAAAATACAGACATCAATATCTTTCAGCCGCACTGATCACTCAAACTACCTATTTGGGGAAATCCTGCATGCGTTATGGGTGATGAGTAGTTAAAGAAGGGGAATTTGTGGCTACAATCACAACGCTGTAAATGGCCAGAACCACTGACTGGCCTTAAGTTCTCCAAAAAACTCATGTAATACAAACAAAAAGAGGAAAATGTTCATGTCTCCTTGGTGGCTGCCTTACTTGCCCAGCTCAAGTTACCTGTGACTGCTGGTAATCTCGAACCTATTCTATATGCAGAGAGAATCCTTCCCGACAATCTGATATTTTTAACCTAAAGATTGTCAAATGGAAACTCACAAACTACAAAACAAAACAAGAGACATAGAACAACACAGCCAGTACACACACTCAAAACGGGTGACTGTTCCACAGTTATAGCAATAGAAAAAGGGACATACCACACAGCTACCACCAATTCAAAATACAGGATTCTTTCATCTACTCATTTAACAACTAGCATTTCCTGGGGGGAAAAGAGGGCAGAGATCCAGACGAAAAATAGACATATCATATACATCTAGCATTAATCATAGGAACAATGACACACCCAGAAGAGAAAATAGTTTCTAACACAGGACATATTGTTGGACATGATGATAATCATTAATAGGAACTTTAAACCCCAGAGAGACAAGAGAATATGTTAATTCAAAATGATGCAACTCTTTGAAGCTCGACAAATTGGATGATGGTCATAGTATGAAGGAGGGAGAGCGTTTGGGGGGGGGGGGGTTATAGCAAGAAGGAAAAGCCATTAGCTTCCTTTTTCCTTCCTCACATGTCAAAAAAGATACCTTGTTGGGCAGGTTGGACTGAAAAGCCTTTAGTACCACCTGTTTCTTGTTCCTCGAGAACTGTAGGCGGTATGTTCCAAAAATGTCCCAGCTCATTTGACTGTCAATATATCAAGGTCAAGAATATCATCCTACACGTATATCGACTGCACAATACAGACTTCCATCATATTGTTCATGTAAACATTCACTGTGACGTATAGATTTGCTGTTCTAATTCTACATCTACTTACCTTGATGATATGTTGTTAGTCGATATGGGGCATCTCATATAAGTGCAAGTTGATGTAAAAAAAACTCAATATTATGTGTAGAACACCCCACACACAATTAACATTAGTAGCCGCGGCTCGTGCAGGTAAGAGCAGCGGGGCGGTGGGGCCGGGTGGGGAGGGGGGATTTCAACAGACTACGACAAGGGAAAATTAAATAAATAATTAATTTTTCCTATAGTCGTCTGTCGAAATTCCACTCCCCCACCCGGCCCCACCGCCCCACTGCTCTTACCTGCACGAGTCGCGGCTGAACATGAGCGAGGCAGAAGGGCCTGTCAAGGGTCAACTTTGCAGAGAGGGGCTGCGAAACAGATTGTGGCCTGTTAACTGCAACTTTATAAACATGTTAGGATTAATGTGAACCCTTATAGTGAAGTCCTCAACCAACAAGGGATGATCGTGAAGCCTTTAATATAAATAAGACGGGGCAGTGGTAGTCCAACACCGCACAGATACAAAAACAGGACTAGGAAGCAGGCAGCAAGTACGCACCTAAAAACAACATTGTATAAGTGGTCAATTTTACCAGGATAAGATTCTGAATAAAGTATCAGAACTGAGCAGAGCATGGTAAAGTGCAGAAACATATTGATCTTAAAGGAAGTGGACTCTTTGAACCTTTTCCAGTTTCGATTTTTTTAATCACGTCTTCAGGTCTCAATGGGATAGAATTTACCCACCTGTAGACAGTTTCTTACTACTGGTGCAAGTAGGCAGTATTGAGGCTACAACACCAGCACTGGAAGTGGAAGGAAATACAATGGTTCAGAATTAGACAAAATCTCTACTAAAAAAACCCTTATCCTTTGCCTAAGGCTCCTTGATATAATAATGGACAAAAAAGCAAAGATGATTACAATTATGGCTGTATGAGAGACTGATTTCTGCAATGACTAAGGGATGCCCATTCACAGTTGGGGTTGCAATTGTAGGGATCTTAACATGGTATGATCCTTGAGCTTATATAAAGGTCTTTTCTTCAGTCAATTTCTTTTTGTGAAGGAATAGTGCCTCATTCAAATACAGGAAAATGGGTTTAGGATGAGTACTTGAGGCAGCATAAAAGAGTTACACCTTTTACAGTTCTCCAAGAGGATTGCTAGTCTTTTTGTGTATATGTATAATTGTGGTACACATATGTTTAACTTCTTACGCTTCCTACATGAGCTAAAATTATTTATTGGGAACCATCCTCGAAATCAGTGAAACAATGTAAATTGTTGAGGAAATTTTCAAGGTAGGATTAGCTGAAGGAATTTCTAGATATTACTATAAATTACATCTGCAAGCATGGATAAAAGTTCAAATGGGAATGGGAGTAAGTTTGACTAGCGAATTAATAATAATCAACAGGCTGAAGCATGGTTGCATACTTTCCTCTCTTTTTTACACAATTATGTTAGATTTACCAATCGTGCTTCAATCATGCAGAACAATCCTACCAAAGTTAGGACTCAGATCCATACAACAAATAACTCATGCTGATAATGCAACATAAAAGAACTTTACTCAAAAATGCTTTCAACATGCTATCAGAGTTTTTTTTTAATACTGATATAATGGAACTAAGCTATTAATGACATTAAATTCATTAAAGTTGTCATTTAAAAAAAAAAAAATTGAAGACAACTCAGCAAGGTCAGTATTTGGGATAGGAGAAGGTTATAATAATATCAAAGCACTCCAATATAATCTGAGGTTCATTCTTGACTAAAGTGAGCCATTTCTCATGATGCATTAAAAGCAGAGGGTCCTTTTCAAAAACGTATGAGTGCAAATCTACATCTACATCCCTCCTATCTTTTCGATGGGAACATCCTCACACATAAGTTTTTTACTAAGTAGTAAAAGCGGGAGGTCACAAAGGGGAGTGGTTGAAAAATGGGGGTACTGACTCCAAAATATGTGGGGTTTAGAAAAGACTAAGGAGGGGTTAAGGGAAGTTTAGGGAGGGACCCACAAATGTGTAAGCCCATTTCTATTTACAAACTGCACTTCAAAAGTTATTACAGCCAGAAAAGGAACCCAAAACAGTAGTAAATTACTCAAGCTGAGTGATGGAGTATGTTAAGCAACACACATGGCCAACTACTGGTACTGCAACATCCTCCAATTGAAAATAATAGTGTTAGGTACTTAAAATAAAACCCCATGGGAAATGACGTTAAATGAAATTGTTATTTAAAATAGTTAAAAATATGAATAAATATAATTTAATGTTAAAAAATCTAA
This sequence comes from Calotriton arnoldi, assembly GCA_963921515.1. Lineage (NCBI taxonomy): Eukaryota > Metazoa > Chordata > Amphibia > Caudata > Salamandridae > Calotriton > Calotriton arnoldi. Next base: position 1,202,704 of record CAWUFW010002561.1, on the reverse strand, counting down.
AAAGAAAAAATATTTATTAGTTAATTATAAAATATTCTAACTACCTTTTGTAAATTTATAAATTAATGCAACAATCATTTTAATTAAAATAAAATTAAACTACATTTAATTATATATCACTTTTATTAATTGTTAATGCATAATAAAAATATTCAATTTTGTTATTTTAGGTGGGAAATTATTTTTTAATTTAAACTTCAGAAAAATATGTTTTCATTTAATTAAATATATATTTTTTTATAGTTCTTTTTATTGAAAACAAGTATGACATATAGACACTGATCATCAAAACCACATACATCAATACTGTTACAGCGAGTGTGTACTCGAGAGGGAATAGGTATGGAAGCAGGACTACAGCTACGTTATTTACAGTTCCAACATGCCCAGGCATTGTGCAACCGCTTCGTCCCTGTAATTTAATATATTTAAATTAATTAAAGATTTATTTCAAAATTAAGTGAATATTGCTACAGAATTTTTAATTTGTTCTACATTTTAAATAAACATATACATTTGTTTTACATTTTTTTCGAGTTAAACAAACACTTTAGCTGTTCCCTTTACTTTACAATAGGAAGAATCCACAGTTGAGGTTGGGTTCTCCCTAAGTTAAATTATAGGGAAAATTAAAAAGTTTATTACATTTATAATAAATTAGTAAAAATATTTGTGTGGCAAATATTAATTTAAATTAAAATAGCCCTGAATCACTCACAGATCTGGGTGAGAAGTTCCTGCGACATTGTTACCTCTCGACAGTCGGGAAAACCAGGCACTTTCTTTTGGACATTGCTTGATCTCAAATGCTGGGGTGGCATACTTAACCCATACTATATCCTTGGCTGAGGAAGGTTAGTTCAATAACTTGCCTCCTCTTTTGTGACTTTTGCAGTATATTTTGAGCGACAGATACTTCAGTTCAGGAAGTGTGGGGGGGACGTTGTGGGGTGGGAAGTTTACTCACATAGGGTAGTTAAACACATGGATGCACACTTGGACAGATCCATAGGCAATTGCACACTGCTATTTGTTTCTTCTTCACACACATGGCTTCATTACCACAACATATTTGCAAGCTGATAATGAGGAACATTAATGGCCTTAATGATAAAATAAAAGAGAGTGCCATATTTCAGTATATCACCAGACACACTTTTGATGTATTACTTCTATAAGAAGCGTACTTTCTAGGCACTAATTTCAGTTTTCTGGACCGACATGGGTTCCCACTAGTTTACCACTCAAGCGTCACTAAAGGCTCTAGACAGTGGCAATACTCCTGCTCAAAACATTCCCCCTTAAGGTCAACACAGTCCGCATTGACAACGTAGACAGAAGACACATGGCCATCATAAGTCTCATGGGCGTACAGACATGTTCCATACTCAGTATATATATATATATATATTCGTTCCGTCTGCTTCTTAAAGTGACAGTGCATTGTTAGCAATAAAGTTTCAAATACAAAATTAAAATGACAGTGCAACAATGTAGCTCCCAAGACGACGTTTGCAATCAATATATTCAACAAATTGTCATTGCATTTTACAAATGAGCATGCTCAATCTCCCAAGCAATTATAAAACTCTGCGGCAATAGCACGAGTTTTTACAATTTAAAACAATCTAAATGCAATTGAAAAAGCAGTTTTCAAAATTCAGGCAAGTGCCCTATTACTGACTCATTTGTCATAACCCATTCTCCTGGGTTAATTGCTCACTCATTAATACTTCTTGTGTGCAAATGTTGCTCAATAAATAAAGTGAATTGTGCCTTGTGCATATATCGCATCATTATTTAAAGTTAAAAAATATATAACACGAAATTGACTCCTCTAAGAGATATCTGCAATTGCTTGGGAAAGGTAACCACTGTTACATTTTCCTTCATTCTTGTAGGCAAGTGCCCCTACTCTCTCAACGAATATCAAGGCTATTCACATCCTCATTAATCTAAAGTGCTTTGTGCTAAAAGCCAAGTGCAACCATATAATTAAAATTTCATGGAGTGGCTTACAAATCAACAATTCATAAAATCAATCGATTATTCACTCCAGAGAGAGACTTAAATGCTCTAGACCTCAAACAGTTATTCTTCATCATTTTCATACAAAATTGAGGATACTATTTTTATTTACAAATGTACATGCAGATCTTCCTCAGTATTATGCCCATACAGAATCTTACTGTTGAACCGGAGAATATATCTCGATTCGAGCTGTCTCAGGCATCTTTCTCTGTTCCCCCCTCTCAGTCTTTGTTGGACTTGATCTATTACAAAGTATTTTAGACCTTCCAACTTGTGGACATGGACCTCGTGGAAGTGTCTGGCCATGGGGTATGCCTGGTCATTGTTGTTTATTGCTCTGATGTGCTGTAAGATCCGTTGGTGCGCTGGTAAAATCGTACTACCTATGTACAATTTAAAACAACTACACTTTAAAACATACACTACATATTGGCTCTTACACGTTAAGGGCTTCATGATTTGCCACTTCTTATTCGAAAACGGTAAGGGTACCTCAGTCGTATTCTCTCCATACCTGCACGCCTTACATTTGTGGCATCTCCTGAAGCCCCTACTCTCACCGAGCCATGTTGTCTGTTGTGGGATGCCTGAAATATTGGTAACCAAAGCCTGCCGCAATGATCTTGCTCTGAGAAAGGTGATAAGTGGCCCACTACCCAACTTTTGTCGTAAAAAGGCATCTCCACGTAGTACATGCCAATGCTTCTGCATAATAAATCTTATGTCTTTATGTTGTTTATTGTATCCTGTAATGAAATGGAATTGTGGCTTAGCTTCTTCGCGCTCACTATTGTCAACAGTTTTACCGAAAATCAGCTGATCCCTGACCTTGCATCCGCCTTTATTCTAGCTGCCCTTAGAACTGATGAGCTGTAGCCCCGTTGTTTAAACCACACATCCAGCTCCTCTTGTGCTTGATACAGTTGCTTAGGGCAGCTACAATTTCTTTTCATCCTCAAATTCTCCGCATACGGAATGCTATTCACCAGTTTGGGAGGGTGGAAACTCTGGGCATGAAGAATAGTATTCCCCGCCGTACTTTTTCGAAATGTTTTCGTATTGATCTCCCCATCTTCTATGTACACTGTCAAGTCCAAAAATTGGACCTCCTCTCTGCTTACATGTGATGTGAACTTTAAGTTCAAGTCATTGATGTTAATACGGTCAATGAATGACTCAGCAGAAGTTACATCACCTCGCCAGATAATAAAAAGATCGTCAATCTAACGGGTCCATAGGACCACATTATCTGACAACTCATCGGCATAGTCTACAGCTAGCACCTGCTCCTCCCACTAGCCCATATGCAAATTAGCATTGCTGGGGGTGAAGCAGGTGCCCATTGCCCTCCCTTGTAGCTGTTGAAAGCGGTCCTTGCCAAATAGGAAGATGTTGTTTTTAAGACACCACTGAAGCATATCCACCAACATTTCTGTGTGCCTATATAACGTGAGAGGGCGTGCTTTCAGATAATAACGTACCGCCCTAACTTCATCATCATGCGCAATGCTGGTGTAAAGGGAGGAGACATCTAGAGTTATCATAATATAGTTCTCCTCCCAAATGATGTCATACACTTTCTTTAGGAAATCTCCCGTATCCTTTATATGAGATGACAGGTTCCTCACATACTCCTGCAAAAAGAAGTCTAAGAACCTCGAAGTGTTCTCAAATACACTTCCAATCGCCGAGATTATCGGTCGGCCTGGCAGCTTGGTCACATTTTTGTGTTCCTTCGGTATAAGATACAATACCGGTGTTACTGGTGAATCTTTTTTGAGGAACTTGTATGCTGCCTGTGATATAAGATCAACTGATCTCCATTGGTCTAACTGGCGGTGGAAATTGGTGGTAGTGGTCAATAATATACTTTCATCGACCTTCTGATAACAATGCTTATCTCTTAGTTGCAACCAGGCTTCCTCTTGGTGCATGGCAAGGGGCCAAAGGACGATATTGCCGCCTTTGTCCGCCTGTCTCACCACTATATCCGGCCTGGCTTGCAATTTCTTCAAAAATTTATTGTAGCCAATGTCCCTTGCAAGTATAGTACTCCTAGCCTGCTGATCTATATGTAGCTGTTTCAAGTCGTGGATGACTAACTCATTAAAAACACCTATTGAGTCCTTGGGGACCATGGGTAAAAATACAGAGCGAGGTTTGAACGGTGTGGTTGGCTTGTTATACACACTCAGGCCTTGTTCTCTTAATAAAGCATCATCCGTTACCTCATACTCTCCACCCCTTTCCAAACTATCCATATCCCTCAAAGTCCCCAAATCAGAAATCTGCTGTAATGTAGTAGTAGCATCCACGGCTCTCATGTCCTGTCGTTCAACCGGCCTGGCTACTGCATAGTACTTGGCCAACCTTAGTTTGCTTGTAAATTTAAAACAATCTATCCGGGTTTGTACATAGCCCATATCCTCAGGAGCACAATAAGAAAGACTGCGTGACAAAATTTTCATTTCTTTTGCATTTAATGTTAAGTCAGACAGATTGATAATGCTGATATTAGTGTCCATTATTAGTTCTTTTTGTTGGTCACTTTCTTTGCCAATTGGTCTGCTTGTTCTCCATGATCTGTGGCTTTTCCTCTGCCTCCCCCTCAGAATGGTCTCTCTTGTCCCCGTAATGGCCTCAAATTTGTGTTTCTGTCCCACCGCAAAAAACGTAACTTGTCCTCTACAGTCGGTATGCTGCTAGACTGCCGTGCCGCCTCATTTTCAATTTCTGCTTCAGAGCTAAGATCTGACTCTGACTCCACATTCCGTTGCGCCATATTGCCTTTGATGCCAATGGCCATTTTTTGCCACCGGATATTCTCGAACCTTTTGGAGAATGTAAAGATCTGACCCCTTTGGTAGTTCAGTTTGTCTCTTCTGAACTTCGTTGCCTTGCGATCCTTAATGATCTGTTCATACTTTTTGATCCTTTGTTGCATTTCGCCCTGCAACTTTTTGATGGTATCTTGTTCTGGCAATTTATTAAGTTGCTCAGAGAATGTATCAATTTCTTTGAGTATAGCTTGTCTATCTATGTCGGCATATTTAATTAAAATAGCCAACATACGCTTAGATGAATCTGCGTTGTTCTGAGCCCACTCTCGCAGCATATCTGGATTCGGATACTCATATGTGGGTGCGATCAATATGCGAAGGCCCCTGGGGACCCTCCCCACTTCCAGATAGCGTGTCAAAGACTTACTCTCCCACCATTTGGAGGTCTCTCTTTTTATCAATTTCTCCAGTGCTTTTAACAATTCCTTGTGGTCATTGGCATTCACAGTTTCTCCTTCCTTCCTCATTCTTACAGGCTCGTCATTCACTTCAGCATCGCTGAACAGCTAATCTGCTGCGCTCTCTCTTTAAGCCACTCAATGGTGCATACAATGCAGCCGAACAGTCACTCGATATCTAGCGCCCCGTTGTGCAGAGCTAATTCTGCTCTCCTCCCTCCCTGCTGCTGCGTTTAAACGCCGATCGCGTCTTACCGCTTGCACGGGACTAAGTCCTCCGGTTGCGGTTCGCGCTACGGCTGGCAATTGCTTCACGTTATTAGTTCTGCAGCAGGGGGGCTCCACGCTGTGTACCTTGTACAGCGTTCTCTTCCACCCGATCCTAAACGGGAGGGCGTGCCTGAATTTGGCACTGGCTTGCGAACTGCTATCTTCGTTCCAACGTCTGCTTTCAAGTTTTAAAACAGACTCCAGCACGCTCGGAGTTGCTCGTTATGAGTATTTATTCAAGCCACATACTGCTAGATAACTCGTTTCAACCGCCCAAGCGGTCTTTCTCAAACCTAAAGTCCCCGCCATTTTTTCACTTTTTTATACTAGTGCAACTCTTAAAGTGACAGTGCATTGTTAACAATAAAGTGTGGATTTATTGCTGTAGAGCCTGACCCGCCTGACCCCTTCCACAAAGAAAACGGGATTGTGCCCAGATGAAACTGCAAGAGGAGACGGGCAAGGGATGCAAGCTGAGTATTCTACTCCGCTTGCTGGTATTAAAGAACATTTAAACAATCCCTCGAGACGGAAATTGCAGAAGGCAAGTCCAGTGCACTTTTAAATTTTTAAACACATTCTTACGTGATGAATTGAACTGCTTTTTGAAAATAGTTGTATCAGTTTCCAGTTGAAAGGAAACCTTTTTTATCAAAATTTGAATGTGTGCGCATCAAACAAGGACACTTTAATGGTTAGACTTTCACCAATAGGAGAGTCTGACGTTGCTACATAAGCACGTGACCCCTGCACTAGTTTGAAGCAACTGCCCTCCTGTGATCAAGGCTGAAAGAGAAGCTGAAACGCGTAAGGAGCCAGGGCAAGTGCTCAGGATGGACTGCCAGCCTACCTCGAAGCTCGAATAAAAGTTTGAATGCCTTTAAAATACCTAGAGTCGTCGCATTTCTGTTGAGAAATGAGTTGTGGATATATATATATATATATATATATATATATATATATATATATATATACACACACATGTATATATGTATATATATGGGATACACGGGTCCTGCTCTTTCCCTCCACACTCTACTCCGCGGATGGCAAACACAGGAAGACGGCACCAAACAGCAGTACACAATCTGAGGTTAGTGATTTCTTTTTCTTTTATTCGTTTTTTCTCATATAGCAAAGTGCTCGTGCAAACAGGGAACACAAAACGACCTACGCGTTTCGGCCACAGGCCTTCTTGCGGATCGAGTCTAAAGTGCAGAGTGTCATTTAAAGGGGACTATGCAAATCCCTCCCTTAACCCATTAAAAAACATTTAAAAGAACACTTCACATTTATATGCCGAAAATGATGATTAACAATATAAGTTATATCAGGAGGGGTGTATTTTTAATAAGGTAAAGTACCTATTTTTTCTTCTATTGGCTTCTGTAACACATTTATCTCTGTGCACTACTAACATGTTTGTTCTCTTCTATTGAAATATCTATTTCCTTGAGCCAGACATAAATGATCTTCTTGTCAATAACATTCAAAATTATCAAAAATGTTCTAATAAATATAAAGTGTCAGTGCTTTAAGAATGAATATTTAATTTGTCATACTTGTATTAAAAAATGACAGTAAAGTGCAAATACAAAATACCCTTAAATAGTATATGTGCAAATCACAAAAGACCTAACAACCTCAACAGAATTGGGCTGGGTTCTACATTCACAATCTTAAGAAGAAAATTTCAAATATTACTCTTGGATAGATGTGCAATACATGCAAGAATTAGAAATACAACCCTCTACGAGTAAAATTCACTGCCATAAATCACATATCCTAAAGTGCTAGTGCAAAATAAGATTCTGGATGCTTAGCCCTAAAACAATTCCTCATCACGATTAAGTATCTTAATGATCACGCCCAATCTGTCTTATAACATCACATGATTGTAGCAGAACTATCACAGGAACCTCCCTGATTACCAATTATATATCATTTCAGTCGAAATCAATTCGGTTCCTAATATCAAATTAATCCTAAGGAATCTTCTTCATCAGAGCAATACAGGCGAAGCCCACAGGAGAGAGAAAGGAGAAGGAAACGAGAAGGAAAGAGGGAGATAACGGGGGAAGAACAGAGGAGAAGAGGGAGCAAAATGAAAGATCGAGGATCATAGATCGAAAATGGCAGAAACACTGGAGTCATTGTACCATTCACAAAAAACTTAAATTCACAAAAAAGTATGTAACTCAGCATCAGTGTTTAGACCCCATGGAACCTCAGTTCTTACTGTTATGATCCATTTAGATTCTGCTTTTCTCAAAGTCAATTCACGATCTCCTCCTCTGATTCTCCATGGAATATGTTCAATACCAAAAAATGAGAATTTCTTCATGTCTCCATCATGCTCTTTCCTAATGTGTTTTGATATGACATATGAAAAATCCTTATTTAATATTGCTCTGATGTGCTGTAAAATTTGCAGCTTCAATTTGTTTACAGTACTGACTATATATTGTTTGCCACACTGGCATTCCAACACATAAACCACATGTGTAGTTGTGCATAAAATCCTTTCCTTGATTCTTCTCCTCTCACCAGTGAAAGTCACAAATTCTTGTCGATTCTGGCCACACTTGCAAGCTTTACATTTGTGGCATTTATAAAAACCGTTGTTTTTAGCCAATCCAACCTTCGATCGTTTGGCCCAGAGTTTTGGAAGTAGCTTTGTGTTAATAAGTCACCCAATGAGGGTGCTTTTCTGTATGTGATGTTTAGATGTTCCGTTGTACAGGCCCTCAAGTCCTCATCTTTCCTGAGTACTCTCCAATGATTTTGTAAAGCGTCTCTGATTGCTCCACTTTAGGTGTTAAATTACGTAATGAATCTGAGGTCATCTTGGGTGTTTTCTTTATTACCAACCCTATTTTTTGGATATATAGCAGGGAATCCCTTTTCCTATCTTTAGCTCTCAATTTCGCATTATCCAAGACCATCACGGGGTATCCCCTTCTCAGAAATCTAGCATACATCTGATCCAGTTGTGTTAAAAATTCTTTTTCTTCTGAGCAGTTTCTGCGAGCCTGCAGAAATTCACCGTAGGGTACACTCCATTTCAGTGATTTCAGATGGGCACTGTTAGCTGCAAGAATACTATTGCAGGATGTTGGTTTGTGGAACAAGGTGGTACATATTTTTTTGTCTTCTATATAGATATGTATGTCCGAATAATCTATCTCTAATTGACTCAAGACATAGGTAAAGTTCAGCTGAAGGGCATTATTGTTGAGAGATTTCAAAAATAATTCCAATTCCTTAGTTGCCCCTTCCCAAATAAAAAATAGATCATCTATGAAACGTCCCCAAATTATCACTTTGTCCATTATTTCTTTACACTTTTCGGACCATATATATTCGGCCTCCCAGTAACCCATTGTGAGATTAGCATAAGTGGGTGCAAAGGATGTTCCCATTGCTGTACCTCTATTTTGCTTGTAGAATTTTTTTGTCAAATACAAACACATTATTCATCAAGCAGAATTGCATCACATCCAGAATCATCTGTGTATGATTAAGTAGACTGAGAGAACGTGTCCTCAGGAACAACTCACAGGCTTTGATGCCATCCTCATGTTTAATAGAAGTATAAAGCGATACCACGTCAATGGTGGCCATCACATAGTTTTTGTTCCATGGTATGCCTCCAATACGATTTAGAAAGTCCATTGTATTGGCGATATTGGAATGGTAAATTTTCAACATATCGGAAGAGGAAGATATCTATAAATCTAGATGTATTCTCCAATAGTGAACCACATGAGCTTACAATGGGCCTTCTGGGAGGGTTTTCCAGGCTTTTGTACACTTTTGGTAGCACAAATATGGTGGAAGTGGTGGGCCTTGTTGTTAATAGATATTGACATTCATCATCATCCAATAGATCTTGCATATGCCACTCTTTCAACTTGTGATGGTATGTTATCATAATATGCGGTGTTGGATCATCTTTCAAACGCAAATAATTTGCTGGATCATTCAATTACCTTTTCTCCTCTAGAAAATATTTTTTGCTGTCCATCACTACAATATTAACGCCCTTATCTGAGGGTTTAATGGTGATATCATTATCCGCCCGGAGATCTTTTAGAGCCCAGTTATCCTCACTGGTCATATTCCGTCTTTTCAATGATTTATCTTTTCTTTCCTTTGTATAAATATTGCAGAGATTTTCAGTTATTAATTCCTGAAAAATATCCACTCTATTACCCAGTGCGAGTTGTGGACAAAATTTGGAATGCTTTTTACATCTACTACTGACTGATATGTTTGTTTCAAGCCCCAGTCTCTCAAATAGTTGTTCATTAGACAGGTCTCCCATTGTAGATGAAACAATTCCCTGTTTTTCACATTCCAAACTATGCAATGTCCTTAATGGTGCGATGTCACTTAGGGTCAATGTTGTCAAGGTGTCAGACTCCCCATGTTCCGTTGGTTTTGGAAGTTGGTTGATGAAATGTTTTTTCAATTTTAAATTCTGACAAAACTTACAAACATCCACCCTAGTTGTAGCTAAATCCATACTGGTGAAGGGGCAAAAAGTTAGTCCTTTGTTCAAAAGATTTAGATGTTTCTGATTTATGTTTTTATACAACAAATTGATGACCAATTCCTCCTTAGCTGAATCAGGGACTAGGCTTGTTTCTTTAGTTATTCCTTTCCATCTTAGCCTCTTTCGTTTTTGTTTTCTATGGCTCCGTCTTGTTGTTTTTGTTGTTGATTTGCTCCCTTGGGTTGAGAACCTCTGCCTTTCTCCTGCGTGGTCATTCGAAGGAGTCTCATCTCCCCTGAGAAATTCATCCTTTGCCATATGTTGATTGGGCCCTCGTCCCCCGAACTGATCTCAGAACTTTCTGCACTCGACATTCTAATTTGTTCCCGTTCTTGGACTTTCTCCATAGATTGTCTTGTGTAGTTCGCATCAAACCGACGAGCAAAGGTATACACTCTTCCTGTGGCGTAATCAACTCTATCAGGATGAAACTTCCTAATTTTTTTATTTTGTACTTCTCTTTCATGTTTTTCAAGTCTTTTTTCCAATTCCTCAAAGAGTTTAATTCCTTCAGCTGTTTCTTTAAATTTTTCACTGGATTTCTCCAAATTTAAAGTCTTCTCCATTGCCTGTGCTAGTCTCTTTTCAGCATGTGTAATCAGAGTATTAATAAGCTTCATGGAGCTTTCTGTGGTATCTGTTTGCCATTGCAATAGTAGATCTGCATTCAGATCACTTAAGGTAGCTAGAACAAAGATTCTCAAACCCTGAGGGATACGTTTGCAATCAATATATTTTTTAGAGTTACACTTTCCCACCATTTGTTTATTTCCATAATTCTAGCCTGTTCCAACTCCTTTAATTATTGTTTTGGTGTATTTATGGTTCCAGTAGATCATATATTAGCTTGTGTAGAGACCAGCTCACCCTCATCATCAAACATTTCCTTAAGCAATTGCTCCCGCTTACTCCATCTGTCAGCCATAGCTGCTATTGGTCTCATCACCTGATACTTGAAAAATCCGTTTAGATCTTATACTATCTACTATATTAGATATATACACACCACTGATGATTGTTGGTGGCATTTGCCAAACTATCATGCAGATACTGCTCTGAACCCCTCCAGGTATGACTACACTTGGTGACGATTTTAACGGGGTCCTGGATCTTCATATGGACAACCAGGCCTTCGGGACACCGCACAGGACATCAATACTGTCTGAATGGATGCAATCTTTGGGATTCTGCGATCCGTGGAGGTTGAGGTTTCCCCAGGAGTGAGCATATACATATTACTCACATGCACACTTGATCTCCCAGCTTATTACTTTATAATCCCTGCAGGAGGCCTACACGAATTGACACAAGATTTTAATGGGGCTTTACTCTGGCTAGTAGGGAAAGGTAAACAGTCACGAGGAACAAGATCTTGGACTAAATTAGCCTGAGATGCCCTACAGTTTAGAACCTATGAACTGGGGACAGGTCAAGAAAACTCTTATACTGTCTGGCCACCAGATAAGTAAATCTGAGGCTAATACTGGTTATGTCGTGTAGTTCTTATAAATCTATATAAGATCTGCGCGTTTGGACAACACACACTGCGGGCCTGGTGTCTGAACTAACTCCAGACACCCCCACCGGGTGTGTTGGCCTGTATGGCAGCTTAGCTCACAGTGCCACTTAGAAACTCCTCTTATCAAGGAGAGAATAGTTGTTGGCAACTATCGAACATGACAACCCTGATCCCTCAGAATCGTGGGAACAGTGCAATACTTTTCGCTCAGTCACTCGTGCTCACTTAGTCTCAGAGAGGTACATAGAATAAACGGTAGGGACGTTTTCAATAAGCATTTATTGAACATTCGTCATTCTAGTGTAAAATTGGTGTGCTGAGGCAATCATCAGACAGTAACAGATATAAATGATTAGAAGCACTACAAAAGTGAAAGGATGGTAAATCTCTACCATTTTGTTATAATCATGAATACAGGCAGGTATATGAAATACATGACAATAAAATGCGTACTCCTACAATGCAATCCTAACTAGATGTACCTAAGTGTACCTAGCATGTGTGTAGGTGTTAAAGCCAAGAATCCCTCTAGGATAAAGTCAACCCCATTACCTGAAGTGAGAGACTGTGGGACCCCCGTCTTGGTCTCGAGTTGGACACCCCGCAAGGGATGTTCAGACCGCTTCGAGCTGGAGTGTCTGCATGCAGGAATCTCAGCGTCTCGCGTCAGTGTGTCGGCATGTCGTGATCTCCTCTCCCTATCTCAGCAAGATGTGATGTTTATATACCCAAAGGTATCCCCAGGGGTTCTACCTTGCTGTGCCACTGTCGGACGTTGGGAATGAACCTTGTACATGGTTATTATGCAGGAGATGATAGTCCTGCTGATTTTCCGAGAATCCTGAATCCTCATGCATAATTAATGAGCCTATTGTTCAGGGAAAACCCCACGTTCTGTAAGGAGTACTGTAACTAGGTAAAAGGTCAGTCCTAGCAGCCGTTATGTATGTAATGTAGGGACGAATGTAGGTGAAAGGTTGTGATGTTAACTGGGCCTATATTGGGGTACCTATATGGAATATAACAGTTATTGCGGGCCGCAGTGGAGAAATCATCAGGGACCCCATAACAATAGTTGTGACAGTCGCCCATTACTATGAAAAGCTCTACACAGCATAGAATCCTCCCAAAGAAAAAACAGAAAATCCCACCATAAGTAATCTAATTGTGTCTAAGCTCTCCTTTGCAGACAGATAGCCACTGGAACTCCCGTTAACTAAAGAGGAAATTCTGGAGGTGATCAAAACAATGCCTTCTGATAAAACACTGGGCCCCAAAGGCCTTCTATAGGGTACTTTAAAAAGCATGCTTCTCTTCTGGCTCCAAACTTACTAAGGCTTTTTCATGGAGGTGCCCTGATCCAGCCGATTTGCAAGGAGCCACTATTTCCATGATTTTAAAGCCTGACAACCCTCTGACAGCTTACGCATCATACTAGCCCATCTCACTGATCAATATCGAAAACAAAATCTTAGCTAACATCGTTGCCAACAGTTCTTTGACTATAATTACCTCTAGTGTTCATCAGGATCAAAATGGCTACATGCCAAAGTGGGGTACATGCCTCTCACTCTGACGCTTACAAATGGCCCTTGATTGTTCTGGCCGTCTTAAGGGAAGCAGTGCCCTGGTCCTCATGGACTTTGAGAAGACGTTTGATTCCGTCCATCGACCGTTCATGTTCTGGGTCCTGAACTAAATGAATTTTAGTCTACTGTTTAGGAAATATGTTAACATTCTATATTGCTCCCCCTGGGCCCAGATCAGGATGACTGGGGTGCTCTCTCCCTGCTTTCCCAGTCGACGTGGGACTAGTAAGGGATGCACTTTGTCACCCTCTCTTTACACTTGTGATCAAGCCCCTCGCAGAGTGGATTAGACGCGATGCACAACTGAAAGGATTCATAAAGGATGATCAGCATGAGGACACAGTTGCCCTCTATGCAGGTGACATGCTCCTGTATGTACACGACCAGGGCTACTCCATATCCAGGCTGATAGGAATGGTGCAGGTCTACACGGATGGCTTTGGTGTGAACTGGGACAAAATTGTCTATGTACCCATCACAGGTGCTCATCTTCCCTAAAGCCATGGTTAGGTTCAAATGGGCACACAATCATTTTAAATACTTTGGCATCCACATTGCTAAGGACCAGTGCTGGAAATTAAATGCGGTTTCATTTTTCAGGCGGGAGAAAAGGGACATGGGGGCCTGGAGCAAAATACTATTATCTATCATTCGGCGTGTGCACTATTAAAAAAAAATAATTTCACAGCTGCTATATGTCATACGAAACTACCTGTATGAAATTCCCATGCACACCATTGACAATCTTCTGTGAGGTCCTTCATGTGGGCAGGGGGGCAAGCATGAATATTCTACACTAGATGCTTAATGCCACAATATGAGGGAGGGTTGGGAATAGCAAATATGAAATTATATTATAAAACTGGGCATCCCAAATTCCCCCATCACTGTTTGAGTTATCCTGCAGCGCTATGATCCAAGTATCCGGCTCGAACTGGAGCTGTTGGACCAATATGGCCTTTGACTGGCTATATGGATGGGTCCATCATGTGGACCTCTCCTTCGTCACCAAATCTGCCCTGCTTTGCATCATACACTGAGGTGGACTCAATGGGAGGTCGTTCTCACAGGTGATACCTACCCGCCCTGTGGCATGGGACCTGGCTCAGGCAACTATCTGGTCTGTCAGTTTAAGAGCTTGGGAACTCATAGGGATATCAAAGCTTAGGGATGTGTGGGAAGGTGACCATATAAAAATGTTCAAATGGCACCAGATGTCCTGCTGCGCAAATCACAATTCTATTGATATCTCCAGTTACAGCATGACCTTGAAAGACACAGACAAAGAGAAAAGATTGGCTCCTCCCTCAATTCAGTCCACTTGAATGGAAAGATATGGTGGATATGAAAGGTATCACCATGCTTTACAAAACCCTAGTCAACAATACCCCTGACGTGTTGGTGCTTGCAAGATCTTATTATATGTGGATGATATCATGTTGACTGTGAGTGATCCTGCCTCCTTTGATCCACAACTCATGGCTTTAATCGAGACTTTTCCAATCTTTTCCAGATATAAGATAAATTGGTTCAAGTGTGAGGTGATGCCACTCACCTGTAGGAATCAGAGAACCATGCAAGGCGAGTTTGGTCTCACATGGAAGGCCTCAGCTTTGAAGTATTTGGGTCTGCTGATAAATAGAGTTTTGGATAATATAGTGGTTGATAATATCCGGACTTTAAAGATGGAACAGGACTTTGTGAGATAGTCTGCCTTACAGGTCTCTTTCTGGAGTATAGTACAGATGATTAAAATGGTGACAGCTCCTAGATTCACTGCGTCTTTGGTGTGCTGCCCTTGATTATTCCTGCTTGTACCCTTCACGCTATAAATCGGAGTATTAAGAGGTTTATCTGGGCAGGCAGGAAACCGCAACTTAAATCGTCAAAGTTACATGCGGTGCGGACTCCAGGTCAGGTGGCCTTCAGCTCCCTAATATGCGTCTTTATCTATTTGGCTCAACATTTATCACAACTGGCTTATCAGTTGGTTCCTGTTACTGATCAGCCAAATTAGGTGATATGGGAGAGGAATATTGTTAAGACTCCTGGGGGCTTAGGTATCTTGAACAATTCTGTTGTCTTAGCAACCTCACTCTGTCTTCCGACTATTAGGGCTATGTGGGCTTCTTGGAGGGATTTGCACCGACCTTTGAGAGTGGATAGTATAATTCATAAGGACGCAACACTTTGGAATATTGAGGGAATCATTGTAGATCGAAAACCGTTTAGATTGGCTTTGTGGGAAGAATGGGGAATTAAAACAATTGGAGGCCTCCTTGATGGGAACTCGCTCGGAGTCATTAAAAAGAGAATTTTCTCTCCCCAGTCACAACTTTGGAAGTATTGGCAAGTGCAACATTGCTTGAGAGGTAAACTAGGGCGAGATCCGATTCATCTCTCTGCCTCGTCGGTCGTGGACTACCTTAGACTGTGGGGTCTTTCTAAGGATGGAGTGTATTGCTTAACATGTGTTGGTTAAACGTGATGACTAATCTGTTCCTTATTTATTTATTTATTTTCTTCTCGTTCTTTTCTCTCTCTCTTCTTCCTTTCTTATGATCTTATTTTTCCTTATTGGGATCCTATTTATTTTAGTGTTTATGAGGTACATTGTGGGGTACTTTGTTCGTTATTAAAATTGTTTTCATGAATTATAAAAATCACAGTAAAGAAATGCTAAAACAAAATACCCCTGATCCTTAAACACTTATGGGTTATGTGAGAACCGGACCTGGGGCAGCAGGAGGAGGCTGACTAGATGGAGGCAAGAATACCCCCCCCCCCTCCCCCCCCCCCAGTCTTGCGGTGTCAATGCAAATTTAATTAATACAACAGGAATATTTTCACGGAGTCTATTACAAACCCCTTAGGCTGCGAGACATGAAAAGGAGTCCCTGCCCCAATTGTTTCCGGTTTAAAAATGAAATAGGCACCTTCTTTCATACGACAAGGTCATGTCCCAAGACTCAGCGGTATTGGTGTGATGTGCACAACACGCTAGCACATGTAACTCACAGACCTGTTAAGCCTGACCCCAAAATGGCACTACTTGGGATCAGCAGTTAAAACATTTCAAAAGATCTTGGGCTCACGTTGATCAAATTAATATTATGCAACGTTAATCTGGTATTGTTCTTGATGGGATCTTTGGACTCCCATGTACGACATGTCTGCGTTTGTTTAAAACCCAATAAAAAGATTTGTTAAAAAAAATATAGAAACCCTCAGCACAGGTTCCAAACAAATTCTGGTGATCTACACCTCGCTGTTGAAATCAGATGGACAAACACCCTGGTGTAAATAACATTCGTCCAAGGCCTCAGGTTTGTTTATATCTCGCTGTGCAAAAATGGAGAACAAGGTGTGCACACATTTTCGAACCTGTTACTTTGTGCATTATTACCCCATTGTCACTGTACTGTGCTCCCACTTACTTAACGCAGGTCAGGTCATAGGACTCTATTCACAAGATTTCTGATGCTGTGATAACAGCAGGTGGTAAACAGAAATGTGTGCTCAGCTCTTAGCTGAGCTAATGCTAAAACAGGCGTTGACTGTCAATTCAATTTTACAACCGGAAGTCAAACACTCCATTTCCTGCTGCAAAAGGCCTAATCTCCTACGCAAGGTCATGGTGTATTTTATTATAACACCTGTGAGCTAGAAATACTTCTGGAGAAATAGTGACAGGCTTGTATGGCTGTGGCATTGGTGACCACTTAGTTCACCATAGAGAGAAACAGGAATTAAACTGTGCAGTATTCAACATGAAAGTTGAATGTGGTCGTTTCACAATAAACATTGGCAAAACTAAAATCGCACACCCAGCATATCAAAATATACATTTAAATAGTTGGGTAATCCAGCAGCAAGGGAGAACAATAACTGAAGCTGATTTGAGTTTGATGTAGTTACTGATAGCATGCCTGCTGTGAAGTTTTATATGGCACCTGATTGGCATCGTTTTTTTTATTAGTGGCTTCCCACAGACAGTGTGCTGTTTGCAGATGATAATGAAATGAATAGTGGCATATCGTGGATGGATGCACTTCTTCTGACTAACATTTATGTCGGCAGTGATATTGTTTGTTAATTATTTGCTTTACAATATCACACACATGATAGTCTGGGCCTCTCCGTGTGTCTTTACTGTTCATATTACAGGCATGCAACCAAGCTACAGCTATTTACATTGAATCATGAAACAGTCACAGGTTGAAAGTTTACAACTGAATTTTTGGTTCAGGCAGTTCAAGACAGACCATAATGCTCCATTCTGCACAAGGATCTGCACCAGAGCACCTCTAGGTTGGTGGGAACAAACCCCACCTTTCTAGATTCACACTCCTTTTGGCTGTCTGTTTCTACGTTTTTGTGAAAAGCCCTTGAAAACAAACATCCTCTTAAATGGATTATCAAGAGACACTCGAACTCTGGCAACAACAGAACCCAAATTATTTGATAGTGATTGATTACAGTTGGACTTCAGACTAAAGTCATTGCCAGGGAACGGGTTGTTAGTAGGGCCGGACTGGCAGTAGCGGGCACCGGGCCGCCAGTGTTGGAGCCGGTTTGGACCCCTGGAGGGCCGTTTTTGTTACCGGGGGCTGGTAACAAAAGCAACTGCGCTGAGACGGGAGTGGTGCTTTGGTGCTTTCCAATAGCAACCCCCCCCCCCCCCCCGCGGCCGAGCTGTTTGCTAGGGCCAGTTTCTGTTCCCAGTCCGGCCATGGTTGTTAGACATTGCAGAATTTTCCACCTCCTTGCTAAAGCTCTACAGTGAGGTGGAATACCCTCTGTAGATGTTTGCATGTATATATGTATGTTTGTATGTATGTATGATGTATATATGTATGTGGTACTTGTATAGCACAAACCTAGCCTAAAGGTGGTGGTGCACTGTACATAGGCATGATACAGTCAACGAGCAGGGTTCTGACAGCAGTAGTGGTCCACTGCTGCTTTGTGGTGCAGGGTTATAAAAAAAGTTATACTTTCAGCTATTTCCTAAAGTTGAGAAGTGTTGGGGAGATCCTGATGTATACAGGGATGTGTTTCCAGATCCCAGGTGAATAACTGAAGAAGACCTAAGGCCTGATGTACAAAATTTCCATTTGCAAAACGTGGTCTCAAATTGGACATCCATATTTTGCGAATGAAAAAGAACTTTGCAAACCGATCTATGTAATAATAGGTCGGTTTCTGAATTGTAGCGGGACGCAGACAATATTCATGAGGTAGGTCGCACTCACTACAATTGGATACCATCACAGGGATAGTGGTCTGCTGGAGTCAGCAGACCACCATGTCTGTGATGGCATTTTAAATAAAGTAAACTTTTGTTATTAATGCTTCCATTTTTCTATTAAGGAAACAGGGCAACATTTAAAAAGAAAATGTTTTTTTTAAGTTTGTTTCAGAGTTGGAAGTAGTACTCTGGACCACTGCGTAGTCACCGACAAACGTTTTTGCATTCAGAAATGGGATGGGTCCAAAGGGGAACCCTTCTCTTCTGCGAATTTGTTACCACCTCAACTCTGGAGTCAGCAACTTTTCAATGTTTTGCGACCGGATTATGGTTGCAAAACATTAATACATACCATAACATATTGGTATTTGGAAGGGATACCCTAAACATGTCCCTTCCAAATATCGATTTGCTATGCCTTTCTAACTCAATTTTACAATTCAGTAACATGTTACCAAAATGCAAAATGAATTTAGTATATTTTAAAAAGTCATTTTGTGTTCATAAACCCTGTGATTTTGCAAATTGCAGGTTTAACAAAACTACAAATGGCTTTGTACATCAAGCCCCTATTGTCTTTGCCTCCAGTCTGATGGTGTCCTGGCTGAGAATGTGCTATGAACCACTAGAAACTGCGTGCTTCTAAGCCACTGAGGCAGTGATGCTGGTAGTGATAGCTTTGCAGATGGTGAAGACAGAGTGAGTTGTCTGAATGTGACTCCACTAGCTCCATTAATAAACTGTCTTTCATGGGTTTTGCAGGCTCATATCCAGATCACTTACACATTCTGATGAAAATGTGTCAAAGTCGAGCAATAGGGCTAGGAAATTTTCTGAACACAAGACCTGGTCTGATGTTTAACATTTTTAAAAGTGGCTTGGCTAATTTTGATGCTCCCTCCATTTTGGTTGTTTTAGCACATGAAGTGCTCAAACAGGCTTTGCTCCAAAAAAGTCCAGGCATTTCCTTTACCTAGACTGCCCATAATTCTATCAGGACAACGATTCTCCTCTTGCAATTTTGCTGCTATCAAGGTTCAACCATCTCTCACCAGGCACCAGCAGTTTATGAAACTTAGTGTGTTAGCAAATTGTCCTTTCCGATAAATCAAATAACAGGATTTGAGCCTCTTTTGCTACAAATCTTAATAAACCCACCTGTAATAGGACAGGAGTGTCCAATGTAGATGCAGAATGATGTAACCTTTGTCCGATTGTCATGATGACTACTAACTATGTAATGAGTTCAGTTTGGGTCCAATGAATTTACATTTTTCTTATGTGGATATCCTACAATTCTGGCATAGATCTGGTTTTCCTGGATCTACTTTCGTACGGTTCATACATTTTCAGTAAAACTGTGCATTTGTTGGACAAGATAAACATCAAAACTGTGCCAGACTGATTCTACGCACACCATCAGGAAAGGTTGGCCTTAGTCCTGCTAGCTCACAGTGCACCATCTGTACCCCTAACCTGGCATGGTAACAGGTGGAATGTGCAACCTCAGAACATGTCAACCCTAACTCCCCAAGGAAATCGGAGAAACAGATCTAGAACCCTTTTGTTTGGTAATTCATGCATAGCCAAAGAGATCCACAAGAAATACACAACATGGCATTTCAATATTTATTGAAGTATTATGATTCTTGTGTAAAATATATGTGCTGCAATTATTAAAAGAAGGAAACAGAAAAAGTGTAATCAGCGTTACAAGAATGGTACCGAAAATAAACAATTCAACCATTGTGCTGTTACATAGGATATATGCTCGCCTATGAGTACTGTTATAGTTTGTGCTCCTACCTAGCGCTCGCTACCTCTCCTAGTGTGTCTAGGGTGAGTGAATCTGCCAGAATCTCTGTAGGGTGATTTGACTCCACTGTTACCTGTGGGTAAGTGTCATCAGGAAGCCCGTTTTGGTGGAGAACTGGGCAGCATCCCTCGCAGGAGGTAAACAGGAATCAGCGGGCTGGAATTCCGCCATGGGGCGACTTCAGCAGTATCAGCTAAATGCTCCTCTGTCTAACAAAGGAATGATGTTGTTTATATAATAAACTTTACCGATGTGATCATGCTGAAGCCCCAGTCAGGCTGCCATTGTTGATTCTTTTGTGATAGCACTGTCGCCGAGCGGACAATAACAAACAACAGCATTTTGCGCAGTGAACTTAGCCCTTGTACAGAATGTTCAAGACACTCGATAATATGCCTATGTAGAAGTGTAAATGTAAGCAAAGCCATTTCATAGAATATTATCCTGCACAGGCATGCAAGCAAATGTGTGTCAAATGTCAGCTTTTAAGAAAAGATGGCAACTTTAAATTGTGAGCATGTAAAATGGTGGTGTACCTACTCAGGCCTAATGTGACCACATGACACTATGTGGATAATCCTGCTCTAAGAAAACTCAATGACAGGCTGACCTAAAAAATGAAATGTGTTTGGACAGATGTGAGCAGATTGATGGATATGCAGTAGCAACAGTGACTTTGATTCCTGAGAGAATGCCCCTTACAATACATCATTTATTAGAAAAACAAGATAGATGCAGAGCCCATCATGCATTGCCAATTGCTGGGTTGCTGAATACCATGGTTGCCTGGTCTTACTTCCGTCACATCATTCTTTCTTCCACAACCATACTACACAAATCTAGCTAGAAATATAGCATGTCACAACAAACCTGGTGCAAACAATGTACAAACGCAATGTAAATTGGGCATATTTGTTGCAGGTAGAGGATCTGTGTACTCATTCTGGTAGTGAACAAAAGCAAAACTGATGAAGAATGGAAGGGTGTAGGACGTCAGGCAAATACGTGTTTGTCATTTCCACCAGCCTACCGCATTCGAGCAGGATGCACAGATTCGAGTGAGAGGGTTCATTTTCTTTCAGGTGCGTCAGTTAGCCAGAAGGGACAAGAGTTAGTGATTTGTTGTGCATTGTGGAACCAGACTGGAAAGGAGTCAGAGGTAGAAGGGGGTGAAGTTGTGGCCAACTGGTCTAAATTACCTGTGCATGCAGTGAAGCAGGATAGGTGAAAGCAGCAGGAGGTAGAGCAGGCGCCAACTCCGCTGGGTACAGGGGGTAGGGCGCCCACACTTCTGGGCTACTGGAATAGAGTGCAGGCACTGTGAGCTCATCTGCAAGGAAAAGAACACAGACAGTTAGTGACTGCAAAAAAGAATGCCCAATTACATATCTGCAGTAGAGCAAAACTGCCATTTTTATGGACACCGCAGAGGTTCTCTGCTCATCAAGCAACTATTGACCTGATTAGACCCTGGCGGATGGCCCCCGGTACTTCAGGGCAGCAGAAGTCATTTCCTCCGCCACCCTGGCCAGACTGCCGCTGGGCAGATTTGGAGATCATTCCAGTGGCGTAACACAGGCCCCCGCATCCCCCGCGGGGCGGGGGGGCCCCCGAGCTTCAGGGGGCCCCCTCAGCACATTAGTCTGGCCTGAGAGCTCCGGATTCAATCCGGAGCGGACCCCTACATGTATCTTGCAGGGGGGCCCCCTCAACTTTCGTTACACCAGTGGATCATTCCCAGCCCTAAGATGATCTCTGTGCCTTCACAGGAGCTGCCACTATAGCGGCTCCTATGAAGACAATGAAAGTTTGGTGTGTGGCTGCCGTCTTTTAGGCAGGACCTGCGCCAAACGTTTTTGTTTTTCCGAAAAAAACTCCCAAAAGCAGGAGTTTGTTTCTGAAAAACAAAAAAACTAGTTGCCCCGACACCCTGGAAGTTTTCTCTCAGGTTGTAGGAGGTTATTCTTTTATTTTGTATGTGTGACCACCAGGTTTTACCTAGCAGTAGCAGACAGAAAAAAAATAACATCAGACCGTCAGGTCTATATAGAGTGGATGTTCTGATGCCCTTACACCAACTGTCCTTACTCTATTGGGCCGCCGAAGTAAGTTTCCCAATGACAAGTCAGCTAGGGCCTCACCATCAGAAAAGTAACAGTCTACCCAACTTATAATTGAGAGGTTGGACAGAGGGTTTGGCAGGCAGGATACTCTATCACGTTTGTGACTGTTGGTCCTGTCTGCCAAACCCTAAATGAGGCCCTATGACACATAAAAAAAGCTTTCTGTAACTGTGAAATCCTGGGTATGGTCTCTAGTGTGACCAGTGGTATTCAGAACATTGCAAAATCACCCCATTGCTATTGTTCTCAAAATGGATGAGGGATCAAACTTTAAGGTATTTGTTGATGCCGGTCTTTGATGCCTGGCAAAAAGGAGAACCAGGCTATAATGCAATTGACACATAGTCAGCATAAGGTTCACATTTTATGTTTGTATCATCAGAAAGAAGCACATCTTGCAAGGGGAGTTATTCTAGCATTATGCAACTGTATTCGGCTTTACTTACACATGTTAACGGGCAATGGAAGGTGCTTGATGAAGAACAATTGTGGCAATGATCCATACCAGTATAACATTACCACTAAAAATATCTTTCGATAAGATGAAAAAAATCATGGTTGGCCCCAGCCCAACACACAATCATTCCATACTTGAATATTAAATATTTAAAAATAAATATTTAACAAATTTCCCTTTTTAGTATCAGGCTTCGTGAGAGTTGATAACAACGATCAAAACACCTTGATAAACTACAATTGAAAAGTCAGTGGCTTGCTTAGCACATGCTGCCTTATGTAAGTTGGATTCTGTTAGCTACATGGCACACTATTCCAGCTGGTGCCACGGTGCACCTTTATTTGAGGGAGCCTGTCGCAAACTGGGACAGTGCACTCAATTAGGGTTAAAAACAAGCATTAGCAAAACCAATACATTTTGCAAGTGCAAGATCTATTGGGTTTATCAACGTTTTTAAGACATGTTGCACAGCAGCCCAGGCTGCTGTGCAACATGGCTGAAAGAAAAAAAATGCTATGACACAGCCAGCGTTGACCGCGTAATAGCGTTTTTTTCTTTATGCCATGTTGCACAGCAGCCCGCAAAGCTGTGCAAACATCTAAAAAAGTGCGGGGGCAGGCAAGCAACATGAGTGAGGTGCAGGGGGGACAGAAACAACAGACATCGGGCTCAGGAAAGCAACACCAGAGAGGTGCATGGGAGGAGAGAGGGAGCAGCAAGGGACAGTGGGAGAAGGCATGGGGGAAAGCAACACAAGGGAGCTGTGGGGGAGGTAGAAGCAACAACAGACAGTGTGAATAGAGTGGGTGGGGGGAAACCGTACAGTGCCATGCATTCTTATAGAGTGTATGGCAAAAAGTTTTAAAAAGGTAACTGGAGGAACACTTGGACAGTGGAACGACAATGGCAGTGGACAGGAAGCTGTGATAGGTCCATGCTCCACAGCAGGGACAGAAGCCACAGGAGGAAGCAGGAGGAAGCATGCAGCTGGGAGAAAGCAGCAGAGACCAATAAGACACAAGTAAATGAGAGTGACGTGTAAGCCAACCTATTGCAAGTATTGGTAAGTAATCGGTAAGCTCTCAGCCCGTTCGAAGCTTTTTTTTATAACCAAAAGATTTTGCCATCTATGCATGCGTGCTGTTTCAGGCGAAACCTAATGAGCTCTCCTCAGTATAGATGCAAACTTTGACACCTTATACCACCGTGGATGAAAGAGTACGAACAACAGAGCTATGGCTTAAACTTCGTGAGGTAGTAGTCCCCATAAATCTCTCCGCCACCTGATTCCAAAACTGAACAATTACTGGACAACTCCATACAATGTGGAGCAAGGGGGGCACAGGTGCATGGCATTTATGGCACCTATTGCTACGGTTTTGATTAATCTTATGTATTGTTGCTCGAGTCATATGTGTACATTGGACCACATGGAAAGAAGTCAGTTAAACCTTGTATTCTTTGTGAACAAGATGTTTGCAAACGTTCGAGCACTTTCTGGCAGGTATATCAGTATGTGTGTCATAATCAGTCTCCCATTTATTCCTTGTGGCCAGTAGAGGAGTGGTGTGTCATATCATATCGTTTCAGCACTCCGTCCATCATCTCTTTGTGCTTGCTTTGTTCGCCCTAAGTTGGCAGGGTATGCCCAGATGTGGGTCCCTTGCCCACTTTGCCACTGGATTCAAGCTAGCCTGGCTGAAGAGGGGTGTTACCCCGAAACCGGTCCCAGGATGCTTGTTTCCGGTTCAGGTAAGACCTGGCTTGGCAGTTCGGGCTGGACTGTTCCCATGAGGCACAGGGTCAAGACTGATTTGCATATAGCTGGGTCTGAACTGAGGTGGCGAAGTGAGCTAAAGAACGATGATGGATTCAACCCAGATCTGTCACTGGGGGTGAGTGTTTGAAAAGTTTCAGCACTCCGTCCATCATCTCTTTGTGTTTGTTTTGTTCGCCCTAAGTTGGCAGGGTATGCCCAGACGTGGGTCCCTTGCCACTGGATTCAAGCTAGCTTGGCTGAAGAGGGGTGTTACTCCGAAACCGGTCCCAGGATGCTTGTTTCCGGTTCGGGTAAGACCTGGCTTGGCAGTTCGGGCTGGACTGTTCCCATGAGGCACAGGGTCAAGACTGATTTGCATATAGCTGGGTCTGAACTGAGGTGGCGAAGTGTGCTAAAGAACGATGATGGATTCAACCCAGATCTGTGACTGGGGGTAAGTGTTTGAAAAGTTTCAGCACTCCGTCCATCATCTCTTTGTGTTTGCTTTGTTCGCCCTAAGTTGGCAGGGTATGCCCAGACGTGGGTCCCTTGCTCACTTTGCCACTGGATTCAAGCTAGCCTGGCTGAAGAGGGGTGTTACCCCGAAACCGGTCCCAGGATGCTTGTTTCCGGTTCAGGTAAGACCTGGCTTGGCAGTTCAGGCTGGACTGTTCCCATGAGGCACAGGGTCAAGACTGATTTGCATATAGCTGGGTCTGAACTGAGGTGGCGAAGTGAGCTAAAGAACGATGATGGATTCAACCCAGATCTGTGACTGAGGGTGAGTGTTTGAAAAGTTTCAGCACTCCGTCCATCATCTCTTTGTGTTTGCTGTGTCATATCATATAGCCATATACATAGTTAATTAATCTCACCACTCCCTCATTTCCAAAGTGCTAAAAGCAGATGGCATATGAAAGACTACAAGTGCATCAGGGAAGGCTGACCATGTATCTTTGGTTGCTTTGAGTAGTCTAGTCTATTGTAGATTATAAGGAAGGCCTGTTCCACAATCCTAGGCTAAGAAATCCAAATATGTAGGATTACTCGTACATGTGGCATAGATAGACTAGGGTCAAGGTAAAAATGTAGGAATATTGGTGGTGTATGTAGGTAAGAATGTGGTGCTGCATGGTGTAGCTTAGCTGGTGGGTGATGGCGGTTTAAGTGGTTGTATGGTGTAGATGGAGTGGTGTAGGAAATGTTTGGAGGTGCAGGGTGGGGTATAAGTGACGGTAGTTGTGTATGGTGTATGCAGTGGTGTGAGTGATGGTGTAGTGTGTATGTGTGCTTGGCAAGTGATGTAGAACATACGTGGAAATGCAGATGAACGGTGATGGTGTAGAGCATGGTGTGGACAGGGCCGGACTGGGAACGCAAACCAACCCTGGCAATTACGTCGACCGGCCCCGGGGGTTTTGGGGGGGGGGGGCTCGTGGGAAACACTGCTCCTGCGCTTTTGTTACAGGGGGCCGATTTTGCAGCACTGCTGCAAAACCGGCCCCCTGTAACAAAAATGGCCCCCACTCTTCCGGCTGACCGGAAAAACGCCCGGTGCCAGCTACGGCCAGTCTGGCCCTGGGTGTGGAAGTAGGAGGCGGTGTAGGTGTGCAATATTCCAAATGTGTATTGTTTCTCCTCGAATATCAGATAGCTATCATTCACAAACAAATCTCCCATCATAGACAATTATTAACAAAAATGAATCCCTCATTTATTATGATATTGAAGAGTAATACAATTCCAATACAATTCAATAATGTTCCTTAGCTATCTTTTTGTTCCACTTATCACTTACTAAAATGTCCTCTGAATGAGTCCATCGGATTTCATTGCTCTGTTAATGACATTCCATAGCATTTGTTTCACACAAAGACAATCCTTGACTACTGTCAGTACTGATCTCAGGGCCGGCTTTAGAGCTGGTGGCGCCCGGTGCGACAATGTTTGTTGACGCCCCCCAATGACCACCTCCGGCACGGATTCCCTCACCACCACCCTTTAACAGTGCCCAAGTCTCCATAAGCACTCTCTCTCAGATGCATATAAAGGGCCACTCATACCAGTGAAGGGTGTCAGAGCACTTTGCATCACACACACATTACACAGAGACAATCAATCATACATGTGTAACTCAGCGTATAGGAAATGTTACACAAGCCAAAGGACTACAAGGTGTAGGAGTCACAGGTCATCCATACTGGTAGGCAGTGTAATATAGTGGTGCTTGGTCTAGAGAAGCACAAACTCCGAATTTTAAAAGGAACACCATAGTTGGGGGTTCTCTTTAATAAAAAGAATAGAATTCTGCCCAAATTAATCCTTTTTGCAACATTAATCTTTGCTCAAATCTATACTTTGCAGCATGCATGCAGTTCTTAGAGAAAAGTTAATAGTTCAGCTTAATAACAAAGTGCATAGAATGTAAATATGTCAAGGGGTTACTGCTTTTAAAATAGACATTATTTTGTTTCTTGCAATTTATAAGTTGAAATCCTATAGGATTTTAACTTATAAACTGCAAGTAATAAAATGATGTCTCTTTTAAAAGCAGTAAGCCACTGACCTATTTACATTCTATGTATTTTGTAATCTGCTCCGTACTTGTTTTCTGCAACAGGCGTATTAACCCTCTGCACTACTTTATAGTGAGTCAAAACCCCAATTAAACAAAACTCCGATCTCTCTTTAGGAAGAGCATTAATCACAGGATTTATCCTGACATTTCTTTGTTTCCCGGAAATTGCTGGAGGAAATGAACGCGGCAGCAGGTGCTATAAAATAATAATACACTTGCAAACTCGGCGCCCCCCGGAAGCCAGCACCCGGTGCGGTGGCACCGGTCGCACCGCCCTAGAGCCGGCCCTGACTGATCTTTTCATGTTTCAGCAGTCCATATGGCTTCAGAACATTCTGAAATGTTCACAGTGCTTGTTGCTCTAACCCTGCTGACACGTGTTTCGCAGTCTTCCGCTTTATGAAGGCTACATTATTCAATGCACGCATTTCTGAATTTGCTTTTCACTAAATTGACGTTTTTCCAAAGCTTAAAAAAGCCCATGAAGCGGCTTCTCACCAAATTCTTTCCATCTTATACAACAGAACAATGTGGCGTTCTTGTTACCATTTCCATTAAGCCCATGATCAGGCCATACCTTCTTTGAACATGGTGCATGTCTTTATTTGAAGGTATGGCCATACCATGGGCTTAATGAGAATGGTAATGAGAACACCAAAATCATTGAATTTATAATTTGTCAAGAAGCCGTTTTATGGGCTTTCCTGCGATTAAAATTTACAGTGATTATTTGTGCTTGTGGTTTCCGGTGAAGGGCAACAGCACTTATTTTTGGGGACTGGGAATTATTTTTCCTCATTAGACTTTGACCCAGAGCAAGAGAGAGAAAGGCGGAAAAGGGAGGAAGAAGAAATAAGAATCAAGGAATAACACTATGACATAGGAAGAGAGGGATGAAAAAGAACATGCAAGAGTGAGATAAAGAGAAAGAAAGTGAACGATGGTGGAAGAAAAAGGCATGAGGTGGAATCAAGACTAGTTCAGCTTTCGCATTTGACATATAGAGCCAGGGGTAGAATCCTAAAAATTCTTTGGGCACTTGCACCTATTTTTTATTTTTATGAGCTATGTCACATTGTATGTTGTTTTCCATTGGCTAACTGCATGCTGCTCCAGTCTTTTGGTTCCAGTCACATCATATCAACTCCTGCACTAAAAGGTAATATTCTATTTAAAAATGCTGCCTCTGCACCTGAAGGTAACAGGCGCGTGAGACCGCTCGAAGGAACAGCTCGAGTGTGTCAAGGGTTTGTTTGCATTGTGAGTCTGCCGCCTTCCCAGTGTCAGTGTTTCCATTGTTGAAGTCTATTTTAATAGATGTGCTCTCTCTCTCTCTCTGAAGTTCAACATGGCAGGCTGGGGCTGCCTTATAAGAGCATAAAACGGGCAAGATCTCTCCTCCATCTTGTTGGCTCGAGACGTGTCTCCAATTGGGGAATTCGTGACTGGCCTGATTCTCTTTTATGTCTTTTTGGACCAAAGTCAGTTTGAAAACTTATTTCCCTCCAGGCGCGTCTGGCACGCTCGTGGCGTCCCCTTGCCACCCACGTGCTTGCCACACACGTGCTTGCCACACGTCCAGGTTTTCGGAGCACGTAGAGCGAAGGCGGAACAAACGCGCGCCATTGTTGCATTGTTCTTTCCAGAAATTTAAAAATACAAATGTCTGTTAATGTGCCAATTTGAAAAGTAAAATTTTGAAGTGATGACACGCAGCTGGGGCTATCAGAAGTGATCTGTACGTGTTTAAAAAGTATTCAGTCCTGCCAAGTATCACGCATCAGACGTGACTCTAACGCATTTCAGTGTGGTGTTCCGCATCACCGCACTGAAATGCATTGTCACGCATTTTAATGCCACTGACTGCACTCTGCTGACAGCGCCGGCTAAAACTGGCAATGTAACGCCAGGGTGCTAGGGCGCACGCCAGCGCCTCTGACACCCGTGTGCGCCGGCTGCTGCTCAGCTCCCCGCAGACTTGCCAGCAGGAGACACTTAATTAAAGATCCGATCGTGCTCTGGGTGAGAGTCTGACAGTGCTACAATGTTACAATCTCTCAGTCGTTGCGTTAGCTGTGGCGCCAGCGCTGTGTGGGGGAATCATGACCTCACGTCCTTTACAGGAAGGAAGTGAGATCGGTCAGAAGCGGCGGCCGGGGACTCGACGCGGACTGGAGTTAACTTGCGAGACTCCGCGCTGTGCTGAGTGCGCGGTATTACCCGGCCGGCGTTGCCGGAGTTCCGAGGGGCCGGTAGCTGTGCAGGTCAGTGTGTGCTGCTTTAGTTTGTTTTGGCTACCTGCAGGCCTTGTTGGGTCTTGTGCACAGGATGGTGATTTCGCCGATATTACACCAAAGTGGCGGATGTTTGGGGGCACTTTGAATGGTTGTGCATTTTGTTTTATTTGCTGCGCTACAAGTTTAAATGCACAATCGCCATCACCCGTACCTTGCGAAACATAATTAGAGCGTATGCTATGGCGGGCGGCAGCTTTCACACCCCAGCGGTCGGAGGGTGCAGGCGGCGAGGGCAACTGACCTACCTGTACTTTAAGTGGTGCAGGGCACCGTGGCCAAGACTGCAGAAAAGGGGCAATACAATTAATGAATGGAGCCAGGAAAGTGCTTCCTTGGCCTGGAGGCTCCAGAGACGTTTTTACAGTACATTTCTCGAGCAGGTTTAGCTGCACCTTCCTGATCACCATGTCTGGCAGTAATTAGAGCAATTATACATTAATAGCTGCACGTGGACAGCTGTGCGTGTGTCCCGAACGGGGTGCTAAAGTCACCCAGGGTCGATGGCAGCTTACGGCGCCCTTTCGCCCTCCAGGGACGCCTGCACAGGGGCTCTGGATCAATAAGGCCTCCTGGTGCTATTACAGCATACAGAGGAAGTTTTATAAAGTGTCAGTCCAAACGCCTGGGGTAGCGGAAGTAACATCATGCACGCTTTGATCCCAAATGATGCCACATGGCTAACCCGTTTTACCACTGTTACCTTTTGAGTGAGGAAAGAGGAAGAAAAAGAGTACTAGAGGGAAATGGAAAATGAGACAATGGGAAGGAGGGAAAAAGCAAGAAATAGGAGAAAAGGGGAGAAGGAAAGAAAGAACATGAACCACGCGTTCACAAAACTGTATTTTATGAGGATTATCTGTGAGCTACTGCTTTTTACTAGGTTAGTGCCCTCCCATTTCTAGAACTTTACAGCAGTTTTAAGATCTGAGTTTTTCGTTGCCCAAATGGGTGTAATGTCTGTTATTTATATGTTTTGCACTTCTTCATTGCTTGATTTTGCTTGCGCGAAAGTGTCACTCCTAGTCGTTGAATGTCACTCATAATTACACTGCAATTATGAAAATGTCACACATAAGCAATCTGAAACCTTGGCAGCTATGAGTATTGCATAAGTGTTTTAAAGAACTGTAGATGCACTGCTTATGGCTACGAGTTAGTCTTGGTTCTACCTTTTGTGACAGGACAACGAGGGCCGGATTCGGTTTTGTGCAAGTGATCAAGCATTATCACAGATACAACACTTCATCAACTAAGTATTTTATATATTCAAAAGCAGGATTTGGAGTATAGGGAAGCCCTGTTTCACAATCCTAAGCGAAAAGTCAGAAATCCGCATACGTAGGATTACACCTACATTTGGCATGGATAGAGTTGGGTGAAGGTAAAAGTGTAGGAATATTGGTGGTGTAGGTAGGTAAGAATGTGGTGGGGTGTGGTGTAGCTTAGCTGGTGGATGATGGTGGTTTAGGGGATTTGTATGGTGCAGATGGTGTGGGGCAGGGTGTGGTGTAAGTGAGGGAGTAGGTCATTGTGCATGGTGTAGGCAGTAGTGTGGGTGGTGGTATAGGGTGTGTGTGTGTGTGTGTGAGGTTGGCAAGTGATGTAGAACATATGTGGGACTGCAGATGGTCGGTGATGGTGAAGACCATGGTGTGGATGTAGGAGGTGGTGTAGGTGGCAGTGCAGAATGTAGGGTTAAGGCAGTTGAGTAGAGGGAAAGTGGTGGTGTATGCATTGGTGTGGATGTAGGATGTGGTGTAGGTGGTAGTGTGGGAGCAGGAGTTGGTGAAGGAGAAATGTGTAAATGATGGTGTAAGGTATAGAGCACAGGTCTCCAAGAATTTCTGTAGTGCGTGCTACTTCTGATCCTTGAAAACCATTGTGAGCTACTGAAGGCCAAGCAACACATGTATTGTTACCAGACTATGCCCAGCTTCATTGACTTTAAGCCTAATGTCCATAATGTCCAAAATACTTTGACTAGGGGCACTATGACAAGGCTGCCATGTGCGTCAGTAAGAGCAATGGGATTAATGTGTATGGGTGACTGAGAGCCTGTGTCATATATACTTGTGGCACAGGACATACCTTTCACCATATGAGGCACTGTTACATGTATAACACAAACATACAACCATTTTTTTGGATTATTTGATGTTGGTGAGAGACAGCACTTTCTGTCCCTCACAGCATCAGCACTGAGTTTTTTTAGTTCCATCCAGCATATCATCTTTCACATTATTTATACATCGGTGTTTAGTAATCTTGTTTTCTACCGGTGATCATTTATTCTCCATTCCAATATGGCGACGATATTTTTTAGATCCAGGAGCTTCCCAGCGTTCTAGTCCTTTGTCGATTTTTGAGACTCTGCCGACTATTTCGCAGCAATGTGTGCGCCGTTCACGCTTGACGGAGTTAGCTCGAGAAGAAGTTTGGAGCATTCTGATTGTATCTTGCAGGTGAGCGGCAACGGTTATGTCATTTGGAAGTCGTTATGGAATGACCTGTAGTGTTGTAGGAGAGGTTACATCTATGATTTGGTTTATTTCAGACACTGTTCGACATTGTCATTAACCGCAGTGATATTGAGGCGTTCCGACAATTTTTCAGGTCAGTGTCATCATGTAGTTGCCAGTACTGATGGGAAAGGAATGTTACAATATGGCATCAGTAGGTTGGAGAGATTATAATTTTCTGGCCATTATGGTTTATGTCGTTTCAGATCGATACAGGAGACTGAACCTAGTAAGAATGCACCATTGGATCATTTTTTAACATCACTCTGAGTATTTGGATTGATGTTCATATACGCACGAAGTGTGTATGAATGGTTTGAATTAGTGGTATACACAGGGTCTCTTCGGTTTATGCCGTTTTAGTTTGGCTCGGAAGGTTGAACCCAGTAAGGATGCATTTTTAAACATCATTTGGAGCATCCATGTGGTCACAAGGATTGTTGTTAACACACGCACGCGGTGTGCATGCACGCTCAGAAGGAGTGGTATATGAATGAACAGAGAAGCACATATAGTCACTAATAACATGACGCTTTTTGGTTTTGCTTGTTATGACAAAGTGCTGTAAAATTTGAGTATGGGGCAATGACCAAACTGTAAGAAGGGTGTGACACCCTGCACATTGTTTTCACAAAGCTTTTTTCTGCTATTTATAGATTTGAGCCCCTAAAGAAGGGACGCATGTCCCGAAATGCATTGGGCATGGATGATGAACAGAACAATTTGATATGAATCTTAGAAGAATTGAATTTTCTGTGATGTAAACAGAATAAAATATGTTGAAGCTTTTTTTGAGAAAGTCTATTTGTATATGTTGCTGATGAATATATTCACAGAAAACGTTTGTTAAAAATGGTAAACAGTCTAAATATCGAGTTTTTTATGTCGACTTGCACTAATATCGACTGTCAGAATATCGTGGTCAAGAATATCGAGTCTAAGGTAAGTAATATCGTTTTTAACAATATCGAAGTCATTAATATCGTTTGCAAAAATATAGTTGCTAAAAATATCGTATTTTTAGTTAGTGTTATGTATTTTAGTCTGTATTTTAAATGTATGTGTTCTATTTTTTTGTCTAAGTATTGCATTTGTTTTTTAATATATATGTGTTACATTTTTATAAGTTATTAATTTTATTTTAAGTAAATTTTGCGTTTTAGTTCCGTAGCGGGTTGTGGGTTTATAGGGGAATAGGGTGGGAAGTAATTTAATTATAATAAATGAATTAATACTTTTAGAAGTTATTAATTTTATTTTAATTAAATTTTGCGTTTTAGTTCCGTAGCGGGTTGTGGGTTTATAGGGGAATAGGGTGGGAAGTAATTTAATTATAATTAATTTATTAATATTTTTTATTAATGAATATTTATGTATTTAACATTTATATTGTTAATTGTGGGAATTAATTTATTATTAATTATTTATTAATTGGTTGTTAATTATTATTAATTAATTGGTAATTATGTTAATTGTGTCATTTTTTAGGCGCGGGTTGTGGGTTGATAGGGGAGTAGGGTGGGAAGTAATTTAATTATAATTCATTAATATTTTTTATTAATTTATATTTATGTATTTAATATTTTATATTATTAATTGTGGTAATTAATTTATTATTAATTATTAATTAATTTGTTGTTAATTATTATTAATTAACTGGTAATTATGTTAATTGTGTCTTTTTTTAGGAGTGCGTTGTGGGTTGATAGGGGAGTATGGTGGGAAGTAATTTAATTTTAATACATTTTTAAATATTTATAATATAATATTTATTTAATGTTATTTTATAGTGTTAATTGTGTGAATTAATGTATTAATTGTTTTTATTTTGCTTGTTAATTGTTATTAAAATAATTAATTAATTGTTAATAAATAATTTTAATTGTGTCATGTTTTATGACATTGGTGGTGGCATTTATAGGGGAATATGGTGGGAGGTAAAATATTTATAATTAATTCATTATTTGTTAATTAATGCTAATTAATTAGTTAAATTTTAAATATGCTAATTGTGGAATAATTTTGATGTGTGAGTTGTGGCGTTAATAGTTGTAAATGTTGGGAAGAACATTTAAAAAAATTAATTAATGATTTGTTAATTGTTATTAATTTATTAATGTAAATTAGTTATGGAAATTGTGTAAATATTTTTAGGTGTGTGTTTTTGTGTTTATTGAGGTAGAGTGTTGAAAGTAATATACTTTAAATAAATTTATCATTAGTTGATCATTAATATTTATTTATTAATTGATAAATATTGTTAGTAATTGTTTTGTTTTTATTTTGTTTGGGGATTTAGGTTCAATTGCTGTAATGTTTTGTTTTATCCCCTCCGCTATCCAACACTTTCCCTACTGTTGCACTCATTGGAGTGGGAATAGTAATTTATTCCCCTCCGCTAGCCAACACTTTCCCTACTGTTGCACTCCCTGGAGTGGGAATAGTAATTTTTACCCCTACGCTATCCAACACTTTCTCTAACGTTGTATTCATTGGAGTGGGAATAGTAATTTTTACCACTCCGCTATCCAACACTTTCCCTACTGATGCACTCCCTGTAGTGGGAATAGTAATTTTTACCCCTCCGCTATCCAACACTTTCCCCGCTGTTGCATTCGCTGGAGTGGGAATAGTAATTTTTACCCCTCCGCTATCCAACACTTTCCCTCCTGTTGCACTCGCTGGAGTGGGAATAGTATTTTTTTCTCCTCCGCTATCCAACACTTTCCCTACTGTTGCACTCATTGCAGTGGGAATAGTAAATTATTCCCCTCCGCTATCCAACACTTTCCCTACTGTTGCATTCATTAGAGTGGGAATAGTAAATTATTCCCCTCCGCTATCCAACACTTTCCCTACTGTTGCACTCGCTGGAGTGGGAATAGTAATTTTTACCCCTAAGCTATCCAACACTTTCCTTACTGTTGCACTCGCTGGAGTGGGAATAGTAATTTTATCCCCTACGCTATCCAACACTTTCCCTACTGTTGCACTCATTGGAGTGGGAATAGTAATTTTTACCCCTACGCTATCCAACACTTTCCTTACTGTTGCACTTGCTGGAGTGGGAATAGTAATTTTTTCCCCTTCGCTATCCAACACTTTCCCTACTGTTGCACTCATTAGAGTGGGAATAGTAAATTATTCCCCTCCGCTATCCAACACTTTCCCTACTGTTGCACTCGCTGGAGTGGGAATAGTAATTTTTACTCCTAAGCTATCCAACACTTTCCTTACTGTTGCACTCGCTGGAGTGGGAATAGTAATTTTATCCCCTACGCTATCCAACACTTTCCCTACTGTTGCACTCATTGGAGTGGGAATAGTAATTTTTACCCCTACGCTATCCAACACTTTCCTTACTGTTGCACTTGCTGGAGTGGGAATAGTAATTTTTTCCCCTTCGCTATCCAACACTTTCCCTACTGTTGCACTCATTGGAGTGGGAATAGTACATTATTCCCCTCCGCTATCCAACACTTTCCCTACTGTTGCATTCATTAGAGTGGGAATAGTAAATTATTCCCCTCCGCTATCCAACACTTTCCCGACTGTTGCACTCGCTGGAGTGGGAATAGTAATTCTTACCCCTACGCAATCCAACACTTTCCCTACTGTTGCACTCGCTGGAGTGGGAATAGTAATTTTTACTCCTCCGTTATCCAACACTTTCCCTACTGTTGCACTCGCTGGAGTGGGAATAGTAAATTATTCCCCTCCGCTATCCAACACTTTCCCTACTGTTGCACTTACTGGAGTGGGAATAGTAATTTATTCACCTCCGCTATCCAACACTTTCCCTACTGTTGTACTCAATGTAGTGTAAAATGTAGTTTTAAAAAATAATAAATATTTTAATATTTTAATTTATAATATATATATATATTTTATTTTTATGTTACAGGTGTATGTATATATATATATATATGCATTTATAATTTTGAATATATTTCTAACATTTTATAATTTATTAAAATAATGATTTCTTATTATTAAGTAAATATATATATTAAATTTTAGTCCGTGGCATGGGACTACTGGGCGTCGGCACAACAACGAGTTTCAGCTGGGCCCTTCACTATTTTGGTGGGAGGAGCTCTTTTAAATATTTTTGAGGACTCTTGGTTACGGACTGAGGCATTTGAGAAAGGCTGCGAGCCGAAACCGGTCATGCCGAATTCTTTTGAATAAAGCGTCCTGATGAGCCCCGCTGTCTCCCTTTCTTCTGTCCAGGATGGGGGAAGCTGCTATCATGTTTTGCGCACAGCCTGTGGTGCGCTCAAAGGGACCCTTCCTGAAAGTGGTCGTGTGAAACACTGGCGTGTGGAAACTGCGTGTGGAAACTATATGTGCCCGAGGTATCGGATATCCACGACCCCCTACTCACCTGAGGTTACCGATTTGCTGCTGCAGGAATGCGGTCCAACACTGTGTGGAGAGGCGCATTCATGAAAGTTGTGTCTCCAGCTTTGGTGCCGCTTTGTGAGGAGTTGGGAAGTAGGGGACCCAAGGACGTTTATTCTCCCAGCAAATCCGACAGAGATTCCTTCTGCAGCTCGTGATATTCCAGCCAGGTGCATGATGGGACCATTAGTCCGTGGCATGGGACTACTGGGCGTCGGCACAACAACGAGTTTCAGCTGGGCCCTTCACTATTTTGGTGGGAGGAGCTCTTTTAAATATTTTTGAGGACTCTTGGTTACGGACTGAGGCATTTGAGAAAGGCTGTGAGCCGAAACCGGTCATGCCGAATTCTTTTGAATAAAGCGTCCTGATGAGCCCCGCTGTGTCCCTTTCTTCTGTCCAGGATGGGGGAAGCTGCTATCATGTTTTGCGCACAGCCTGTGGTGCGCTCAAAGGGACCCTTCCTGAAAGTGGTCGTGTGAAACACTGGCGTGTGGAAACTGGGTGTGGAAACTATATGTGCCCGAGGTATCGGATATCCACGACCCCCTTCTCACCTGAGGTTACCGATTTGCTGCTGCAGGAATGCGGTCCAACACTGTGTGGAGAGGCGCATTCATGAAAGTTGTGTCTCCAGCTTTGGTGCCGCTTTGTGAGGAGGTGGGAAGTAGGGGACATAAGGACGTTTATTCTCCCAGCAAATCCGACAGATTCCTTCTGCAGCTCGTGATATTCCAGCCAGGTGCATGATGGGACCATTAGTCCGTGGCATGGGACTACTGGGCGTCGGCACAACAACGAGTTTCAGCTGGGCCCTTCACTATTTTGGTGGGAGGAGCTCTTTTAAATATTTTTGAGGACTCGTGGTTACGGACTGAGGCATTTGAGAAAGGCTGTGAGCCGAAACCGGTCATGCCGAATTCTTTTGAATAAAGCGTCCTGATGAGCCCCGCTGTGTCCCTTTCTTCTGTCCAGGATGGGGGAAGCTGCTATCATGTTTTGCGCACAGCCTGTGGTGCGCTCAAAGGGACCCTTCCTGAAAGTGGTCGTGTGAAACACTGGCGTGTGGAAACTGCGTGTGGAAACTATATGTGCCCGAGGTATCGGATATCCACGACCCCCTACTCACCTGAGGTTACCGATTTGCTGCTGCAGAAATGCGGTACAACACTGTGTGGAGAGGCGCATTCATGAAAGTTGTGTCTCCAGCTTTGGTGCCGCTTTGTGAGGAGGTGGGAAGCAGGGGACCCAAGGACGTTTATTCTCCCAGCAAATCCGACAGAGGATTCTGCAGCTCGTGATATTGCAGCCAGGTGCATGGTGGGACCATTAGTCCGTGGCATGGGACTACTGGGCGTCGGAAGAACGAGTTTCAGCTGGGCCCTTCACTATTTTGGTGGGAGGAGCTCTTTTAAATATTTTTGAGGACTCTTGGTTACGGACTGAGGCATTTGAGAAAGGCTGTGAGCCGAAACCGGTCATGCCGAATTCTTTTGAATAAAGCGTCCTGATGAGCCCCGCTGTGTCCCTTTCTTCTGTCCAGGATGGGGGAAGCTGCTATCATATTACATTTTATATATGTATGTTTAATTTATTTTTACATTACATGTATTACTTATAATTGTTAACATTTTCTAATAATTTTAAATATTTTTTTTAAGTTATATGTATTATTTAATTTATTTTACATTATTTTTTATACATTTTTTAAAAAAACGATATTTTGTACTTCGATATTTTTAACTATATATTTTTTTCGATATTTTAGTACTTACCATTATGAAGATAGGCTGTCGATATTTTTGACCGATATTTATGTCCCGATATTTTGGGAACACAATATTTTGTCTCTCGATATTTTGTCAGTGATCCGTTAAAAATGCACTAAGTGAATTTCTTAGTTAAATTGGAAGTATTTGCTTTTAGCAACAGTACACAGTGGTCAAGTACCAGTACTTGAAATATGATTGAGTAAATAATTGACATGCTAGACATCATGTCCACCATTGTAGCACGCTAGATAAAGGGAGTAGTATTACGAAGTTAAGAGTATTATTTGGAGTGCTTCACTTTTCAAATATACTGTTACATGTATAACACAAACATACAACAATTTTTTTAAATGGGAGAAATTTAAAGTGCAGAAAAATGTTCTGCAAAAATGTTCAGAATATGGAACCTTTTTCTGCACTTTCAATTTCCATCTAAAAAACCCAAAAAACTGTATTTTTCAGTTATAAATATGGCACCGTGTCTATTAGCCACTGGGAGCAAGATGTCTGCTGTGTGTGAATGCACCACTTTGAAATGGGAGAAAATTATAATGAAGAGTTAACTTTATGTTTATATGGCTTACATAAAACTCATCCTTTTAATTTTCTCCCATTTCAAAGTGTCACATTTACAAACAGCAGGCATCTTGCGCCCAGTGGCCATATTTATAACATAAAAATACAGACATTTGTTTAAATAGGAGGAATTTTAAGTGAAGAAACATGCTTTATAAAACATTAAGACATAATTGGCTTAATTGAAAGTGGAGCTGCTTGTGCTGCTGTTTGTTTTTAGCATTATTTTCCATTTTGGACACACGGGTGCATGAAACTAGTGCTAAATGCCAAGAGTAAATTGGAGGAAAATCCTATCCCCAGAGCACATTTTGCACACACAAGCGGCTGCTTGCGCTGCTATTTGTGTTCTGTTGCATTTAGCGCTATTTCTTAGTGCAAAATACATCCTTGCATTCATTTTAGAAATAGAGCTAAATGCAGGATTACACTTCTCGCGTAATACCGCAGATTTATTAGGTTAATTCCGAGTGATTAGGCTATATGGAATAAAGCGAGTTACGCCTACCCCAAGTAATTAGTTGTGTGGGTACATAAAGGAGTGTAGGTGGTGGCAGGAGGGACTGAGTGGTAGGAAACATACTGTGGTGCAGGTGATGATGTAAGAGGGGTAGGGTGTAAATGTTGTAGATTATAGGTGGTGTCAGGTTGAGAGTGCAGGAGGCAGTATAGGTGTATATAAAGTCTTATACAGTGGGAATGGTGGTGAAGGGTTGTGGAGTAGTATGTTGGTGGTGATATAAGGTTGACGTAGTAGTGAAGAATGTAGGTGGTTGTGCATGCTATTGGGTGAGGTGTAAGTGGTGGTGTAGGACATCGATTGAGAACAGGCTGAATATGCATGTGGCAGTTACTATAGGGAAAGGTGTAGGGTGAGTGTTGGTTGTGAGGAGGTTTAGTGGGTGGTATGCTGAGCGTAGGTGGTGTACAGGGTGTTGTTGAATGTAACAAGTAGGTGGTGGTGTAAGATATACATTAGTAGTGAAGCTGCTGGTGTAGTGTATAGGTCATGCTTAGGTGGGAGTAGTGCAGATGTGGAGAATGAAGAGTAATTGGTGTAGGTGCTTTGCAGGTGAATCAAGGAGTATGTGATAATGAACTCTGTAAGTGGAGAGTATGTCTGTGGTGTAGGTGGCCTACATTGTAGGTGATATAAACTATAGGTGGTGGCATAGTGTGTAGTTGTTGGTGTAGGTGATGTCAGATGAATGTGAAGATGCAAGGTGTAGGAGAGTTATATGGTTCATGCAAAGATATATATAATAGATGGTGTACATAGCAGATTTGATACAGTCTATAGGTGTTGGCAAGGTGGTGATGTTGATAAGGTGGTAGTGTACAGTGCAGGTGGTGTACAATGGGAATGTAGGTGTAGCGTACCATGGCGTGTAGGGTGAACATTGTATGTGGTGGTAGTGCAGGCAAAGGTAGTTGTTTAGGGTGTATGGTATACATAATGTGAGTATAGGGTAATGGTAATGTGGGGTGGTTCTATGTGTAGGTAGTGGTCTGGTTGTGAATAGCAGGTTACTGTAGGTGGTGTATATATAAAGTGGTGGTGTAGTGTGCAACTGGTTGACTAGGTATAGGGTGGTGAGTAAGGTGTAGGCTTTGTTGCAGAGTTTAGAGTAGTGCAGGTGTATGATGGTAGTGCAGGTTATGGTGTCAGTATGAGGTTGTGGTTTGGGAAGTGTGAGTGTATGTTTCGATGGCAGGGTGCAGGGGGGATGCTTGTGAAATAGTAAGGGGTAAGTAATGGGTGTCTACTATGTAGGGTGCAGAGTGGAGGCTTTGTAGGTGTGGGGTGTGGTTAGTGGTATGGAGTATAGAGCATTAGGTTGAATGGGTGCAGGGTGTAGGTAGGTGCTGTTGCTAGTGTAAGGTGTTTTTGTGGGGTAAAAGTAGCCTGGGCATTGGCTTTAGAGCAGATTAGATGTATGGTGGCAGTATGGGTATTGGGGTAGGTGTAGGTGGTGATGTAGCTGTAAGTGGGGACTATGTTGTAGGTGATGGTATAAGTTCACTATCTGACTATCTTTCGTCTTTCATCTGCTGAAGCATATAGGTGTATGCATTAGGGGTAGGTGGTGCAAGTGTAAGCTGGTGCAGGTGAGCTGCCCCCTTTCTAAAGTTGACATTTGTCCAGATGGGGCCAAATCCAATCAACATGTTCACACCCTGTGCAACCGGATGCACAGCAATGGACACGGTGTTTGGAAAGCAGCACATGTGAAGCACACTGTTAACTTCCAGGCCATTCCTATAATACCAAAGCAACAGTGTTCCTATTAAGGGACTAAAGACACATAAAAGCTGTGATCGCACCAAAATAGTGATAGTAATGCACCACCAAATATTTCCTATGAAAACGCCAAAATAGCACCGTCTTCAATGCTCCCTAATGTGTCTGTATTACAAAGAGTCAATTGTTCAAAAATCAATTAAACATGTCAATGTACAACGCAGCATAATAAAGCAGAGGTTTGGTGATCACTTGAGATTTATATTCAGGACTGAAGCATCAGTCAACACATAAAGCAAAACAGTAATGTATGATAAATATTAGCCAGGTTTATTATTAAAGCGGACTATCCAAAATGTAGTAATTTCTATTTACCTAAGTCTTACCTTATTTGTAATTATTGAGGCTCAGATGTCGAGTGTCCTTTTTTCTGATGAGAGGTACAATGAACCTTTGGTAGGTCAGTCAAAGTGGATTCTGGGCCGGATGTACTATTGTTCTTGTCACAAAAATGGTCACAATTTCCGATCAGAGTTTTTCGCGACCAGAAACTTAATTTGTGCACCAACCTATGTACTAATTGGTCAGTTTGCCAAAAAAGGAATGGGAGTGGGTCACAGCCAACCCACCCAATCAATATTCATTGCCGTAATTGCAACTTAGTCCGAATGATCACATTCAGAGGTCCACTGAACCACTTCCTACCCTCCCTGAAACTTTTACCTGAATTCACAAATGGAGGGGGGTCTACATGGGACCACTTCCCTTTTGGGAATGAGTTACCACCCCAACTTAGGAGTCTGTAACTTTTCAATGGTTTGCAACAGGAAATATGGTTGCAAACTATTGATACATCTGATACCAATTCTGTGTTTGAAAGCTGCATGTTTAGGAATGCCCAAAAGATGGCCATTCCAAATACCCAATTGTTATTCAGTCACAATCCAATTATAGGAGTTGGTAAAACTTTGCTTACTGCTAAATTATGTGTGGAGTGTTGTGTTTTGGTGCTCGAGCGTGTGCTCGAGTCACCCTAGAATGTAATGATGCGAGTGCGTCATGAAAAGAAGGTTGGGGTAGGATTATGGAAAAGAGCTGCTTGCGGACGGCTGTGTTAGCTCTTCCTGCTGCCATGGGGGTTTAAGTAGTGGAATAAATCTTTTGAATCAACGCTACGTTTGGACATTTATTCTTCGCAACATGGTACAGGGGCATTTTTTTTTGCGATTGCAAACTCCAGACTAGTGTATTTGCAATCTCAAAAAAAGTTCATACATCCGGCACGTAGAATTTAGTTAACAAAAAAAATCTGTCTCAGGATAATA
The DNA here is from genome assembly GCA_963921515.1 of Calotriton arnoldi. Classification (NCBI taxonomy): domain Eukaryota; kingdom Metazoa; phylum Chordata; class Amphibia; order Caudata; family Salamandridae; genus Calotriton; species Calotriton arnoldi. The sequence continues at coordinate 1,160,380 of CAWUFW010002561.1, read as the reverse complement.
TCTGTCAACACAATTTTTGTCCAGCCACTGAAGACTCAGTGCAGACTGTTCAGATCTTCAATACTTGTATGTGCTAAAACATAGTGGCAAACAAATTGAACTGCTCATCACTGAAGCTCTAGTAACTATTAGTTATTACATTTATGTCACCACGATGATGTGATGATAAATTACGGTAGAGCCATGAAAAATGTGGGTGTGGTTCATGAGAACAACACTACCCCTGTTGTAACTGCCCAAATGTCAGCACTGAACAAAGGAAACCTCACAAATATAGCAAGCCATTCAGTGGCATTGCCCTTACTTTTAGCATGACCACTGGCTTTTGTTGATGCTGTTCTGCATGGGGAGAAAAATGAGTGTTTGACTATGAGGAACAGCATTGGTGCAAAGTTTAAAAAAAAAACATGATCAGGAGTACGAGCACGAGTCATTAAGCAATGCCCATTTATACATTGTGATACTGCAGCAGTCTCAGAATGATGACGTATATTGCACATACTTCATGACTCAAGTTTCAAGTTTATTGAGACAATTGCGAAGTTACTTAAAACCATTGCAAAAAGAATTATACACTATTACATGATAAAGTTAAAATTAATAATTCTAAAGATAAAATCATTGCAATCCAATTTTTAAAAAAATTCTTGTGTTAAAAGGAAGATAAGAATCAATGCTTTGAAGAACTGGAGGTGCTATTATAACAGGACAGTTATTTTTCGCATGGGATATTGTCACTTAAAAGGAAAACTGGTTGTAGTTTAATCTCAGATGTATTAAAACTTATAAATTTTCTTCAATGGGATTTAGTTCGAACGTCGACAGGTCTGCCTCAGTAATTCCTTGGTGTGAGATATATTGTTCCTTAAACATACATACATATGTATATATACATACATCATGACTCGGCACCCAGTTTGCTTCTCTTTAAATTTACTGTTCCAAGATGTCAGATGCCCATCTTGGAGAGGTAAAAAAAGTAAAAAAATGAGCCAAAGCACATTTTCTTTTTTGAGTTTTTGAGAAAGGAGCCACTCAGTAGCAAGAGCAGCTGTTGGTTCCTCCAAAAAATAGAAAAACACAACATTGTGAGGGTGGGAAGCAATAGTGGAGCGCGGTGGGGAGAAGCTGGGGAAGAAAGTAAAGGCGAAGGAACAGTGGTAGAGGTGAGAGGGAGCAAAGTAGGAGCTAGGTGGGAGGCTGTTTACCGTAAAAAAACACAAGATATAGCACTGAAAATGGGAGGGCCGGTGGAAGAAACAGATGAGCTTAAAGGGAGCAACATGGAGAGTGTGGGGGTGGAATCGGAGGGGGAAGCAGCACAAGAGAGAGGGAGAGAAAGAGAGAGAGAGAGAGAGAGCAAGAAAGCACAAGTGCTCCCATGGACTGCTAGAAGCCTTTTGACTTTGTTAATGCTTTAGGTGACACTGTTTTGACAAACCTTTAAGAGTTAAGGAAGCTGTCAGGCCCTCATTAATTTAAAAAAAAAACATTGGCTAAAAGCAAAAATACTTTTTTGTGTGTGAAAAAGCCCACATTGCCCTATTAGTTTCTGTCACTTAAAGGAACTACTTTGTGTGTGGATGTACTCCTTGCAAAAAGACAGAATGCTGTCACTCACAGTGACGTTAGCCAATGCCTTAAGTGGGTTGACCCAACGTCCCAAGCTGCTGTGGTTGGGAAAAAAATATGAATGAAACGATAACAGACCAGTGAATGAAGAGGGCTGGTGGAAATTATATATATATATATATATATATATATATTTTTTTTTTAGTAAAACCAAAAGACCTTGACTAATGTCAGACCTAAAATAGGAGTACTCTGATTTGGAGCTATGGAGGGATACTTGTCATCTAATCAAAAGGATGGTAAAACATATGTGCTCCAGGGGAGGAACAGACTTAAGAAGAGGAAGGAAAGCCCACTGTAAGTATTGGTATTGTCGTAACAGCAAAACACTGTCTGCATGTAAGACCTAAAAAGGCACAGGGCAATGTGGTGCTTTCATTAATCTGTGAGGGCACTCAGCACCACAGGGGCTGTTGGGCTCCACATTATGCCTCTCTGAGGCTAGGTTCAACAAACTAAAACATTTAACTTAAAACAGATACCAGGACTGTACCCTCTGCATCTCTAGTGTGACTATCTGTAATGTAACTACCATTCTTCCACTTTACTCTTAATTCTACAGACAACCCATTAGTCATAGATAAGTAACTTCAAAAATGCCTACGAAGATCTCTAAAACGTCTCTAAAATTATATAGATTAATTCACTAAATTGTATTAATTTCATCCATTCCTTCATCAACATAAGCTATCAATCTCCAGATAAATGATCCTCGGGCCAAGTTATGTGAAACAATTTACAAGATTTTGTAAACCAAGCGAAGAATTAGCTCAGTTGAAGCACAGTCGGGAGCCACCACCCTAGGACCAATGAGCGAGTCACTAGAAGCATCTGTATTTCCTTGTCTGAAAGAGTTCTGGAGGTACGATAGGTTTCCTTTGTGTGGATCACTGGTCTCCATGTGCACTAAATTGTCATGTTTATGTCCCTTGCACGTTTTGATCAGTGACTTAAGCTGCCCCTCACTGATGAGAGCAAACCAGTCTAGCCTTGCAGGTGTTACCGTTTCAGAAGGCATGCATCCTAGCAGTTTGGACTAGACTGTTGCTAGTAGAGCAGGACCACGGCTGAATTGGTATATGGTTGGTTCCCTTCTTTAATAGTACAGATGAGGTCAAAATGGCAGCCTGGCGTGTGCCAGGAGTAACTACGAGTGGTTCTCCTTAATTCAAAAATGTTCATATACTACTTTTTTGCAGATTTCTTCTTCTCGGACATCCTCTTTAAACACTGGCACAGAGCCCTATACAAAACCTCAAAAATACAAATAAAATAAAAACACAGAATAATGCCAGCAAAAAAAATCAGGCTGGAGACCAAACAGTTGTGTTTTCCTTAATAATAAATTTGCGAAGAACCTCCCAAGGAGCATCGAGGGAGATGATCCAGAGTTATTTGTCATTTGTACCTCTCCTGTAGAAGATCTTCTTCAATACACTATCTGACTTTCACAGTGCCCAAAGAACAACTACGAAAACGAACACAATCCAACACTTATAGAATATGCTTTGACAACACTCTCCAGTTCTCATAAATTGTATTTATTCTCTCTTTAGAAAACTGTTATCCCTTTGCATTTTTTCTAGGATTTTGCCAAATTTCCCCTTAAGAGACATCATCGACCGTTTTGCGTAAACTAAATCCCTACACAAATGGCATTTTAAGTAGCTTGCCCTGCAACAGCCACATTATGGCAAGACAAAAGGAACCACGCATGTCCATAAGGTCCTTTTTAGGTCTCGCTCTGAAAGCCAGCGCTTTAGCGCTGGCTCTGAGCGAGACGTTTTGTAGTGGGCTTGCAGAAATGCGACCACAGCTTTTTGGCTGGCATCGAGTGTGCGGTTACGCGCACAATGACGAGCAGAGGCGCCATATGGCTTTCCTCTCTCGTCATGGTGCGCGCACATCGCACACCATTTGCCAGCCTGCTTTCACTTTTGCCTTGTAGCCGTGCACGTGCACAGCTGCTGCTCGCACTCCCTCCTCCCTTCTCCCCCTCCCTTCTCGCCCAGCCCTTCTTGTCACCTCGGCTTGCACTCACCCCTCCTTTCTCACCTTTCGGCCGCTTTGATGTTCTCAGTGAGCCGCGCGGCCAATGCTTGTTTCATAGAGGGATATGTTTTCTAATTGCAGCGTTACTTCTGCTTTGGGGTCATGGAGACAGCACCTGAAGGACAACGTTAGGCTTATAACTTTCCCTGCCCTGGCCGAAGATGATATCTTTCCGGGCGCCAGAGTCCCGAAATTCCCATTAGGACAGCAGCCCTGTTTTGACAACTCTTTTTGTTTCTCTGAACAAAAGTAGGGGTGCTTCAAGCATTCTACTGCATTCCTCCTCCCGTTTTTTTCCTCCCCATTAGGACCCGAGGCCTTTTCTTTCCCATAAGACCCCGAGGCGTTCGCTTCTCAAAGCGGGGCAGTCTATGGTGAGGCTGAGCTTTTCAGAAGAACTTCAGCTCCTGTTGCCGTTTCGTCAAATTAATCATGAAGCCGCTGCAAAGCAGATCGCCAGAGAGAGGGACTGGGCAGAATGGAGCACCCATGGCAAATTTCAGGCATGCCTGCTACCTATCTTGTATTTGTACAGTGTTCTGTTAATGTACCTCAAAATAGATGTCTAGTATCTCAGTGAGGAGGGAATTCTCCATGATAAGAGTTTCAATAACAAGGAAATATGTTGATGCTCATTTATTTGCTCATTGTCTTATCCAGTCACATTCTGGGAAGTCCCAGGTTCTGTACAGGGCACAAGTCCTAAACCAGCATTGGCATAGCCAATAGGTCTCGCTTTTGGGACCTTATAAGTATTTAGTTATGCAGCACAATATCTTTGGTGCAACAACATTAACTGTTGCATGGTTAAACACTTATAAGGTCCCAAAAGCGAGACCTATTGGCTATGCCAATGCTTGTTGTGATATGAGCTGATGAAGCAACAGTACATTGTGCTTTGGTTGGAGCCTCAGAAAAACAAAGGATTCGCCTCCTACACCAAGAATGTACCAGCTAGGGTTGTCCTACCAACTGTTTTTTCAGTCTTCTTCTTGAATTTCAACAACATGAAGCACAGAAAGTGTGGAGTGTGAAGATGACAGTCAAACAATAGTCTGGGACGGAGGGTGAAGTTATTGGATCCGTAAGTGAAATGCAAATACATTCTAGGACCCTGAACCGCGTTCACTGCCGTGGATCACTCTACCCTCATATCTAGCCTTCTGACTCTTGGTATCACTGTCAAGGAACTCAGTGAGTTCTCCTAGTTTTTAGGTCAAATTTATCTTTCTAACAGTGCTCATTGCTTTTACCACAAACTCCATTACCAGCTGGTTTCTCCCAAGGTACTGCCCCTGGCTCTCCGCTTTTCTCCAGCTATAATTTATCTCTTGATACCGTTATATTGTTCTATGCTTTCTTGCATCCTTTCTATGCAGATGATACCCATTTTATTCTTCTCTTATCCAACGTCTGACCCTTCTGAGCCTCTGACTGTATCACATCCCTCTCCGTTATCTTATGTTGAACCCTTCAGACAGGTTATCTATTTCCTTGCTAAAATAGTTTCTACAGCTCTTACAGAACCTATAAAATCCCCCCCCACGCCTTTACCCTGACACCATTCGCTAGAATCTTTAGCATACTTTTCAAAACTAATGTGTGCCTAGAGTCTGTCATAACAACCATACCGTTAGCTACTATATACCAAAGGCTGAACATCCGCAAAAGCCACCCCCACATCCCCATATATAGTGCTAAAACATTTATTAGTAGGCCTCACGAGCATTCCCTGCTGACTAAGGTAATACATTTTACCACCAGGGCTTTCTATAACCTTCCCAGGTCATCCCCTTCTTCAACCCTTCGTCACCAGCTAGGACGGTTATCTGCCGAAAACAAGGCCCTGTATAATGTATAATCTAACTACTATGTAACTGCCTAGCTGGAAGCCTTGCTAGGCACTTATCGTCCTTCGCTCCTCACCCCTGCAACCTTCACTCAGTGAAGCTTAATCCTCTAGTAACACCCAACTCCTGCCCCCTGTAAACTACACTCTGTGAAGCTTAATCCTCTAGTAACACCCAACTCCTGCCCCCTGTAAACTACACTCTGTGAAGCTTAATCCTCTAGTAACACCCAACTCCTGCCCCCTGTAAACTACACTCTGTGAAACATTAATCCTCTAGTAACACCCAACTCCTGCCCCCTGTAAACTACACTCTGTGAAGCTTAATCCTCTAGTAACACCCAACCGTCTCTGGGCAACCTCAAATGTTGGTCTTTTAACTTGCTTGGATCTCATGACTGGAACTCCCTGCCCACGTACTTGCATTCCATGCCCCTCTCTCCCCTTTTAAGACTGCTCTAAACCATTCCTTCGCAAACAAGAAGGTGAGATTGACTACTACTACTTTAAAACAATCCCATTTTTCACCCCTATCCTTTCACCTGTTTCCCTGACAGCCATGTCCTATGTACCTATACATTTTTTTGAGATATATTGATCTATGTTATATCTTGAAAAGGGTTCAACATTGTGCTTTAACACTCACCATCAGCAGCAACCATCAAATCCGTGTTGTCCATCAAACAATTTTTTTTAAGCTATACACGGCAAAACACGCTTCTGTGTACAGCATTTCTAGCCAAATCGCTCCTCCTATTAATACATAATCCACTCTTTCAAACAGCTGCCAGGACACATCCTTAAATTATCCTATGGTGCAGTTTTCTTCCCTATTGAATACAGTGCTGTTTTTTAAACTCTAGAACGTGCAAATTGGAATCCTTGCGGACAAAAAGCAGATTTTGTTGCTCACAAAGATGCAGGTCTAGCTAGCCTCCTGCAAAAACTAGCTAACACCTCTCATTCCCGGGCCCCAGGCAGATCACTACATTTTATTATTACTTCCAGTTAAGAAGGTTGGCTCATGGTTGCATGTGGAATGCTGAGCACTTAACACAAGTCTTATCTGATACTTTTGGAATTAAATTAATGGCATGAAATATCATCGTAAAAGGATCCACACACGTTTACAATAGCAAAACATATTTTTCCTAAACTGGCACACCAGGCTCCCTATTCTGGCAGGTTTGCATAGACATGGTATCCATGTCTGCAGTGCTGTTTTCTTTCATCCTTAAAGCTCCAATTCAGGATATACCGCCAAAAGGATCATTTTTGTATTCCAAGAGATACAAAGGTATTCACTCTTCTTGTTACTTTGGCTCTCCGAATGGAGGAGATAAAAGGCACTTAGGAAAGGCATTTTCTTATTCCAAAATAAGGACGTATCTTAGCAAACAGGAATGTTTTTAGATGTTCCGCAGATGTTCAGGTGCCTCTTCGACAACCTGAAGCTGCGCATTTAAACAAACATCTCTAGATCTTCACTGGCCACATCATCTTCGGATTGTGTGGTTCAGAAACACAAGAAAGAAATATCACAATTGAAAACACTGTACTTGATGTAGGGTTTTTGCTATAGCAGCATATTTTCTTACTCTACAAATTGATGGGAGAACAAATTTCCCATTTACAGTCCTCTAATAAAGCAGAGGACATTTCCCTACTTAGGCTGCTGTACCTGCCAAGGCAATTCCAAGATTTGCGATTCATTGTAAATGCCCACACTTATGGTATCTAACTTGTTGGGGAGATTTTCGCAGTACGGTGGGGTTTCTATACTTGCCTTTCTTGTGAAAGTCTGTAAATTCTTTGCATAGAAATCTTTTAAGGCGCAGCACGATATGGTGCCAGATTTGCCAGTCTGGGGTGGGCAGCTGAAACTCACTCATTTCTTGTAGACGTACCTCCACGCATTGGCAGGAGAGGTGGCGGAATCAGACGAGTTTCTGCCGGTGGGACATGCATCATCTGCACCACTTCAAATAGGGTAGATGTATCACTGAGGTGCGTATACAGTAGATTTTTCCATTATGGCTTTCACCTTCTCCGAAACCAACCCAGGTGGGTTTAGTTCACAACGCATGGACATGAAAGGCCACCAGCTTACCTCACCAAGGTTTTCTCACTCTGTAACTGACTATCAACCTAAGAACAGCTTTCATGATTCAGCAAGGTATGTAACCACTCAGCAGCAAACGATTGGACAGTGTATGTCTCCATACCTAAGGCTTCCATTCAGGTTTGGAGACTTCATTAGATTCTGCACATCGTTGAAGATTCAGGGCCTCATTCAGAGACATGGGGAAATGGCAAACCCACCAAAAATCTGCGGCTTCCCAGACTGCTCACCATTAGGGATCCCTACCTCAGGTAGATGTGAGAAAGACAGTTACGTTTCCAACAGTGGAGCCTCAGTTGGCATTGCCAGGCAAAAACACACCTTGCTGGTAGGACAGCCGCTGTGGGACTGCCTGCTATAAGACATTGAAAGGTACACCCCTTTTATAGGGTAGGGTTTGCAATGATGTTTGAAATGCAAGAAATGGCAGTTACAGACAGAAAAAATCTATTTTTTTCGTTTTTTAGAAGCAACCATGAGCTTTGGGGATTTGATTCTGAAAAGCACAAAAATGACGGGACAGACACGACATGCAGGCCAGCAGGAATTACATGGTTTTGACAAACAGTGGTGTCAACTTGTTGAAGAAACAACTTTTTATGAAACATTTCAATCTTGTCTGAGACATTCAAAGATACATGGCTCACTGAATCAATTCCCATTTATTACAGATTACACCTTGCTCCAGCCCTGATGAAAATCCCTTAACTCAGCCCGGGATTGGAAACGCGTCGGCATTTCCTCTTATCCACGAAGGGGGCAAATTAAACAATTTACGGATTCTGGAGAGGGATTTTATATACAGATATATCCCCACAGATATTTATTTTCTCCCTCATGGAGAGCATCTCTCTATAACAAGCTAACTATAGGGCCTTATGAGAGTGCTCATTGTCTTAGTAATGTGTCTCAAGACATGCTGGTGTAATTTCTCACAATTGATTGTTATGTATTGAATTTATGTTTTTGTTGTTCTTTATTTTTTTCATTATCACAAGTCTTTGTTTAATGTATATTAGCACTTTTTGAGCCATGTATCTTTGAATGTCTCAGACAAGATTGAAATGTTTCATAAAAAGTTGTTTCTAAGAGTGTAAATCATGGAGAAATGATTAACTAGACCCAAAGACTAAATGTATGGGTTTTTAGTCTGCTGAAATAAATGGCAGCAACTAAAACTGGTAGCCAGGTCTCTTGTTCTTTTAAACTTTAACACGTCCTACCTGGCCACCTGCTTGGACGTAACCCCCCAATTGATACTCAACTTGTTGAAGAAAGCATTTTTGGCCAATATTTTCACTCGGTCAGCAAGGAACTCTCATTTGGACAGGCTGGCTTCTGCTGACTGGCAGGGACAGGGCCTGCCAGCGGCAGTTCTTCCATTAAGGTGAAGGAGCGTTGCCCCTCAGCTCTCAGAGCAGTGGAAAACCGAAAAATAAAATGATAATAACACAACGTTATTATCATTGTATTTTTAATATGGGCTACTGGGCCAGGTTAGGGCGGGGCTGGGGTCACAGGGAGTAGGAAATATGCATGTAACATAAGTGCGCATGACAGTTTGGCCGGCCGTCTTGAGCCGACCAAACAGTCATGCGTACTTAGCATTTCTCCACCTGGCTGTGTTGCACAGGCTGGCGGAGAACAGTCCCAAGGCTCCTAGGCACTGTCTGAGCGGCCAAACTGGCCGCTCAGACAAATCACGACGCTGCTGTCATGCTGGTGACAGCAGCGTTGTGATTGGCTTAGGGGAGCCTGTGTGCTGCCGGAAGCCAGGAAGAGAAGATAACGGAGGAGAAGCTGCGGCCGTAATCAGGCAAGTGATTTTTATTTTTTTTACCCCCCCTCCCTGCCCCGCCCCACCACCCCCGCTCCGTAGCAGCCGTCACTGGGGCCTGCACTTAACAAGCGGCTTGGCACTCAGCCTACCACATAACAGATGAGGTCCCTACCGTTTACTGTCACCTGTGGCTCATGGATGGCATAATAATCAAGAGAAATAGCATCCAATGAAAAGGCTGTGGAATTCTGCTTCCCGTTATTCCTGAAAGTGCTTTCAAGTAACTGCAAAGTGGTGTGAATACTCCATAAACCATGCAATAAATAAATCCATTCTTCCCTTTCAAAAGTGTATTTAGTTGATTAATTGAACATGCGGTGTTCTTTAGGGAGCTACTGGCTTTTGACCATCCTGAAAAGTTTAAGTTCCTTTTGCAATTAAGTTATTGGGATGGATAAACCTGCATCAAGGACAGATTTGAGAGCCTTTGTTGGTTTCTGATCTATAAATCTTTCAAAGCAGGGATTACGGAGCTGGACCACTATCTTTAGGAAGTAAAGATTTTTCCAGGCAGCAGTTCTTTTTATTCTATTTATATTTTTTTTGTATTGCTCTCAGGAGGTAGTGTCATTGCACACTTGAATCAGAATTTCTCTTCGAATCATTTATTTTAATTCCTCAGATGCATATGAAATGTATGTGCACATACATTTGGTAATCTATGGACTGTGGACAGCATGGGGAGTAATGGTGCACTAAAAGCGATGAATGGAATTTTGAAACCCTGCCTGACCTTTATGGGTAATAATAAAAAAAAGCTCCAGAAAGCAGTTTTCATTAAGCACCTCCTTCCGGTATATGACGACAAATGCCCCAGTAACAGCAATGCACTTATTAGGCAAAATACATCAGTAATACCCCAGCATGCTTGTAGTAAATAAATAAATACATTTAAAACATCGCATGTTTTTTAAAGCCAGCTGATTGGCTTTGCCAGTGGTTGCTATTTTTGATACATTTTACTGTTTAAACATCCTCCTGACACTCAGAAATAAATAAGCAAATAAGAGGCTGTTCTGGCCTAAGGGTAGGACAAGGGGTCAATTGTGTGACGTAACTTCCTCTAGTCCCAGCATTGTAATGAATCAACATCCATACATAAAAGGTCTTATACATGTTTGTGAAGGAATTATGCTGCAGCCCAAGCATATGAAAACATTGGAAGGCCAGCACCAGCCCATCAAGAAGTCTGCTAGTTAATAACTGCCATCCTATCAATTACATCTATAAAGCATCTTACAACATGATCATTGTTTCCAACACATAACACAAGTGCAGTAAAGCTTCAATTGTCTTTTGAGCAGAGAAAGAGAAACGAAACGGTTTAAAAAGAAACTAGTGAAAGATCTCGTTAAACGAAACATTAAGGTCAGATATATATGTTTATTTCCATGTACTAACATTGATGAGTAAGGGGAAAGAAATGGGTCTTTTGTGAGCTCATGTCTGCATTTGGCATTAGCGACAAATCACTCCTACTTAAATCACTAACTAAACATTTTTTAAAGGTCATTGTGACTTTTTAAAACAGCAGTATTTCCTGGTATTTATGTTACGAGTAAACAAATGATTCCGAAAGAGTGCTGGTAAATTACAGATGGTGCATTTCTTCATCGCCAGTGTCGCCGAAATCTGGTCCATTTTGTATTCTATTTTAATTTATTGTGTTGCCAATATTCATATATTTAAAAAATACTACAATACACTTACAACATTATCCACTCATATCATTAAATACTGAATTCAACAACATAAAAATGCATTTAATGTTTATGTCACCGCTGCAAGAATAGAGCTGGTGACCCTGGGCTGGGATACATTGCTGGTTCCCCCAGTGTCAATCAGTATTTGTCAATTGGCTTCTCCTGATTCCTTCCTGTCTGAGCATTCTTGGCAAAGTATGTTTCACTGTCTTTCGAGGTGACTGTATCACTGTCTGGAAACAACTAACGCCATATTGATTGGTTTGAATAATTTCAACACAATACAGTTCATTATACAGCTGCATTCCTACATAGAAATTGTCTACATAAAGGTTACAACCTTTACGAAAGAGACAATAAGCAAGAGCCACACAATCTTTTGGCTAGTTCCACATGAGTAGGAACAATAAGCAGGATTTATACTAGAGTCCTTTCCGGTATACGCTCTAAGGCTGTACGCTTAACCAGCAGTGCTTAATTTGAGCTGGTGGTTGCTGGTGGGGGGCACGGCACTTATTTTTAGGGATCAGCACTTTTTTTCTGCATCATTTATTTATGGAGCGCAAGAGAGAAAAATGACACAGATTGGAAAGACAGAGGAAGAGAAAGACTGCAAAACCATCAAGGAAAAAGCAGGAACCTGATGGAGTGAGATAAAGGGGGAGGGAGTGTCTGGTAATGAGTTGAAGAGGTATGAGATGGTTTTAAAACTGCCAGCCTTAGTAATCCGAATGACAACGTTTCTTTGCACCGACTGTGGGCTTCTGAACAGAGTTTCAGGCACCAGTACTCTTTCATTCACAAATTAATCATTATTAACCAGTGGCACTCTCACACAACATATAAACCTTAATATTGTATATACTGCCTGAACAACAGCCGCCCTTTGTACAAGATTAAAAACTCGTCCACCGCTATACTCTGCCTTTGAGTGTAATCCTCTCTCCATGACTGGCTCAATTTAAACAACCTGGCATAGTCTGTGTGGTTCAGTGGCAATGTGGCAGTGCTATCAATATGATGCAACATACATTGCAGCATCAAACAAGCACTGGAAAAGCCTAAAGGTCTCACTCTGAGGTTTGAGCTGTTGACTTCATCAATTGTTTGGTTTGGCGTACGATAAGTCCAAATTGGGTGCCAGTAAGTGATGACACATAAACATGTATGCAGACATGTGTGCAGTAAAGAAAAACCATTCCAGGTTGACTCCCGATATAGGCAGTCCTGAGGCACAGGCAGGCATTTTGGCATTTTTTATTTACCATTTCAACATGGTTGATGACCATTTTAGAATGTAAATTAAAAAGATAAAATAAAATTTGTAGGAGTACAGAAAATAGGATGTAAACGGGCTGGTAGCACTTTACTCCTGCTGCGCAATCGGGAAAAAAGGAAAACATTTAAAAATAGGGAACCGGAAGGGGGAGACGAATGTTCAAATTACAGTGTGTGGGGCAGTTTGAAGTAACCGCAAAGGATTACTTCTGAAGCTTGTTTGTAAAAAGGTCGTAAACGGGCAGTGCAGTGCTGCCTATGAACAGACAGGAAATGGATGTGCTCACTACAATTTATGATGAGAGCCCTTCTTCAGTCACGGTTTGGGATCAGTCGGCAGAAGTGCATAAGCCCAACTATATACTTGATTATAACAAGAACGTGAGAGGAATTAATAAAACGGGCTACCTGAGGTGACTTGTAAAACCAGCAAATGGTACATGAAGTTGGCTATCCACATGATCCATTTGGCAGCGAACAATGCATACATTGTCTATTGTCTGTGGTTTTATTTTAGAAGAATGGATTCTTCTGCTGTTTACTATGTGTTGGTGAAAAGCGCTGTACTTAATTCCTTCCGCAGAGATAGCTAGAGGCATCGTGGGTAAAGGTGATTAGGATTAGTTGGACTGAAGGGTGAGCTACTCTCTTCCATCTCTCTGTTCACAAAAGATATATGAGGTTTTACAATTTAGAAATTTTGGAATATTTCAGGGGACTTGAATATTAACAGAAGAAATAAATCCTGGATAGCCTGCATCCAGGGCCGGACTGGCCGTAGCGGGCACCGGGCGTTTCCCCGGTGGGCCGCTAAGGTGGGGCCGATTTTGGGCCCATAGGGGCCGTTTTTGTTACAGGACCGTTTTTGCAGCATAGCTGCAATATCGGCCCCTGTAACAACAAGCATTAAAAATGCAATAGGTCTCGCCTTTCACTGTTGCGTCTGCAGTTTGGTACGGTGTGTGCGAGTTGATGGCTGTTTTTCCCCATATGTACGCCTGTGTGTGTTTATATAGATACATATTCACAGATATATATGCGTTATAGTTAAAAATATGTATTCATGTGCATTTACATGCGTGTATACCCGTGATCATCACGAGGCAATGCTAGATATGAAACCGCTACACACATTTAACACGTGTCTGGTTTTTGTTGTGAATCGCCTTTTTAAACACGTGATTTCATTGCCATGTTTTCCTGCATGTGTTTCAGATTATTAACTCATTTCTCAGCCTGCGTGTACTGTTTAATGTGCCCCTTTCTTATATCTACCCGTCGTTTGCACCGACTGTAACTTAATAATGAAAAATACGACTATTCCTGAATAAACCCTTTTTCTTTACCGACAAATATATCAGTCCTGCCAAGTATCACGCACCAGGTGTGACACTCACGCATTTCAGTGCGGTGTTCCGCATCACCGCACTGAAATGCATTGTCACGCATTTTGCCGACTCGCCAGCTCGCGCCACCGGCGGCGCCTGTGCAGGGCTCTACGGCTCCGAGGAGAGACGTGCTGCCACTGCCAACAGCTGCTCTGGGCTGTAAGTTCATAAAGTTAATCACCGGCGCGGCGGCATCATGATCTGACTGCTCGAGAGCGCGGCTAAAATGTAACAATCGTGCCTCAGCCTCAGGGGGGGGGGGCGGGGCCGCCCTCTCAGCAGTAAATGCTACTGGCTCACACAGCCAGGCACTCACCAGGGGCGTGATGGTAATGATGTGACCGGCTTGCCATCACGTCCGGAGGAAGTGAGCACAGAGAGGCAGAATCGGCGGGGGACTCAATTTGAGTCAGGGAGTCGTCCCCGCCGTGGCGTGCAGCACTGCTGTGTCTTCGTGCGCAGCGCCGCAAATTAAATTAGCGTTGCCAGCCCAGACCGGCGCGGAGACTCGCCGAGGAGTGACAACCACCGCCGGCGCACCCCCAGTGAATTCACACTGTCACCGGCGCGGCGACACAGTGCCAGGTCGGACAGTCACACACAGACATTCTGAAGTGTCGACTCATGGCCGCCCGCCGCGGAAGAAGAGGCAGACGGTGATGATCGCGGGCGGTGTAAAATGTCCTAAATACTGTGTGACACCCGGCCTCCCATGCTGAGGCACTGGCAATCGCCGCCGTCCGGTAGGAGGCCTGAAACTACCCGATGGAAGCAAAGTTCATATGCCCAGCTCTTCACGTGTTGAAGGGAGGTCACTAATGCGCCACCCCACCTGACCAAGAAAACATCACCTGGTTCTGCCAGGGTCAGTGAGCGCAGAGTGACTGAACTCCATTCGGCCAGCAGTCTAACTCCTCTGCCTTGGCCCAGAGACCTTCTGCCTGAAGCAGCTCACCAGCAGCAATGACTGAGGCCAGTAAGAGCATGATTTGTGGCGACTTACAACTGTCCTGAGCTCCAAGACAGTAAGAGACAGCCTACTATAGTGCCCCTCCCAACTGTACCGTGGATGCCTAAGCAGCGTAGTAAACCACTCGTAAGTAGGGTTGCCACCTTCTCAAAAGAAATACCTGCCATTTGTTCACCTCGTTTTAAGATTTAAGAGTCAAACAAGATATACAATGTTATAAAAATTGTCTTTATAAAGTTTATTCATTTTTATAAATTGCCTTTCTGTCTGTTTACTTTAATTAGCAGCCAGTGATCATTAAGTTGGCAGCTCCAGAACATTGCAAAGTACATTCTTCTTGTTTTTACTGTTTAAAGTATGTACTAATGAGGAAAAAATACCCGCTAGGTGCTTTTCACAATTTTTGCAAAGGCAATAAAATACTCCTCATGCCAATAAAAAGGCAATCAGGTGTAACCCTACTGGTAAGTGGCCAGTTCGGGAGGACATACCTGTGAACTGCTGCAGTTGATAAAGGCAATAATCCACAGAGGCCAGTCCAGCCCTGGTCAGACACAGGTGCTTATTACTGGGAGGAGCTTGAATGTGCAGACTGAGAGAATTTGATACTGTATTTGAGCCGGGCCAGGCCTGGTTGTCACTTCTTATTATTAAGGCCTTAAGCTATTTATGAGGTGACATTTGTATCAGAAGATGGCTTTGAGGGTCACAGGAGAGCACTGTTTGTGCTGGTTCGTTCTGGGGCTTCTCAGCACTGTTTAATCAGTTCATACAGAGGGAGGATGAGGTGCGTGATTCTGCTTAAGTCCACCCATGGGAGCTCTATCCTGTTTTTGGGGGCGGTGAGGCTCATTAGCAGGCAGTATGGCCTCTCACATTCTGTTTGGTACAGTCGGGTCCCACAGTACCCTTCCATTTCTGGTGCTTTGCAGCAGTTGTAAGATCTTAGAGTTTCACGTTGCTCAAATGGGCATCATTTCTGATATTTATATGTTGCTGTCGTCTTGCGAGAAAGTGTCACTCATAGTCGTTTAAATGTCACTCATAATTACACTGAAATTATGAAAATGTCACACATAGCAATCTGAAACCTTGGCAGCTATGATATATTCGGGTCTCTAGCAGTGTATTTTGTCCCTGTTTATTTTGTAGCGCCTCGACGTTGACCGCGGCACAAAACACGGTTTTTCCCAAAACAGTAACGATCATGTTTAACCGTAAATAACTCTTAACCGATCTGTGTGGAATGTTAAAATACCTGTGAAGGTGAGCCGAGGTACATTTAATAAAATCCGATTTATTGGACTACGAAGATATCACAAAACAACAACATGGTGAACAGATAGGGTTTTGTAAATGCCCCCCTTTGATTCGAATGCGCCTTGATGGGAAATTACTGTTTTCGGCGCTACAGTCACAGTTAACAACAGCGATCTTTCACTCATTTAAATTTTTTTAAATTTTTTACTCAGATGTATTCGAACCCCAAGTCGGCATTTCCTGGTCTTTCGTACATGTTCGCTGCGGCAGCTGCCTCACTACATGTTCGTTGTTTTATTAATACATATACAATTTTACACGCCACCGTCCCCCGTCGAGCTTGCGTGAGTTTACAAACTACACGTGCAATTTCAACAACAGGGGTGGCTCACAGCCGAATTAATCTCAGATATAGTTAAATAACAAACTGAATCCTGGGAAAGTCCGACTTTGTGCAGGCAACAAACATCAACCGGTTCACCCTCGAGAGGGGGACAAATATTGGAACCTCCACAACCTTTTCAAGGACAGGTGTCTCGCGCTCTCACACCCTTCACACATGACACGGTCATGTTATATAACTTCGCATCAGTGAAAAGTTTTGGGGCAAATCCGTTTGTTCTATTTTTCTGCCTCTGTACTTAAGATTTAACAAACAGGTAACTTCAGCCTGTATGACACAAAGTGTGCTCTTGCGCACATTATGTCAAGTCTATTTGAGACGTTTTTCTGCTTCTGTGTAGAAGTGTTCAGACAGATTTCGCTCCTGTCCCAAAGACCCGCCGTATTTAGCGTCAGGGCAAAGGCGTGGGACCAGATTGTAAAACTGCCCGAGTCACAGACATTTTAAAATAACAAGCGCGGTCCGAGCCGGAGCATGGGGATCTCTTGTCTTTATGGGGCCATGTGTTTCTAACACATGGCCCCATAAAGATAAGAAACTGCTTTGCGACAGACGCAAAGCAGGCCACCGAGTCCGGCTCGGAGGCCAAAGGGCGTCCACCAAGAACCCTAATTTCCAATGGCAGGCCACCGTTTACCATAAACGGTGACGCCGGCCAATGAAAATAAGGGGCGGGGCTTAAAGCCCTTTTCTAAAAGTCCTCATCTACAATAAATCTCGCCGAGCGAGCTGCGCATGTGCGCAGCAACGCTAGTCGAGACCTAAAAACGGCCGAAACCGGCCCTGGTAAACAGCTCGGCCGCACCCCCAACCCCAAGGGGGGGCCGGCCGCGCATTTTGCCAGGGCCGGTTTTGGTTCCCTGTCCGGCCCTGCCTGCATCCTTGTACCGTAACCAATGAGTAGGTATCTGATCTGTGTTCTTAGGCATATTTTGCATAACTCCTCACTTTACTAATTATAACACAGTTAACCAAATGAACAGCCTGACCTTTGTCAGTGGAAGGACAGAGACATGCAAAAATAAAAGCCTTATTACAGAATTCCTACACTGATCTGTATCATAAGAATTTCTGATAATGCTGTTAATAGGCAGGGCTACAGGAATTATGCGGCATAGGAGGACCAAATTATACGGAAGGTTTGACCAAATTATGTGGCAACAAAAGCTAAACTATCCAGAGTATTTCTACACATTTTGTGATAGTATACAGCAAATACAGCAATAAACAGCAGAAAGGTGACTGGTCAACCTTTGCGAAGGGCCTTCCATTGCGCAGCAACATGTGGCAACACTTTTATTTGTAACTTTTGATATATATTTTTTTTGTGTGGAGTTTTATATAGCGTGAACTAGACCTGAAGGTATCAGAGCCCTTCACATGAATGCCAGTTACGTTACAGACAGACACATTCATTTTTGTTAGGCACGGAGAGATTAAGTGATTTGCCCAGAATCACAGGATGTTGAGCGTCCCTGCCAAGACTCGAACCCGGTTCCCCAGCTCCGAGGTCGACCGCCCTAGCCGTTGGGCCCCAAACAATTTGTTTCTTAAAATCTGCAGATTATGTAGCAGATGATTCTGTAGCAAATGTGGAAAATCCATAATTATGTGGAAAACGCAGTAGCCACAAAATCGCACTATTCCAGTGGCCCTGGTTAAATGGTATATAAATGTAGGGCCAGATTTACTAAGATTTTGCATCAGGTATGCGTCACTTTTTTGGCACAGTCCAGCGCAAAACCTATTTTGGTATTTACTAAGCCATGAAAAGTCCGATTTGCGTTACTTAGAGTGACTTTGTAACAAAGAAAGTAACACAAGGCAGCTCATGCTTTACCTTGCATTACCCAGCAGCCAGGGAGGCGCTCATGGGTGGAGCATGGGCATTCCTGCGCATCCACCCATGTATTCTGACGCAAACCCAGATTTACTAAAGTCTGTAAACCTGGGTTTCCGCCAGAACGGTACAGCTACTGGAGGCTGGTGTAACGAGGAGAAATATCTTTTTGCATGCCTGCTACATTCTGCACACACTTACACAGAAGAATATGCCTTTAAAGATAGTTTTTGTGAAGGTAGTCCTACCTGCATGAAACTATCTAGCCCATAACACAGGCACCCTTGTGGTTGGGCAGCCACAAGAGCGGCAGTGCAGGGATAGAGCTGAAAAGCACCATATCTTTATAAATATGTTCCGATCTCACACGTTCACGCAATGCAGCGCAGCACCTTGCTTGCTGCGCTGTGTTGCGTGAACTATTAGTAAATCTTGGTCATAAAGAGAGATGTATTTGGTTGGCTAAATGAAAAGTCTGAAGTAGAAAGAAGCACATTACAATTTTAGTGTTTGAAGGTTGGGCGCTACCTGACTTTCTGCTATATTGATCAGCAGCTACACTGAAATTTCTAAGCATATTAATAATCTTAAATAAGAACTGAAAGTAAAATATATTTCAAACAATTTGTCCTCTATGGTCACCCACTAAATAAGCTCTTTAGTGCAACCCCGCCAAGTACTTAAAAACAGGATCGAAAACCACCATATGTGACCAAAATTAGAAACTACTGAGAATATGCATGTTTGACAAAGAGATTGTTTTAAGATATCCTTGGTCCGTCCATGTAATAATTAATGATCAATGTAGTATATCAGGAAACAAGCAGGAATAAACCACATCAATCAATCAGGATTTATAAAGCGCGGCTAATCCAGGTGCTTGCGGGCCCCAGAGGCTTATTCGAACAGCCAGGTCTTGAGGGCCATTTGGAATTCTGGAAGTTAGGTGATGGTCCAGGGGAGCGTGGGGTGGCTGTTCTAGGTCTTTGCTGCAATGTGTGAGAAGGAGCGTCCTCCACTTCTGCTTCGGTAGATGCGGGGAGTATGGGCAAGTGAAAGGGAGGCGGAGCATTGTCTTAACGATGGTTGGTGGAAGTTCAGGCGGTGGTTAATATAAGCGGGTCCTTGGCTTGTAGAGCCTTGTGTGTGTGGGTCAGCAACTTGAATTGGCATATCTTCTGTACGGAGAGCCTGTGCTGTTTCCTGGGGTGGGGTGTGATGTGGATTCATCGGGGAAGGCCAAGGATGAGTCTGGTTGCGGGGTTCTGTATGATCTTAAGTCTCTGTAGAAGGTGTGTGGCGATTCCTACACAGAGAGCATTGCTGTAGTCCAGTTGACTGGTGATGAGGGTTTGTGTCACATGCATCTCATGTGTAGGGCTAGCCACTTGATGATCTTACGTAGCATGTGCAGAGTGAGGAAGCGGGCGGAGGAGATGGCGTTGATCTATGATTTCATGGTGAGCTTGTTGTCAATGATGATTCCGAGGTATCTGGCGTGGTTGGAGGGAGTGGGTGCAGGTCCTAGGTCAGATGGCCACCAGGAATCGTTTCATGTTTGGCTGCTGTTGCCAAAGATTAGTACTTTGTCTTGTTTGTGCTCAGCTGCAGGCAGTTGTTCTTCATCCAGTCGGCGATGTTTGTCATGCATCTGTGGAAGTTGGTTCTGGTGGTAGTGGGGCTGTCGGTGAGTGAGAGGATGAGTTGGGTGTCGTCTGTGTAAGAAATTATGTTGAGACCGTGGGAACTGATGATGTTGGCCAGCAGAGTCATATATGCGTTGAACAGCGTGGGCATGAGGGATGAGCCCTGGGGGACAGTGCAGGTGATCTCCTTGGGTTCAGAGGTGGGAGGTGGATCCTCTGGGTTCTTCCGGTGAGGAAGGTGGTGATCCATCTGAGTGCGTCCCCTTGGATGCCGATGTGTTGAAGTTTTTAGATACGGTGTCAAAGGCTGCCGAGAGGTTGAGGAGGATCAAAGCTGCTGTTTCTCCTTGGTCAAGGAGGGTTCGGATGTCGTTGGGGCTTGCGATCAGTGCGGTTTCAGTGCTGTGATTGCTGCGGAAGCCGGATTGGGATGCGTCAAGTAGCTGGTTCTGCTCCATGAGTTGATTGTTGATGATCTTTTCCCGTACCTTCGCTGGGAATGGGAGCAGGGAGATTGGACAGTCTTTTTGAGTTTGTCATCTGACGGTTTCTTGAGAAGTGGTCTGACTTCAGCATGTTTCCAGGCATTGGGAAATGTTGCGGTGGTGATAGAGGTGTTGAGTAGGGTGGTGAATTCCTAGCCGATCCTTTAGTTTCCGAAAGGTGAAGATGTTGTGCGGGCATGGGTCTGTAGGAGCTCCAAAGTGGATGGATTTCATGGTGGAGGTGGTGTCCTGGGTGGAGATGATGTTCCAGGTGGTCAGTGTGTGATTCGTGTCAATTACGGTGGTGGCGTATCTGTCGAGGAAGTCCAAAGGTGTGGGCTGGTGTTCGAAGTTTCTGTATATGTTTGCGATCTTGTTGTGAAGAAGTGGGCAAGGTTGTCGCACAGCTCCTGTGAGGGTGATGTTGTTTTCGGAGGCAGCTGTGTCAGAGAATTCCTTAACGATGTTGAAAAGTTCCTTGGTGGTGTTGGCGCTGATTTCGATGCATGCGGCAAGGGCTAGCTTCTTTGTTGCCTTCAGCAGGTGGTGGTATAGGTTGAATGAGGTCTTGAAGGCTGCCCTGTTGGAGGTGTCCTTGCTGGTGCCTCATCTCCTCTCCAACTGTTTGCTGTCTCGTTTCACTGTCCTGAGTTCTTGGGTGTACAAGCTGGCCTTTTTGGAAGATCTTCTCCAGATGTTGCTCTTGATGGCGACGATACTGTCTGTGCAATTGGTGATCCAGGCATTGAAGTTTTTCACTCCCTGTTCGAGGTTGGTGGTGGTAGCAGGGTTGGAGGTGTTGAGGGCATTCGCCAAGCTGGTCTCTGAGATTTTGTTCCACTTCCTGTAGGGTGCGTTGGTCATCGTGGGGGGGGGGGGGTGGTGCGGGAGCTAGAGATGCTGATGTGGACGATGGAGTGATCGGTCCATGTGAGTTCTGTGACATGACTGTATTTGACGCGGTTGCTGGAGGTGAACATTGGGTCCAGCATGTGTCCTGTGGTGTGTATAGGGTCGTGGACGATCTAGGTCAATCCGAGGCTGCTCATACTGTCGAGGAGGTGTGCAGTTTTTTTGTCATTTCGGTCGTTGGTGTGGAAATTTAGGTCGGTGAGGAAGATGTAGTCCTTGGAGTCTAAGGATAGGGCTGCAATGAAGTCTATGATGGTGTTGCAGATGCTGGAGTGTGGATCTAGGGGCAGGTATGTGAGGGTGCCTCTGATGGTTGTCTTGTCGTCTGTGTGGAGCTTGAAGTTGAGATGTTCCATGGGAGTGGTGGTGTTGTCGGTGGTGGTGGAACACTGTATGGTCTCTTTGTGGATAATGGCTGTTCCTCCTCCCGGCTTGTTGGTGCGGTCCTGGTGAGTGATTTTATATCCATTGAAGATAGCTGTAGCAATGTCTGGGGCAGATCTGGGGTTGAGCCAGGTCTCAGTGAGGAAGACAATGTCGGGTGCGAAGGTGGCGATGAGGTCCCATAATTCAGTGGAATGCTTGCATAGTGAGCGCGTGTTGAGAAGGGCGCATGCGAGTTGGTATTTTTGTTCAGGTGGTGTCTGTGGTGTGTACGAGGTGGGACTGGTCAGTGTGTGTGTTGTGGCAGGTGAAGTGGCAGTGGTTGCAGGTGAAAGGTCCTACCGTTGAGCATGGGTTGGCATGGTGGCAGTGTTCGTTGCGGCATCCGGCGTCGAGGGTGTAGAACTCGGCGATAGAGTATCTTCAGGGGGCGGGAGGGCCAGAGGTCGTAGCACTAGGCGCGGTCCAGGCATGGACGGGTGCAGATGGGCTTGCCTTTGGCATGCCTTTGGCTGATCACTGGCATGCCCGCTGCGTTCATCTGCTGCGTGGTTGCCCTGCGGCCTGCATTAAGTAGGTCCTCGGGTGGGTGGGGCTTCTGTTGGCGGGAAGAACAGTGAGTGGGAAAACCCAGTTAGGAAAACCCCAGCTGGAAAACCTGGGCAGCTGCGGTGTCACTGGATCAGTCTGGAACAAGCTGTAACTGAAGACCACAAGCAAGTGGCAAGCTAGGTGTCCAGGTGCCTACTGATGTGGTCGTGCTGCGGCCTGCATTAAGTAGGTCCTGGAGTGGGCAGAGCTTCTGTTGGCAGGAAGAATGGGGCATGGGAAAACCCAGTTGGGAAAACCTCAGCGGGAAAACCCGGGCAGCTGCGGTGTCACTGGATCAGTGTGCAACAAGCAGGAAATGGAGGCCACAGACAAGTGGCAAGCTAGGTGTCCAGGTACCTACATAAGCTAACTAATTTGCAGTACGCGCATTATGTCATACGTTTTACTTGATAGTCGTCATTTAATGTTATGTTATCAGGAATTTATAGAGCGCACGTTCACCATAAGGTCTCTTGCCGCTAAGGTAGGGAAAGCAACAATAGCAGCAAGATTAGCCATAAGCTTGTCTGAACAGCAAAGTTTTTAAGAGTTTCATGAAACCCACATAATCAGCTGATGATCTGATGTCAAGGGGATGGGACAGTTAGTAAATTCAGCTGAGCTGATCTGAGATGGAGGGTAGGAATAAAATGCGGAATTCTCGAGGACACGAATGCTGGGCTTTTGCTGTGAAGGGCTTTAAAGAAAATACATGCTATTATAAAAATGGCCCTCTGGAATACAGGAAGCCAGTGTAACCTTTTCATCAGAGGCTTAGTATGGCAGTGTCTTGGTTGGCAAAAAACCAACCGGACTGCCTAATTTTGAGCCAATTGCAGCCTGTGGTTTAAGTCAATAGGGAGCCCCAGATAAAGAGCATTGGCATAGTCATTCCGAGACATCATCAAGGCAATAATCATTTGGATGACAGCATACACCGTGAAATATCTTCTGATTTTCCGGGCTTGAGAAAACAAGAGGAAGAGATGTCTGATGTTTCAGGGATAAATCCTCATCAATGAAAATCCCAAGACTTTTCACTGCTTTCTTGGGCATCGGGGGGACCCCATCCCAGGGGGCCAGAAGGAAGGATTCCATTGATGCAGTTTTTTCTTCGTGACCACAATTTCAGTTTTGTCGGAGTTTAGCTTCAACTGGTGACTTTTCATCAAGTCCCGAATATATAACAGTGTTTTGAAAAAAAACCTGAGATTCAATAGTGTTGTCAATGGTGAAAATCAGCTGCATATCGTCATCGTAGATGTATATTTTCAACTTCTGCTTCTGTAAGGACTATTTAAGTGGGTGAATGTAAAGATTGAACAAGTGAGGGGAAAGATGGATCCCTGAGGGACTCCACAATCTAGTTGGACCTTAGCTGAATGAAAAGTGGGAGGTGGATCGTTTGAACCCGGTCTTTAATAACAGTTGATAAGCATTGTATGGAAATAATAAAACTAGGTAAGTAATCAGATTATTCTCTTAGTTAGATGGATTGCCATACTTTATTTTAATGGATGCTCTGCATGGTTAATAGTAATTATTAATACTTTATTTTATATGGAGCGTCCTGCTTCACTTCTGCCATTCATAAGTGCTGGAAATAGGAGATATCTCGATTAGCTGACTTACTAGGACTCAGCTTACCTATGTTGTAAGCTTGGAAGGTTGTGTTGGCCTTGCCTGGATTCAAACTCCTTACCTGCAAATCACTACAGATGCCAGCTGCAAACGTTTAGCTAAGTCAACTAACTGACGTTTGGGTTCAGTGGGTAAATGTGACTTACTACTTATTTACTCCTAAAATTCCAGGTATGACACACACCTACTCATGCAGAAATGCTTAGTGAATGAGGCTCTAAAAATACTACTTTAGAGTGAAACAATAATGTACAATCGTAGTAGCTACATGGCTCTTCGAATGACCAACGGAGCTGCTGCCCCCCGCCCCCTCCTCAGCGCCTTGAGACCCTCACGGGTGAGTAGCGCGCTCTAAACCCCTGATTGATTGAACTATACTGTACACTTGAAAAAAGTAGCTAACTTCTTGAAAGGGGAAATCAAGCTACCAGATATCATGTAAAAAGGGATTGTAGTGACAGGTTTCAGGATTTTTTACAATTACCAAATTTGTGGAATAATTATATTTGCTTGTGTTTTCGCGTTTATTGGTTCTATTAGAGCTTCTGGGCTCATTTCAGCCCATCTGGAATATCAAGAGCTGGTAAGACAGTAGACTATACTAGCAGAAAATTCCTGTTTATCACCGTGCTAATTTGTACCTACAGTTGATATGTTGAAAACAAAATCCTTATCGATAATAAGCAGCAGAAGGATAGTAAATTACTGCTGAAGAAATGATGTACAACAAAGCATTTGAATAATGCAACCGATTATATAGGCTGGAACTGACTAGAGAGACAAAAAGTTCATAATTTGAATTTGTTAAAAGCATTTAAGAGAATCACAGTTATCATTCGCATTGCTTAAATCTTTTTATGAACGGAATTTTGTTTTATTTTTTGATTTATAAAAATATTAAAACAAATCTACATTTTTACCAGTATTTACATGAGGAGCAAAATAGGATGTCTCAGCAAGAAAGATTTACCAAGTGAATTCAGACTATTTTTTATCATTATTATAAAACCGCTCACACGCAGAAACACCCATGACGGGAAAAAGAGACCAATATAAATAAATCTTACGAGTTAACAAAGGAATTGATTGCTTCGTTGTAATCTGATTGAACAATATCCATATGCACAATTGTGGCAACCAGAGAGGAAAGATTGAATGTGTTTATGTTTGCATCACCTAGTAACAAATAAAACATTTGTTGCCACAGGCAAACACTAGTTCTCCAGGAAGGGCAGTGCAGCAGGGATATTTTACCTAGCCATGCTTACAGCTGTGTTCCTTTTTTGCTTAATCAGTTTTGTCAGACTTCCAGGAAAAGAAACAGAGAAACCAAAACCAGCGACAGGATTAAATGTGCGCTGTATAGAACAATCACCCAATAATAAATAAAATGAAAATAGAAAGCAGACGTCATATTTAAGACAATAAAGAAACAAAGAACATCAAGAACACAAGGAAAAGACAGGAGAAAGTCTGGAATTGCAGATGCATGTAACCGACAGCAATACATAGTGCATAAAAACATAAATAAATAAATTAATATATAAGTAAATAAATAAATGAATAAAATGAAGGATGTCTAACTATCACTAAAATCACAGAAGCAAGAAGGGAAGAGTGATGCCTCTTGCATATGCTCGAGAGGGTTTATGGACTTCTTTGGAGATTGGAAAATTGAACAGGAAACATGCTGTGCTTCATTGTCAAGATTGTGGGGCTACAATCAACATAACATTTAATGCATATGATACAAATTGATGCAGTCTAATACTTCTTTTCAAAATGGCAGGCTTTAGGCAGAGTGTAAATAGGGAGTTCTTTGTACTGCACAGTGAGTAATTGTTATTTTATTTTTGTACCATATATGTTCATCTGGTCTAATTATAAACTGGCGAAAGTAATTAAAATTAAAAGGGTAAGCTATTATTTCTGCCAGATTTAGGGATAGGATTTGTGACACTACCGCTCTACGGAGTCCTTTCTAGACTGCACTTGTAGGACCATTTCATTAAGTTTGTCTAGTTTGTCATCTGTTATAGAGGTTGTCAATTCTCCCTTGAACAATCCCTGGTTTGTCCTGGCATCATGAAGACAGGGTCAGAAACAGAAAGTAAACAGGACTGTAGGGCCCTGTTTACTGTACCTTCTAGAATTGTGACTCCTTACCTCCCCCCTAATAACTCAGCCTGCAAAAAGGGGATTGTTTAAGGGCACGAGGGGGCAAAGTTTAATCCTTTGTTAAAATCAGGGGTCACAAAAGAGGGCATTGCTTTGATGTTCAAGTATAGCATAAAGTGAGCATGGCCCAACATATGTCAAAAGAAAAAATGCCTGACCTCATGCCCCAAAGGGATTGCAAAAATGACAATTGGCAATGCCAATATGTCTGGCTTTATAATGCTGCAACCTGCACTCACAAAGGCACACTGATCACCCTGCATTCACAAAGGCACACCCGATCACCCTGCATTCACAAAGGCACACCCGATCACCCTGCACTCACAAAGGCACACTGATCACCCTGCACTCACAAAGGCACACTGATCACCCTGCATTCACATGGGCACACTGATCACCCTGCACTCACAAAGGCACACTGATCACCCTGCACTCACAAAGGCACACTGATCACCCTGCACTCACAAAGGCACACTGATCACCCTGCATTCACATGGGCACACTGATCACCCTGCATTCACAAAGGCACACCCGATCACCCTGCATTCACATGGGCACACCTCTCACCCTTCCCTAAAAGAAGTGATGGAGCTCTGGGCCCTTCTACCAAATCTTCTTTCTTGGGTCGATAAATCTTTTAGAGCTTGAGGGGTAAAAGGAAGTAAATCATCGATTTCAAATGTAATTAACAAAATAACTCATTTAGTCCCCAATAAGGCCAAGACCACTAAGGAAGGTTTCATTAGTTAATTACAGACTCAGAAACCAACTGATATAAATGAGTCTCAATAGCATATTACAAAAGTACAAAATAACCAACATGAGCCCGAATCTCCGAAGGAAATTCAGCCTAAACACCGTAAAACATACTTTGAATTCTGTAGCACTCATACAGAAAATAATAAATAAGATTTGCAAGTTAAACTGTAAATTGCGATCTTCCTGCCTAGTCATGAGTAAATTCAGCTTTAGTGGAGACTTCAGTACAGGGACTCGAAATCCAATAGAAGCACGTCTCTTATTTTGCACTCAGATAGGTACCTCACTAACCCCGCTCCACAGGGGCACACTTGTCAAACCCTGCACTCAAATGAGCACATTGCTCACACTGCAATCACAGCGATACACCTCTCACACTCTGCCACACAGGCACATCCATCATGCAGCACTCATACAGTTGAACCCATAGGCACAAACAGGGACAGCCATCAATCTAGTTACACGTCTCACATAGGCACACATCTCACTTAGCACTAATACAAGCACACAAATCACCCTATAGTCACCAATGAGGGGCTGTGAGGGAAGAAGAGAGGGTGGCTGTCAGGGTGGAATGGTAGCTGGTGTACAAGGTGGAGAGCACCAATATGGGATGCACAGGCACACAGGAGCAAATGAATAAGGACAGAAGGATCCAAGGCTTCCAGAGCAAAGTAGCAGAGTGTGTACAAATGTTCCAGTTAATGGATCAAAGATGGAAAAAGCAGGGGGTCGGAACAATGGGGTTTGGGAGCCTACCTAGCCCCTGTACCAGCTCCCTCCTTACCCCTATGTCTTACCTGCAATGCTCTCAGACTCAGGGTCTGCCATGCTCACATGTGGTTTCCTCCACAGCGCCCGAGGGCTCCTCCAAGACTTGTAGGAAGTAGGAGGACTCTGTCATGCCTAAAGTGCAGTTTGTCGGCCCAGGATCGGGTCCATAGAGGCTGTCCGGTGGAGTCCCCTGGCTTCCTCAAGGTCTGCAATGTCTCAGTTGCAGTCTCATCCACAGCCCATGGAGACTTCTATAGGGCTTGCAGGTTGGGTCTAGAGCGCCACTGCTCCAACAGTAGCCCCGTAGCCGGATAAGTGCTGTGGGACAGGAGTACCTCTGCAGGATTCTGTCCGCATAGAGCCTTCCCTTGCACACAGACACAGCACTGACTCCGACAGAAGCCCCAATAGCCATTAAAACAAGCTTGATAGAAGCCACACCCAAACAATAATACAGGCAAGTATACGGGGGCTTGAAACTGATGCAACTGTTCACAGTGAATCTGCCTCACTGAAGATGCAGTTTGTAGTACTTTAGGCCCGATGTAAAGAAGACAGTTGGTGTGGAGACTCGCCGGTGACAGTCACTGGTGGCTCGCTGTTACATGGTAACTTAAAAAATACAACTATGAAGTACTTACCTTGGTGTGACCATTAGTTACCACACAGTTCATTTGCCTTTTACAGTTCACAAACAAGACGCCATGATTCTTTGGCTGGCCACATTGCTGCTGGCTCACACGACATGTTGAGGGAAAACCTTCTCAGCCAATACTTTCAAAGTGGAGGATTTTCACCATACAAGCCGCCATGCCATTACGTTTGAATGTGGCGGCGATGTTAGATGAGGGAACACATCTCAGAAGTCAATAAGAGTGCAATAGGCACTCTTCTTCGGTGCAAGCACACACATTCTGCCTAATCACATGCTGTGCCAACATGTGGGTGGAGCCAAAGTCCCTCTCTCAGAAGTACTTCCTAAAGCTCTTTTTTCTGTTGATCACAGGAGGTCTGGCGATAGCTGTGCTGTCAACCAGACCTAAAAACCAATGCGTACAATGACTCGCCTGCAGTATGCCCTCAAAAGCAATATGTGCAATCACTTGTGTGGAGCATGCCCTTCCGTGCAGGGCTTATATAACATATGAATGCCACCCTTAGCTTTCTCTCCTGAACACACAAGTGGAAGTTCACCAATAATGGCGACCTCTAGAGACTCTGAGAATGTGGGCGTTTGAGAGCTTCAGGGAACTTATTCACCTGGACTTTGTTTAAACCTATTTCCTTCACACTGGTCCAGGCAGTAGTAAGAATATATTTTGAGTGTTGTGATGCTCCATATCTCCTTTTGCTTGGAGTAGGGGTGCTTCTCATTCCGGGTGCTTCTCCCTTGATTCCACTTTCCATCTCATCCTCTTATTCATCAAAGACGTACATTCTGAAAATTCAATGTATGGTCCAAGTGATGAAATCCAAGTAGAAAAAAAAAAAACTGTCACATTGGCTGATGATGAAGTGTGAATATCTCAGTGTTGCCAAAGTATCCTCTCCAGTCTTGCACTGGAAGAGATCTGCGGTTTATAGCGCCGCAGTCAACCTAATACTGGAGCATGAAAGCGGGAGAGGGCTGGGCGCTTCAGTGCACGGCACAGGGCAGGCAGACTCACCTGCGCATATAACGCTGCCTGGCCATGACTCTATGACATAGGCAGACAGGCAGCAGAGAGAGAGGAAAAACCTCTACATACAGATGCCCAGCCTGGCCCTGAAAATTGCTGTGTACTCAGCATGGCTCACCTGGCCCCAGTATATATCTGTTTTAGAGCCTTTCGCCCACTGGTGGTGAAACAGTGTGACGTGATGTGAAACTCCACTGAAATCCAGAATACCCAATTTCTATGCCTGGACCTGCGAGGAGACAAAAGGCCCAGGATGGTGCCTCCAAATTTTTCTTTCTCAGCAAGACTGCCATTTGTTGGCTGACCAGAAGAACCCCAGTGGACAAAAACAAGTATCAGTGGTGCCCATCTGCACAAATTAAGTACTGGTTCTGGGTTAACCAAAAAAATCAATGTGTTGCACACTGGGCTAGCACAATAGGTCCTGGGTCCTTGTAGCCAAAAGCATTGTAATCACAAAGTCTGTTGTAAGCTGTGGTCACATGTGCATAAATATATTTGGGCAAATGAGGCCATTTGCAGAGAACTGCACAAATGTAAGAATCACTCGTTGAAATATCCAACATTACAAGAAGGGTATAGCCAATCAGATGGCCAAATAGAAAGGTGAAGGTCATTACTTACAAAAGAAAATACATTAATCAAGTCTCGCCTGTTTCATGAACCCCATTACACGATTGACTACTATTACCTGTCAAAGCTACGCATTGCAGGTAGCTTCAATAGAAGGCAGGATGTGGTCTGGTAAAGGCATATGTAGGTTATTCTAGTTATCCTTAAGTTACATTGATATACATACTATGTACAGCACACCTGGCACAATCACATATTCTTTGCGCAGTCCTTACACTCTTAATACAAAGGGGCCAGGGAAGGATGTCTACTGCACCTGATAAATATCAAACGATACTGCCGACTGAGGTATGTATCAAGTGCTGTAAACACCTCCGATTTGAAGTTTGGCTCTGGAAGATAAAGAATTAAAACAGAGTTGGTGATTAGACCAAAGTCCTCATCCTAGGATCCACCCCCTCCGCCTGGGACGACCCCCGGTGGACCGCAGAGCTCGGACCCACCCCACACCCACGGACCATGCACGAAACCTCGGCATCACCCTGGACTCCTCGCTCTCAATGAACTAAAAAATCAATGCAGTCTTCAAATGGATCCCCACAGAGTCCAGGAAAACGGTCACCCATGCGCTCGTCAGCAGCAGACTCAAGTATGGCAACGCACTCTATGCTGGCACCACCCAAAAACTCCTAAAGAAACTGCAGAACATCCAGAACGCTGCCGCCAGACTCATCCTAAACATCCCCCGCCGCAGTCACATCACCGGTCACCTGAGAGACCTCCACTGGCTCCAGATCAACAAAAGAATTACCTTCAAGCTCCTCATGCATGCCTACAAAGCCCTCCACAACACCGGACCTGCATACCTCAACCACCGCCTCTCCTTCAGCACACCCACCAAACATCTCCGCTCCACCCATCTGGCCCATGCCACCATCTCACAGATCAGCAAGACCTCGGCTGGAGGAAGATCTTTCTCCTCCCTTGCGGTGAAGACCGGAAACTCCCTGCGTCTACACCTCAGGCAATCACCAACACTGCCTCAATTCAGGAAGGACCTCAGGACCTGGCTCTCCGACTGAACTGCGGGTCACCCCTCCAACCCCCCAACAGCACCTTGAGACCCTAACGGGTGAGAAGTCACGCTTTCCAAGAATCCTGATTGATTTTAACCCACCAAATTCCAAATGTATCAGAATTTACCACATTCTTGCGTATGGATTAGAATTTACCCCTGCCACCCGTAATTGGGGCCTTAGTATAAACTGCCCTAACAGTCAGTGCATGACTTAGACAGCCAGAGACCACTCAATGCATTCCACATTCCATACTCCAGCCAGAAAACCCACAGGCATCCATAACACCCATGATGGAGTGAATCGGATACAATGTAGAGTAACCCACAGACAGCCTGGACCCAGGAGTAGTGGCAGCTAGGTGTCCACTGCAGATGAAGTTGCCCACAACTCCCCCATGTCTCAGTGGAAATACTTTCCTCAGTCGATTACTGGGTTTTCAAAAACACCATGGGAATCATCAGCATTAGGTTGTTTCCTCACCTCTCCCCAGGACAAAGTTGACTTGATTAGCCAGACCTGAGTAGCATGCCCTTCTCTCGCCTATAGTACTTACACTCTGGCAACTCTCCTGTATGTGGCTTTCAGTTGTTCAAGTGCAGATTGTGTTTTTCTGGGAATCTACAAATTGACCAATAAATTGCCAGTTTGATAATTGTGGATTCCCGCCTTGCTTGGCCAATTGAAGTCTTCTTCTCCTTGCACACATAGGGCCTGGTTATAATTGGGGCGGTTAATTCCGTCCTGTGCGTGAAACCTTGTTTACATACAGGGCGGAATTATGAGTTTGGTTTTATTTAACTCATCCGATAATTATTGGATGCGTTAAATAACCCAACTTTCGCTAAATTTTGGCAGGTCAAACTTGCCTAAATTTAACAGGGGAAAACATAAGGTATTTACTGTATCATGCAGATTTTTGGTGCGTTAAACACCAAAATCTGCATGTTAGTCCCCATAAACTTGTAATAAGTGTTATTTATCGCACTTTATTAATAACGTACTCCGTGGTACCGTTATTTATCAGGGAAGTTAAATAATGGCTCAGCTTGAAATCAGGCCCATACTGTACGATTTGATGGCTCAATATGAAACGTCTACTCCTTCAGTGTCTGCAGATTAATAGTTTGGATGGCCTCCTTAAGGACGCCGCTCCAAGTTTAACTTCTTAGGCCACCTTGCCATTGACTCTGGAGACTGTTCTGAAGCTTCAATCACCAAAGTCTTGTAACTGTTGTCTTACCGTACGCGGCTAAGACAAGGAACGACACTCCAATTCTAGGTACATCTTTCTACTCTATACCATTCGTGCCCCTCGTACCCCAAGCCAGAGATTCACCCACAGCTGTTTTTACAGATATTCCCAACCAGTCAATGTTGTCAATTCTTTGTTTCTGTAAATTGTACTGGACTTAAGAATGAAATCTCGGTTAAAGGAAGAATCAGCAGCATCGCTTTTTCCAGACAACCCAAAAGACAGACGTTCTGGAGTGAGTAAGGTTGCCAATAATGCTCCACAGCACGCCCTTATTTCGTTGTACCCATTTGAGACTGGGACAGTGCATCTGTCTACTCTAAAAAAATATGCTGTCTACAGTGCCGGCGTGAACTCAGTCGGCCATTTGCGCCTGTGCTGAGATAGCGCTTAAGTGTAGACATGGCCATGGTTTAAAATTTCACCTCTGTATTTCATTGGAGCTGAACCCACCTCATTTTCAAGAGTGGACATGGATCCTCCCACTGGCGGGTGCAGCGTCTTCCTGCACCCGCCCAGAGGGGGATGCCTGGGGTTCCATGGCACCCCCCACAACCTCCTCCCAAGAAGAGACCTGGGGGCACCCTGACTGCAGACGCGCTGGAACTGGGGGTGCGAGAGATGCTGCAGCACCCCCGAGTAACCATGCAGGACTTCGAAATAAGATTGATCAATAAAGAGGCCTTTTGTTTTGTTCCAATCTTGTAGTAGCAGGTAGCATAGTCTGTGCATTTAAAGACAGAGGTTCCTTTTCCGCTGTTACCGATCTCTCCCGTGTGGTCCCGGAGGACTACACCATCCAGCCTGCTTCACGCTTGGGGGACACAGCTGAAGCCAATTTGGGCAGCAGCGCTACAAGAACCAGCGCAGACTCCCGCAGCGCGGGTTCCTTTTCCTCTGTTACCGATCTCTCCCGTGTGGTCCCGGAGGACTGCACCATCCAGCCTGCTTCACGCTTGGGGGACACAGCTGGAGCCAATTTGGGAAGCAGCGCTACAAGAACCAGCGCAGACTCCCGCAGCACGGGTTCCTTTTCTGCTGTTACCGATCTCTCCCGTGTGGTCCCGGAGGACTACACCATCCAGCCTGCTTCACGCTTGGGGGACACAGCTGGAGCCAATTTGGGCAGCAGCGCTACAAGAACCAGCGCAGACTCCCGCAGCGCGGGTTCCTTTTCCGCTGTTACCGATCTCTCCCGTGTGGTCCCGGAGGACTACACCATCCAGCCTGCTTCACGCTTGGGGGACACAGCTGGAGCCAATTTGGGCAGCAGCGCTACAAGAACCAGCGCAGACTCCCGCAGCGTGGGTTCCTTTTCCGCTGTTACCGATCTCTCCCGTGTGGTCCCGGAGGACTACACCATCCAGCCTGCTTCACGCGTGGGGGACACAGCTGGAGCCAATTTGGGCAGCAGCGCTACAAGAACCAGCGCAGACTCCCGCAGCGCGGGTTCCTTTTCCGCTGTTACCGATCTCTCCCGTGTGGTCCCGGAGGACTACACCATCCAGCCTGCTTCACGCTTGGGGGACACAGCTGGAGCCAATTTGGGCAGCAGCGCTACAAGAACCAGCGCAGACTCCAGCAACGAGGGACGCGCGCGCGGACGAAGCCCGGACCAAGGGCGGGCCCGTCAAAGCCCGTCAAAGCCCGGAGGAGGCTGGGCTGGGCCACGGTATTGACATTTCTGTCACTTTTATTTGTGACCATTGACTTCTGAATTTTAAGTCCTTGCGCATGTCATTGTGTTTAAATTATAAACAGGAATACAGTGGTTATCAAGGGTTGAGACAGTGCTGTTGATGGCTATTAGGATGAGTAAACGAAAGTCGCTAACGGGGCATGGGGTTGTTGGGACTTTAGATGCATTTTTAACGAGGGCGGAATCAGCCCTGATACACGAAATTGCTTTAACAGAGAGAAGGCTATCATTAGAGCCCCTATCCATCTTGTCCCAGCCGCAAAATGCCCCTTCTGTCCATTCAAGCGAAGAAATGGAGACTGTAATAACTTTCCCACCTGATATAGGCGTTTCTGTAGTTATGCCTCCTGTGGGTGCCCCAACTTTGACCTTATTGGACATACAGGAGCAACGTGAGGCAACTAGTAAACCGACTGTCGTCACACGGAGGCAGAAAGCCAAGATTAGCCAGGGGAAAGGGTTTACCCCACCAGCCAAAAAGAGGAAGGGGCAGGGCAGTAGCACCAATAAGCCTGTACATCCCAGAAATAAACCTATAGTATTTGTGTGCGAAAATAGGGAAAGTGAGCCAAATGGAGAACCTTCTTCGGCCACAGCTGATATTTTACCAACCAGGGGGGCTATGGAAATGGGTTATGTGGGCTTTTGGGATAAACTAGAGGACACCTTATCAATCCTTTTAAGGCCACTGATAACCACTCTATCCTCCATAGAGGAAAGGCTAGCAAGTTTGGAAGGGACTGTTAAAGGCCCCACAGCCACTTTGCAAACTATAGCTCAAAATAGAGGTGAGGTTGGACTAACTTGTACTACATGTACCACATGTACGAGAGGGGTCCCTATATTAAATGCCATTCAGGGGGATTCTAATACTGGAACATCGTCTGATTCGCTCGCACGTAAACCATCAATTACAGCTAATCAGACGGTGGGATCCAAATCATCCAGCGACACTTCCCTAGCACGCCATCAGCGCCACTCTGCCCCTCCCCTTGTAGACAGAATGGGAGTAGAGAGGAGGACATTGATGATCGTTCCTCGAGACAGGCAATACTAGATGGGACAAGTTACAAACCTGGTACTGGGGGGTGACCCCTCATAGGATAGTTTCCTCTAATTTAGTCAGGGGTATTTCGCTTGAACCTAGACAGTTGCATCTCCCCCCGGAAGCCACTCCTTATACACTGGTGTTGACCAATGTTCCTACACTTCCTCGTGGAGAGCTTGAGCATTGGTCAACCTTAAAAAACAAAGCATTACACTTCCTGAGTACGAAGACAGGTCTAAACAATATTTTGTTCTCTGAGTTTAAAATGGTGCGCCGAATACCGTGGGTTGGAAACTCAAGCAAGTCGTTGCCTGGAGATTGTGTTGTGCTTTCTTTTAGGTCCCCAAGTTTGGTGAAGAATATACTGGACAGGCTGGGTCAGTGGCTGGTTGGAAGCAGGGGGATAAGTGTAGTTGCCCTTGGCTTCTTTTATCGACCCCCTAGAACACCACAGTACCCTCTAGAGGAAGGAAATGCTATGGGCGTCACACAGCATAGATATGGTGTCCCAGTTCATAACCCCTTTGACCCTCTTTACTCTTTGGAGGAGGTTGACTGACTGGCTTTTCCAACTTTTAGGGTTGGAAGGCCGGGAGAGGGAAGTACTAAGAGCCCCACAACCAGGCCAATGGTCATGGGAGTTCCCCTAAGGGAATTGACAGGAGGGGTCGTCCCGTTGACACGTAAAAAGGTTTGTGGGGGGAGGGGAGAAGGTGTTGAGTGTTCGATCTCTGTACTGGAGCAACCTGTGTGCACCACAGGCCTGCCTATGCCATCTAGTATGGACTCTATCACTGTTGCAAAGCAGATTCCAGCTTGCTCCCATTCCTCAGTGGTTGCCCCCACTTGCTCCTTTATCTCATGGAACATCTCAGGGCTTCGTTCAAAGTTACAGAACTCAGTCTGGTGCGAATTTATCGGGAACATCGACATTGTATGTATGCAGGAAACCTGGGCAATAGAACCACTTCATATTAACGGCTTTAAGACCTTTCACACCCAGGCAGTGAAGGGCTTGGGGGGAAGACCAAAGGGTGGTATCTGTACATACATTTCTAACGGGTTGCCTTTAAACAAAATTGATTTCCATGCAGGTGATTGTTTTTATCATATGATTGTACTGACACTAAGTGCATCTTATTATATAATATTGATTAATTTTTATAATAATGCCCCCTCTGAGCAACTTGGAGTAGTGGTAAAAAACTTAAGCGAAGAAATGAGGGCCATATGTAATGGAATCACTAAAGAAAAAGACGACGCGGTGCACTCCTGTTTCATCATTATTCTTTTCCTTCTTTCGATAGCTTTAGTATTCTCACATTGATAGCGTGCTACCTGGAAACGTGGTCAGCCCGAGCCACGCTGTTTATGAATGTCACAAAAAGATGGAATGGAATACCACCCCAAACCAGATGCACTGCATTTTTTAGTTGCATATAACAACATTCCACAAAGTTCTCTGTTACTCATTTGTATTTATTTTTTCTCCAACGTAATCCAACTTTAGTAATCTTCATAATTTTCACATGTCACAAGAGAAACGCTTATGTCTTCACTAAACTCTTAAAGTTACAGAAATGCCCATCCGGGCCTTATCCTGCACCACGACTGTGTACATAAGTTAATCCACGATCATTGGTCATATGTTACCCAATGCATTTCGGGCCCATTCTCTGGCCCTTCGTCAGGGGTTTTCTACAAATAAAAAACATATCAATTAGATTCCGTGTTTTACCCCAATGTCACTTGTTTACTCATTTGCATAATAGTCCTCTCTTTAGGCGTTTCCCATGAATCAACGTTCTATCCCGCTAACAATTGTAGCCCAACACTACTATATCCTGGATACCCATTGTAACCACCCTTATCCCGTTTAAATTACCCGTCGAATCCCATCTATAATTCATGACCCTACCCCTTCCACATTTATATGCGAGCTGTTTTACTTCCAAATATATCTGATGTCCCTCAAGGTAGTATAACTCTACCAGTCCATACCTCTCAAGCCGTCGTGTAATCGTCCTTCTGACTCCTTTGCTACCACTCCCAAATAAACAAACTATGCAACTCGCTCGCATCTGCGCTTTTACCCTTGCTAGTCTCCACCCCTCCGCTACACCTGTTACCAGTTAAACTACCTCCCATGCTACAACCAACTTCCGCTTTTTCTTCCTGCTCTTGATCATTACCTCCAACTCCCACAATGCCCCACGATCATCAGTCCGTTCCATACAATCCACATCGAAATATTCCCTCATCAATCTCCCTTCGCCTCCACACCAATCACAGTGGTTACCTCAAACCCCCCTTGTCCAAGTATCCATAAACAATACACCGCCCACCCGCTAATGTCAACAACGTTGATTCATCTAGTATGGACTCTATCACTGTTGCAAAGCAGATTCCAGCTTGCTCCCATTCCTTGGTGGTTGCCCCCACTTGCTCCTTTATCTCATGGAACATCTCAGGGCTACGTTCAAAGTTACAGAACCCAGTCTGGTGCGAATTTATCGGGAACATCGACATTGTATGTATGCAGGAAACCTGGGCAATAGAACCACTTCATATTAACGGCTTTAAGACCTTTCACACCCAGGCAGTGAAGGGCTTGGGGGGAAGACCAAAGGGTGGTATCTGTACATACATTTCTAACGGGTTGCCTTTAAACAAAATTGATTTCCATGCGGGTGATTGTTTTTATCATATGATTGTACTGACACTAAGTGCATCTTATTGTATAATATTGATTAATTTTTATAATAATGCCCCCTCTGAGCAACTTGGAGTAGTGGTAAAAAACTTAAGCGAAGAAATGAGGGCCATATGTAATGGAATCACTAAAGACACAATGATTATTTTGATGGGGGATTTTAACTGTACCTTGTGTAATAATGCGGATTATAGAATGTGTGGTTTGCCAAACGATGAAGAACATAGTGCCCATTTTTGCCACACAAGAGTGGGGGACCCATTCAATGAGCTCATTTTTTCCTTGGATTTAGGTTATGCTAATGAGTTGCTGGCCACCCCAGTTCCCATGTCACATACTTTTAACGGGAGAGGGTTAACAACTACTATAGACTTTATTTTAGCCTCACGCTCGCACGCACACACGGTTCTCTCTTTTACTGTGGGGGACAATGGACTGAGTGACCACTTCCCCCTTTCTTTACTGGTCAAGTTACCCATCTTGAGACCCAATAATTCTAACAAGACTACACAAGTATTAGAAAGCATCGAACTGGACAAAACAAATGGATACACCTTAAGGTGGGCGAAAGTAGATCCAGACACCCTGACCAAAAACGTGCTTATGAATTGTAAGTCCGCAATCGACATTTTCTTAAATGATTTAGCGCCCGATGCTAACATTGTGCACTCATTTTAAGAAATTTCCAAGGAGGTTAAGAACTTGCTAACTGTTCAGCATCGTAAGATTAAGAAAAATCATGGGTGGTTTGACAAGAAATGCACCACAGCTTATTCTAAGATAAAAAAAGAATTGCATAAGCAGCCCAGATCGTTATTCAGAGTTAGACAGGCTAGTTTGGAATATAGAGGGGCAGTCTTAGAGAGGAAGCGTACTCTACGGAATGAAGCATGGGACTCTCTCCATAGTGCGGTGCAATTGAAGGATAGTGCCGCATTCTGGAAAGTCCTGAGGGCCCCTTTTCTATCTTCTAATGATGGCCCATCCGTAGAAATAGCTATTTCTGAAGAAACTTGGATTACACACTTTTCTGGGTTGTATAGCGACCTAGGAAACCAGGGATTGACACTGGCTGACACCACCAGTGACATTTATGACCGGGTCGATCTTAAAATTACCTTGGAAGAAGTGAATAGGGCCCTGGCCCTTAGTTTGGGAAGTAAGGCACCGGGTCCTGACGGGGTACCAGTTGATTTGTTTAAATTTAACGCGTCTTTTTGGGGGCCCCTAATGACCCAAGTTATTAACGCCAGCATTAAGTCCACCTTCCCCAAGACATGGGTGGAGTCCACCATCATTCCTATTTTTAAAAAGGGGGACCGCCATGACCCGGGGTGCTGCAGACCCATTTCCCTGTTGGACTCTATGGTGAAAGTGGCCGGGCGGGTTATATTAGAGCGCCTGCAAGATTGGGCTGAGGACACCCAGATTTTATCTGACCTACAGTATGGCTTCCGTGCCGGACTAGGCACAATAGAACAGAGTCTGAACTTAGCCATCCTGGTGGTCAAATATACTAGAGCCAAATAAGGTTACCTGTTCTTGGCTTTTGTGGACCTCACCGCGGCCTTTGATTCTGTAAGACATGAAAAGCTGTGGGAGGTCCTTGAGGCAACAGGGGTTGACCCTCATATAATTGTTTTTTAAAGACGTTTGTACAGTGGAGCTGTTGCAAGTGTGCGGTATGGTTTGGGTGGGGAGTGCTCTAAGGCTTTTCCTATTAGGAGAGGGGTCAGACAAGGCTGTGTTCTGGCCCCCTTCCTTTTTAACCTTTACATTAACGGACTAGGTGAAGCACTAGTATCGAAGGGCAAAGATTTCCCCCAAGTTGGAGGCCGTCCCATTCCGGCACTCCTTTATGCGGATGATGCCGTGCTAATGGCTCGCACCCAAAACGGCCTCCAGAGGGTCTTGGATAGTTTTAGTGAGTTTATGACGGACCTTGGTCTTAGTATAAACATCTCAAAGACCTTTGTTATGAGATGTAGGCAAGGGACCCAGAGGACACGTGAAATATTTGTTGCTGGGAAGAAGTTAGCTTGAACTAATAACATTTCCTACCTAGGTATTTTATTTAATCATAAAAACACATGGGCTCAAACCATTTCTGCCAAAAAATTGGCATTTAGTAGAGCAACCTCAGCCCTAGTAACCTTTGCTAAAAAACTAGGAAGGAAACCACCCCCAGAACTCCTGAAAATATACAAGGTTAAGTGTATTACAATGGCATCTTATGGGGCAGGGGTGTGGGGCTTCGCAAACACTCTCCCACTACAAATTGTAGAAAATTCTTTTTTAAGGTACATTCTCTCAGCACCCCCGAGCACATCCTCCTATATTTGCCATAAGGAGTTGGGTCTCCCATATATCGCTGAGCTTATAAAACTAGAGCCAATACTTCTGTGGCACAGAGTTTGGTGTAAATCAATCAATCACAGAATTTGTAGAGCGCACTACTTACCCGCGAGGGTCTCAAGGCGCTGGGGAGAGGGAAAGGGGGGGGGGTGCTGCTACTGGTCGAACAGCCAGGTCTTGAGTAGCCTCCTGAAGGTCAGCAGGTCTTGGGTCTGTTGTAGGCTTAGTGGAAGGGTGTTCCAGGTCTTGGCGGTGAGGTGTGAGAAGGATCTGCCGCCGGTGGTTGTTCTTCGAATGCGAGGGACGGTGGCGAGGGAGAGGTCGGCGGAGCGGAGCTGGCGGTTGGGGACGTAGAAGAAGAGTCGTCTGTTGAGGTAGGCTGGGCCAGTTTTGTGGAGTGCCTTGTGTGCGTGGATGAGGAGTTTGAAGGTGATCCTCCTGTCGATGGGGAGCCAGTGCAGGTTCCTCAGGTGGGGGTGATGTGGCTGTGGCGTGGTACGTCGAGGATCAGGCGTGCGGAGGCGTTTTGTATGCGTTGCAGTCGCTTGATGAGTTTGGCCGGGGCTCCCGCGTAGAGGGCGTTCCCATAGTCAAGTCTGCTACTGACGAGGGCCTGGGTGACTGTTCTTCTTGTGTCTGTCGGGATCCACCTGTAGATCTTGCGAAGCATGCGGAGGGTGTTGAAGCAGGAGGAGGAGACTGCGTTGACTTGCTTGGCCATGGAGAGCGTTGAGTCGAGGATGACTCCCAGGTTGCGTGCGTGGTCGGTGGGTGTCGGGGCTGCTCCCAGCGTCGTTGGCCACCAGGAGTCGTCCCAGGCTGAGGGGTTGGAGCCAAGGATGAGGACCTCCGTCTTGTCCGTGTTCAGCTTTAGTCGGCTGATCTTCATCCAATCGGCGACGGCCTTCATTCCTTCATGGAGATTGGCTTTG
This sequence comes from Calotriton arnoldi, assembly GCA_963921515.1. Taxonomy (NCBI): domain Eukaryota; kingdom Metazoa; phylum Chordata; class Amphibia; order Caudata; family Salamandridae; genus Calotriton; species Calotriton arnoldi. The sequence continues at coordinate 1,119,343 of CAWUFW010002561.1, read as the reverse complement.
GCGGCGAGGGGGTCCTTGGTGAGGGAGAGCATCAGTTTAGTGTCGTCGGCGTAGGAGATAATGTTGAGGTCGTGCTGTCTGGCGATGCGTGCGAGCGGGGCCATGTAGATGTTGAACAGTGTTGGGCTGAGGGAAGATCCCTGGGGTACGCCGCAGATGATCTCGGAGGCTTCGGATCGGAAAGGTGGGAGGCGGACTCTCTGGGTTCTGCCGTCGAGGAAGGAGGTGGTCCATTCCAGGGCCTTGTCTTGGATCCCTGCGTCGTGGAGGCGTGCGCGTAGAGTGCGGTGGCAGACAGTGTCGAAGGCGGCGGAGAGGTCCAGCAGGATGAGGGCTGCGGTCTCACCGTTGAAGCAGGGTCCTGATGTCGTCGGTGGCGGCGATGAGGGCAGTCTCAGTGCTGTGGTTGCTGCGGAACCCTGATTGGGATGGGTCCAGGATGCTGTTTTCTTCTAGGTATCGGGTTAGCTGTTTGTTGACGATCTTCTCGATGACCTTGGCTGGGAACGGAAGCAGGGAGATGGGCCGGAAGTTCTTGAGGTCTCTTGGGTCCGCCTTGGTTTTTGAGTAGGGCGTTGATCTCTGCGTGTTTCCAGCTCTCTGGGAAGGTCGCGGTCTCGAAGGAGAGATTGATAACGTTGCACAGGTGGGGTGCGATGGAGCTGCTGGCTTTGTTGAAGATGTGGTGCGGGAAAGGGTCTGACGGGGAGCCGGAGTGTATTGTGCTCATGGTCTTGATGGTGTCATCGATGTTCACGCTGGCCCAGGCTGGCAAGGGGTCATGGTCGATGGTGTGCGGCGGGTCTGGAGTATCTATCTTGGTGGGGGCTGTCTGGGTGTTGAAGCTGTCGTGGATGTCGGCGATCTTGCGGTGGAAGAAGGTGGCGAGGGAATCGCACAGGGCTTGCGACGGCGGGATGTCGTTGGTGTTGGAGCTGGGGTTGGAGAGTTCCTTCACGATGTTGAAGAGCTCCTTGCTGTTGTGTGCGTTGTTGTCGAGGCGGTCTTTGAAGGAGATTCTCTTGGCGGACCTGATGAGGTGGTGGTGGTTACGGATGGCGTCTTTGTGGGCTGCGTGGCTGCCCGGTGTCTTATCACTGTGCCATTTCTTCTCAAGTTTCCGGCAGGTACGCTTGGAAGTTAGGAGTTCCGGGGTGAACCAGATGGCTCTTTTGGTGGTGTCGCTGTAGGTGAGTTTTTTCAGCGGGGCGAGGGTGTTGGCACAGTCGTCTATCCATCGTCTGAGGTTGCAGGTAGCGTCATCGGTGTTGGATGGGTCGGAGGGAGGGCTGAGAGCGAGGTTTGCCCGTAGTTGGTCTTCGGTGACTTTGCTCCAGCAGCGGCGTGGGATCTGTTGGGTGCGGTGGTGTGTGGTGGGTTTCTGGAAGGTGAAGTGGATGCAGCGGTGGTCGGTCCAGAGGAGTTCCGTGGTGTGGGTGAAGGAGACGTGGGAGCTTGAGGAGAAGACGGGGTCGAGCGTGTGGCCGGCGGAATGTGTCGGTGTTGTGACGAGCTGTCTCAGTCCGAGGTTGGCGAGGTTGTCGATCAGGGTGGTGGAGTTGCTGTCGTTGTTGTTCTCCAGGTGAAAGTTCAGATCTCCGAGGAGGATGTAGTCGGTAGAAGTCAGGGCGTGCGTGCTGATGAAGTCGGCGATGGAGTCGCTGAACTGGGGTCGGGGCCCAGGGGGTCTGTAGACAAGGGTGCCTCTGAGGGTGGTGTTGGGGTCCGTGTGGATCTGGAAGTGCATGTGTTCGGCGGTGCAGAGAACGTCGTCGGTGCTGGTCGAGACCCTGATGGCGATTCCTCCTCCTACTCCGTTGACGCGGTCTCTGCGGGTGATTTTATAGCCGTCTGGGATGGCTATGGCGATGTCGGGTGCGGAGGAGTCGTTCATCCAGGTCTCTGTCAGGAAGGCGACGTCTGGTGATGATGAGTCGAGCAGGTCCCAGAGCTCGACGGCGTGTTTGCGTGCGGAGCGGGTGTTCAGTAGGATGCATCGGAGGTGGTTGAGGTCCTTCTTGGTGGGCGCTTCGGTGGCGCTGAGGCTGGTGTAGCTGCAGTTCCGGCAGGTGAAGGGGCCATGAGTGCGTTTCGGGGCGGCCTTGAAGCAGTTGTGTCTCCGTCCGGGGTTGAGAGCGTGGAGTGTGGTGGCATCGTAACGGTGTCGGTCCTCGAGGCTGGAGCGGGGGGCGCGCGGCCCAGGGGGTCTGGCACTGGGCACGGTCCAGGCGCGGACGGGCGCAGACGGGCTTGCCTTAGGCGCGCCTTCGGCGCGCTGGCGGCGCGCCCACTGCGCGCATCCGCTGCGCGGCCGCGCAGCGCCCGCCATATATGGGGAGCTGGGAGGGAGGAGCAGCTGGGAGGCGGGAGGCAGGGGCAGCGAATGGGCAGTCAGGGGCGGGGCCGCAGGGACGCAGCGGCGGGGGTACAGAAGGCAAAGTTGGGCACAGCAGAATGGGGGCACGAGGGGAACAGAAAGCAAAAATGGACACAGTCAACGGGGGCACGAGGGGAGACAGAAAGCAAAAATGGACACAATCAATGGGGGCACGAGGGGAGACAGAAGGCAAAAATGGACACAATCAATGGGGGCACGAGGGGAGACAGAAAGCAAAAATGGACACAATCAATGGGGGCACGAGGGGAGACAGAAGGCAAAAGAGGACACAATCAATGGGGGCACGAGGGGAAACAGAAGGCAAAAATGGACACAATCAATGGGGGCACGAGGGGAGACAGAAAGCAAAAATGGACACAATCAATGGGGGCACGAGGGGAGACAGAAGGCAAAAGAGGACACAATCAATGGGGGCACGAGGGGAGACAGAAAGCAAAAATGGACACAATCAATGGGGGCACGAGGGGAAACAGAAAGCAAAAATGGACACAATCAATGGGGGCACGAGGGGAGACAGAAGGCAAAAGAGGACACAATCAATGGGGGCACGAGGGGAAACAGAAAGCAAAAATGGACACAAGCAATGGGGGCACGAGGGGAGACAGAAGCGAAACGGGCACACAAAATGGGGGCACGAGGGGGACAGAGGCAAAACGGGCACCAAGGCAACAGCAGAGGGGCGAGCTTACCAGCAGCAGCAGCGGGCAGGACAGCACAGGCGGAGCTGTGTGGCGGGGGAGCGACCTACCTGGCAAGGTCAAGGGTCGCTTGATCGCTTGATCAGACAAAGTTAAATAGAGAGATCCTGCAAGATAGCTTGAGGCTGGAAGGGGCGCTAATGATTCCCTGGATCAAGTTCGTACACGATTTTATGAACGATTTGGGACACCCAGAGTTTTTTTCTGATCCAACCACTTTACTGGCAATTCCAATTAAGACCTTAAGAAAAGAGGGTCTCCAATTTCTGGAATCCAGCAGAATGGCAGGGGAAGTTCCCAAAATCAGCGTGAGGCAACACCAGCTGCTAATCACAGCCCCGGGATTGGAGCCGTACCTAACTTTTGCACCCGGGTCATTTGATAGATTTCTTCTAACAAGATTCAGACTAGGTAACGTTCACAGATTATTGTCTTGGCCGAAAATGAATGATTGGTCCCAGGTATTGCCTTTATGTCCGTGTGATAACACCTGCGAACAATCCACAATTCACCTAGTCCTGTTCTGTAAATTTTATATTGACCCAAGGAAAATTTGGATAATTCAATTTTTAAGAAACTCAGGGTTAAAACAGTGCCGCCCAGCCCTGATTTTACTCCAGCTACTGGAAAACGAGCACACAGCATGGAGAGTAGCTATGTTTTTAAAGAAGGCGTTTTATTTTAGGAAACGTACCACAATTGCTGAGTCCAAATTTGTGCATGTTTCCCTGTGGGTGCGTGATTTTTATAATAGGAAATTAATTGGAATTATTGATATCTTGTTTTCTGTATTCATTGAGAAGAGTTTTAAAACTTTTTGTTATTTCTTTTTGTAAAATTAACATGAAATGTAATCGATTTGATGTGCTTTTATGACTGCTTCAAAAAACAGCCGAATAAAGCTTATTTGACTTGACTTGACTTGACAGAGGTCAAATGCCAGGCAATGTCTTCTGGCAAACCACTGTATTCTTTTTTTAAACACTGAGAGTGGTATTTATTTATTTTTCTCTTACTGCAAAGTGAGTGAATTCTGTAACTAAGTGACAATCATCCTGGGGTAGAGAGAGTGTAAGAGGAAAAGGCTGCAGCCTGTCAAATGTTTAGAATACTTCTAAATTAACTTTACAAATATTTCAAAATGTATCCACAGCAAGTAACAAACAAATGACTGCTGCAGCTGCATCAAGAACAAGCATTTGCAATGCAATAGGTCTCGCATTTGCGAGAGCTTAGCTATTGGCATTGTAAATGACAATGCCTTTTATTTATCTGTTTTAAAAACCAACACAAATAAAAGGCATTGTCATTTACAATGCCAATAGCTCAAACTCTCGCAAATGCAAGACTTATTGCATTGCAAATGATTGTTTTCTTTCTGTTCCAGTACTTTGAAGTGACTTATTTGATGTGCAGCACAATACAAGCCTTTTAATAAGATAGTGATCCCACACCCTTCTAAAAAAATAAATTAAAAAAAAGCCTTTTACTTGTCTAACACCACAAACTGGCCAACTAAACTAATTTAAATAATAACGCTGGTTGAGATATCGTGTAAATTATTGAGAAGTTTTTTCAAGTGCCCTCATGCTTGTTAATGGGCACTTTACAAATATGTGTGGCGCAGTCATCCACACTCGGTAAATGCTGATTTTTGAGTGCCTGTCTCTACCTAATAATGTGCCGTGGCCATAGAGCCACGGTTACTGGCACCCCACCTTGCTCCAATTGCGCAATGGGCGGATAGAAATTTCCCGTCCTCGGTAGTGCTGGAGAAAAAACATGAAACAGCAGCTGCAGAATTTCTCAGGGCAGTCTGAAGCTGGCTACATCAAAGATCAAATTGTCCAGGTTTACCAACGAGGAGAGCTTGGCTTTGGTAAATGTGCCGCTGTGCCTTGTGCTCTATCTGACTCTAGGTGGCGCTGGCACCCTTTTTATCCTAAAGACTATCTCTTCATCACGCCTGCTGTTTTCCTTCTCTTCTTTCTGGTGCGTGTTTTAATCTTTCCGTAATCTCATGTAAACTTTAATGAATAAACACAAAAAGGCTGTTGCCCCAAGAGGATGAAAGCTATTAGTTCTATTGTTGTTAATCGAAAAGCTCACTTTTCGAAACTCTGCACAGCTGCAATGAAAATAGCGCAGAACCGTGGCAGTGTGCATTGTCTCAATAAGGAACAAATGGGAGGAAAAGGTTTAGGGTGGGTGTGCTGGGAGAGTGCCTTGGGATCGGGAAATGTAGATAAAAGGCCAAGAAAAATGCCGATCCTTATCCTGACAGGATATGCATAAGAGTAGAGCGTCCGACTTTGGTGCTAGGATTCAGGGTTCGAGCCTCCGTGTAGGCTCGTCCCATGCCTTAACAAGCATTGGCCGCGCGGCTCACTGAGAACATCAAAGCGGCCGAAAGGGGAGAAAGGAGGGGTGAGTGCAAGCCGAGGTGACAAGAAGGGCTGGGCGAGAAGGGAGGGGGAGAAGGGAGGAGGGAGTGCGAGCAGCAGCTGTGCACGTGCACGGCTACAAGGCAAAAGTGAAAGCAGGCTGGCAAATGGTGTGCGATGTGCGCGCACCATGACGAGAGAGGAAAGCCATATGGCGCCTCTGCTCGTCATTGTGCGCGTAACCGCACACTCGATGCCAGCCAAAAAGCTGTGGTCGCATTTCTGCAAGCCCACACTACAAAACGTCTCGCCCAGAGGAGCGCTAAAGCGCTGGCTTTCAGGGCGAGACCTAAAAATATAGGAAAAACCTACAGTTGCAAGTGAGAGGTATATTTTTCAAATTCTGAAGTTTGACGGAAGCAAAGTCTTTAATTGGATAAAAAAAAACAAGACACTTCATTTATGTGTTAAATATACACAGAAACGGAATGTCCATGCGCTGTTTGTGCATCACATAGGTTGAGCTGTAAAAATGCACGCCTTGTAAACATTTAATGGCCATTTCAAGTGGACAATTCAATGGACAATGTGCTGTCTGTAAATGGCAGTACCCCCTCCTCCCTGCTTTACTCCTATATTAGGGACAATGTGCTGTAAAATGCACCATTGGACGCTTAATACAACCCTAGAATTCTCCTGCTGATTGGGCGTGGCGCATTTGCTACAATTCATGTAGAACTTGCTTTGATTTTTCACAAACCCTATGACCTGGGAGAGGATGTGGCACAGCGGCCAGAGCTGCCGAAGACTATCGTATCTCCAAATAAATTGCTGTATTTAAGTCTGGGTTGTCTGTTTCAGGCTGCCTGCCCGCCTCGCTCTGAAGCAGGAGACGGAAGACAGGCAGTAAATCAACTTTCTTAACGTGACACACCATATCAGAGCTTTCTGTTTTAAAGCCCTTCATTGCCATTGGGGTCTCTGGTTGTATGCACACTGTAGGCCAGTGACGCAATAAGCGTCACGGTTTCGGGCGTAGGAGATTTCATCCCTGCGTGATTTCAGACGTCCCTCAATCAAAGGCGTAGATCCCACCCTTTTGTCATACGTGAGAGTGGGTGCAAGCACGTCTGATCCGGTGCCTTGTTCTCGGCAATGGTAAGTGATTGCAAGCTAATGCTGTGTTCTCTATATTGTGCTGAGACCCTTCATCATTCTAACCTCCCCCACTGTGACACCCCAGGCCCTCGCTGCACATCGCTCGCTCCTTTAGAAGTGGAGCTGCAGCAGCATTTGTTCCCTTGTGAAATGGATCCAAATAAGGAGCAGGGTTCGCTCTTGTTCCCTTGCGAAATGAATCCAAATATCCAAGTCAGGCCCAGAGCGAGAGATATGCTCTTACTGTGTAACATGTGCTTACAGTGGCCAGTTCTATGATGTATGGCATTAAAACTGGCCCTGTGTACATGCCCCTAAGTTAACACTGATGCTAAAAACATGGATTGACTTGCAAACAATGAATGTTAAAAACGTCAAGGGAATGCATTTCAGCGATTTAGTTCCTCTCTTATGTTACATGTTTACTTAATCTTGCATTCCCCACGAGTTAGCTATTATATAATGCTGTTGTTTATCTGTATTTTTTTCTGTGCATACTTTGAAGCTTGAGCCATGCCAGGTGTTTATGAGGGGCTTTGATTGAGCGCTCAGGCGCTAAGGCTGAAGCCAAACAAAGTGCCTGTCAGTGGGTTGACCTCTCTGCAGAGCACACAGAACAATGTTTGTGTATTCCATTTGCAACTGAAATTCTGTGGATATGTGTGTGAAGGGGGTACACCGATGTCAAAATATTTGCAAGGCAAAAGTAAGAGAAATTAAAGTGCTTAAATCTGAGAGAGTGCAGTGCATGTTGGGGGCGGTGAAGTGACAGAGATGCGAGGAAGGGCATTCGGGGAAGAGTGAAAAGAGGATGCTGAAGAGGAGAGAGAGGGGGTTGAAGATGTGCAGATGGACAAGATATGCAGAGAAAAAGAGGATACATATCTAACATAAAGCACACATAATTGAAGGCCAAAACTCCTACCACATGCGCCTCAATGGTATTTAATTCACAGACTCACTATTTCAGAATTTAAACATTTCCAATGTTAATTATTTATAAGAAATCATTGTTGTTACTCATTTATCTTAAACAGCCAACACCCAGTGACAAAGCCAATCATACTGACAGGGTTTAGGCGTATGTCAGTTGCTGTGCCATTTATCTGGAGAAAATTACATCTCAGAGAGAAACCAAAATACTGGTCTGATGGCACACTATGGGAATCACAGAAATGTATTTGACATGTTCCTTTATAGAGAGCACCCCCTTTTTTCATCTCACTTAAAGACCTGTCTGCACATATTTCTATATGACTGGTTACAGCCAGCATCTGTGGCTGCTTCTCGAAGTCTGGTTAGAGCATATTTTTCCAAAGTTAATGCTGCATGCAGTGCAAGACACTGGGCAAGCATACATTTTAAAGGGCTAAAGTTGTCATGCAGAACAATTTACACATTACAGTAACTATTGAACAAATTAATTCAAGAAGATATGGCGCAGTTTTAATGTGTTTAATATTTCAAGACTATACGTTCCCACTGATTAATAAGCCTTGCTTTATCGCTACATTCATTTGCTTTAAAATGCACCATTTGGCAATTTTTTTTAATTTCTTTCTCAGGAGAGGGACTCACCCTGGACCCCAGGTTTGTCCATTCAACTTGTTCACATCGCTTGCTATATAAAAATCATGCCCAACGTTTACGCCTCACCACTTTCAAATGTCACCAGCCACCACTGCGGCCCATTATGTAATATCAAACTGCAAACAACGGTGGATATGCCCACTGCGCTCCTAGAGAACCTTGTATAAGTTTGCACTTTGTCCACATGTTGAAATAATTTGAGTTTGACAAACAAGCTGTTGACTTTTAGGTGGCATATTCGATGTATGGTGGTCTGCTGACGTAGAAAATGTTCTGGAAATCCGTGACCTTAATAAATCAAACTTCTATAAGAAGCCAAGTCCTGGAGTTTTAGACATCAGAAAACTATAATGTGGCAATTTTTGCATTCCTGTAATTACACAATATCTGGCATGAAATATGTTTCCCACATTGTGAAATAATCACGTGATCTCGGTGCGGTGGACAGGGTCTACCAACAGCAGCTGCGAAAAAAATGTCATATCCATTTCAGCCAATCTGAACTTACTTTTAGATCTGATGAAGTGGTTAAAATATGTCAGACCTGTAGACCTCCTAAAACGACATGGGAACTGTTCTGTTATCTAACTGTTTGGGCACTATTCCATCCTCAATAACTTTGCCAATTTGCACGACACTTTCGAAAAATACAGTTCAGCTTTCAGGCTTTCATCTTACCAACTCTGGTGCAGATTGATTAACGAGGGTAAAAGTTATAATGGAATGTTCCAAAACAAGTGTTTTGTTCCATTTCACATGAAAAATCTCATAGGCAAAGTCATCCATGAATACTGAAAACAGCTGAATGAAAGTAGGGCAAATTAGACAGTCAGTGCAGTTTTGTCTGGGCCACTGGAATTATGCAATTTTGCAGCTGTGGCATTTTGCGCATAATTATGGATTTGCCACCTTTGCCACATAATCCATGAATCTGCTGCACAATTTGCACAATTCTCATATTTTACAAAAAAAGAATTATTTCTAGCTCAGGTGGCTCAATAGTTTCAAAACATGCCCAAAAATGTGGTTCTGCGTGTGATGGGAGACCCTTTGCAAAGATTAACTGTTGACCTTTCTGTTACTGATTACGAATGCAGGCGTTTAACTGGTATTAATGAGGTGGAACGTTACCCAGGCTGTATTACACGGTGCTGAAATGACAAACTAATGAAATAACATAGCCACAGATTGTATCACACCGTGCAGGATAATGTGCCTTTTCTTCCTACATACTTTTGTCAACCCTGCCACATAATTTGACCCTCCACTGCCACAACATTCTGCTGGCCCTCATTATTGGATGTGTAAAATAATGTGTGAAGTTAGAAAGATGGAATTGGTGGGGTGGGGCTTAAGGTTAACCTGCTAACTTTAACAGCTGTTTGCCTTGTCTTTCTATTGACCTTAATTAATACTCGACTAAAGCTGTCTTTCATTGAATCAGAGTATTCTTCAATTCATTTCAATATCTCAAAATATTTGGAAAAACAGTGGTTACCAAACTGTGAAATAACACGGAGAAGGACACTGGCCAGCATGCCGTAATAGGTGAGAAGTGTCTCATGGTTTCAAATGTAGTGGAAGGTCATAGAAATCCTTTTGTTATTTTAACTCCATGACACCTCTTATTTTACCCTCTTTCGGTGACCGGCAGAGTGCAACCAGACGGTGTTAATACTTTACTGCTGTATAAAAGAAATTACAAAAAATAAGTAAAATAGACTCCTGCAACCAGTCCTATCTCAAGAGTTCTGACCAGTGGCGGCTAGCTTCAATACAACAAGCATTGGCATAGCCAATAGGTCTCGCCTTTGGGACCTTATAAGTGTTTCCACAGCTATTGGCTTTGCCAATGTTTTTTAAGATATGGTGTAGAGCAGTGTGGCTGCTGTGCAGCATGTTGTAAAGTTATAATAAAAAAGGGTATTTTTATTTTTATTTTACATAAAACCAAGAAGATATTATGTAGAACTGAACGACCCTATTAAAAAAAGAATTAACAGAACAAATGTCTTCTAGTTTTTTTGTTCTTGTAGAAGGTTATAAATTGTTTTATGTAACATTTCCCATAGACTGATTTAGACATGTATGATTCATTGTCTCTATATAATGTGTGTGATTTAATGTGCTCTGACACCCAATACTATTATGAGTACTGCTAAAAAATACATGCATGTGAGAGAGGGGCTAGGAAGAGATAAGGGGCACTGTTGGAGGGTGGTAGTGAGGGAATCAGTTGAGAAGGAGGTCATGGGGAGTGGATGGGGCAGCAAAAAGATTGTAACTCCGGGCGCCACCAGCAATAAAGATGGGCCTGCTCGTCCTGGTGCACAGCACTTTGCAAACACAACTTCGGTCAGGATCCGTGCCCATTTTCACGATAACCACCGATTATAGAAACGAGCATCATGTACGTTCTGGATCATGAGGTGAGCAGAGAGGCCCTTACCTCAGCATGCTGCCCCTAACTGAGACCCTGCATGAGGTGCGCAGAGAGGCCCTTACCTCAGCATGCTGCCCCCAACTGAGACCCTGCATGAGGTGCGCAGAGAGGCCCTTACCTCAGCATGCTGCCCCCAACTGAGACCCTGCATGAGGTGCACAGAGAGCCCCTTACCTCACCACGCTGCCCCCAACTGAGACCCTGCATGAGGTGCGCAGGGAGGCCCTTACCTCACCACGCTGCCCCCAACTGAGACCCTGCATGAGGTGCGCAGAGAGGCCCTTACCTCACCACGCTGCCCCCAACTGAGACCCTGCATGAGGTGCGCAGAGAGGCCCTTACCTCACCACGCTGCCCCCAACTGAGACCCTGCATGAGGTGCACAGAGAGGCCCTTACCTCACCACGCTGCCCCCAACTGAGACCCTGCATGAGGTGCGCAGAGAGGCCCTTACCTCACCACGCTGCCCCCAACTGAGACCCTGCATGAGGTGCGCAGAGAGCCCCTTACCTCACCACGCTGCCCCCAACTGAGACCCTGCATGAGGTGCACAGAGAGGCCCTTACCTCACCATGCTGCCCCCAACTTGCAGAAAATCCTGGAAGCTGGAGTTCACAGAAGCTGTAAGGTGCAGAAATGAGGAATCTGAAGAGGAGCCAGAGAGCCAGGGATGACCCGGGGTGGGGGGGGAGGCTTCAGTGCGTGTGAGGAACCCTGAGAGGACTGAGTCTTATCTGCAGTCAGGTTCTGCATGCTCTCGATAGGGCAGTGTGTGACGCAGCCTTCCTGGCTCAGCGACGCTGGCACACCAGGGCAGAAGCGTTCCAAGACCACAGCTTTCTATATGTGGGGGCAAAGGAAACCACCGGTGGCTCCGCTCGTATTACAGCAGCCAAACGAGGGAAGGCACAAATAAAACAACTAGAACTGTAAAATAAAAAAAATAAACTACAGGTTGTGCAGTCAAACACCAAAAGGAGGACAAGACTGGAGAACGGAAGCCGTGAGAGTGCGATAAGGATTAGAATGAGAGACAACCTCTTCACGTCAACTCGGCAACACCGCAAGGTTACACAACAACGACAGCACAGGCCTTAAAAGAATGACAGACACCAGCATCACGGAGCGAAGGAGAAGGCAAGTCCTCGGCCCTCCTAACCCGGGGCTCACAATGCCCCAGGGTCTGTCCTGCACTAGCGGGCGCTCAGTGGGTCTGCTTAACCACACCCGGTGCCAATGGAATTACGCGTCAGGGAATGGCCGCAGCAAAGTCGACAAAATTGTGCGGCAAAAACAAGGCAAATTACGCCGTGTAAAAGTGGCGCCTTTCGTCACAGTATAACTTCCTTACTTTGTCCTTTTTACACAGATTAAGAGTGTCTGAGCAAAAGTTTTTCCCTCATTAGTACCAATTTATTACCAAAATACAGCAATAAGCAAATGAAAGCGATAAATCAAACTTTACAAAGAGCCTTCCACTGCAGCGCAGGACGTGTTGCAGCGTTTGAGTTAGAAACAATTTTTGTTACGCACCAAACGATGGATTATGTAGCTAATGCGGCAAATACATAATTATGTGGAAAACGCGCAGCCGCAAAAATCACATAATTTCAGTGTCCTCACTATAACCTGCACAAAGTTTTACACAGCGCCTTGGATTTCCAGCTTAAAGTACCAGCAGGTGTTAAATGGGTCGGTTTACCCGTATCCTGACCACAGGTTTCCATGGTTGAATCTCCACAGTGCCAAGGCCGTCGTGCGGTACCAGCCGGTGCTCAATGCGTCGATTACCCGATTCCTTTCCATAGGTTTGCACGATGCCCCTGAATCTCCACCATGCCACAGCCTTGGTGCAGAAAAATGGTGCGGCAACGTGGCCATGTCATTTTATAGGTCCGTGCATGCTTGATGACTTATGTGAACGTATGGGTCACCATGCTGTGCGCGCATAGGAAATGACAAAATGACACAGCAACATTTTTCTTGTATTCCGGTCCAAAATGAACTGAACAAGTTGCACTTTCACTTAAAGTGGAGAGGACAGCAGAAATTTGCTGCTTGGCCTTCCATAAAAATAAAATAAATACATGGGTTGGGAAACAACTGTAGAAACAGAAAAAACCTGAAAAGTTGTGCTTCTAGATTTTTTCAGTATGCCAAGAAGAGATGGGCTGGTTCTTATACATTCGGTGCTCTTGTTCAGTAGTCTGGTGACTAAGCAAGAGAAGGCCTGTTGTGTCGTCTTGGTATGGACATATAAAAGAACCCCGCCCATTTATTTAATAAAGGCATGTTGAAATGGTTAAGTGAGTAAACAGGGTCCCAGATGCATACTTCACGCGCACATGCATGTGCTAAAAGAGTTTAAAAATAGAAGAGTAAGAAGTGAGTGACTTCAGCCCTAATTTTGCCGCATAATGAGGCTGCCCGACTGACAAGAGAGAAAGGCCCAGGACATTTTACCACCAAACTGCTCTTCATGTTTTTATAAAAAGAAAATGCAGCAGGTTCTATTAATACAACGGCTTGCAGGCCCCAGATAAGTCCGAACAGTGTGTACCGCGTGCGAGCTTGTGATTTACACCCCGCAAGACACTTGCACGTAAAAATAAACCCACTGCTATGCTGAGGCATGTCCTTACACCAGGGCTGAGGAACAACGCCACCACGGCCGGCTGCAACGTAAACTTCAACCTTGTGTGGATGCGTCAATGTTATAAGCGACTGTGGGAAGGTGACTGGGAGAACCACTCGCCAGAGGCCGCCACGAGACCCTGACGACCGACAACCATTCAAACGACGTCGGTTAGTGAGAACGAACAGTGGCAAGAAGCGTTCTAAAATGTTCTCCAGCACGCACGTTGGTATTCTTGATTCTAGAGATTGGTTTAAGTCTGGGAAGAACGGAAAGGCCGCGTGTTTCTACCCTCCTACGCACGCCTGTTCTTTGCGACGCATTGATAATGACGATGTGTGTATTTTCTGTGTTCCTGTGCCCAGAGGACTCTAACAAAGGCCGCCTCAGGCTTGAGCGATGCAGCTTGTTGCTGTCAAGAGACCGATAAGCTGCAATAAAGGTGCACTCAGTCACAATTCCTCGGCAGTAAAAGAGCAGATTGCAAGCGGAAGATAAAGCACGCTTGTGTGAAGACAAGACCTTGAGTGGTGCGCGCGCGCACTTCCAGGAATGTAAGGAATGCAGCTAGCACCCGGCCGCGCTGCTGCTCGCTCCCGAGACCCCTAGGCCATGGGAGTCAACGTTTAGAGAGAAGGCGGGACATGCACCCACCTTTGGCCAATTGCGTGCTTTCAATTTTTGAAAGCCACACGCAAAGGCCAATAGAATGTGTGGCAAAACTAAAGCCACACGCATGAGTTTTGTGAAAGTCTGGAGGGATTCCAAGAGGCCCTTCTCCTAGAGCAACGCATGCACGCTGCACTAGGCTCGACCTAAAAAGGGTGAGGCGCGAAAGCACTCTACTCACCATAAATGCGGAATTTGAGCACGACCGCTGCGGCACTTCTCCTTTCCACGAGCAGGAAAAGGAAGGACTTCCTTCCTGCTTGTGGAACAGAACGCCAACCAATCCTAGCGCTGCTTTCATGCTGTGAAAACAGCTCCAGGATTGGTGGGAGCAGGCTCACCCAGTGCTAATTTTGAGGCTGTGGGCCTGTGCCAGCAATCCCCAGGGTGTTTCACAGCCTTTGGATTGCTGGGTGTACAGTGTGCATGTCGGGCTGGCGGTCGCAAGATGGCCGGCCAATTCGACATGTGCACTGTAGACCAGTGCTGACATCCTGCATTTGCAGGATTCAGCCCAGCCCTCACCCTCCCGCTGTAGACAGCGCGAGCCAGTGCAGTGGCAAATAAATAAAATGGCATTGAAATGCCATTTTATTTATTTGTGTTCGCTTGCTGCGCTCACAGCAGGCGGGATGACGCTCCTACGCTCCTGAGGAGGAGCCGCCCCTGGTTCTGACACAACCAACGCAGCAAATGACACTGAATTAAACATACATTTGTAGAGATTTTTGAGCGTTTTTAGTTGTAAGCTTTGCAGTTTCATACTGACGCTTTGCAGAGTAGAACCACACTGCTATTATCACACAACCACGAGAGGGATGCACAACTATGTCCAGTAGGCCTGGGCAGCATCTTCTTCCTGAGGAGGACACAGCTATGATCAAACCTACTACAGCCAAAAGTAGGCCACCATGGCCTTGAAGAAGGTTGTTCGGCAACGAAACTATAGACTCAAGGTAGACTTACACTGGTCTCGGCTGATAAATTGAGGTACGGTGTTCAACTGAAGAGTGCTTGGATTCGGCGTCCCGACTAGCTTGTTCTTGGCCATTTTTGTGTTCGCCTTGGCAAACTCTAGCCGAAGGGTTTGTGGAATTTCAGGATCAAATCGAATTCCCTGCATAAAAAATAAAAAACAAAGTGTTAAGTGTAATCCATTACTAAAGAAATGGGACAGATACTTTCATATGTGAAGAGTCACAGCCGAAAAAGAGTACCGACCACATCTGATGGTCCCTGGCATTCCTATTGTGAGCTATTGGTGCCATATTGTCCCAGGCTTATACCCAACTGTGCATGTTCCAGAACATATTCACATATATATTTTTTTTAAATGCATCTTTATTGAGTTTTAACAATTTGCCAGCTTGCAACAGTCTAACAGAAACAGTTCCATTAACATAATAACCATAAGCCCCCCCTTCCTGCATCGCCCTCCAGCATTGCTACTCCAGCACTCCTCCACATTTATGTATATTGCATGTCCATAATCTATTGAGGCTTTCATCGGCATAATCATATCACTATACTATATCCCACCATCAAGCCCCGTAACTCCACCCTTCCCCGTACCAAGTCCCTCCTTTCCATTATCGTATTAGAATTTATTCAAATCTTACACCACCTTGCTGCCCCCACTATCACCACCGCCCTGTATTGCTTGGCAGTTTCAGGAAATAAAGATTGTAAGGGGAGGAGCAAATTACAGAGGGTGCTTTAAATGTCTCATTCTTACTTTTTTAGTAGTACCTGAAATTTCTTTTAATTTTGTAGCATTTGTAGCATTTAGAACTGTGTACTCTGTTTGGCACACTCTGCTCTCTCATGCTTCTTGAAACAGAGGCACAACCTCCTTATGGGTGAGCACTCATTAGACTGCTGACCCTGTAAACCTAAGGGTGAAGCTCTGCACTGGGCTAACAAGCCTAGTCCCGGAGATGACCAACATAGCCCACGTTTACCTGCCCATAATCCCAACCCAAAGTATTTATAGTCACTGAACCAGTACCCAGTCTTACTGATGTTTTCAAGGAAAAGAGAAGCATCACCGCCATCTCACTACCCTCATGTTTTCCTCCTCATGTTTTGTCCCTTTCTGATGAGGAAGAGCCATTATATTCCTTAGAAGTGCAAAATTGTTTCTTTTACAATTTCTAAACAAAATATTTTCAGTGAACAAAATACCAGCAATTACACAGGACTGCATAAATTAGGCAACAAGGAACATAGTATATGTCTATATCCCTCTCGAGATACATGACATTGACTCAATAATACATTTAAAGGGGTTACAACATCTGTCCTGGTGCACAGAATGGTATTTATACTACACCCTCTTGATTTGCAGCAAAGAGAGGAGGGTGACTTTATGGACTGAAGAAGACTATGGTGTGTTGTTGTGCATTATAGACAACAAAATAAAATAAACTAGGAGACAGGCATTCAGAAGGAATAAGGACGTTACCCAGTTTTTATGGTTGTTACCTTGAGACTGGGAGAGCGTAATTTTACATTTGCCTAATTAACACATTCATGAGCAAAGTGTGATTTACAATGCTAAATAACATGTGTATATTAATCAAATAATGTATAGTAGGTGACTACCTTTAGCCATTATGAGCAGCACCCAAGTTAACATGCTATGTAACAACTTAAGTTAGTCACATTTCTATTGCGATCTTAAATACTGACTTTTAGACGCTTAAGGCTGAGAGGCCTACACATTTCATTCTCGCTTGTTTTGCACGATTATGTGTTTTTTCATTGCCGATGCAGTTTTACCCGATGCCTGTTGCTAACTAGTGAATTGCGTATTGTTATGTTTTACACGACTAATAGTGAGGTTGTCATCGGAAGAAGAAGATAGCAAGTTGGGAGAGGACTTGTGGGAAGAGCTGATTGTGCTTGGCAGTCTGTCTAGTGTAACAATTCAAGGACATAGCCATGCATGGACCACTGTGTTGACCTGAGAAAGAGGGGAGTTTACCTGTTCCCAGAGTCTGGAGTAATATGATTGGCTCCCAAGATTGAGAACAAGCTGTAATGTTGCAAACTAGTGACTTGTTGTATAATAATAGTGTGTGTTCCTTAGAGTAGGGAGGAGATGCTTGCTGACTTCGAACTGAGAAGATTCTTCTCAGCTCTGCTGATCTCCATAGCCCGAGTGCGAAGGCTTTATGCCTAAGCATTCATATTCTGTCATCAGAGACCTCTGTTTGGTTTTCTGAAGCTGACACCTTACCTTATTTGCCTAACCAAATGATCTTTCCCGACCTATAACGACTTAATTTAGATTAGGTTTTTTTTTTAAGGAACCTGCTTTTTGGATAGTCCGTATTCTTTATGAGGTTTTTGTTAATGTTCTATTTTTCCTTATTCTGTAATATCACCTCTTGGACCATTTGAACTTGAAATATTGATGCTTAAATTTGAATACTTACCAAAATAATGCCTTTGATTTAACTCAATTTGTTAATAAATATTTTGAACCTATTCAAATCTCTTTGTTGTTTCCTGCAGAGCAGAACTGGTCTTCACTGTTTATGAAAATTTACGTAAATGATTGCTCCTAACACTCTCTCCACATTGACAAACAAAGGTACATACTACCAGTGTCAGGGTTTGTATGATGAATGCACACAATGTTTGAGATTCAAAAATTCCTACTTCAACAAGATGTAATCTGGGCTGATTCAGACACTTGAATCATCTGCTCTCCAGCCTAAGCACTTGTGAACAATAAAAAAAAACAATACCAGGCATCTGCATGACCCCTCCAGTGCAAACATCCATGCCACGTCCCACCGTATCCCACATCCTGGATTCTGTACCAGCTAAGCTCAGAAGAATTTTAGTGGTTACTCGTACAAATCACATATCATGCTGAAGCAATAGGTGCTGAGGAAATAACTTGTTCTTCTGTCCCATGAAGCAGTCTTTATAGACAAGTTGTCTTGGAGGCTCACATACATTCCAGATTTTTAGGATATCTACAGTGGTGTAACACAAAATGATGGGGGCCCTCTGCATGCAGACTCTGAAGAGGGGTCCCTGAGTCTACCATATTTTACAGATATTCATTGTCTTTGGGCTGAATGGGGTGGCCACTCTAGCATTGTGGGCCACCTGCGCCACAGGGGTTGCAGGGGCCTGTGTTACACCCCCGGATATGCAGGCAGGGCAAATTTACATGCAATGAATTTAAATAGAACTATTTAAATAGTCAATGGGTATCTTGACAATGCGGCATGGATCTGGCCCTCCTGCACCTACGATAGGCAGATCTTTGTAGATCCACATGTTTATAGAAGGCCAAAAATAATCTAGAGGTAACAAAGAGTACAGCTGGACTCCAGTATAACCTGGGATAGGATGTTAAGGAACATAACCTGCCAAAGCTGGCCCACAGCTCTTTGGTTTCTGTCAAGGCAGAGGTGCTTGGGGTAGAAGTAGGGAGGAGACAAATGCAGTTCTACAGGTCACCACGATGGGATCATACCCCAGACATTCCTTTGTAGTGGTCTTAGTCTATGCAGAAGCAGCCTCAATATATTGCATGATAATTTTTTTCTGCAAAACTATAATATTTAATAATGCAACAAACAAGTGAATGAACTACAATGGTAATGGATCCATTTGTGATAACCGCATGAGCAACTGGGATCAGTGGTACAGCACACAAAGGAGACCAAAATGCATCATTTTGGTCGCTGTCCAATCTGACACTTTATAGCACAGTCCTTCTTATAGCCTAAGGAATAGACATAAAAAAACTCAGCACTCTCTTAATATTATGCTTCCAACGTTGTCTTTCTGTTGGAGCGGCATAAGACATACTGAAATAGGTATACACAACTTTCCACTGGTTCAGGAATAACCTAACATAACTTTAGGCATAAAACAAGGATATATAAGGATGTCAAACGTCTTGGTGAGGAAAACAGGATATGATTGTCCTCATAACACAGCATGCACCTTACTCATTTTGCTTTCTGAAGGTTTTTTTTCTTCTTAAAGTTTTTGTCATAACACAAGACTTCCCCTCCTTTCCTGTACGTGAAGAACAAAATGTTTACCGGGGTTAGGTAGCCCAGCGGTTACTTTGAGCTGGTTCTTGCAGGTGGGGCTTTCCAGCACTCATTCTTGGGGACCGGCACTTATTTTTCCTCATCAGACTTTGGCCCAAAGCAAGAGAGAGAGAAAAACACAAAAGAGGGAAAGAAGAAGGAAGAGCAAGAAGGAATTAGGTGATATGGAGAGGGGAGGGATGCAAAATAACCTGCAAGAGTGAGATAATTTGCAGGGAGTGTTTGGTGGTGGATTAAAGAGGCATCAGGTGGACTCAAGACTATGCAGCCCTAATATTCAGCAACCCAAACTTTCAGAGCACCAGCGGTGGACTACTGAACAAATCTATGGGGCCTGCACTTATTCTTTTACAAATTAGCATTGAAGATGAGCTGGGATTCCTGCAGCACTGGTGAGGCGGGAATTACAGGTTTATACCCACCACAGACACCCTGCTGAACGAGTCAGGAGGCGTAAAAAATGTATTTCACATTAAGGTCATCAAATATGGCTAGTTCACTGTTAAAAAGGCACTTGATTTTCATTCCATAGGGTAATCTCAACACAACTCATACGAATGAGCTCCTCTCTATGCCAATATATTCAGTCTTTGTTTAGGTCCAGTAAAGCGAAGGTACAAAGGCTCACAGGCTATGTGGGATAATAAAGCATTTCAAAGTCTTGGACAGCGAATACTCAAAGGCCCTCCTTACAAGATGGCTGCTAATTGGTGCGATATTCATTGAACCCAATAAGATCTTACTGCGCTGACTCGGAATTTATCGGGTGCGATAAATACCACCTAATTACGAGTTGTTCCTCAATAATGCGGAATAACATGCAGAATTCGGTTCATACTGTTCCAGAATCTGCATGTCCCATGCATTGTTCCCCTGATAACTATTGGCAGGTTTGACCTGTTGAAATATATCCAGAGGATGCAATTTTTATCATAAGACATGTTATTCTGATAAGTACGGTAACAGGGGTTAACGCTCATATTGGAATTAAACTGCCCACATGTAGTTAGGGGCCAGCCTGTTAAACAGTAACTGAAAAGTCCTTTCTCTCTGCTCCTACTTTTCAACACTTACTACAGCTTCTATTGCTCAAGGCTGCCTTTGATCCCTTTATTTTTCCCTTAATTTGATGGAATGAACTAGGTTACCAATATAGGAACTTTAAAATGCAATGTAAATGCATTTAACTGCGTTACTCCTGTCTTATTTAACCAGTGCTATATTTGGTGTACCGCAGTTCACTTTTCCTATATGCACTAATAAAAAACTTTTTGAAAAAAAAACGAATTAAAAAAGAGCGTCTGAATTGGTTTTCTGCTGCCTCGTCTGCCTTTAAAAGTGGAAGTGGAGGGCACGGTGGTGCCTATTAGGCCTGTCTCCAGCAGTTCTCACAAACATGCCTGTAGTGCTTCTCATCTCTCACATGCTTCTTTCTTGAACCCTGAACCTTTCCTGCAGCAGCACGCTAAGGGCACATAAAGCAGCAGCCTCGACTAATCCTAAATTCACTTTGGCGTTCATATTTCCATAGGAGTCGCTTATCAGTGGCGTAACGAAACTTGAGGGGGCCGCTCTGCGGGGTACATGGAGGGGCCCCTCCTCTGGACTCAGTCAGGAGGTATAAGGCAAGGTACTGAACTGAGGGGGCCCCCTGAAGCTCGGGCCCCCGAACTGCAGAAGCTGAGGGGGCCTATGTTATGCCACTGTCGCTTATTTACTATCTCTCCAGCTGCCATGGTGTACAGTACGCTTACCATCCAACCAGTAAAAGCATTTTTTCAAAATTCAGAATGTTTCTCTCCAACACTGGTCACCTCATATGTCTACATGGCCCGGAAAACCCCCTTGCAGGGGCACAGCTACCACTGGTGCAGCTGGTGCAGTGGTACCAGGGCCCAGAGGACTAAGGGGCCCACTAAACCCTGTTTATTGATGCATTTCACAGTTTAAACAGCGGTGAAGTGGCCCATTCCCTTCCTTACATTGGGGCCCATGATATGTTGGCTACTCCAATGCCCACTTGTGCCCACTTCCATGGTCCTGCACCTGGGTTCTTGGTTGTTTGACCAATCTGTTTCAGTCTCCGTCTAACCTCACGGTTGACATACTTACCTATCACAAAGAGAATGGACACTGTACACTTTGCAACTATGCTAACACATCCATGTAAGACAATAAGGCCATAAAGTTGAAAACGAAGGATTAATACATACAGTTTAATACAATTTCAACTTATTTGGAGGTCAATCAATCAAGTTGTATTTATAGAGTGTGGCTTGTCACCCGAGAGGTATCCAGGCGCTTGCTGCAGGCATCAGTCGAAGACCCAGGTCTTGAGCCCCTTCCTGGAGTGAGTCAGCGAGGGTGCGGTGGGAGGTGGAGGGAGGGGGGGGGGGGTGTTCCAGGCTTTATCTCAACCAAGGTGTGGCGTACATATCTATAATATTCAGGTTGGTGGTTTTCAGTAAGTAACTTCATTGCTCGGTCTGCTAAGGGTGCGGTGTCAGAATATTGTTGTCATAATATTGTCTGACATAAATAATGTGTCCTAAATATTGTTTAAAAATGAGCTAAAGTCCCTTCTGTGTCACACAACAATGGGTAGATACAGAAGGGACCTATGTTGCAGTACGGGGCGTTTGGAAACGTAAGACGTTTTTACTTGTTAGTGTATATGCACCCCCACGGTTGCAGCAACGTACGTTGGCTAGATTGACTGACCTCCTGTTGCATTCTGGTCCTGCCATACATATAATGGGGGGAGATTTTAATGACGTGCTTGATCCCTCTTTGGACCGCTCCTGCCTCCGACCGGGAACCCACGAGACTACGACTCTGGCTCGATTTTTAGACACCCTGGGACTGACTGACTTGTGGCGGCGGCACCACCCACACCAGCGAGCATACTCGTACTTTTCGGAGGCCCACAGAGTGTTCTCACAATTGGACTATCTTCTCGCCCCGGCGGGAGAGGTCCGTCAGGTGGACACCATAGAATACCTAGCCAGGGGCATCTCTGACCACTCCCCTCTCCTAATGAAGGTGGGTGGAAGGGGAGCGCACCAAATAACACAGTGGCGATTGAACTCGTGGACTTTGTAGGATGAGACAGTTACTAAAGAGCTTCGGGTAGACTCCGAGCTCTATTTTAGTGAAAACGAAGGCTCGGTACAGTCGGCGGTTACTTTGCGGGAGGCATACAAAACGGTTCTTCGTGATAGAGCACAAAATATACTTGCACACAAAAAGAAACGCGAAACCCAGGAGATTGAAGACTTAGAACACAAACTTTTAAGCCTAGAAGGAAGCGACCCCACCACACTAACTGCTCATACCCTTCGCCAAATTGAAATAGCTAAAAGAGACTATCTAGCGCTTGCGACCAATGAGGTGAGGACACAACAACTGGCAACCCAACATCGGCTTTACGAAACGGGGGATAGAGCAGGGAAGCTACTGGCATGGTTAGGACGGAAGGAAATAGAGGCGCGATGGGTAACGTCTATTAAGGAAAACACTGTTACACACACCACGCCTGAGGCTATAGCGGGGGCCTTTGCGCGCTATTACGCAGCATTGTACGCAGTCAAACCCCAGACTGAGGAGCCACAAATACGCCAATACTTAAATGCGATTGACCTGCCCTCACTCACAGAAGAAGAGAGTGACAGTCTAGAAGGGGATTTGACATTGGCAGAAGTGACCGAGGCTATTGGCCGGCAGAGGGCGGGTAAAACCCCGGGACCTAATGGTCTCCCGAGTGAATTTTTCAAATTAAATAATACACTGCTGGCGCCACACCTGCTCAAGATGTTCAAGGAGTCAAAGGAGCAGGGGATTTTGCCACGGGACCTCTGTCTGGCCACAGTGGTGGTCATTCCTAAGGAGGGGAAACCCCCAGATGAATGTGGGTCATATCGCGCCATATCCCTACTCAATATCGAGACAAAGATTCTGGCCACAATACTGGCTAGGCGTCTCTTGGCAGTAATTCTTCCCCTGATACATAGGGACCAGTCAGGCTTTATGCCGAAACGTGCCACGCGTTTAAAATTTACGCCGTCTTGCTAACTGGATGGACACAGTGCAGAGTCGTGATAGCCCGCATCTGCTTCTCTCGCTTGATGCCGAGAAGGCATTTGATACGATTCACTGGCCCTTCATGTGGTGCACCCTGGAAAGGCTGGGCTTTGGCCCGCCGTTTCGAGAATGGTTGGCCCTGTTATACAATGCGCCTGAGACTAGGGTCCGGGTCGATGGAGTTGTCTCGGCGAGCTGGCCGATCCAACGCGGCACCAGACAGGGGTGCCCCCTATCTCCCCTACTGTTTGCCCTCATCCTGGAACCATTGGCCTGTGTGGTCAGAACCCGACGAGGACTGGGTGGCTTCATAGACGAGTCCAATCTCCTAGACGAGGAACGCATATCACTATATGCAGATGACATATTGCTCTATGTCACACAACCGGTCGAGACACTCCCCAAATATTCCACATATTTGAGGAGTATGGCAGCCACGCGGGCTATAAGATTAACTGGAATAAATCCACTCTATATCCGTTGAGTGGGGATGTGGAGCCTCACACCTACCCGAGCAGTTTGTGGCTCTCTACGGAGGGGTGTACCTACTTGGGACTTCATATTACCACTGACCCCGTGGCTAGACTGGACCATAATATTAGACAAGTGCTTCTGAACTTCCGGGAAGATGTGAAGAGGTGGAGGAAACTCCCTCTGACCATCATGGGGAGGGCCGCCATGTACAAGATGGTAACGCTCCCTCAGCTCCTTTATATTTTACAAAATACCTACTACAAACTACCAGACACCATTTTTACTTCCATTAACAGTGAAATATGTCTCCTTCTCTGGGACGGAGCCCATCCACGAATAGCTCTGCGAACATTGCAACGCAATCCATATAATAGGGGTTTGGCCCTACTGGATATCAGAGCATACGATAGAGCGGCCCATCTTATAGTCATCAATGAATGGAATCACGCGCCGGGAGATCATCCTACCTATAGACTGGAAAGACTACAATTCCGAAACCGCTCCCAATTGCACTACATATACGGGGGTGCTGGAGGTGTATGCCTCCTGCCAGCTACCCGACGAGTGCTGGCGGCCTGGAAGAGTGCGGAAAAACAGATGAAATGGGAGGGGAAACCTACGCGGGAGACTCCCCTGTGGGAGGGCGCTAGATTGACCGAGATCAGAAAATTGAGGGGCTTTAAGAAGTGGGACCTCATAGGTATTTCTAAGATCGGGGATTTGTTGGAGATGGGCTCTCTAGCCTCGTTTGCTTCGCTGCAGTCTAAATACCAACTCCATGACTCCCAAACATATGCCTACCTTAGGCTTAGACACGCCTGGCACGCTGAGGGGTTGAACGTTGAGACACTGCCGGAATACGCCCCGTTAGAAGGTAGGCTCCTACAGGAGGAGATCCCAACCCAAGTCATATCCCTGACATATAAGACACAAATCAATAATATACCCGACAACCTTGGTCCGCTCCGTGCCAAATGGGAACTCACCACTGGCCCACTAGACAACATTGATTGGGAGGCGGCCCTTATGCACCCACGAGAAGTGGCAATTAGATTGCGGCTGCGCCTCATACAATATAAGATCCTACATAGAACCTATTTTGACAGGGCACGCTTACACACTATGGGGAGGGCTGAGAACCCAGATTGTCTTAGATGCCATACGGAGCGTGGTACGTACATACACACCCTCTGGGAGTGCAGACACATTCAAACCTACTGGCATAAGATAGTGAAAGAATTGAATGATATCCTTGGAGCTCAGCTGGGGTTGGATGCAAAGTTTCTCTTATTGGGTATCCCCACAGACATTGACCTGCCGCGACATCAGCTCATGTTGGCTAACTTAGGGTTGGTAGTAGCCAAGAGAGATATAGCTAAGTGTTGGGGGGCGCAACGACTTCCTACCCTCACAGAATGGAGGTCTAATATGGATCTCTATATGGTCGCAGAGAAGGTGATCTACAAAGCGAGAGGATGCCCGCGTAAATTCCGGAAAATCTGGAAGTCATGGATAGAGTACTATGGCCTAGACCTGGACGCAGAGGGGGGGGGATTAGACCTCTCGCAGGGCAGGACGGGGACCGGACATTAATACATGCACTAACTGACCCAATCACGGCAACTGTGATTGTATTAGAAACTACCCATGCGTCTGGATCTATGTGATATTGATTTAACCATGTGTTTCTCATTGGACTGTTTGCTGCAATACCTTCTGCCCAACATTGTACCTTACTGCCCGCAATTGAATATGTTCTGTGTATCAATGATTCCTTTTCTCCATTGTGTTTCGTTTTTCAAAAAACAAAATAAAAATATTTAAAAAAAAAAAAAAAATGAGCTAAAGAAAATCTACACCCAGCAGGAAGATATGTTTGTAAACGATATTTAGGGCTCAAAGTGTTTGCCCGATGATAATTCTGCGTATGATATTCTGAAGCACACAAGCCAGCTGTACCAATTATTGGTCATATTTCAGGTTGAAAGATACAGGAAAGAGAGGTCGTCCCATATGTGCATCTCCCCCCACCTGTGTGCCCTCACCTTTAGCTGACACTTATCCCACAAAGAACATTCCAACGGTCCACAATCGAATTCCATGACCTCATCATGCATTCCTATGTAGCCCACACGGCACAGCAAAAACTCTTGACAAGATATGACACATCTCTTTTCCTTCCAATAAACACACACAAAAGTATAAACATACATCCCTTTCCACTGCAACATATCATACAGACCACAAAAATAAAACTGGAAACAAGGACAAAAAAATCACACATCAGTCCAGGACAGAACCCCAGAAGCTGACACCAGTCCAAGTATTAGTTCAGAAGAACACACCCTCAGAAAGCAAATCACTCTTCACAACACACAGGATGGGCTGATTAGAGCCCCGTCATATCCTGTCTGGACTATTGTTAGTCAATAAACACTCGCCTCCCCAAAATACTCATTGCCAGATTACAAAGGCTATAAAACCAAACCAACGGAGTGTACCCTAACCTCTGCAGATGAGACCACATCACCCCTGCTCTGAAAGCTCTACACCGACTACCGTTTGATGACAGGACCACATTCAAGGTTCTCTGCACTGTCAACAACGCCTCAGGGGAAAAGGACCAAAGCAGCAGCAGAAAAGCATCACACTACACCCCAGCCAGAAACCTCTGTTTATCAGACGCTAACTTGATTCAGCAACGTTCGATCAAAGGGATGAAACATGGAGACAGATCCCTGAGAGTACAAGAAGCAAAACTGTGGAGAGCTTTCAGCCCCTCGTTGAGATATGAACAGACCACATCCAGCTCAGGAAGCCCCTGAGAAGTAAACTATTCAAACCAACTTACGAATGGGCCCTCCAGGCTTTCAGAGGCTGTGATCACAAACCATCAACCTTGAGCACCCTTTCTAATCATCATGTGTGCCCCTCCCCAATTACTTTTCCTTCTGATTGTACCCTGTTTTATTTCACATCCAGCTCTCTGAAGTAACTGAAAGGTTACACTACAGCAGCTTATAAACATCTATCATAACTAAATAACAATAAAGTTGCCAGCAGATTGCTGGAAGATATAGACCAAACCCTTAAGTCAATGACTCAATCTTTGTGCAGCATCCTGTGAAACCTCTGTCTAGTTAGATCAGACCACCTACAGGGACAATAAAGGCTGCATGAGGTATAGTGTGCCTGGGGGAATGGAACTCATTGGAGATCTGTTGGGCTAACCAAACAGTGCAGACTCCCACCAGGCAGCCAATGACATACAGAGCCCAAAGAAGCTGTGGTGGAAATGCCCATTGACTAAGTATTCACTTGCTCTCCAGAGGGCCCCTCCCACACAAGGCCCTGGTGCTCCATAAAAGTCTAACAGTCTCAGTCTTTTAGTGGGAATCCCATTTTGTGAGCGCTCCTGTGAGCTCCAAGAAGGATGTGCAAAGTTACAGACTGTGCTATGACTGCTCCCACCCTTTTGATTGGCTTGAATCACTGAAAGGTGAGGGACAGAGTGCACCCTCAAATCCAGACAGAGAGGTCCCTACCTATGGAACGAGGCTCTGACCAGGATTGGACTCGCCTATAGGGTAATCTGGCTGCGCCCCCTACAGGTCTGGTCTCACAGGGCAGTGTGTGGACTGTTTTTATGACTGTTTGTGGGACTTTTGTATGGGCTGGTGGGCTGTGTTTTACTGCTGATTTCTTTGTTCTACCACAAACATTGCCTATAGCAAACACAGATGCATGCAGTCTCCCACAGCTTGCAAAACCCATATACAGCCTGCCTTTACAACAGTTGCGTAGCAAGGGGTTTGCGGGGGGGGGGCGGTCCGCCCTGGACGGCACAAGTTTTGGGGGCAGCGCACTCCCACCCCGCTCTTACCTGTGGCCATCGTGGGGCGGCAAATGCAGGAATCTCCAGCACCCCCCCGCTCTTAGATGCGGTGGCCACGGGGCGGCAAACGCAGGGACCGCCACGGGCAGCCAAAGGTCTAGGTACGCTGCTGCTTTACAAGTTCAAATATGACTTAGATTTGCAAAGGTGGGCTGCATTTTTAGCTATCTGATTCGCTAATGGGGTCATTTTTTATTTGGCACCGGGGCATATTTTTGTGTCCCTTGTCTAACCCTAGCTCGGGCACTCAGATGTGTGTCTCAAGAGAGTCAGAGTCCTTCCTTACCTCCCTAATTGTGGTCTAATCTTTAAACAAACCTTTGAATGGTCTGCATTATAAGGGTGTCTAGGGAAATGCAGTTGCCAAAACACCTGGTCCATATTAGAACATATACTTCTTGGACAATCAGTGAGTTCCTCAATTACAAGGTAAGCATCCAATGCAAATAAGGAACTGAAATGAAAGAATTATCCTACAGAAATTCTATTCATCTCTGCATTCAGTAACATTGAACAGGCTAAAAGACCTCTTCAAAATCACTCAACTCCCTGGATGGAATGCATGCAATTAGACAATTTGCCAAATTTGCACCACATGTGCTGTCCACTGGAGCTACAGAGACTGTGTTAACTTGGCATAAAGCCAGCTGAAAAAGTCTGAGGAACATAGACCAAAGAGCAGTCAACATGAAACTCAGCCAAGATGACAAAAAGATAAATTGAACGTACAACTAGACAGAACTTGATGAATTTAGGAATAAAACAACAAACTGGATGCTATTTAATCCCAGGTCCAGGGAAAAATAAACAAAATTAAAAAACAAATTCTTAAAATTTAGTATAGTTCTTGTTCTGAAAAGAACTGAATGTTTATATATGAAAATGTTAGGAGAATCACAGCAGCTTTGTTTCTAATGATACTGCACACTTCCCAATGGAAGAATAGCAGAGAAGGTGAGAAGGGGGAGAACAAGAAGAGAGAACACAATAAGGATCTTGGAAGAGGGGTTAACGGTGGGGAGATGCAATGAGGAGGAGGGGGGGGTCCTCCTGGCAAGGTAACATAATATTATGGATTTAATATTTCCCTACAAGAACATCACAGCGAAAATACTGACTAATAAAATATTGTTGGGGGTAAGTATTTTTAGGTAAATATAGATTTGCTAAAGCCTCATATGTATACATTGACAAGATGGGGAGTTAAAATTATTAAAACTATACTAACCCACATATACTTATCTTGACAGTATTTTGGTAGTTAATATTTTGACTGCGATATTCTTGTAGGACGATATTAACATCTACAATATCCTGACATGTAACCCGCCTCCAGATAGGAAGACTCCAGTCAAAGCCTGGTTGAACTCACTAAATATTCTCTAGTGCAAACCTCCTGCCAATTAATACAACAAATTCCTAGGATTTGTTTTCAGTGGAACACTAAGGACCTTATTTAGAATTTGGTTGATGCGGGACATCCACCAAAAAGTGCCAGATGTCCTGTCCGCCCTGCTTAGAGAGTATAAGGTCACTTTGCACACTACGCAGAGCAGACAGGCATCTAGGGGCGGCTCCTCCATTTAGGCTGAGGAGCGTCGCTCCACTAACTAAATTGCCCCCCGAGATTAAAAATAAAATGGTAGTAAAGTTCATTTATTACCATTTTATTTTTTAATAACCCCGTCCTGAGCCAAGCATCAGGTATGGGGCGGGACCAGGCCATTGCTGACTGGCATCAGCAATGAGAAGTGATGGGCAGGGCACCTTCAATTTAAAGTGCGCATGTCTCTTTGGCCGACATACAGCCAGACATGTGCTTTTTGAACCTCTCTAACCCAGCTGCCTAAGCCAGCTGGGTTAGAGAAAGCATAGGGCTCTAGTGTCCTCGGGAGCACCAAAGGAGGCAGAGCCCTCAAATCCTGGCACTTCTCTCATGCTGCATGAGAGCAGTGGCAGGATTGGTTAGTGCAGTTTCCTGGGTCCCATGTTGGAGCCTGCCTCACGAAGACTCGAGCGAAGAGGACATTGTGCAAGGAAAGTAACTGTAATTATTTTAAAACTTATTTATTTTTGTCCCAACCGCCCACCACCCTCTGTACATGCCAGCCACCACTGCTTTTTGGAGAATGCCCCTCATCTGCCATACTCTAAATGAGCCCCCTAAGTCTCAATGGCCATTTAAATAACCTAAATAATGCATAAGTCCAATTGAAGCTACTCTCAGGGATAACAATCTATATTTCGAATTTGATTTCAAAACTCTAGTACAGTCCCTAATCCTATCTCGACTTGACTACCTACCTAAAGCCCGCCTTGCCACTTTCAAGACAACCTGACATGTGGCCAATTGACTACTCATTTGACAACATTACAGCTACCCTTACCAGGTTCCATTGGCTCCCGATTGTATATATGAACTAGAATGTTTGATACACAAGGCTGGCACAGAAACTAACTATTTCTGAAGTAACACACTAACTTCGAAGTGCTGAGTTTCTTCTTGTAGAGACACCAGCCTCCAAGGAACAGCCTCCAAGGAACAGCCTCCAAAGAACAGCCTCCATGGAACAGTTTCCAAAGAACAGCCTCCAAGGAACAGTTTCCAAGGAACAGTCTCCAAGGAACAGCCCAAGGAACAGCCTCCAAGGAACAGTCTCCGAGGAACAGCCTCCAAGGATCAGCCTCCAAGGAACAGCCTCCAAGGAACAGCCCAAGGAACAGCCTCCAAGGAACAGCCCAATGAACTGCCTCCCAAGGAACAGTCTCCAAGGAACAGCCTCCAAAGAACAGCCTCCATGGAACAGTTTCCAAAGAACAGCCTCCAAGGAACAGTTTCCAAGGAACCGTCTCCAAGGAACAGCCCAAGGAACAGCCTCCAAGGAACAGTCTCCGAGGAACAGCCTCCAAGGATCAGCCTCCAAGGAACAGCCTCCAAGGAACAGCCTCCAAGGAACAGCCCAAGGAACAGCCTCCAAGGAACAGCCCAATGAACTGCCTCCCAAGGAACAGTCTCCAAGGAACACCCCCCAAAGAACAGCCTCCAAGGAGCAGCCTCCAAGGTACAGCCTCCAAGGAACTAACTGTAAGTCAGGCCTTCTCCACATTTGCACCCCGGATCTGGGTGTCTTTTATACCTTCTCTCTTTACCCGTTCTTATTTACCTGTTTTCAAAAAACAGAGCTGAAGATTCTCTCATTTCAAAGACATTTTCAACAGTAAAAACTATCACCTTTGTGACTTAATCCTGTTTTTCATCCCTTCCTCCTATCATGCTCCCGACAGAAAGATTTACTGTTTCTTTCTCTACATCAAACATGTTTCCTGATATAATCTTTGTACATCTCTTTCTCGTACAATTTGTAAGCATTTGTAGTCTTATAAGTTAGTGCATTCCATGTTCTAGTATTAACTGTTACACTGTGCTAAGCTCCCTCTTGACCCTGAACTTTATTTTTACCATTTTTGCTTCTCATTCTTCAATTTATTTATGACTCGTCTTTTCTTTATGGACAATGTTTAACAGATAATGTTATTTCGTGGGATGCGTTGAACACCGTATGACTTTGTTTGTGCTATATAAAACTGCAAAAATACAATAAAAATAAATTATACAGCCTTTGTCCCTTTTCAGTTTCATCAGAGCACATGGTATGATTGGCTGCTTAACTCTCATTTTGTGGGTTGCCACAAAATGGGACTCACTCCTCAGATATACACCATGGCATAGTGGCTATCCTCGGGGGCAGTGTGCAACTCCTGGGCACTTTCTTATGCACTTTTCCACTACATCCATATGTAGGCGCAGCTACATGCTTGCAGCAACAGGGTTTAAGCAATCTCTCACATAAGCTCATGACAGGAAAAACATTTTGCACATAGGCCACACAGCACCAGCACACTTTCTATCCATCTGTGTCCTATATCTTTCACTTTTTTGGTTCCAATTTCATGCATAGGCACAACAGCACAACAAGATAAGAGCACAACTCTGGCCAACACGCATCAAAAAATACCATGCAGGCGAAATGGCAGGAACGGACTCTTCCATCCATAGTACTCACATGGAGTAGCGTGCTACCTGTCCACAGCTGCACCTTGGCGCATTGCCGGGGGGGGTGAAACACTATATAAATGCAACTTCAATACACAATCCAACCACTCAAACCGCTTTCTGGTATCCAACACAACTGCTTAAGAGTTGTTATAGGGAATCCAGCAAAGCTACTCATGAAGAGATATAGCCTCTTTACAAGAGGGTACATACTATGATAAATTAAAAGAACACTATGGCACATGTGACGACTCTTACAATTGCATACCGCTTGCTGCATCTCACCCTGTTTTGCAAAGGTACTCATTGAAGGCCTTGTTTGCAGAATATTATGCACTGACTTTGATTGCAATGATGTGTGGCCTATAAACTTAACTCATTATAGTGATACAAGTCAGTGGTGTTCCTGCATGTGTTTATGCAGCCTTTGTAGCCGTGTATCAAAGAGATGACTTGCTTAAATGTTGACAACATCCTCTTATTTCTACCAATGTTGAGTAAATTACCACTGGGACAGTAAGCGTATCACACAGCAGATTACTCTTTTTTGCAATTTGTAGCAAACAGTGGAGTTTTAACCTACCCTATTCTAAAAATTAATATAATGAGACTACCTAAAAAGTGGTGGCTAATGATGAATAACCCGTAGCCTCAAATTTGCAACCATCAAGTTCTACCTATATTTCTTTTTTGTTTTCTTGCAGGTCATTCTTGACACTTCAAAGGCAGGTTTCTTACATATTTGCATGGGCTAGCTCTCCTGCTCTTGTTATGTTATTGTTTGTAAATCAGATGTTATTGGCTGGTAGATCTCAAAGCACCTTGCACAATATGGTGTAGGAGAGACTCCTCACAGGTTACCTGATGTTTTACAAGTTATTCCCTGGGTGGAGTGATTTGTCCTGAAAATTAGACTGCCATGGATGCTTTTCCTACAGAAGGGTGCTGAATTGTAATTGATGTTCCCATGCCTTGCGTAAACAGGTCATCCATGAGGGCCACCTTAAATCCATCGCAACGTTTAAGTTTTTATTTCTGATTTCTTCATCACATTAGTTTTCTACTTGATAAAGGGAATCCCACAAAATGCTACCTTGTGAATTTGTATTGTGGGCAGGCAGGGTGCAGCCTCTCAATGCCTAGCTGATCGTGACATATGGAAATGTGGAGGTGTCCCTCGGTTGCACCATGAGCCAACTGCTTCTCTGCACCCTGAAGTCACTGTACAGGCTCTCATGTACTCTGCCAGTGTATTACTCCAGGAAATAAAGAATTTCAATCTGAGTCCTGATTTTTGTGTGCAGGTAAGTGGAAACTGTATATACAAATAACTGCTCTGTGGTTGCAAATTCCCTAATCCTGACTCACAGAATTTGGATCTGTGGACAATTGCACACAGATTGCCCATTGGAGTAAATTTCTGACCAGTGACGGGACAGGGATTGTTCCTGGATCCATGCATATAATACATTTGCAGAAGTCACAAAAAGCCATTGGGTTCTAGGTATTTAAGATTATTTTCAGGTCCTTTCCCAGCAAGGAAAGTTACTCAGGTGAACAGCAAAGACAACACAAGTTCCGCGGTGAGGCAGGAAAGGGTGCGCCCTTATTTCAAAGGGTTGCAAGGTAAGGATTTATCCATGAGGAAAAATATTTTCCCCATGGAGTACAAAATTAAACCATTACTGATTTTTGAACATTGTACCTATGCCAGTGGATTACCCCCTTTTGGACAATCAACTACACTATGCAGTGGACCATGTACATGCCAGGAATTATCAGTTTGGGTAGATTTCCAAAGTATACTCCATTGGTTGTGTGTAAAACCTTCAAAATGCATATATCTACACATACTGTAGGAAGAAGTCAAAGATGCATAGATGTACGCATTTTCTGTTAACCGGACCCCTGCACTGTAATGTGATACAAGTATGAGTCCGGTACATATACGGCTTTCCTGAATGTACACAGTCCCAGTATCCAAGTATTTACTTTGTTATTCGTCTTGTTGCTCAAGTGTACTGTCATCAAAGGTTAAACCAATATGTTTTATTCATTTACTTATTTGAAAATATATTTATTTTCCCGTATTTGTATTTTGTCGTTGCTTCTGTGGCAGGCTTTTTAGACCATTCGACTTATCAGCAACTTCCCAAACGCATTGTAAGAATTTCAGTATTTGTCCTGTGCAAAAATTCCTAAGTACAAGTGTCTGCGGCAAACCTCTGCAAATATACACCCAACAGCTCGATTTCTATTCCAGATGAAAACATTAACAAGAAGTAGGCCTTTTCACACTCAAAGTGGGAGTTGTGCCAGATCAATGTGACTTGTTTCCTACTATTTAGCATAGATTTTATAAATACAAGTGATCATTCGGTCTGGCTTGACAGTGTAGTTGTTTGCAGTACCTATTGTTTACCAATTCTTTAAAATGTCTATAGAATGTGCTTTGGGTCCACTCAGAAGAGTAACACTCTCTCAGGTCATGCCAATGGCTGTTTGGTGTATCATTCCACCTTACAAAAAGTACTTTCTTTAGAGCGCATCAGGAACTATTTTACAGTTGAAAAGCGCACCCAGCCATCATGCTGTGTGCCTAATTTAATTCTTTATCTTCTATTTACATTCTATACTGGAAGGAATCTGTTTTTGTTGCTTTTCCCAGGATTTCATGCTTTAAACAGCGTTTTTGGATGTAACACATGTTAACAGCATTTTTGTATGCCTCCATTTACATTTATTGGACATTAAAGCCAGACCTATTGACCATACAAGTCCTTGTTTTTCTGTTCCACATACACCATGAAATCTTTAGCCCGATTGTGAGTAGGTTGGAAAAGATACAATAGTTACCACATCAAATAAATACCATTATCCTGTAGTGAGCTATTTATCATTAGAGGTAAATACCGGCTATTCTGAGGGGTCTATTTACTAAGATTTAACGCCATGTTTGTGTCACAAAAGTGAGGCAAAGTTAGCGACATCTTTTTTTTTACTAATTTACTTTAGCGCTGAAAAACACTCGAAATTAGCACAAAGCAGTGCATAGCGCTGCTTTGCATTACTTAGTACCAAGGGGGCATACCATGGTTGATACAAGGGCGTTCCCATGCAACGACCCAAGGTTTCTGATGCTAAACCCTATTTACTTAAAAGAGTATACAGGGTTTAGAGTGAGAAAATAGCGCCTATTTCAAATAGGCGCTATTAAGGAGAAATGCTTTTATTTCTCGTTTCTTTTCCGACTTTGTATGTGTGCTGCACTGCACAGCACACATACAAAGTGGGAAAAGGTTTCTAGTTAGTCTAAGCATGGTATTTTGTACTGGAAGGGTACGGGGCCAATGCGGAGGAGACTGACAACAAACACATGCACTCGTATGGCGTGCTAAGAAGAAAGTTTAAAAAAGTACGTTGGGAAGCATGCGGACAGTAGAAGGACACTGGCTACGGACAGGAAATTGTACTTGGTCCAAGCTCCACAGAATGGACAAACACTCAATGCAGAAAAGGAAACAGGAGGCTCTGCCGAATCAGAAGCAGGGAAACCAGAGTGGCATGGAAGATAACCAACAGTAAGTAATGGGTGGTCTCTAAGCCCTTTTTAAGCTTTTTTTAACAAGAAATTTTGCAAGCACAGCACAAGCGCTGTAAAGGCAAAACCTAAAAATGGCAAGAAAAACACAAAGTTGGCACACATTTATTCATAACAGAGAACAAATCAATGTGCCTTCTCACAAAGCAGCGTGGCTCTGTTCACCTCAGAACTATTTTTCAACTACGGTTTTCAAGACTACATTGAGCCATGGCATAGACTCTCTACCGGCTAGACTCTCACTTTTCTAGACTGCTTATGCAGCTTTCATGGAACTTTACATAAGAATTGATTTTACTTTCATTGCTATACCCACACTGGCATAGCAGGGGTGCCACGGTTCCTAATGCAAGCAAGGGAATTACCACCACCAACCTAGGGCAGTAAAAACAGCTATAATTGGGGTACAGTTGACCCCTCAGACCTCTGGGCTGCAATGCCACTGCACCTGCTGCACTCTTGATAACCAAGCCCCTGTATACCCACCGACATTGAGAGCTGAACCTCTGTGAGTGGAAACCATCGATGATGATGAAATGGCCATCATCCTAGGGGTGTAATATGACAAGACAATCGCATGCTGTGGTTGGTCTATAAGGTAGACGGCAAACACATGTACCTGCGTGCACTGGCTGGCACACAAACTTGACAGCTCAAGCCCTGGAGCCATGTACTTCCTCTCTAAACAGGCAGAGAGTACATTACATATTTA
The DNA here is from genome assembly GCA_963921515.1 of Calotriton arnoldi. Lineage (NCBI taxonomy): Eukaryota > Metazoa > Chordata > Amphibia > Caudata > Salamandridae > Calotriton > Calotriton arnoldi. Next base: position 1,083,465 of record CAWUFW010002561.1, on the reverse strand, counting down.
CACGCTGGGGGGCATGTCTCGACTAGTGGCCTAGAAGAGCTACGCAATGCTGCCAAAGGGCAAGCGCACTATTGCACACATCCTTAAGAAGTGACACAACTGGATAAGTGGGAGGAACGGCAAAACCAACAAGGCAGGGGAAGCTAAATCTAGCTACACCAAGGCCTAAAAAACTCTTCAAGGTTTGCCACACAAGGCCTCCCCGCTTTTTTTTTTTTTGCAGTTATGACTTATTGTTCGTTCTGGCATCGACGGCATGGCAGTTCGGCTTCAGCCAAATATGTCTGCGGTGTTGTTGAGTATTTGTTAGAACAAACGTTTGTTAAAGAAATACAGGACGTTTTGGTTGCTGGAGACACCAACAAGATTTGTTGGTCGAAAGAGCACAAACTGAAGTTTTACTCAATAAAATGTTTCGAACAATCTGCTAACTATTACTAGTTGGATAGTGCTGCAAAAAGCCACACTACATGCCGATGGAGGGAGTAGCTGAGGTCAGTAGATTCTGCTCTGCTAGAAATTCTCATTGTCAAGTTAAATGTGGTTTTATAATTTGGCAGGTGATTCACCTAATTCTGGGGCAAAGGAGGCCACACGAAGGCCTGCCTGCCAAATCGAGGGGCTTATTTACAAGTCCCTTGCGCCGCCTGTGCGTCTCTTTTAATATGGGAAATAGTGACGTACCGCGGCTCAGGAGGGGCTTGTATATAAGTCCCCGAGAGTTCGCTGTGGCGGTTTTTGTTTTTTTAACAAAAATGTATTCCGCTGACAAGGTAGAAGCATTTTTATCTAAAACACCCTATGTTGCCTGGCGCATGATGCCGCAAAGGCATGAGTGACCAGCTGCCATGTTTTTAAATGGTAAATCTTATGTCATTTGTTAATGTTAATTGCTGTGATTTTTCGTCAATGTTCTTGAAATGCTGGGTGTAATATATATGTAATCAGCATCACAAAACACAGCACACATGTGATCCTGCCGACACCGTGGGGCTTATTTACAAGCCCCTTGCGCCGCCGGTGCGTCACTTTTAATATGGGTTTTTAATACGGTGTCTGCCTCCAACGGCCAGTGATTGCCCAGCACTGAGGATGTTTACAGCCACGGCTCTGCCATTGGACACACAGTGGTTCCCCAACCTCAAAATGGGTGGAAGAACTGAGGCATTCATGCAATTTTTGATTCAAGTCCCATACCTGCCAACTCCTAAATGACCGCAATAGCTTTTCACTTCAACTCAACTGTAATAGGAAAATATTGCTGGCTGATTCCAGTGTCATGGTTATTAAAACTGGTTGTTGTTTTCAGTTAGGATTTTCATTCAACCAATAGAATGCCCTATTGTTTTTCCACTCGAAACATTTTTTTAGCCACATGGAAAATATTTTTCCAGATGGAAATACGTTGGCCTTCTTCAACTTCCTGGAAAATAGGGGTGTTTATGTGTCTTTCACAAACAATTTCTACACGTACTTTATCCTTTTTTGCAATAACATTCAATGCATAAATTAGTTTAGTTATTTTTATGTACATTTCTTCTATATAGCAGCAAAACCGAGTAGCACCTGCGTGCTTTACAAAGAACAAACAATTCCAAAGAGTTTTTTTCCCCACAATGAAAACATAGCGCATAGAACCAGCAGCCCAAGCTTGGAGATGAAGCAAATGTCTACATCATGGATGCAGCACAGTGAACAAATGGGACATAATTTGGTAAGTTAAGTCAGAGAGCAGTGAGGGTGGATCATAAAGTGGTATGATAGATGGAGAGATTAGTAGGGGGAGTAGAGCATACTAAATGTGTGGAATTGGAAGTGTCATCAGGAGTAGTAACAGGGCCACTGGAATTATGCAGCAGGGTTGACTAAAATTTGCAGCAAGAAAAGTCAAATTATGTGGCACAAAGAGGCACATTTTACAATAGCGTTACTGTATTATTTAGCCATTTTTTACACACTAACGCAGTCCAGGCAAAATATCCGCCTCATTAGTTAGTACCAGTTAAACACCCAAATATAGCAATTAGCAACAAAAAGGTGACCAGTCCACCTTTGCAGAGAGCCTTCCAGTTTGCTGTAACATGTTGCAATGTTTTTAGTAACTGTAACTTTTGATCCATTTGAACTAGAATTTGTTTTGTTAAAATCTGTAGATAATGGAGCAAATGATGGATTATGTCACAAATATAGCGAATCCATAGCTATGTGGAAAACGTAGCAGATGCAACACCGCATAATTGCAGCGGCCCTGAGTATGAGTTACAGGCTATGCTGGAATAGCGATAAGAGAGGAGAGTTAGGTGCAAGTTATGAATTCAGATGGAGCAGAAAGAAGGGAGTTGTGATCTTTCAAGAAAACATCTGAAGGTTTCTGGGAATGCACTCCAAAGGGTGAAAGCAGCAACCGAGAAAGACTAGTAATTATCCCAATAATGTACGATTTGTTTTTTAAATTCAAGATGGGAAGTGACTGTGAAAAACATTGGGAAATTTTGTGAATGCCCACAAAGTTTAGAATATGATGGCGTTTACACCTTTCCCTTCGCCATCTCCTTACCTTTCCATTGGGACCATCCATATTGTAATCCATAATTTTAAAATTATGAATGCAGAAAATCTACTGCACATTAATCCGGTGTTCCCATTCGTATCTGAATATGGCATATCTCATTCTTATATCCTGGTTGTATCTCTGAAGCAGATTTTAGGTAAAGGGCCCTATATGCGGGGAAAAACAGGGGCTGCTCTGCAAAAAAGGAAAAATAAAATTATAATAACACGCTGTTATTATAAATTTATTTTTCCGTGTTGAGGCAGTTCTGCGGGCGGGGCTGGGCTGCTCACAGAGCAGGGGGAAGAGTGGTTGGGGCACTTTCTAAGTGCACATGACAGTTTGGTCGGCCACCTTGGGTCAGCCAAACAGTCATGCACACTTAGCATGTTCTCCACCGGGCTGTTATGCACAGCCTGGGTGGAGAACATGCACAGCCTCCCAGTCCCTGTCTGAGCGCCCAACCACAGCAATCAGACCAATCACGACGCTGCTGTCATGGTGACAGCAGCATCGTGATTGGCTTAGGGGAGTCTGGGAGCCTGTGTGCTTCTGGTTCACACAGAAGCAGAGGACGGAAGAGAGGCAGCAGCCGGCTGGCCGGAAGGCAGGTAAGTGATCTTTTCTTTTTTTTTTGTTCTTCTCTTTTTTTTTAACCCCCCTCCCCCTCCCCCTCACCGCCCCACCACTACTGCCTGGGAGCAGCTGCCACTGTGGAAACATAGAGGGTCTCCGACTGTGCAGGGGTAATAAAGGCATTGCGAGGTATAGGGAGGGGGCTAGGAGGTCATAGAGCTTGAAATCATCATGGGTGCGATCATGGTTCATTTTATGGGATCCTTTTTTAGGTTCTCTTTTTCCTCCTGTAGGACAGATGAGAGAATGATCCAGTAGTACCAGTGAAGTCCTAGTCTGGCTAAAGCTCACTTGGTCTGAAACCAGGTTACAGAAATATCTATGCTGTAAGTGCAATAAACCACTGAGTGATCGGGCGGGACTGGGAAACCAGAAGCAGCCTTGGCAAAAATGCTCCAAAATAGCCCAGTTCCATTTGTCTTCTTGTGCTATCGATCTCTTTCCATCCACTCATTCTCTCTCTCTCTCTCCTTCTCGCCTCTCTCTCTTCTTCCTTTCTTATCACTTTCCCCCCTCCCTCCCCCTATTTCTGGAGTTGGGGTAAGTAGCATAGGCACCAGGAGAGGTCCTGGGCTTTCAAAGCTGGACTCCAAGTACAACAGCCCACCAGAGAAATGCCGATGGAATTAAAGGCCTGTCCAGCCCTTTGAGTGACCAACTACAAGTCGCAAAAGGTGGAGCAAAAAAATTATACTGGATGGAGTACTCAAGCATAGGTCTGGGAAACCTCGGATCTCTACTGTTACTACCACTAGATTTGAGCCCATGACTGTGATGCTAAGAGCAAACTACAGGTCTTAGGATGCAATGTACTGCTTACTAAACTAAAGGAAAAGCGGTGCAGAGACAGAATATCGAGTAAAAAATATCGAATTGCACAAAGATCGTGGGTCAGGAATATCGACAGACAATTTCTCGTGGTCAAGAATATCGATTTTAGGTAAGTAATATCGATTTAAAAAATATCGAAGTGTTTAATATCGTTTGCAAAAATACAGTTGTTAAAAATATCGATTTTATATTAATGTTATGCATTTTAGTATATATTTTATATGTGTGTGATGTATGTTTTTTTGTATAAGAATTGTTTGTTTGTTTATTATATGCGTTAAAATTTTAGTAGTTATTAGATTTTTTTATTTGAATTTTGCGTTTTTAGTTCTGTAGCGGGTTGTGGGTTTATAGGAGAATAGGGTTGGAAGTAATTTAATTATATTACATTTATTGAATAATTTATTAATATTTGTTTAATTGAGATGTTATAGTGTTAAATGTGTAAATTAATGTATTATTAATTATTTCATAATTAGTTAATTAATTTTAATTAATTATTTGACAATTAATTATGGCAATTGTGTAATTAATTTTAGGTGTGTTGTGGTGTTTATAGGTGAAATGGTGGGAAGGCTGGGAAGTAATTATTTTTTAATTGATTAATTAATAATTAGTTGTCAATTTTAATTAATTAATTAGTAATTAATGATGGTAATTGTGTAATTAATTTTAGGTGTGTGTTGTGGTGTTTATAGGTGTAAATGGTGGGAAGGGTGGGAAGTAATTTATGTTTTATTGATTAATTATTAATTTGTTGTAAATTAATTTAAATTAATTAATTAGTCATTAATTATGGCAATTGTGTAATTAATTTTAGGTGTGTGTTGTGGATATTATAGTGTTAAAGAATGTATACTCAATGAATGTTTATTATCTTATTTATTAATAATTTTTTTAATTCATTATTCATTATGTTAATTATGGAAATAAATTTAAATAAAAATGTTGAAGTCTTTTTTATTGGTGTGGTGTTATAGGGTAGGAAATAAAATAGATACATTTATGTTTTAAATAATTTGTTTGGTTAATATTTGCTCCTTTTAAATAAATATTGTTTATAAATGTATTTCTTACTTTATTTTATATAATATTTGTACCTTTTTGTTATATGTAATGAATATTGTAATATGTGTTCTTTTTATATGTTTAATATATTTAAATGTATATTTTTAAAATATTGTTTATTTATTTTTAAGATTATTTAAATTTTTTCAATTGTTTAAATGTTATTAGTAATTTTTGTTTCTCTGCTATCCAATACTTTCCCTACTGTTGCACTCACTGAAGTGGGAATAGTAATTTTTACCCCTCTGCTTTCCAGCACTTTCCCTACTGTTGCACTCATTGGGAGTGGGAATAGTAATTTTTACCCCTCCGCTATCCAGCACTTTCCCTACTGTTGCAGTCACTGGAGTGGGAATAGTAATTTGTACCCCTCCCCTATCCAGCACTTTCCCTACTGTTGCAGTCACTGGAGTGGGAATAGTAATTTGTACCCCTCCCCTATCCAGCACTTTCCCTACTGTTGCAGTCATTGGAGTGGGAATAGTAATTTGTACCCCTCCCCTATCCAGCACTTTCCCTACTGTTGCAGTCACTGGAGTGGGAATAGTAATTTGTACCCCTCCCCTATCCAGCACTTTCCCTACTGTTGCAGTCACTGGAGTGGGAATAGTAATTTGTACCCCTCCCCTATCCAGCACTTTCCCTACTGTTGCAGTCACTGGAGTGGGAATAGTAATTTGTACCCCTCCCCTATCCAATACTTTCCCTACTGTTGCACTCACTGAAGTGGGAATAGTAATTTGTACCCCTCCACTATCCAATACTTTCCCTACTGTTGCACTCACTGAAGTGGGAATAGTAATTTTTACCCCTCTGCTTTCCAGCACTTTCCCTACTGTTGCACTCATTGGGAGTGGGAATAGTAATTTTTACCCCTCCCCTATCCAGCACTTTCCCTACTGTTGCAGTCACTGGAGTGGGAATAGTAATTTGTACCCCTCCCCTATCCAGCACTTTCCCTACTGTTGCAGTCACTGGAGTGGGAATAGTAATTTGTACCTCTCCGCTATCCAGCACTTTCCCTACTGTTGCAGTCACTGGAGTGGGAATAGTAATTTGTACCCCTCCGCTATCCAGCACTTTCCCTACTGTTGCAGTCACTGGAGTGGGAATAGTAATTTGTACCCCTCCGCTATCCAGCACTTTCCCTACTGTTGCAGTCACTGGAGTGGGAATAGTAATTTGTACCCCTCCCCTATCCAATACTTTCCCTACTGTTGCACTCACTGAAGTGGGAATAGTAATTTGTACCCCTCCAATATCCAATACTTTCCCTACTGTTGCACTCACTGAAGTGGGAATAGTAATTTTGACCCCTCTGCTATCCAGCACTTTCCCTACTGTTGCACTCATTGGGAGTGGGAATAGTAATTTTTACCCCTCCCTATCCAGCACTTTCCCTACTGTTGCAGTCACTGGAGTGGGAATAGTAATTTGTACCCCTCCTCTATCCAGCACTTTCCCTACTGTTGCAGTCACTGGAGTGGGAATAGTAATTTGTACCCCTCCCCTATCCAATACTTTCCCTACTGTTGCACTCACTGAAGTGGGAATAGTAATTTTTACCCCTCCTCTATCCAATACTTTCCCTACTATTGCACTCACTGGAGTGGGAATAGTAATTTTTACCCCTCCGCTATCCAAAACTTTCCCGACAGTTGCACCCACTGGAGGGGGGAATAGTAATTTTTACCCCTCCGCTATCCAGCACTTTCCCTACTGTTGAACTCACTGGAGTGGGAATAGTAATTTTTACGCCTTTGCTATCCAGCACTTTCCCTACTGTTGCACTCACTGGTGTGGGAATAGTAATTTGTAATCCTCCGCTATCCAACACTTTCCCTACAGTTGCACTTTTTGGAGTGAGAATAGTAATTTTTGCCCCTCCGCTATATAACACTTTACCTACTGTTGCACTCACTGGAGCTGGAATAGTAAATTTAATTCTTCCGCTATCCAACATTTACCCTACTTTTGCACTCACTGAAGTGGGAACAGTAAATGTTACCCCTCCGCTATCCAACACTTTCCCTACTGTTGCACTCTTTTGAGTGGGAATAGTAATTTTTACCCCTCCCCATCCAACACTTTACCTACAGTTGTATTCACTGGAGTTGGAATAGTAAATGTAATTATTCCGCTATCCAACATTTTCCCTACTGTTGTATTTATTGTATTGCGAAATGTACGTTTTAATTTTTAATAGTTTAATGTTTTAATTAATTATAGAATGTTTTTTCCATTTTAAGTTATTGATTGATATATATATATATATTTTATTTTTATATAATTTAAAAGTTTAAAAATTAAATAAAGATAAAGTTAATAAATTATTTTAAAGTAAATATATGTATATGTATAAATTATTGTTTGTGTTTATATTTTTTAAATTAAGTTTATTTTTATATTTAGTTAAAATGTATATTAAATTTAATTTATTTTGTTAAAGATAATATTAATATTTTATATATTTAATATATATTATTTTATTTATATTTTAAATCAATATTTTTTACATCTATATTTTTAATTTCGATATTTTTGATTCGATATTTTTGTACTTGCCTGTTTAAGTATAGGGAGTGGATATTTTTGCATTCTATATATTTTTTTCGATATTTTTAACATCTATATTTTATACTTCGATATTTTGTCAGTGAACCAGGAGAAGCTGATGGTGTGAAACATGACATGGGGCTACTTGGCAGCTATGGAGTTTCATGTATCCCCTCACATGGGTCCACTTGGCAGCTGTGGTGTTGCTTTTAGCGCGTAGGTTCATAGGGAAATTTTCACAGCCTCAAACCCAGAATCATGATTTCCTGGCTTTACTTTCACCCTGAAGAGAAGCATTACCCGTATCAGTCATCTCACCAGTTAAAGGTAATGATCAATGGTGTTGCTCTTTCATTCTGTTTGGCACCATCTTGGATCGCTCCATTTGAACTGATAATCTTCCAAAATATTTTCAGGCATGATGGATAAGGTTTTCACAATATTCAACAAATCAAACAGAATAATGACGGCACTAGCAGAAGCAGCGCATTGGTTCCATGGTAGACGTGTCCTGGTAGAAGTAGGGCAAGCTTCCCTAACACTCAGGGGCCGATTCCGATCTCGGCCGGTAGGGCTCCGAATCGCATTCGGCTTAACCGGATCCGATTCGGAGCCCTCTTTCCCAACCGATGCGAGTGCTCGCGAAATCGCCGACCGACTCGTTCGCGGGACCCAACCGCACCGACCGACTCGCACGGACACGACTCGCACCGCGCAATGGAAACGTTCCCCGGCCGGGTAAGTACGATGAGCGCCTCGAGCAGTCCGACCGACTCGCGCAGTCCGGCTCCAAAAAGCAGTCGGAGCCGCACTTTGGGGGTCCGTGTCGGACCCTCCTGTACGCGCAGCCGCGCGAGTCGCACACAGGGGGACCCATGGGTCCCCCTACCTGTGCATGTACGGCGCGAGTCACTTCGACGCGTACCCGCTGTAGGGGGCGCCTTGTTCGCCTCGCACCCATTGAGTCAATGGGAGCCCGCGTACGCAGTTGTACGACCGGCTCCCATTGACTTCAATGGGAGTCCGACCGAATCGAGTCCGATTGCATCCGAACGCATCGTACTCGTTCGGTCGGACTGCTAGGGTCCGATTCGGTCGGAAATCTCTCCGGGTCCGGCTCGGTCGGGGAGATTTCCGGCCTGAATCGGAATCGGCCCCTCAGTATTGACTTATAAGACCATTTTTGTGGGCCCCCTGTCTGGTTGCTGAAGGACTCCACTTACGTCCTACCAGATGTCTGTCTCTGAGTTTGCTATGGGTATAGTTGATGCCTCAAACTGGAGTTTAGTGTTAGATTTGGGAGGACACTAGGATTACCATAGAACACTCCCCAAACACACCCAACCTTCAGAGCCCAAGTTTAGTGTGACCAAAGACTTTTGGCATCCTGAAAATTCCCAAAGTAGGTAGGGTTGGCCATGGGAACATTTACCCCACTGGGTACGGCGTGCGCAGGTGTCATTCCCACCACTAGCTAGTACCAGGTATAAAACTGGCACCTCCAGGCACCCACTTCAAAACACTTCCGGGACCTGTGGAAGATCAGAAGAGGACTGGATCTGCGGTCTGTGACTTGAGAGGAGCTCTGAAGGGCTGGAGCTGCTCCCACTTGTATTCAAAACAAAAAAGTGGACTCCAAGGGTCATAAGGCTCCTGAGCTGACCAGTGGCAATTGGACCTGGACTGGATCCTGCTGTTGGCCTCTGCCTGACACCCTGTGAGTCTGTAAGTGCCTCCCCTGAAGTCCTGGGGTTTTAGATATATACTCCAGTGGTGAATTGGAACTAAGTCAGAAGGTAAGATTTTTGACCAGGATGAACCTGGTTGGTGTCTCTGACCAGCGCTTCATCATGGTCAGTATCAAATTGCACCTAGGTCCCGGTCTACCGCAACTATTGACTATCATTGGCGTTTTGTGCTGTTTGGTGTTATTTCAACTTAAAACTCTAAAACTTCATATCTCCATTTCCCCTTATTAGGTTTTTGCCATTTTGGTGTCATTTTGTTTATTAAACTTTGCTCTATTTTCTAATTGAGTATTTTTATTGTTTTGCATTCAGACTTTATTACTGTTTTAGTACTACATAAATACTTTAAACATTGACCCAAGTTAAGCCTGTCTGCTCTCCGCCATAGCTACCAGGGGTTTGAGCTCAGGTTAATTGAGTGACTTTGAGGGTTCACCCCGACAACGGTTGTGATTGTTCCTTGAAATGGATAGTCACCCTCCTTAAATAATCCAATTTCTTAAATGTGCCTTTTATTACATTACAGGCCGAGACTTCTATTTATTACTTAATCTGCTTTACCCCACATTACCCTGCATTAGATGACAGAAGGTGATTTCTGAGCATCAGAAGAAGAAAGGATATTCCTCACATTCACTGAAAGGGATTACATTCCTTGTTTGACTCTAGGGTAGACTAAAGGAGTTTACTCTGATATTTTATCCTGCATTTTTTAAAAGTTGGAATTTACTCTAATTATTTTTTTCTCTACAGGATTAAAAAGGTAATAACATTAACTACTTTACTCTACATCCAGTTATATGAGATGGCATTCATTACTTTGCACTAAAATACAAATTAGAAGATTCAGTAACAAGCATATGGCACATGTAACACACAGACAAACGAAGCGTAAGCATAGATGCCATGTCATAGCTTGTGTGTCACATTCAGCCAATCCTGGTATATTCGCAAAGTGCACATTGCATTTTGGGATTTGAGGTTTGACATTTCTCATTAGGGGGCATGCTCCCAAATGTCTCTGTATGCAAGGCATCACACAAGGCATGGGGATACTTGTTATTGACAGTTATATGTAGTGTAGTAAACTACTACTCTGTTATTCCCCACTGTACTGCTCTATTGGAATGTATCATGACATCATAGAATTCTGAGTGCCTCTCTGTGATTAGAGTGTCAGTTGGTCATCTCAGGCTGAGCAGCTAGGAGCTTGCTCCTGGTGAGGCTGCATCTGTACCTCCTATCTCCTCCTAGTAACCTATCCTGGAACCAAGCTACAATAAAGGATTATTCTACCTTTACAGCTGGACGTTGCATCTTCCTTTACAACATGTAGCCATCCCTCACACACACACACACTCATCACAGGCGCAGAACAGGCAGCAGCAGTGCAACCTTCTCTCACATTTTAATTGCAAAATACAATTTTAATTCTACCATCAAGTTCTTTAAACTAGGCTACCTTAACTACACTGTATACAGGACACTTAACATTTCAAATTGTCCTATACTTCTGCTTCAATACATCCTCCAACATAAAAATCGTGCTGAGGATTTATTTTAATTATAACACTTAATTTTTAAAATAATACAATTCCACCAATAAGCATCATCTCGATTTGCAATAATCTCTGAGAAACCCTGGGAAACGCTTTTGAAGCATTACTTGTCACCTACAAGTTCAGAAGCGCAGCAAGGATGCCTTGGGCCCTGGTACAAGCAAGGAAAATGGACCCTTATATTGCTATTAGGGTAGTCAATACAAACATTTTCAGGGTTGGATGGGCCCCGGTGCTGCTGCGCCTGATGCACCAATGATAGCTACGCCCATGTACATGTTGCCAAATGTGATCTTCAGTAACAGGAAGGAAGGCACATGATCTCAATTTCTTAACTGCTTTTAAATAATTCAAAGTTCTACAGTTGATCATCTTCAGTCACTGAAACCAACTGAGAAATCAAAGATATTAAAAATGCAAGGGCATTTCTACTCAAAGCCTCATGGGCTCCACCAATGAGGATTGTTCTTCTCCTAAGAGCTTCATGAATGTCTTTTTAAATTCACTCATCCAGTGAACAGCTTCATTTCACATTAACTGGACATTATATTTCCAATTTTATTATATTAAATTAAAATAATGAATTGATGGTATGTCTTTAGTAGGCATCGTTCAAAGGCTACTAAGTCTGGGCTCATTTGTCTGCCAAATAGCAGGCTTCTGTTACATGCTTTGTGAACATTTCAATAAATGGACAGTGTCTTTTTGTGTTTTAATGCAAACTTTTTTTTTAATTTTCATTTGAAATCGCAAAAATGGAAACAAAACATCAAAAAAACATGACATTAGTCAGCACTCTCAAGATACCTTGAACTTAACTTTGAATCGACCGCAGTGAACCTGGGTTATCTGCATTTATTATATATATGCTGAACCAATGTAAAATACGCCTTTCCCCACTTTCGCAAGAATCTAAAGGCCCATCTTCTGCTGCAACCTCTTGGTTGTAGGACAACCCATAGAGTCAAGTCAACTGGTAAGGTGCCTAAACCCTAAAGAGTTCCCAGGCTTCTGCTTACTGGATTGTTCTATTAACTGGAGATTCACAACTGACCTGCAGTGCAGTGAGTGCTTTAGACCTACACTTGGGCCCTTGACCACGGACCAATAACCTTGAATTGAACTTTAATTTTTGACCTTGGATTCAGGTTTTGTCCCTCTTTCTAGAACCGTTGAATGGATTCCGCTGCTCCAGTTTCCTCCTGTGTTCTGTATTTATCTTCGACCTGCATTCCTGACTAATTTCAAGGATGCAGAAACAGTACAAGGGGTTGCATTACTGCAGGCTAAATTGCATTTTGCCAGTGAAGTACTCCCTATCCCGTAAAATAAGCACATTTTCACACAATTTTTTATCATTTTACATCGACTAGTGGTAGTGCCCTAGGAAAGCTGCCTGACCTAGCCTTGTAGAAGTGCCAGCCTGAGACTATGTAGCCTTGAAAATCTGTGAACGGTATAGAGTTTATGCTCTCTATACCGTTCACAGCAGTGCCCAGTAAGTATTCTCACAATCCGGGCCCCCACGATTCTCAAACTTGCCTTTTGACTCCCGATTTTGGGGGCTTCTCCCTAAACTTAACCTGCCTCTCTGGAACACTTAGGTGGCGTTCCAATAACGAATTTCTATTTGAAAGTGGTAAGAGGATGTGGCCTTACCGTTAGAGTGGTCGACCTCCAACCGGGTTCGAGTCTCGGCAGGGACGCTCAACATCCTGTGATTCTGAGCAAATCACTTAACCTCCCCGTGCCTAACAAAAAATGAATGTAACTGTCTGTAACGCAACTGGTGCTCATATAAAGCACTCTGATACCTTCGGGTCAAGTTCGCGCTATATAAAACTCAGATTTTTTTTTTTTATATATTACCAATTCATGGAATGGTCAGAAAGGGACAATGCTTTTATGCGTTCCTGGGGCAGACAAAGCACCTATTCACGAGCTCTTTGTGTTACCAGGGGCAACCGATGACACCATGCATTGTCAATGACATCTGCTTCATTCCACTCACGCAGGAATCACCTGAAACCTAAATGTAATGCTTCCAGTTCAAAGGTGCAGATTCCAGCTAACACTCTGGAGCGTATGGTTGACGTAAGTTAAATGGCATGCGTGGCGCAATGTTAATATTTGCAAATGTACACATCTCAGCCCTCTTCTTGTTTAGGTACCGGCTGGTATGCATCTATGATCTCCACACAAGGCACAGGGCTTTACCTTGAACAATCCCTCCTGTACAGTTTGCCGGCACTTGGCAACAGCACAAGCCTGTATTGGTGAGCTCCCTCCAATAACACATCAGCCCCTCCAGACTCTCTGGAGCCTAGCTGCCATCTTCTTGGCATTTTGATTGACAGGTGGGAGAAAGATACAGATCAACATGAGGTTTTGACACTCCCTACACATTTTGAAGAGGGAGCTAGGGCCTTTTGATCATCTCATGTGAAAGATGTAGAAATAACTAAAAAAGGATATCATATTGGGCTCCCTAGAAAGCTGGTCTCCAGATAGCAACACAGAGGAAGTCAGGCCCACAGAATGTCGCTCCCTGGGTTTCAGTTTGTTATGGTGTTGTGCAAGTGGAAAATAGGAAGTTATCTTGACCTGCATGTTTATCAGTGCGCGGTAGTTCTTTTGCTAGCATATTAGGTTAATGGGTCTTTTGCAAAGAAATCGAATTTAAGAGGTACACATTCTGGCAACAATGATGCTGTTTTTCATCCTTCTGAAGCAGAGCCTGACTGGGGAAGTAAAAGCAGCCCTGGCAAAAAATGCTCAAGCCAGTCCCTCTCCCTTCATCTCCTTGTCAATTCCTCACTTTCCATCCAGTCTCTCTCTTCTCTTCTATGGGAAGCTATTCATGTTAAAATTACAGCCCCCCATAAAGGACATCTTCTGAAATGCATAGAGTGCTGCAAAATACTTTTCTTGTCTGTTCTGAAGTCGACAAACTGTGAACCATAAAGTTTGGATAATAATACTTGCTTTCCATAGCTCTCGGATATCCTGGTGGGGTTTTGGCATTATGAAAAAACATGTTGATAACAATATACTTTGGCCCAGGTTTACTAAGCTTTTGTGTGAGTCCTCGTATGTGCGTCCTTGTGTCATGCAAAGCACAGCTGTACAAATGGCACCGCCAATAAACTATGCAGCGCAAAATATATTTTGTGCTGAAAAGTTGGCACGAGCGCTATGTCAAATGGCTGTGGGCTGTGTCGTGCCAAAGCCCAGATAATGAATGCACTGCTAGGATTATACAAAAAGTCAGATCAATTAAAGTAGCATGACGTGGTTTTGCATTAAATCCTAACGCCGAACTGGACCGTGCGTAACCAAGGGGCAAACAGAATATCGGGTGATATTCCAGCTTATAAGGTGCAATTTTTGCGAATGTTTATTATGCTGCTTACTCCTAGGCAGTTGTCATTGCACAGACACTGGTACTGGAGAGTATTCCTCAGTGCTTAATTTGAGCTAGTGGTTACAGGTGGGGCCCACCAGCACTTATTTTTGGGGATCAGCACTTATTTTTCCTCATTAGACTTTCACCCAGAGCAAGAGAGAGAGAAACACTTGCTGTAGCACTTTCAAAATATGCAAAATGTGCAAATATCGTGTGAAAATAATTCTTGATAATTAGTGTTTTAATTTTGCGTAGAGACGGAACTGATGAACTAATGATGTTGCACCTGGAACGAGTTTCTCATGTCAATTAGAAGTGTGAATAATGTTATGAATAGTTATGCCACATTTTCATGTGATACACCATTATTTTTAAAATGGATGCAGTTTCTAGTGTTCTATTCAACTTGCTCCTGCTCATTCCCCCTCCCAATCCGTGTCCCGCTGCAAAGCCATCTCTCGCCTTGTTTCCACAGAGCATCAAGTGAATGGTGTGAATGTATTAGCCATGTACAACATTGTTAGACAATGTGTATTGTGAGTGAAGCTTTCATGGTGTACCCAAAGTATCATATTCAAGGACTTCCACTGGAAGTTCCGCTAAAGACTTGTTGGTGCTAGTTCTGTGAGCCAATGTTTAAGAAGTTTTTTTTGGGGGGTTATACATTCTGAACAGTTACTGGGATGGCAGGTGGAAGATTTATTTTGCCGTAAGAAATGGTTTAGTGGTAAATAATTGCATAGTTTTTAATTATTACGTTGCTCTTTCTGATTTGCCAAATGTGACCCTAACCATGACCATACTGTGCTGATTTTGCAGATTTTATTAATAGCTTATGTGATTTGTCTATAAAAGATTTGGGTTTCTGTCTTGAGGTAATGCTGTCAGTACTATTTATGAGTTTGACACTTGGATTTTGCTTTGCTTAGACTCTGCCTAACAAGGGATTATATAGTTTTATGATTTTGTATTTCTGTAATTTGGCCTTCTTTGCAATTGACTCGTGTTTGTATGTACCACATTTTGACTATTCAGTAATAAATCTACTTTTGCTCTATTTTTGATCTGAAACTCGTTCCTTTATGCTTCCAACATTATCTTCTGTTTAACTCTGCTAAATTGTGTTTTCCTGATGAGGAGTATAGTCTCTAACCGCTAGACCAACTGGAGACATTGTAGTCAAATTATTTTGGTAAAAATTGAGGTGATCAAATATTGCGGTTCAGGTGATTATTGGGGTTTGGCTCCCACACACTTAAGAAGGAAAGGTGGAGGAAGAGAAAGATGGAAAAATAGTGACAAACGGAGAAAGCATGGATGAAATAGAACCTGCACGAGTGAGATAAAGAAGCAGGGAGTGACTGGAGGTGGATGAAAGCAATATGAGGTGGAATCCAGACAATTCATCCATGATAATTGGAACCCCGAAATTTATAGAGCAGGCGTGGGCTTCTAAGCACAGCTTTGGACCTCAGTACTTATTATTTTGCAAATTAAGAACAGGTATTCCTTGAGTATAAAGTTTATGCAAGACCCCACTAACTTGCCTTTGTGACATGGTGCAATTCTTAGTGAATTTTTTTGCATTAGCATAGCCAATTACCTCATCGGCTCGAGGCTCTTTGTAAATATGGTACTACACAATTTTATACCATTATACAACTCGGCACTGAGGATTTTTACTCAGAGCTGCCGACGTTTACTAAATCTGGGCCCCTGTCACTTTTTTATTTTTAATGATGCCTCAGAGCATTTAAGGGATGGTATGCAGACCACATCAAAGAGAGACCACGGTGGAACATTTTAGACCACGGTGGAACATTTTAATTCACAGTGACACCAAAAAAGTGTAAAAAAGCATCACACAATCTGCTTAAGGATGACCAAATTAATAGGATTCACGGAAACATGAAAGTTTACGCAATCTTGAAAAAATTACAAAAACTTAAAAAGTGCCAGGACTAAACGCAAAAAGCGCATACCTAGTTGAACTCTGCAATTTGCAGCTATTCATGAAAAGCTGCCCAATTAAAGGCCTTATTGAGGATTAGCTAAAACCTTCTTCAATGCCCCCAGGATATTTTGCAAGAACATTATTTCCTGTCTTTCAATGAATCCCTGTGTTTCGACACAAAATGTATTCACATATTTTTCAAGGGGATCCGCGCAGTTTTTCCACGCAGTTGATGTTCAAAAACAGGATGGTAAGTCTAGTGTCTCTGTAAAAAGAAGATAACCTGTTTCATATCATGCGCCGATTCACAAAGGTATTCATGAGTATGTGAAGTAGTGCTCCTGTAGTACTTATGTTACTCAAAAGGGACTTTATGAACTGGCCACAAAAGTCTATAATGAGAATATTCAGGGATTATTCATACACAATTAGTACAACCAGAAAGGGCTGAGCCCTCTTTACACTTTCACTAACAGGGAGTTTGACATTTTGAGCCAATCCACAAAAGCATTTCTGAGTACGTGAAATAGTGCCCCAGTGCTTAGTTGTACAACTACAAGAGTAAGTGCTGGACTAAAGTTTTTCTCAGAAGCCCACGACAGGCACTACAGAACGTTGCATGCTGAATACCAAGACTGCATAGCCTTGATTCCTCATTAATCCACCACCAGACACTCCCTGCCTCTTAATTTCACTCTGGCATATTTCTGAATTTCCCTTTCTCTCCTGTTTGTCTGTTTTCCTCTTTCTTCTTCCCACCTTGTGTGTTTTTCCTTCGTGTGCTCCTGGACAAATCTGATGAGGAAAAATAGAACTGGTTCCCAAAAATGAGTGCTGGTGGGCCGCACCTGTAACCGCCGGCTTAAATTTAGCACTGATTACTCCTGTAGTAATACTTTGTGTACTTCTAAATGCAATGTACCCATAAATTCAAGTTCTCAAAGACATTGATGAATAAGTGAAGTAGTACTCAAGGTACTCCTACATGCCAATTCACAAAGGCATTTATAAGTATGTGCAGTATTGCTGTAGTAAAACTTTGTGCACTTTTAAAGTAAGGTACTCATAAATGCCAGGTCACAAATGCATTTATAAATGTGTGAAGTAGTACTCCTGTAGAAATACTCTGTGGACTTTTAAATGGAAGATATTGATAAATGCCAATTCATAAACGCATTTATGAGTATATGAAGTGTTTTTTGTAGTACTAGTTCACATACTCATAAATGCCTTTGCGACTTGGGCCCTATAAGTATTTCACACACGTCTTCTATTTATTGGACGGGTAATTGTGTGCCCTGTACATCCTCAAAAAGAATGCGGTAGCAGAAAACATACACAGTGGATTCTGAGCCTCAGAGACTGGTCTTTGGAAAAAGTGCAAAAACGTCCAACAATAACGGAACATCCTAAAGAGAGCAACCGAAATGTGCAGAAAGAAGCTTGAAAAAAAATCTTTCTGCAGTGACAGAAGGTGCGGCAAGAAGCCCCACATCCCAGAGGCAAGAGATCACGGTTAAAATGGACCCATGAGTTGGAGTTAGACATGTCACCTTCAAGGCTTTGACAGTTTGTCAATGGCTTGTCAAAAGTGTGACTTATGGTCTTAAAAGCGGCTCTGTAGGACATGCTGGCAGCAGCACAGCCAATCCACTCACTGGCATGCCGAGGAGGTGGTGCAGGCCTCATAATGAGGTCTACCCACCGTATCATTTTTTGTCTCTGATATGGCTTTTTTGATTCATTGTACTAGCAAAAGAATTCTTGAACTCGTTATGGTGAATCTCACACTTAGGCTCTATTAACACTGTGCACAAAACCTCCATCTCTGCACAAACAAACTTTGCGTCATATCACAATTCTGAGTTTTGTTTTAAATACAATACCTCCGCATTTTTCTCAGGGCACACTTCAGCAGGTCAAAAATGATTACATTTGTTCGTGGAAAACGATGAAGAAAAAATAGATAGATATTTAGAGAATTTGGTGTAGAAAACACTGACTTGGCATGTAACTCCCCATTTTCCCCTCATAAACTCATAAAGGAATTTCCCACCTCATCCTTCACAAGACACTCAAAATCAAGGCCTTTGAGGTGTGACCAATGGCATTAAGTAATCTGTTAAGGAATGCCTATCTCATAGGATTCTCCAAATGAGTCTGACTGTTTGAGGCGGGCGGGTGGGGGGCGGGCATGCACGCGCACACACACACACACACACGCACACACACACACACACACACACACACACACACACACACGAGCAGCAGCAACTTTATTCCTTTGTTCACTATCCACTCTATCTAGCACTACTGGGGCTTTTCTTATTTACCCAGAATCTGTCTTGCTGGACAGATGTGTGATCTGAAGCTTCTGTATGTGACAGGTTTTCAGTAATATTGAATTTTTGCTTCGAACCCCACCCCAACAAAAATACTTCTCTATTGATCATGAAATAAAAAGTTATATACCATGGAAACTGCAATTGTTAAACGCAAAACATTCAGCGGGTTTCACAAACCCACTGGTAATTATGTAGAGCGGTAAACAAGCCAGGTAGGTGAGTATTGAACATGTTTTCTGCTTGGTAACATTACAAGCATTGCCAGTAAATAATACCACACACCTCTCAGTAGTTATCAGAAATGTCTCAGGTAGCCTTTTCCTGCAGATGCGGATATGACCTGCGGTAGCATTGCTTCCATTGGTCATTCCTTAGTCTTGCACCTTGCTGGGCTTATGGTAAAGGTAGACCCATTGCCATTTCTGCTCTGATTAATGACAGTTTCTTAATCTAAGATTTATTTTTTAAAAGGGTTGGCACCTGGGAGTCAGGAGAACAAGATCCCAAGTTCGGCTTCTGATTGCTCGAAACATTGTATTTTTATGTTAAAGAATGTTTACGAACTACCACATTGGAACACACTTCGCCTGGCTGTTCGAGCGCTTCATGCATGGCAAAAGCCTCGATTCAGTGATCTTGAGGAGTATCTCACACGCAATATCACTCATCGGCAGCGGGAATAGGATCCAAATTTATCCAAAATGATTATGGTCTTTATTTAGTTTCTGCAGCACTACAAGCCTAGTCTCATTCACAGTGGAGGACATCTTCCCCCACTCCAGGGCCTCATGATATACTTCGGCAGCCTGAGGCTCAGTTTAGCAGCAATGCACCTATAACTGTAAGCCTTTGTGCCAGAATTGAGCAACTTATTTGCTGCAAGTATCTTCTCCTTTGTAATGAGTATCTCAGGATTGCATTTTCTCTTGTCATGTATCTTGACTACTTCTACTCCTTAAAGGCATGTCTCAACCTCATCTGTACATATTGGCAGGAGATGCATGTTGTGTGTGTATATTGAACATACTCATCAGCAATACCTGCAATAGACTTGCTCGATGTGTCTGCTCCATTAACAGACCATGGCTATACAATGGTGCTTTGTTTCCCACTTTAGAAGTCACATCAGTATATTCCCCCATCTTTTGTGGACAGCCAAGGTAGAGGGAACTGTCATAAAGGCCGCATCATGGCGCTTTTTTTATCCTCCCATTGTCCATGTTGCTTGTTACCTCCATCCCGTTGTCTGTGATGCCTTTTTCCTCCCACCCTCTCTCTTGTTGTGCCTGCTGCCCACCCTCACGCCCATGAACAAACGTGGCGTGAAGCAGCCCGTGCAGGCCACATCATAATGGTTTTTTCTAACTTTCAGTCATGCTGCACGGAAGCCACTCAGCTCTACAACATGGCTAAAAGACATTGGCAAAGCCAATAGCTCTCACATAGGTGAGATCTAGTGACTTTGCCAAAGCTTATTCAATTACTGTTTACATAATGCGAAGGCACTCAGCAAGATGAGAGTATAGCATGGCTGACAGCCTTGCAATGGGTTTTCTATTAAAGAAAACTCATTCCATTGGTCACAATGCACAGGCACATTTACTCTCATCTCAATGAAGCTAACTAGACAGATCATGCAACTCTGCAAGTTGGGTTCTACCACTGACCCATGCCCACCCCCTTTGCAAGTTAACACTATGGAGACAACTGTACTTATCTTAAATCAGCTTTTTAACAACCCTCTGGAGTCAGCTGGGGTGTCAAATCACTGGAAAAAGGTCAAAGTTGTTCCTCTACTGGCGAAAGCTACCTCCAACCCTTTGGTCCTGTCCATCTTTAGACCTATCTCTTTATTACCAGCAGCCTCAAAAAATGCGTGAGAGATTGGCCAGTATCCAGTTATCTGCATATCTGGAGAACAATGAGTTATTACATCCCTCACCAGTCTGGATTTCGCCCCTGTCACAGTACAGAAACTGCACTGATGAAAATTTCTGAGGCAATCAAGACTGCCTTGATCCTCTTGGATCTATCTGCAGTGTTCGATACAGTATCCCATCCTATTCTTCTATGTGATTAGCTAAGGGGAGTGTTGGAGGAACTGCTCTGAGATGGATCAAACATTCCTGTAAAGAAGAGAACATGTGCCCTGGCTTGCACTCTTCTCATCTGCCAGTAAACACCTAGAATATGAGGCACCGCAGGGCTTCTCCTTAATAACGGTGAATGTGATGTCAATGTACGCCATGATATATGCACGCATAACAACGTCTATACCAGTAAATGCAATGTCAATGTACGCCATAATTTATGCATGCATAGCAATGTCAATACCAGTAAAAACAATGTCGATGTATACTATGACAAATGTACGCGTAATAATGAGAATGTCGGTAAATATGATATCAATGACTGCCATGTTATATGTACACGTAATAACAAACTTGTATCATTGCTGTCAAATTCACCCGAGATGACCTCCCCATCAACCCCGAGTCAGAGATAAGTGGTCAGACAGGCCCTGCAACCCAAACCCAAGCCTACCGATTGATAGGTCACAGGTGGGGTTACACTTAGCCCGAAGGTAAAACCCTGATCGATCCCACAGATAGGCAGTTACACCACAAACAGGTCTGAGGACATTAGCCCCAATAAAAAACATTTGGCCACAGATGCGCATTCCCAAAATACCACAAAGTCAGATGTCACGTGAAGTTAGGAACACTCAGCCAATCAGAATAAGGCATGCACACCACACGCAGTGATCACGCACTCCCCATGCAGGACATCTGTACACATACAAACTGACCCACACTAGCTCTCCACCTGTGTCCCCTAATCAGATGGTTGTATTTTATGGTTCATGTCTAGGCTCAGATCTAAATGCTTTACAAGAATGTGTAATCGTTTTATTGTACGTCAAGACCTGTATATATTGCCGTCCAAAACTTCTGTACCTGGAGACTGTCTTCAGACACGACTCTGTTGATGCTCTCCTGGCTGCTGCGTTTATTTAAACCAACTAGTTCCTGTTTTGCCAAACGCCTCTTATCTTTTCATTTTTTCAAGGTAAATCCATATCCGAGCAACATTATTTAAGATCTATATGGCACCCTTGGCCTCATTCCTAGAATCTCGTGGCTCTTAAGGTAGTTTCTAATGCAGATGACAGTTGTTACTCACCATCAGTACGTTCTGCTTCTTTAGATGCCTTAACATAATATAAATCATGCCTAATCGAAGTATTGCACTGGATGCATTAAGGTTGCCTACAATGTAATTCGGAGAAAAAGGAGATTCTGTTCTGTGAACTAAGGGAGAACTAGTTTAACAACTGCTGGCCTAATGAACTTCCTCCCCCTCCAGCACCTACAACAGTCGCCAAAAATGTGGGTGTTAAGTTTGATGATAAGCTCGTCTGTCAACCCCAAATCATGGCTATATCTGGAACTCGCTTCACTCTTTAGGCGCTAAAGAAGCTCCTTGATCTTTTCTTCGATTGGCTACACACAATACGGGGGTTCATCACCTCCAAGCTAGATTATGCCAACATCTTATATGTGGGTCTTCCATACAAATTCATCTGTATACTCCAAACCGTACGAAACTCTGCTGTGCGCCTCATTCGTGACATTCCGAAGGGGGACTCTGTGAAGTGGTATCTAAGAAACCTGCACTAGTTTTCAGTCAAGAATAGAGTTCTGTATGATGCCCTTATCACGATCTATCAGGCTTTCACAAGGAACCGAACCGTCTTCACTCTGCAATGTGGTCCATTACTAATGAAATTGCATTTAGGAAACACCATAAAAACACTTATTCTCATCCGTACAGCATTCAGTAATGGGAACTCTGATCATCTTTCAATGTTGTGATACCTTGCTGAGTAGCCGTGTGCTTTACAAGTTGTTCATTCATTCATGCATCATGAAACATGTATACGAAAGCATCATGATGCTTACACTTGTGTGCATCGTGAGGCATGCATGCACACGTGTCATGATGCATGGTGGCCACTTTGTTATTTTTAATGTACAGTTCTCACATGGTAGTTGTTTATGTTAGAACAGTATATTTAAAGTTAGAAAAAAGTTTAAAAAGTCTGTGACTGCACAAAAAAGGAAGCAGGTGGCCGGATAACACTTTGCAGCTGCTGCGCCCCTGTAAAAAACAAAAAGTAAAAAAATATTTAACATAGAGAGTGGGACTGAGGGCACTTATGTTAAGGAGCTCGGAACAATTGGAGAAGAGAGCAAGAAAACATATACAATCCCATGAAGTGGTGGACACAAAAGAAACAAACATTAGCAAATCCAATAGGTCTCACCTATTAGCTTTGATGGACAGCTGAAACAAGGAAAGCCATCCAATAGAAAGCAAATCAGAGTGACAGTAGAGCCAACCAGTGGCAAGCAATGTGCCTGCTGTGGTAATCTTGACCAAAAAAGAGTTCCCTTAATTGAGCATTAGATAAGGTACAGCTTATCGCATCAGCACAGAGTGAGACCAAAATTTCCCTGGGCAGGACAAACATTTTTTTTTTTAAACCAATTTTTATTTAGACATACAAGATGGAGCACAACAGTATATATGTTCTTGTACAAGTGTGATTGGTGTTAAAGGCAAGTACGTGAGCGGTAGGACAATGCGAGGAGTGGAAGAAGGTCATACTTGTTTCCCACCTTATGCATGGGTGACAATGTGTTCATATTGCAGCGCCATTTAGTCTGGAGGAACAAGCATAGAGCGACAGAAACTTGCAACCAGCGGAGAAGGAAGGTTCCATACCCCACCCCACTGGAAACTTACTGATGCTTAATTTTCGGGTATGACAGCCTAGGATGTGGACATTGAAAGTCAACGTCATTACAGCTGGAGGTAGAGGGGAATCAGACCATGCGACATCACAGGGGGAAGACGGGGGGTCCTGAGATAGAGGGGAGGGAGAATTAGGGGAGATGGTGTTTGGGCATGGATCGTAACAGGAGCACCTAAGGGGGCTGGGTGTCGTCCGCGATCTGGGACGCGAAGACCCGAAGGATTGAGCCCCACTGGTTTACGAGGGTGAATATCCTCAGTGCACGGTACTCTTCCCTGAGGAACATGGAGCTGTCTGCCTCTGCCCATTTGGTTACCTTGGTGCGCCAAAGCAGGATCAGGGGGGAGTGGCCGATTTCCATCGCTATTGCTCTCTTGGACAAGAGGAGTGCATGGTCAGTAAAACGAGTTGTGGCTTTGACTGTTTTGGGATGGGGTTCGGACCAAGTAGACAGTGTTGGGCATTTTCTAATCGTTCCCTGCCTGTAGCTCGCGATATGTCGGACATTATTGTGTAAGGGCCCGCAGGCCCAGAACATGTGAACCATGTCTGCTGAGTCTGCTCTGCATCTAGGGCGCTCGTCCGCGACCTTGGAATAGATGCTGTGGAGCTGTGGGGGGTCAGGTAGGCTCTGTGCAAGAGGTAGAATTGTATGTATTAGAGTCAAGGGAGGGCAGGACAAAAATAACAGCAGCAAGTAATGCCATCAAATCAAGATCAAAAATGAGATAGAGAACAAAGCCATCCAATAACAAGCAAGGGACTGACCCAAAACTCACTCTGAGGTACTCATTACAAGTTTGTTGGAACAGAGCGGGCTAGTTCCCATGTGTGAAAATTACCTCCTATTTCAAGTTTTGAGTGGGAAAACGAGGCATAACATGAGGAATCACTTTTGAACACATGCTTTGTCTTTATTATAGGCCTTTTTCGCTGATAAATGTTAATAGGTTTGACCCGCTTGAATTTATCAGGGGAAACCTGCGAAGGTGTGATGATTATCACGCAACTCCGAGACCTTTTCCCTGCACAAGCACGGGATTGCACAGGGATCAGAATTTAGTCCTGAACTCATAATGAGGGCCTTAGTATATATTATATTTTGGAAACAACAGGTCTGGTAGGAGGGAATTAGTTACTAGCATCATCAGATACATTATACAGTGTTTTTCTAACACATTCACGTTGGCTGATAAAACGTAATTACGAATATTGTTGGTTGGAGATAAACTACTAAACTACCTGCGAGTTTAACCTGGCATAAATACTTTTTAAGGTAGGATTTTTTTTTTTTAAACAAAAAAAAAAAACAACACTAGCTCCCTCTGTCCCATTGGCTTGAGCGCTTTTTCACCTGGAATACAATTCCCAAAAAATCCCTATCGTGCAATTGGACCATTAGTCAAAAGGTGTTATTTGCGACTATTAAATTAACCCCTAGCCATGGGAATACAAGACAGGCTGCAGGCCTGCAGCCAAATGACATGACTGCGTCATCCGGTCTTTAATCAAAAAGTGGACTTCATCGTGATCTGAATTAAAAGTTCCAAGATCCTTAAAAGCCCTGGAGCTCGAGTGATCTCATTAGCTTGGCAGAAAACTCAAGGCTACAGAGCGTCGAGCGCGAGGCGCATTCCTTCAGCACGCATCCTGAGCCGCAGCACCATATTTGGTTGTCTGACTATCTCACCGCGCGCTCGGCCCTGGGGATTAGCCAATGCAGAAATATTTTTACATCAAGAAAAACACATCAGGTGAAGTCCACTTTCTCCGACATTTTAGTGCTGCCTTGATGACACGAATCCCCGGGCAATGATTATTTCCGCATCCAAAATAGCTGCAAGACTAATGATGGATTGGCAGGCGAACAACTGAGGGAAAATAGAAGTAGGCTTCGGGGTATGGTTTTCACAATATGCTCCTCGTGCTGCCTACGTAATAACAGTAATTATGCCTCAAACGTGTGTTTGGCCTCGAGAGCTTTTCACCAGGCCGCATCCCGACAGGCTTCACGGTCATTGGGAACAATGCACCTGCTTGTCTGCGCCATTTTTACACAACCTGTGTTCAAGCTGACAACAAAAGGGTGTTTTAACCAAACATTGGCATGCGAGTCTTTGATATCTGCGCATGCAGCAAATAAGGTGAAATAAGGTGCCCAGAAAGGGTGCATTTACAGGAGCACATTTATGCTAAGCGTGAGTTACAAATTAAGCAAGCGCAGAGCGGCATGATAAGACACTTAGGGCCAGATTTATCAAGGCTTTGCGTCGCTCTTGCGCCAAGGGCGACACAAAACCTAAGTGAGATTTATCAAGCCACGCAAGATCGGCTTGCATGGCCCTGCATGGCTTGATAATCTAGAGCAACGCAAGACATCGCAAATCGCTGCCTTGCGTCACTCTGCAGCAGAGAGCCGTTCCATGCGTGAAGCGTGGGTGTTCCCACGCATCCACCCATGGATTTTGCCACATGCCCAGATTTGCCATTAGTGGTAGACCTGTTATTGCGTCAAAATGCTACACCTCCCTAGGGGAGGCATAAGGAGGAGAAATATCTTTATTACATGATGCAAGGGTGCCTGTGTTGGCGCTAGACAGCCAAAAGTGCACTAGCGCTAGGAAAGCGCAGGAAAACGATGTATCATGTTAAATACAGCACATTCCTGCTCTTTCCCTTTCATGCAGCGCAGCCCAGCAAGGTGACTTCCTGCATTGCGCTGCATGAAAAAATGATAAATATGGGCCTTAGAGCCTAATTACAAGTATAGATGATATTTATGGCACATGAGAAATAACAATACCACTAGGTATGTTACTTATCAAGTGCGACAAATACCACCCTTTACAAGCTGTTGGGTAATAACATGTTGATTTAGATGTTTAACATGCCAAAATCCGCATATACGGTAAATACCGTATGGTTTTCCCCGTTAAATTTTGGCACGTTGATCTGCCGAAATGTAACAAAGGTTGAGTTATTTAACGCATCCGATACCTAACATATCGTTATTCCAACCTAGGCGTAAACAGGGGTTTATGCATGGGCTGGAATTAACTGCAAGCAAGGACAGAAGTATTGACTGTCCAAAATGACACTTCCACTACATTGCCTACTACTAAATGGTCCACTAAGTATGCATTTACTATTTTTAACTCCTGACCTTGATGGTGGAGCAGCTTAATTTTGACTCCACCCTTATATGTCACAAGTTACGCAACTACTATGCAACTAGCACCCTATATACTTCTTTAATGAATTAACAAGTAATAAACAATGGAGCTTCAATTATATTCCTGAAAAGTTCCACAATAATACACTAAGAAACATATAATGTGTGCATACTAATGTTGAAAAGTTTTATTTTCAATTGTAGTTCTCACTTATAGTTACTCGAATGTTTTACAATGTAACCCTAACTCACCTATAACATTTCTGTAGCCATGATTTATTCATCTAAAATGTATTCATATTGTATTTATATTCAAATGTCTGCTGGCATTGATTGTTTAACTAAGCTAGCATGGCCAAAGGGCTTACGCTTTTGGGATTTCAATGTTTAACCTTCAATGTGAGAGTTGCTTGCTTGCATATTTTCTTTCCTCTGCAGGTGCAGATACAGGGTTACATTAGTTAGTGTGAAGGGATTGCTTATTTGTAAAGATAGCAAGGTATGGGAGGAAACAGTTGGCAAAAAGAAGATGCGCTATCAAAGTCAGGGATGAGTTCTCATGGCGGAGACAGGATGCTCAAGGATGAACGAATGTGGTTGATTGAAGTTGTGGGAGAAGAGCTGAATGTTGCCAATTATTACCAAGGAAGATGGAAACGTACTGTAGATTATGACGTTGGTTACCTTGAACACTTTGGGGCTTATTTACAAGCCCCCCTTGCGCCGCCGGTGTGCCACTTTCTTTTACACACCGGCGGCGCAGTTTGGTACTGCATATTTACAAGGCTAGGTAAAGCCACCCTGCTTTTCGTGGCCTTTGCGCAAAAGGAGCGTGCCATGCAGTGGCGGCCTAGCATATACAAAGGGTGGTGGGGAAGGGTGGTGGGGCTGGTGGAGGGAACACGGGAGGGGTCGCCCGGGGGGGGGGGGGAGGTGGTGTTAGAAATACTTTATTTAAAAAAAAAAAACTTATCTTTAGCCACCGGCCACCTCCAGTGTCGCATCGCACTGCATCTCCTCTTCCTGCCTGGTCCCAGCAGCCCCTGGGAGAGACTCCCATCCAATCCTTGTGCTGCAGAGTAGCGTGTGGATTGGCCTGAGTGGGCTAGAAAGACGCTCCACTCAGACCAGGGAGTTTGTGGGGTTTCTACAGACCGGCTGCTCAATGCAGCTGAGCTGCAGAAAACCTAAATGCACATGTGTATTTTGGTCGGCCTGAGACGGCCGGCCAAACACACATGAGCACTTAGGGAGTGGAGTGCACGTAGCACTCCTCCTACCTTCTTCCATGCCTCGGGCCCGCCCTTCAACACAGCGCTGGCTCAGAGCCGGCAAATGCAAAATAAAATGATGCAAGAACATCATTTTATTTTTCATTTGCTGGCTCTGAGCCAGGCAGTAGGGTGACGCTCCTCCGCCAATGTGGAGGAGCCGCCACTAGTGCCATGGTTGTTGCTGTGGATGTTCCCACGCAACACCCATGGATTCTGCTGCATTCCCAGATTTACAACCTTATGTAAACCTGTGAATGCGTCCGAATCCTACGCCTCCCAGGGGAGGCGAAAGGAGGCGCAACAAGGAGAAATACTTTCATTTCTCCTCGTTTTTTCCTCCTTCTATGCGTGCTGCATTCTGCAGCATGCATAGAAAGAGGAAAACACCTCTTGTGATTGTTTTTGTTCAGGAAGGGACATCATACCTGCAACGGTGCAAGGGTGCCTGCGTTGCCACATGGCAGCCAATTGTGCGCCAGCGCAGGGGACAGCTCAGGGATATGTCATATTGTTGTAAATATGAGGCATCCCTGTGCTTTCAAAGTGACGCAGCACGGCACAGCCAAATGGCTTGCAGCACAGTGCTGCATTACTTTCTTGTAAATAAGAACCTACGTGTGTTATTAGGTGTTGTACAGTTGGTTAGAACAGCAAACGCCTTTAGACTTTCCAGAGGTACAGACCTCATTGCTATATCTCTATGAGTGGGGCTTTACACTACACAATCTTTCAATTGGAGTACTTGAACTGAAGTCTCCATTAAGCTGACACATTTCTGTGCTTCCTTGATTGATTAGGATTTCCAAATTATGTAGTGTAGAATAATATAGATTTCTCAATTTTACTCATGACTAGGCAGGAAGAGCAAAACTTGCAATTTAACTTCCAAATTTTATTTCTTAGATTTTGCATTACAATGATGGAATTCCTCGTATGCTTCATATTGTTTAGACCGAATTTCCTAAGGAGATTCAGGGTTATTTTGGTGATTTTATACCTCTATAAGTTACTTTTGAGACGCATTTGTGTTAGTTTGTTTCTGAGTCTGTAATAAATCAAAGTAACCTTCTTCAGTAGTTGTGGCTGTATTATGTGATCCAATGTGTTACACTGTTAATTCATTTGTAAACTGATTATTAACTCCCTCTTACCTCTCAAGCTACTGTAAGATCGATCGACCAAAGAAGAAATGTGTCTGAAGGGCCCAGGGCTCAATCAATGGTGTATTGATAATCAATGTAGTGGATGCAATATTTTTGTCATGCAACATATCACATGCACTATTGTGGTCACAATAGCGACTATAATCAGGGGTACTTTTTTCTGTTGTTGACATTTTCAGTAAAAAGAACACTACAATATAGATCACCGTTAATAGCCTAGGCATCATACACATGAACACTTTAAAACCCATTATCTCCCCTGATCCTCCACCCCTCATTGTGATTCTTAACATTGCTTGATTGTTCTGCCAGGGCCATATGTTCACAGCCAGCAACAGTGCCTGGGGCACCACATATATTACCTCTATAGTCATTCCCCAGATCTGCCAAGTTTCCTCATCTTGCTTCTGGAAACTCAAAGCCTTGCAGAGATTCCTTCATCTCCTGCCTATGGAGTGCCGGAAAATGGTGGTCCACGCACTAGTTACATCTCAGCTTGACTATGCTAATAGCCTGTACCTGGGTCTCCCAGCTTACTTGATTAGGAAACTGCAAACTATTCAAAACGCTGCGGCTAGGCTCATTAGAAACGTGCCACTCCGCCACCACATCTCCCCTCATCTGCACAGCCTCCATTGGCAGCCGGTCAAAAGGAGAATAGAGTTCAAGGTGCTGTCCTTTGCTTATAGAGCAACTAGAGACATTAGCGCAGGATACCTGAAGCAGAGACTCCAGAAATACCGCCAGACCAGGGCTTTGAGATCAAATCACCAGGAATTGCTCCGTATTCCTCGCTTCGCAAAAGCCAGGCTTGGCGGTCGAGCTTTCTCAGTGAGAACTGCTTCTCTCTGGAACTCTCTGCCTGACCACCTACGGAAGGCCGATTCAGAACCTATGTTTAGGAAGGCATTGAAAACCTGGCTTTTCGGCATACCTTAGTCCGTCCCACCCCCCCTTTTTCCTTTCTGTTGTATCCGCTGTTAGTGCCGGGACACCTCCGTTGGCGGTAGCCGCGCGCTGTATAAATGTAACTGATGATGATGATTCCATTGCCCCCAAATTTTAACCCATTTTTGGGGACAGCACTGACCTTCATAGACAATCCTTTCAGCAGCATCTACTACTCCATATCGTGCTTCCAACCTTCTAACTGGGGCACTTGTTCTGCTCCCCACATTTTTGCAATATTTCTTTTTGTGATAGCCAACCCCAGCATTAACCATACACTTTCCATTTTTTGTTTAAATCTGTTTATTGCTATTTCCTTTTATGGTTACAGTTACGAAAAGAAAAGGATTCCAGGAACACAGTGTACAATAATGACATCAGTTACCAATTGCATGTTATTACCTTGCAATAGCAAAGTGATAAATTACATTGTTGGCAATATTTAATGGAACATGAAAGTGCATTGCCGCTCTGAGGACATGTGATGTTAATGGAAGGCAGTCTGACAGGAGACGCATATGCAAAGCATAAGAAGTGGTACTGCAGCTGGTTGCACCTTACATCGAATGAGAGTTTACTGTTCGCAGCAAGCAATAATACATAATGACGGAAATAAACAGCTGAGAGTCTCAATCAAGCAACAAGGAGAACGTGTGGAGAAAGAACGTTAACAGTAACTGTCATGTCAGCCCTGGTCCCCCCACCCTCCCCACAAACAAACCCCACCCCGTCTAGTTGCTAAGTGAATTACTCATGTCTGTCTCCAGGTATTCTATCAGTGGGCCATTATCTGGCAAAGGGTGTATATCGTCCACGTCGAGCCAAAGGAAGTGACTACAGAGGGCATCAATTCTTGTGTGTCACCTCCCACTTTGTCTTTGCGGGGTAATTGGGCTTCCGGCAATAGGGGAGCATCTGAAATATTCGTGTGGAGGTCAGCCATGACCGCATTCCAGCTACCGGCCAATGGATATTTACGTAGCCCCATGGCATCTTCCCTATGTAACGCGACGCTCTCTGCCTGGGCCCAGTTGCGAGGTGTGGAAGGTCAGGTGACTTCCATCTGCATATGATCAGCCGCTTGGATATGATTAGACCCAGATCTGTGAAGCGAGATGCGGCTTTGTGCTTTTTACCCTGCAGGTATAGGCCAAGTACACACACCTCTTACGTATGAGAGAGAACTCTCCCAGTACAGTGCACCAAACAGGTACGGACCCGACACCAATAGCACTGTAGAGGCATGCAGGCCCAGAGCATATGTATGATATCTGCATTCACCAGCCCACAACGGGGGCATGCAACGTTCGTACAGTGAAAGTATTTGTTGATGTTGGCCGGAGTAAGGTAGGCCCTGTGTACGATTTATAGCTGAATGAAGAGATAGCAGGCGTTAAGTGGTATGTGACTAGGGCCCTCAGTACAGTGGACCACTCTCTATCCGTACAGGCACAAGAAAGGTAAGCCTCTCATTGTGCATGCAGGGATGCCAGCAGCAAAACCATATGAGAGTGCAGAGGGGCAGCAAGCCAGCACACCAGGTGAATGCCCCGGCCCATGACATGCATGTACTGTATAGTCATATGCACAGGTGGCTCTCGGGTCATGTCCCCCCACCTCCTCTCCAATGCCCCCATTAGTGATGCATGGAGAAGGAACTGACCAGGAGGGAGAACGTCCTCCTCCACCAGCAGCTTGTAGGGCAGAAGCTCGCCGTATCTAAAAAGATCGCAAATCGTCTGGCACCCCACCACAGTCCAAGTGGTCAGCTCCGACGCAGTAGTGTAGCGCTGACCACGCGGCGTGCCCAAGAGCGTCAAGGCTGGTGCATATGGCGTAATCTGCCGCATAAGGTAGAGACTTTGTCGGAAGCAGCGATGCACCACCAACAGAAGCACCGGCTTGGGCGGTAGCGGTCAGGCGCAAGGGTGGAATAACTGGAAAATGCTGGCCACGGTTCAGGCCGGCAGCAACATGGCAGTATCTGCTAACTGTAAAGCAGCAAGCCATCTCAACACCCATTGAAGTTGGGACACTAAATAATATTGCTCAGAATGGGGACCGGCAAACCCCTAGAGGCTGTGGGTTGATAAAGTTTATAGAGTGCTACGTGGCACCTGGAAGTGTTCCAAATGGAGGTTCTGATCTCTCTCTCAAAGGAACGGTAAAAGGAGATGTGTATGTACAAGGGCAAGTTGACAAAGTAGTACAGGAGTCGGGAGAGTATGACCATCTGGAGCAGAACTACTCTGCGTGCGACGGATAGAGGCAAAGTTCTCCAGAATGTCATGTGAGTCTGCAGTGAAATGACAGCGGGTTTCAGGTTAGAGTCAAGGAGATCGGCAGATGAATGATAGAGTTGGATGCCCAAATATCCAAATGTGCTGGGTTGCCAAACAAGGGGGGTAGTGAACAGGTCAGTGTTCGAGCCGAGGGTGGTCAGAGCAAGTGGGAAAAGACAGAATTTAGCACAGTTGATTTTTAGGCTGAAAAGCATAGGGAATTGTCAGAGAGTGCAATCGATCCCATACGGGATCGAAGAGATGTCCCTCAAATAGATGAGAAGATCATCTGCACAGAGGGAGAACAAGTGCACGCTGTCACCTAGGGGTACACCCCACTCCATGCCCTGTGCACGCAGGCGAGCTGCCAGCAGCTCCACCACTAGGGAGAAGAGCAGAATGGAGAGCGGGCATCCATGGTGCATGCCTCTGCCTATGAGGATGGGGTCGGAAATGAGGGAGCCGGTCTTGACCCGGGTCAATGGCAGCGTATATAGCAATCGGACGAGTCTCAGAAACCTGTCTTCAAGACCATACAGGGGCAATACTGCGAATAGAAAGGGCTACTCTAATCAAAAGCCCTATCTAGGTCAAGGGCCAGAAAGCCTGCATTGGGCCATTTGATAGAGGCATGTTCCATAATTTGGAAGACCTGTCTCAAGTTGAGCGAGGCTGTATGAGCCGGAACAAAGCCATTTTGGTCTGGGTGCACCAGCAGAGCAAGCAGATCTGCTAGAATTTTCGCCAGGATCTTGTAGTCCGTATTCAACAGTGCTAGCAGGCGGTACGACCCCAAGGCCTCCGGATCAGACAGCGAGATAACGAGTGCTTCATGGAGAGAGGCTGGGAGGCAGAAGGTCTCCAGTGCCTCCGCATATAGTGTTTGTAATTGGGGGATCAGTTGTGAGGCATAGACCTTATAGAATTCTGCTGGCAGGTCATCAGGGCCAGGGGTTCTGCCGGTCGCCAACGTACATATAGCTTCCCGTATCTCAAACGGTATGATAGGGTCATCTAATTCCACCCTTTGTTCGGGTATGATACGAGGCAGGGACACGGTGGTCAGGAATGAGACGTCATCCTGGGGAGTCGCAGCGACCGGTTGATAGAGGGATAGGCTCGCCTTCTCCTCGGGGCCCAAACCGCTGGCATGCCGCTCCCGTTCAGCCGACCTCAGCGACCAGCCGCACAGCCACCCAATTGCCACTACAGGCCCGCTGTCAGGCCAGCAGGAGGCGTAAGGGAACGCTGCTGAAAATATTGCAGCAGCACCAGGAGCGCCTGACCGCACAGCACTCGCTGTCTCGCCACCACGCTAGATAGGCGGTCAACAGAAGGCAATCTGCATGAGGGTAGGATGTGCCGGGATGTGCCGGTAGGGGATCAGGCAAGACAGGTAAGGGCATTGGATGGCAGCTGTATGCTAGGGTAATGGCCGGATAATGGGGAAGAGATGCGGAGCCTCCTCAGAACGCATCCACCATCTTGGCTCTGCTAGCCACGCCCCTCAACCATATACGTTCCATACGGAGCAAGTCTGTTTCCTCCCAAACATTTAGGAGACACCTCTTTGCTGTCGGAGTGAGGAGGATCCTCACACTTCGTTCAGACAGTCAATTACTCTCACCCAAAAGCCCGTTGTTGTTGGACATTCCAGCGCTCTCTTAAGTGTGTCAGGGCATCAGGACTGTTCTGGAGTAACTTTTCATATGTCAGAGACATGGCCCTCTGTGGCATATATTTGTCTAGTACTCTGTCCTCCAGCGTTGAGGACTTCGGTAGTACTGTTTCTCTTGGCAGCACCGACATCAATGCATGGTGGACCTGCAGATAGTGGTATGTTTTGAAAGTTGCTAATTGGTAATCTTTTTGTAAGTCTTTGAAGGGAACAACGTCATCCTGGTGCCATAAGTCTCCCACTCTGGAGAGGCTGATTAGATCACACTTATCAAAGCCCGGGAGGCGTCACAGTGTCTCCAGTGCAGCCGTGTCCCAAAGGGGCCTGTGTGGTCTTCCCTTTCCAGCCCCGGGCTCGATTGGCTGCATACCAGATGTCAACCACTATTGCTGTTGGTCCTTGGAGTTTCAGGTGCTTGGGAGACCCGTATAGTGCCCTAAGATAACCCCCTGGCTGCAGCCCAATCCTGTCCATCCAGTAGGCAGGCTCATTAGGGGGTCTAAAGACCCAGCTGTTGATGGTAGATATCAGGTGTACTTTTTGTTTATATTTTTTAGCTTTCCAATTGGATAGAGGCAAGTGTTAGTTATTCATTTATTGGTTGTTTGTTACATGTTCAACAGAGTGATCCATCTGCTCCAAGGCTCTTGATAAATCATTAATTGGGGCGCAGAGAGGGATACATGTTATAAAGATTTGGAAATCATTAGATAAACAGGTGCGATTTGAATTTTTAGGTCTGGCTTCACAGTGCAGCTGTCGCCAGACGTAATATTATTGACTAAAAAAAAAAGCTTTCAGGTGTACTACAGAGAGGGGCTTTGGCTCTGCTCACATATTGGTAGCCAGGAGTACATTTGTTGAATAGGCAGAAGTTGCAGAACTTGTGTGGCTCCACAGAAAAAAAAGTGCTTCCCCGCCATGCAGCTGTGGTTATTTTGTTTATTTCTTCAACTGCCTAAGCCAGCAGCAGTATGGCTGTCTGAGCTTGAACTTTCAGAGGCACACATATGGCACTGTAATGCTATTAAAGTGTCTTAGAAAACTTGATGACTTATGGTGTTTATTTTTCTCTGGCAGCAGCACAGACGGGAGGAGGGCAACCATGAGGAACGTATTGCAGACCCAGCACCCTCCCCTTTCATCATTATCTGTAGACTTCAGAGTTTAGTTTTGTGTTTGAGAGCATTATGAGATGCCCAGGGCTACACTAATCTACATGGATTTTTAGATCTGACTTAACAGTGTAGCTGTCGCTTGACCTTATGTGATCAACAAAAAAGAGGTTTCAGAGTACTAATGAAAGAGGCTTAGGCTCCACCCACATGTTCGTTCCTGAGTACAGGATTTAATTGGGACGAATTTGTGTGCTTCCACTAAAAAGACTGCTTGGATTGCACTTTTT
Source organism: Calotriton arnoldi (assembly GCA_963921515.1). NCBI lineage: Eukaryota > Metazoa > Chordata > Amphibia > Caudata > Salamandridae > Calotriton > Calotriton arnoldi. The sequence continues at coordinate 1,048,070 of CAWUFW010002561.1, read as the reverse complement.
GGCTTGTGGTAAAGCGTAGACTCCATGCAACACGACTGATCTGTTTATAATGAAATACTATGATATGGGCACTAGGCCTTAAGTATTTACTGTGGAAAGTATATGCTAAAGTCAATAGGCATTTAAATGTGGATTGTCATTACTCTATATTAAAGCCCTCTGATAGGTATTTTGTTACAGATTGCCATAATAGCAAAGGGTTTTTGGTGTTGGTTACCCCGTTTAACATCCCATGGATATAGAAGGTTTGTAATGTGAGAATCTTTGTTAGGCAGGAGATATAGTATTTTGCTTAGCCATCAGTAATTTTGTATATCTTCCTAATTTTATGACTGAGTGCATGATGGTTTACGCTCAATAAAGGAGGCCAGAGTTGGTTATAGTGACAAGTAGGGCACAGATAAAGGGAGTTTTAGACACCCTTTCTTTGAGTGAGCTACTTAGAAGCTTTCAGAAGGGGGCTCTAGATGGATTGAGAGGCCTTAATGTGAAGTGCTTGGGGATCCTGGCGCAGAGATAAGCAGGATCTTCGCAATGAAGAACTTTTTGTGTGATGCAGAAGCATATGAAAATAAAGAATGCTTACACAAGCAGTTAATGTGGCTTTCTCACCACTGTACAAGAGGGATTGGGTAACTTCAAGCTGAATGTGAGTCTTGCAACTTTGTTTAGTATGGTTTGGAGCTTGTTTGTAAGGGTGACATATAGAACAAAATAGAGAAAGTTGGCATAGTCTAGCCTTGGAAGATTGTCTACTCTGACAAAGCAGAAAGGGCTGATGTTACATTAAGATCATTATAGTCAATCCGTAAGTATGGTTTCATATTCTATAGTTACACTAAAGATACTGAGATTATCTATAAACTCATAAAACATTAATTCAAACCTTGCCTACCTTAGATTCTGCCATAAAGATACAACCACCTTGATGCGCCCTAATGCATTGCATCATTACAACTGATCACTAACAAGGCAGGCCACCCGAAAGAAGATCATCACCGAAACCTCTTTCAAAAGGCTTGGATTGCGGTGCCAATCTGTCTTTGACTCCCCATGTCTTCCAAGTCGAGTGGCTAGGGTTTTACATCCTAAAGACTTGCAGAAGTTTTTAAGCTTCTCTTATTTTTTCCTCACATTGTGTTTGGAGTAATGGAATTGTTTTTCCACAAGATGAAAGGCTAAACAAAATGTATTTCTAAGAGGATCTGCTATACTATCACATTGAGCAGCACCAGCAGCTCCAGAACACCAGCACCCTTCTTCTGCTGACTATAAGAGGAAAATATAAAATTGGATATGCCAAACATCATTGGACTGGCTCAGAATGAAAGAAGTACAGAGCTGTTTGCACAGTGCATATCAGTACTAGGTTAACAAGAAATCATGGCCTTACTACACAAGTTGGGAATTGCCCTGAAGAAGACCTTTAAAAGTAATGTCCCAGATTCAGAGGTCAAAACATGTTGGCACGTCATAATATTTTGAGAAGCATAAAACCATTTTTTGGAACGGTCTCTGTACCTTGACTGAAAGCAGCTTTGAAAAGATAGGTCTTTAGGTTTAAAAGGCTTACATTAACAAAGTAATATTGTTAAACACATAGAATAATTTCTGTGTGAGCTATATATAAAACTATGGTATAATCCATGGCTAGTAGGGGTCCTTGATTTCGGATTGATGTAGCTGATCCCTCCCATATGAGCCCTAACTGGATCAGACCCTGTATTTATTGTATTATCAGTATAGCTTTTGACATCAAAGGTTAGGAAGCATTCCCACCCCTTCAAAAAAGCAAAGAAGACTTGGCTTTTCTGACAAAACTGATCTCTTAATTTCAATGCTCAGTACAGGGTAGATATCAGTGGCAAGAAACCATATAGATGTGAACTTGAGCTTAACAAATCCTATGAACATACCATCGAAACAGGGTCCGAGCTTTATTGACATATCCAACGAGACAAGAGCACTACAAAACATGTCCCGTCCAGTAGCATAAGTCCCAGGAGTAGCTGGAATTTTCCTAGCAAAGTTATTTTTCCACTCAAAACTAAAAGCAATCTAAAATTTGTAACTCTGCTTCAAACTTACAAGTATTAGTCAGTTCTCATTCTCGGGACTGGCTGTCGAGTTGTATGTTTTGAACCAGTTTGTCGTGTGATTATTGGTTTGCTGAATATTGTTATAAATTAAGACACAAACAAAATAAATCAGCATTGAAGAAAAACCCAGCAACCAAAGTGAAACAATAAAATATAGAATGGTGGAGGCGTGGCTTGGAGCGTCAAGATGGCGGTCGCACTCTAAGAGTGCTCCTGACCCCTCCGTCATCCGCTCCGAGATCCACAGCCATCGGCAACCCAATCCCAATACCTCTCCCGGTGGCAGACATCCATCCACCGCTGCGGCACCAGCCTTCTGGGGCGAGCGGACCCCCGCAGCACCCACCTACCGCCAACCGCTGCCATCTCCCCTTACGGCCTGCGGAGCGGCCCTCACAACATGACGGACCAGACTCTAACTCCGTGCAGCGTCGAGGAGACCGGAGGTGAGCCGCAGTAGAACTGCCGGGGCCGGAGAACAGCAGACATCCTACGCCTTACCTGCAGACTCCTGGGAGCGCTCGGACGACCTGCGGTCGATCGCTGCAACACCCGACTTCTGCCGGCCGCCGGCGCCTCTTCCCTAGGTCCGGCGGGGTGGCCTCGCGGCGTGGCGGATGAGACCCTGACTCCGGGGAACTGCGGCATCATCAGCAGAGAGCGGAGTCACGTCTACGGGAGCGGAGATGCAGCGAGGCAGCGCGTCTCACCGGCGGGGCCTGGAGAGGGTCGTCGAAGCCGAAGTGACCCGTAGCCAGCCGAGTCGACAAGCCGGTCCTGGCGACAGACTCCGTACCACATCACACCTCTGGGCGGCAGTGAGTGCCTCCCACCTCCAGCGACTTCTCGGCACACTGCCCGGCTGGGTGCTCCCAGCCTGAGGGAGGAACACGGACTGCCATCTTTTCCCTGAGGTCTGCAACCAGGCAGGGCCCTCTGGGGGGCGCGATTCACCGGGACCTCCCTTGCCAACGGCCGTGGACAGGGGCTTAGCGGGGCCCCAAGGGAACGCCCGCCAGATTCGTGCCGGCACCTCCCTGCCTCACCTCTGGAAACCAACGCTCTCACAGCCGTGACGCTGATCCCGGCCAACCAGGTCTAGGAAAGTACCTTCGACATGGCTGATCCTGCCACCCTCCGAACTCGCGTGGGGGTGGGTCGGGGTCCTGGACTGGTCTGGGGGGGCCGATGGGCCCTGTGGGAGCAGGCATCGTGGGGCCTTGTCCGCGGGTTGCCCCGATTCGATTGCTCCCTGAGGTGCGGCCACAGCGCAAAACGGCATCCTCCCTCCCCGGGCCCGCTGCTGACCTACACGAGCGCCCAGGACGGCTGGTGCCTACGAGCCCTTCCTCACCTGGAGCTGGGTGGTGGGCCTCGGCGGGAGCCCTCAACGGGCCTCCTCACTTCAAGGACCACATCAGCCGAACTGCCGGAAAGACCTGCTCGGGACCAGGTGCATGCATCACTCAGACTAGAGGCGCCGGCCCTCGAAGCAACAGTGAGCTGAGCCGGGCCCTTGGGACGGACTTGGAGAGGGGGCCGGGGAGCGGGCTCCCGAGACCTGGATCGATCGCCCGCCCCGGGCCCCTGGACCACGGCTTAGACCTGCCACGTGGGGCCACAGCCATCTCTGTGGTGGCTCCTCACTGACGCCCGAGGGCTGCTCCGCGCGGGCCACCCTGCGGACTGGACGTAAGCCTGGCCTGGAGGCCCCTGTCCCATCACTATCTTGGACTCCAGATACGAACACTTAGGCACAAAACGGGGTCGTCCTCAAACCAACCAGCCGGACTGGGAGCGGTGAGTCGCGCTCCCCCCCCCCATCCAGCCTTGCCATTGACGCTCACAGGCTCGGAGGCTGCAAATACAGACTGCAGAACCCTGCTTGGTAGGCCCTAGTCCCAGGAGGTACCGAACGAATTTGGGCTCCGATCACAGAGCTCCGGGTCCAAGCCTCTCTACTGCACCACCTTGAGAACGGGGCGGGGGCCACTTCCCCTGCTCCCCCATACCAATTGAGCTCAGGGCTGCGAAACGCCGTCACTCGACCTGTTAAAAGCCTCCTTCACTTTTTAGGAAGTTCAGCACACTTTTGGCCAGCACGTTCTAAACTAGGTAAATTTTTAGATTTGTCACTTGTTACTGCTTTTCAAGTCATTACGTCCAATTGGAAAAATGCCAAAGATATTAATGTTACCAGCTGGTGGAATCTTCTTTTGTTCTCATCAGAGACTTGATACAGCAGCAGCTATATCTGCATTACAAATGATCAAGAAGGACCTTTTTTGGTCTCCGCTTACTAATTACTTAAATAAAAATCATAAAGCCCCCAGTGATTCCACTAGGGTTTTCCAGCCCCCATGATGACTTCTTCCTATAATATGTGAAATAACTTATCTAACTATTTAGTGTTGTTATTATGAGAAATAAGATGTTAATAACATTTTTTTTTATTATATGAATTATTTACTATGTGATATTGGATATATTAAGTGATTAAGTGGAGAAGTGTGGCTCAATGGTTAGAGCGGCAGACCCTGATGCAGAGATCTGGCCCGGGACCAGGGTTCAATTCCCGCCTCGGCGGGTCTTTGGCTCAATTTCCTCGGACCTGATAATTCTCGCCTCGGTGCCTATTCTAATCATGGGTTCCACTCTGCAACTCTGGGCAATAGCTTGCTTAATCTCCACAACGGCCCCAACAGCGCTGGGATGCCTGGCTTCACCCTGGGGGTGCCCAGGAGTGGACATTTCACAGGGAAAAGCCAGGAAGGGTTCCACAGCGGTATGCGTACAGCGCCAGGACACCCCTTTGGGGGTATAAGTGCGCTTTACAAGTACAAATTTCATTTCATTTCATTTCATATATGTGCAGATAGGCACTACGTAATATTCGTGCTTTCTCTTCTTTCTTTCTTTTTTCTCCTCTCTTTGGTTTTCTTCTTCCTTTTTCCTTCTTATCTTTTTTCCTTTTTATACACAAAATATCAAAAATGTGATGTTTTAAGTACAGAATGATTTCATTTAATAACTATATAATGTATTCCTCCCTTTATATTGAGTGCTAATAATTTTTGCCTTTTTGGTTAAAATTATATTTTATGGTTTGATTTCTTGTTCTCTGTAAGTATAATTCTGTACATTCATATTTTATTCAATAAAGCTTTGTGAACTAAAAAAAAAAAGCCTCCTTCACCATTCACCATGGGAAAGGACCGTGCTCCCAAGCCATCCACAACGCAGACACAAACCAAAATGGACCAATTCACCATGAACGAGCCCGGCCCGACGGAGGGAGCAACGGGGGGTTCATCCCTCCCCGGGGATGACCTCACTTCAATCCTGCGGGCAATCAACTCCTCCCAAGCCTCAGTGGAGGGTAAAATCGGCGAGGTCCGGGTGGACATGGCCCTCATCCGGCAAGACCTGCGTAATGCCACTACCCGCATCTCCGAAGCGGAATCCCGCATCTCTACAGTCGAAGATTGTTAGAAATGGGATTTCTGGTTGGCATGGGCAAGTGCCTAAGCCAGGCAGAAACCACCACTCTAATCAGGGCAAGGGAGTTACACACTGAAGATAACCCCTGCTCACCCCCTTGGTAGCTTAGCACGAGCAGTCAGGCTTATCCCAGAGGCAATGTGTAAAGCGTTTGCGCAACACACACACACAGCAGCAACACACTAGGCACACTACAAAGAAACTCCACACAAGGTTATATAAAAAATAGCCTTTGTATTATCCAAAACACATTAGAATCATAATCACACATATACACTGTGCCAACTGGCACCAGGTAATAATTTACAGGGGATTACATACATGACAGGGCCAATCGGGCCACTGTCAGAACCTTTAGAAAGCACAAGTAGCAAATGTAAAACAACCAGTAACTACTGGCAAAATACTGTACTCAGCATTAGCACTAGCAACATAAATGCATTATGTCTGCATCACATTAGGCATAAAACACATTATGCACAAATCACAATTAGGAGTGCACCGTAGTAACACTCCCCAGGTGCATACATCACCTTCAGCATGGACACATTAGGCATTCCTTTAGGGCCTTGCCCCCTACCAGTACACACAGGTACCCAAAATGACCCCAGTCCAACTGGCCTTCTGTGGGGCTCAAATGCCCTTTGTCCCGAAAGTCAGGGCTCTCAATGATAGGACCTTCCACGGCCCTCTGGCTGCCTTGGCAGCAAAAGCGATGTGCGTAGCGCACTAGGGGCAGGGGGTGCAACTCACCCCTTCCTCATCACCAAAATAAAGAACTGGCCCCCATGTTGCAGCTGCCCGCGCTCTTGCAGTGCAGCTGAGGAAATGCAACCTTGGCACCAACCATGCCTGGGGAGCCCCGATCACCGGGCTCCTCCTGGTGCCACAAGGAAATGCCCCCTTTGTTGTAGCTGCCCGCACTCTGGCGGCGCAGCTACGCTCTTCCCAAAATCCGGCACCACCTGTGCCTAACGAGCACCAACACTGCTTCGCGCTCAGCCCCCACTCACCGGGGCTCTGCTTGACTCCTCCGGTCTTAGGGAGAAGGCAGGACTTCAGGCACCGACAGCGTGCCTCGCCAGGCCCCGCTCACGGGACCTCTCCTGTCTTCCTGCTGTCACCGGCGATCTCGGTGAACCTGCCTCTCTCTCTCCACGAGACGGGGGAGGCGGGGATGGGGCCCGCAAGGCTCCGGCGCTTTGGACAACACACGGGCTCCCACCGGCACACGGCGGCCCCGCCTTCCTCAGGCCTGACTTCCTCTTCGGCCTTGTTTCTTCCGGCCTGTTTTCAGGCCCCGCCTACAACCAGGCAACTTGCCTGACTTCCGCCCACGGTCTCGGGACGGCATCTAGGGCTCTGGGCACACAACAGCGGGGTAGGCTCCCGCTCAACCAAAATGCATAAATGCGGGGTGGGCTCCCGCTCCACCGAAAGGCATAAATGCGGGGTGGGCTCCCACTCCACCGAAATGCATAAATGCGGGGTGGGCTCCCGCTTCACTCCTGGTCCATGGGGAACCCTTCACGTCGGGATTTCCTCAGGGCCCGTCGCAGCCCAGCGCTGCAGGCTCAAACGCTCCTCTCTCCCCCTGGCAAGGGTGAAGCCCCCCTCTCTGGGACTTTCAGCAGCACCGATGGAGCGCTCACGAAGCGCTGGAATCCAGGAGTCTTTTAGAGGGGCGCATCTGGGCCCAGGCAGGCCAGCTCACAGGGCCCTCCAACAGAGGGGCAGTCCCTCGTGGCGGTTCCTCCTGGGGCCCAGCAAGCAGCACCCCAAAACAGCACAAGGAAGCACACCTTCATGGGGTCACAGCCCCATTATTTATACAGCCCTTCTCTTTGTCTGCCCTGACACAGGGCTTGGGTGAACCAGTCTCAACTGGTTCTGGGGGGTGTTGAAGCACTCTGTTTACCAGGCTTCCACCCTCCTTTGTCAGATGGGGCTCGGTCCTCAGACACACCACAGGGGGGCAGAGCCAGCATTCACCTAGGCAGGCACAGACCTATTCAGGGTCAGGGGACTACTCCTCCCACTACTCCAAATGCAGCTCTCCTATTTAGCCTAGCGCTGACTCACCCTGCCCTCCCTGGAGCCACACACCTCACCAGCCCCTGTCACTCCAGAGCCAGACATGCAATACACATCAGGCAGGCAGACACATAGCACACAGAAATGCCAACTTCTAAAAGTGGCATTTCTAAATTAGTGATAATAAATCTGCGCACACCATTACGCAGCATTTATTATCACTATTCCAAACATACCAAACTTGACCAAGCTTCTCCTCTCATATCAGGAAATACCACTGAAACACTTATCAGGGAATCCCCAATGCATTCCTATGAGAGGGCAGCCTCACAGCAGTGAGAAACCAAAATGGCTGGCTGTCACTACCAGGACATGTGACGCACTTAAGGTACATGTCCTACCTTTTACCTACAATGCACCCTGCCCATAGGGCTAGCTAGGGCTTACCTTAGGGGTGACTGACATGCAGTAAAAGGGGGGTCACAGACGTGGCACACACTTTAGGTGCCACGTCACAGCGGCAGTAACACTGCGCGCACAGGCCCCGCAATGGCAGAGGCCTGAGTCAGGTTTGAAAGGCTACTTTGGTGGGTGGCGCAATCAGCGCTGTAAGCCCACCAGTAGCATTTAATTTACTGGCCCTGGGTATCTGAGATACCACTTTCCAAGGGACTGACAGGTAAATCAAATACACCAAACAGGTGTAGACCAATCTTACCATGTTTACCACAGAGAGCACACGCAATTTACACTGGACAGCAGTGCTAAAGTGCCCAGAGTCCTAAAACCACCAACACCATGTCAGAAATAAGGCTAGGAGGAAGGCAAAAAGTTCAGGGATGACCCTGCAAAAAGGGCCAAGTCCAACAAGGATGATGTTCGCCAGCTGAAAGAACAGGTAACCTACCTGCGGACCCACACCAAAGAACTGCATAGAAGGGCTGAAGACGCCGAAAATCGATCACGGCGTAACAACCTCCGCCTGGTGGGATTTCCTGAAGGGGTTGAGCAAGGCCAAATAGCAACCTTCATTGAGGAAATGGATGGAATCGTGGATGCCCAAAGACACACTGTCGGCCTGGTTCGGTGTAGAACGGGCCCATCGATCCCTGGCACCTAAACCACCACCTGGCGCTCCGCACCGTCCTATCATTGCCAGGATCCTTAACTTTAAAGATAGGGAAGCTACCCTAAGGGAGGCCCGGACCCAAGGCTCCCTGACCTTTCAGAACCATACCATAATGGTTTTTCCGGACTGCACCAAGGAGGTCCAGGCCCAAAGACGCTCATACACAGACGTCAAACAGAAGCTGCGCGCTCTTGGCCTCCAATACAGATTGCTTTTCCTGGCCCGTCTTCGAGTCGTTTTTCAGGACAACGCGCACTTCTTCGAAACTCCACAATCTGCCTGGACCTGGCGACTGAAGAGTGGCCTCTCAGGGTCTGTCCCACCTTCCCACCCGTGCCATCCAGATCCCAGGCGACTGGACCACCATCTCCTAAAGAACGCAGGAGGCGCACACAATCACGCAGGGGCCGTGGAGGCTGCAAAGACGCATCCAGATCAACCGGCTCAGCTGCCCGAGGCCCCAAAAGCACCACCAGCCTGACGGGCTCCCAGTCCCGGCAACGGGAGGGATCCACGGACAACTTCTCTGCCGAGCAAAGCCCCTTCAGCACTCTGGGTCTGGTGACTGTGGACTCAGACCTTTCCCGAAGCCCTACGATCTAAAGAACCACGGGCACACACTGAGACAGTGCCGAGAGGCCCCAATCCACCGGGATGCAGGATACACATCCCAACGAACTATAGAACTCAGAGAAATCTGCTGATGCTGCGGCCAAATCAAGTATTAGAGAGGGGTCCACCACTCAACTCCTAAGCTAAGCGTTCTAGTTTAGCCTGTTAATTTCGTGTTCATAGGGTGACAGATGCTTCAGTTCCAGAAGTATAGGGTGGGGGGTGGTAGGGAAGGGAGGGCCAGGACCGTTGTCCACTGTTCAGATTTGTGTTTCTCATTGTTGTTACTTTTGTTCAATGTCCACAACACTCTAACATCTGCATTTCGACTCCACGCACTATGCATTTCGACTCCACACACTACAAGCAGGGATCAGAATCGCAACCCCTCAAGCTCCGCATGAGCCCCCTAGAGGGCTAATGCCCCGTGACTTCTCGACCCTTACACACTTAACATGATGCACAGAGTTAACAAGGGCAATTCCCTACGAGTCCTATCATGGAACGTCAATGGGATGCTTGATCGCATCAAGCGCACAGCGGTCTTGAAATATGCCCAACGACACACTCCTGACATACTCTTACTTCAAGAAACCCACCTCCTGGGGACCCAATGCTCCTTCCTCGCATGATACGGGTTTGACAGGGTATGGCACTCTGGCTTCGAACGAGGCTCGCAGGGGGGGTAGCAATCCTTCTGTGGCGAAGCCTTCCCTTTATTCTCACTCACGCCTTCAGAGACCCACAAGGCCGGTTCATAGTTATATCAGGGATGCTAGAAGGGAACATCCTCAACTTGATATCCATATACGTCCCACCCGCCACACTCACATCATCGCTGAGACAACTAACTGATATTGTCTCCGCCTTGCCCCGGGGGCAGACTGTAATAGGGGGCGACTTAATGCAGTCATGCAACCGGCACTCGACACCACAGGCATACCCTCTCCAAGTAGGAAAGCGCACGCAAAAAGACTGGTCGACTGGGCGGCTACCCTGGGCCTATGTGATATCTGGAGAACCTGGAAACCCCGAGGCTCCCATTACACCCACACCTCAGCGGCACACCACACACAGGCACGAATCAACATGATTTTCATGCCCGCCCCGAATGCCATAGAGTAACTGACATTGTTATTCTTCCCCGAGGAATTTCAGATCACTCGGCCCTGCTCCTGCATCGAGGCGAACTCTCCGACATGCTTCGGCAGGTGTGGAGGCTAAACGCCTAGTTCCTACAAAACAGAGAGGTCAAAAAAGCAATAGGAGGAGAAATACGCCAATATTTTCTCATCAACCTAGACTCAGTCCCCTCCCCGAGCACCCTCTAGGAGGCAAGCAAAGCCACTATCCGCGGAGTAGCCAGAGGCCAGCTACGGGCTCAACGACTATCCCAGAATAGCCGGCTGGCCCTTCTCAAGGCGCAAGCAACCCGCCTAGAGACTAGATTAACCAGGGCGCCAGATGACTCGCATGACAGGCAACTCGCGATCATACGCGAAGAGATTAATCAAGTCTCGCTCGAATCGGCCAAGTTGCTATGGCTTTCCTCTGTCGCCCGAGTGTACGGCTGGGGTGACAAGAACGGGAAATTGTTGCACAGATTGGCTTCATACCCTCTGGCGAGCCGAATAGTACCCGAGGTCCGCGACCTCTCCGGGGCCATTCAGCACACATCACCCGCGATTGCACAGGCGTTCGCTGACTACTACTCCCGACTATATTCTGCCCATAGGCCTGAAGCCTCCCTTCCGGGCCTGATTGACCAGAGAAATGTCTGTCTCCCCCGCCTAACAGACACAGAGGCGGCCGGCCTGGATCTCCCCTTTACCCCAGAAGAAATAAGCAATGCAATCTCCTCGCTATCATCCTGGATAACACCGGGCCCAGATGGTTTCCCACAAGAATATTATGCCGCCTATCGGGACCTATTGATCCCCCATCTCTCCAAATTATTTCACCATGTCGCAGAGGTAGGGGCATTTCTCCCTGAGACGGACGTGGTGACCATCGTGGTTATCCCCAAGACTCAGCTCCCCTCATCAGCCTGTGCAGACTACCGCCCGATTTCATTAATTAATACTGAGGTAAAGATATATGCTAAGATCCTGGCCCAATGTCTGCGTCCACTCCTTAATAAATTGGCCCACCCGGACAAATGCGTCTTCATGCCGGCGCGTAACACCAGGCATTGCTTACGACGCCTTCACCTGGCCCTTGCGAACCGCCAGTCACTTACCCCCTACCTAGCGCTCCTCCTTGTCGACTTTGAAAAAGCTTTCGACACGTTCGATTGGCTCTACCTGGAGGACGTGCTAACAATGATGGGTCTGGGTCAGCACCTCCATCGCTTCGTCCGGATCCTGTACTCCAACCCCAGAGCTAGAATACTCATCAATCCTCTCAGAGGCATTTCCGATTCAAAGAGGTACAAGGCAGGGCTGTCCCCTCTCACCCCTCCTATTTGCGCTGGCGATGGAACCCTTGGCGTGCCTTATTCGGGCTGATGACCTGATCCGGAGGCTGGTCTTGGGGGAGCCACAACATCGACAAAATCGCCTTGTATGCAGACGATGTCCTGCTCTTCCTCGCTGACCCGGCCCGCTCTGGACCCAGGTGTCTTCAGACCCTTCAGGCCTTCGAGAATGTCTCGGGCATCCGTCTCAACCCGGCAAAATCGACCTTGGTACCCCTTCACCTCTCCAGGGAATGCTTCGATTGGCAACTGACCATTCCCATCAGGCGGCAGTTGTTTAAATACCTGGGAATATGGATAGCCTTGCTTCCCGATCTAGAATGGGCACTAAATATTACCCCACTTGTCAAGAAGGATAAAGAAGACCTCAGACGCTGGCAAACCCTGCCACTAAATCCGCTCGGAAAGGTGGTCATGTTCAAGATGATGACCCTCCCCCGCTTCTTGTACATCATTCAGAACACCCCTTTCCACCTCCCACGGAGCTGGTTTAAAGAGTTGGATAGCATGGCTACTAAGTTTCTGTGGGGAGGAACGAGACCACGTATAGCACTCGCCCGATGCCGAATCCTGCCCTTCGATGGAGGCATGGGCATGGCTGATCTTTATCTGTATTACTTAGCCACCCGGCTGCTCATCCTTCACGACTGGTTCAACGGGGGCTGGTCCGACCCGGCCTACAAAACCGAGCTACAAGACATGGTATTCCCCCAAATCCAGGCAATCCTATATGGCAGTCCAGTACCCAGAGCACTACCACCGGTGACCCGGGCGGTTCTACTGGCCTGGCGTTCACGGTGGGATAACAAACTGAGTCAACAAACACCTCTCTGGCAGGGCGTGTGGCTGAGGGAGGTGGCAGCACTAGAGGGATTCAAATGATGCGACCACATCGGTATATCACAGTTAGGCGACATATGGGTGGGTGACCACATCAGAACGTTCCAAGACTTGCAGGAACGCTACACCCTTCATGCTTCACAATTTTACAAATATCTGCAGCTACGACATGCCCTCAGCGCCCATCTATCAACTGGCACCACGCTTCCCGAATTTAGTCCGCTGGAGGCACAGGTCATGATGGGAAACCTGGGGAAGGGGGGAGTATTGCGGATATACCGCTCCCTTACTAATAATGGCCCAACAAGGCTCGACTCGCTCAGATGCCAATGGGAGGGGTGGCTGGGCCCCCTTTAGGAAGAAGACTGGTGTGACGCCCTTATGGCCCCCAAGACCCTCACCACCTCACCTAGACTCCGCTTAATTCAATCATACTATCTCCATATCGCCTACCTTACCCCGGAGCGCCTCTGTAGGGCAGGCCTACGCCTTTCACCGAACTGCACGCGCTGCGGACAAGAGCTGGCAGACTTTTACCACATGGTCTGGTCCTGTCCCCGCCTTACCCCGTACTGGGATACAATAGAATCTGAACTCGCAAAACGTCCTGGGCTGGCAGGTACCTCATAACCCCCTACACCTCATCCTGGGAGTCATGGATGGCTTAGATGGGTCACGAGCAGATAAACTATTCCTGGGGACGGCTACCATGGTGGCCAAGCGCGATATCGCCACGGCATGGGCGCAGCCTGACCTCCAAAGAGTGACTAAATGGCATAGGGGGGTGGACTGGTGTGCCGCCCAAGAGAAACCCTTGTTTGAGGCTAGGGGGTGCCCAGCTAAACACAAAAGGATCTGGGGCAAATGGTTAAATCAATTGGGATGATTGGGTCTTATGTCTTTCTAAACACATTGAATGTACTGTTTATGCATTGTGGATCTGGACCGATATGCATGCTTGCACACAACCACTGATGGTAAGAGCTGAAGTGCCAATGGCTAATGATCAATTGTGCTGTAATTATGTTTTTTGTTTTTCCAAAAATCAATAAAGTTGATTATCAAAAAAAATATAGAAAGGGTAGAGCTTATTTATCCTGGCTCTATCGCAAGACAATTGGTTTCAAGAGAACTAGACATACCAAGCCAAAGGTGCATTTATCTAGTAAAAGAGGAAGTGTGTAGTAGTCCTAGATAGGTTTTTATGTATTATGTTTTTGCAAAGATTTTAATTAATCGTGCAAATAAAGACTATTCATTCATTCATTAGTAAAAGAGGAAGCATTGAGTTATATATTGAGTCCCACACAAATACATAAACTTAACAAATTCAAAAATTTGCACCATCTTTTGCCGTAAGACCCTATAAGGACGCCCTTGAGTATTAGGCACTTTACAAATCTAGTTAGTTAGTTTCACTGGGTGGCACTTCAGGCCATGCAGATGCAGTACAGAGGCGTGAGAAAATCTGGCACAGGAAACATATTGTTAGCATGTTCTCTAAGCGCTCTATACCAAAGGCATACCAATGTCACACCAAAGGCTTGCCAGTGTCACACTAAACGCATACCAATGTCACACCAAAGGGACCTGGCAAGAAGGATTGCACCGATAGCCATGGAACCATCTTGTTGGCGTAATCTGTGCGAGAGACAGTGGAGTGAGGCAAGGGGATGTGAAAGAGTTAATGGTGCAGGATACAGTCATGCATTCCAGCTACCGCTTTGTGATGCTGGTATGCATGAACAGGAAGAAGCAGGAAGTTTGGTGAAATAGACATCCTGTATGGTGGATCAGCAAATTTCCCCGCTCATTACCCTTCTCAGGAGCACCGCTTATGGGTGGCCCAACAGAAGGTATCCAAGATAAATAAAATCCCATTTTTGACGCAGTGTGCCCTGGCGTCAGATAGAAGCGTAAAGGATAATTTATTCTTATGTAGAATGAGAGAGTACTGTGAGTGACTGAATTCTGCTCTTTCACAAGAGGCACATCCGCACACAAAAGTAGCTCCTTTCAGTGCCAGGGACTACGAAAGCAATATGTGCTTTTTGAGACAAAAAATATTTTTACTTTCAGCCATTGTTTGTTTTATATTGTTGTGTGCCAAGCAGCTCCCCAGCAATAAAGTTTTTCAAAAACCATCACAAAACCAAACAAGCATTGAAAGTCCAAAAGGATGGCTACCAAGCTTTGAGAAGGCTTGTTTCTGGGAAAGCAAGTGATGCTTAGTGCAGTTTTTGACTTAAAAACGAGCGGCAACTCAAGCATTTTGTGACTCTGCGATGATGACTTCACAACCAATCACCAAAGGTTTGCAAAAAGTCTGGGAAAAGTGACTGTTTCCTTGTGGGAACCAAATATTTTCTGTGGGATCAGCCAGTCTGCTGAACAGAATAAAGTTGGACACAAAACACACTCAATGCGGAGATGATTTCTTGCTTCTGTGATCCACTTTTGGACAGTTCAGCATCACCAGGCTCGCAAATCACGAACTCTGGAGCCGTGCCCGGGAAATCCACTTAAGGCCAGATTAAAAGCAGACTTTTGCGTCATAGCAGTTTAAATTCTGACACGTGAGATCTTTCAAATCTGTAACTCCTCTGTCCTGTCGAAACGTCACAGTATTAAGTGTACGGTTTTAGGCAATAGATCCAGAAAACTTGACAGGTTAAAACTTTTGTGATATTGTACAAAATGTCAATATCTTCGGTTCTTATGAATGGTGTTTATTAATAGTTTCTTACCACTCTGTGCAGCATTTTGAAATACTTTTTAAAACTGAAAATGGAGTGTGGTATTTTTCAAAATTAAGCTTTGGTTTAGAAAGTGGTCTGTACCCTTCTCCTCCACCAACCCCTGCCTCGTTTGCCCCATTGGCCCATGCTTGTAACATTACTAGCCTAGCTTAATCTCTGTGTATGACGATGATCAGACAAAGTGAAAGAAACGCAAAGCAAAAGAATTTTTGTAGCCCACTGAGAAGAAATATTTTTGCTGACCCACCGGTCCCCACTGGTACCCTAGGACAGGGCACAAGCCCTAAAAAAAGAAGTGGGGGAACTAACCAAGTTAGGCAGTATACAAGTGACATAATGCTGCATGACATCACAGCATGACATAATGGCATTACAGGAAGTGACCACAACCCATGACCTCACTGGAAGTGACATCATAAAAAGTGACATCAGATCTTAACACTTCACACACATGTTTTGCAGGTCTATAATGAGTACATTTGAGCGCATTATATAGATTTAACAACTGAGATGTTGCGTCAGGGTTGTGCCAAGAAAGTGAAGCAACCCTGACACAAAATGTGGGCCTCAATTTGTATATTTATTTTTTTTAAACTCTGCCACGAAGAAATTGGTAAGGCAAAACGTAGCAGTACATCCATTCTGCTTAATTCGTTGCAAAGTCTGCATTTTAAAATATCTTATGGGGATAAGGCACCTGTTGCAGAGATCTTTGTGCGCCCAGTAAATCCCAGGGAACAATAATAATGTTAAGATAACTTTGGAGGGTAACGCATTTTCTGGTGAGACCTGTGTTTCCTCTTATCCCAGTTTTAATCAAAGTAGTGTAGAGGGTTAATGTGTCTCCTGTAAAGCACATCATCTAAAATGCACATGCCAGGTTTTTATTTTATGTAGCTAGGTAAGTGAGTTACTGCTTTTTACACAGAGATCTTTTTGTTACTCGCACTTCACAATCCCTCTGATATAGAAGAGTGAGCTATGAAGCACGTGTCTCCTATGCCCTGTAACACTCACTGTCTTATGTAACACATTTTGTACATTGATTTACACATTTATAAGATTTATTGTCAATGCATAATATGTACGTGTGATGTAAAGTGCTTCGACACCCTGCATTGGGATGAGTAGCGCTATAAAAGAAATAAAACAAAATAGTGGTATTTAAATTGTTATTTGTGTAAATACTGGAACAGACCAACACATCCGACATTCTTACAGTGCATGATGTCTTATAAACAGGGATTGAACACAGGGCCGGACTGGGAACCAAAACCGGCCCTGGCAAAGTGCTCGGCTGTCACCCCCGGGGGTTGGGGCTGCGGCCGAGCACTTTGCCAGGGCCGGTTTCGGCCGATTTTGTTACAGGGGCCGATATTGCAGCTATGCTGCAAAAACGGCCCTGTAACAAAAACGGCCCCCAACCTGGCGGCCCACCGGGGAAACGCCCGGTGCCCGCTACGGCCAGTCCGGCCCTGATTGAACAATGCAAAAAGCATGCCTCTCTAGTAATTGTGAAGTGATAGCAACAAGCTGTGTGCCTTGGTTTCCCCTCTCTTGCATTTGCATCTAGGTGTGAGGCTCAGATAGCTACCAGTCTGGATAGTGGGACAAAAGGAGGCCTGGTGGCCCCTTTGTTATGGGCCCAGCTGGAGTCTGAAATATGAAAGCCCCGGCGGCCCCTGCACGATGCTACTCGAAACAAAAGCAGGCAAGGTGCAGGCGCTGCTGTATGTGAATGAGTCCCAGTGTCTGAAAATTACACCGGGACAACTTCAGCATATTTCAGTGAGCCCCACTTCTTGCAGAGTGAAAGGCGTCCACCCTGTGAAAATAGTGGGTGGACGCCGTACCCCCGACTTGTGCCCTGCTGCAGGACCTTTCGCTCATTCTACCCCCTCGACCCCTTCAGTCTTGCCTTGCCTGGGAACCAAATCTGCTTCTCATCGCTGTCCCATACATTTCAAACTGCACAGTGAGAGAGCGCAGAGCTGTCTCAAGTAAATAAGTGACTTGGACATCCACCGAGGCAAATGCTGCATTAAGGCCACTGCAGGCAGCTGCTGGACTGTGCCCCAATAAGACGCCACTAGAGGGTGCCAGATTGCAACACAAGGCATCTAAATGGCCAAGTTAGGCGAGAAGGGCGACCAAAATGGCAATGCAAAGTAACTCAAACTAGACTGTTGATGGTGGGTGGGTGGGTGCTTGTGGCCTCGGTGAAGGGAATGGCAATGTTTTCACACACCCAGTGTGTCAAAGATCCTTGCAATGGGACAGAGGTGCGGGGTAAATGAAGGTAGGAAAGATAGTGGTTTATGTGGACAAAAGAAGAAGGGAATGATTCGGAGTTTGCAGTGTTTCAGCCTGCAAATGAGCAAAGCCCTTACTTCCATTCTCAGCATTTCAACAAACGTCAGAAGGGTATAATTTACTACTTGGAGGCAGTGGTGTTGCAAGGCTTCCATAAAGCCTAAAACAAACTAGGAACATGACCCCTAACCCCCCGACCCTTTGCTGGGGATTCAAATACAGCTGTAAACATGGAGCTGCTCAGACCCCGGTGCCACTGCACCTGCTGCACCATCGACAGCTATGCCCCTGAATGGAAGAGGAGAGGTTTAAATACGTTGGTTGGCAAATATTTTCTCGTGATGTCACATTTATCGATATCAATTAATTTATGTGTCATATTACTGTCTAACCAACAATGCGAAACATGCTCCATCCTTCATATAAACTCCACGGAGGCAGCAATGGTGGGCGGGGCTCAATTAGAAACGGGGGCTGCAGGCGGTGGGCAGGGCTCAATTAGAAACGGGGGCAGCAGTGGTCGGCAGGGCTCAATTAGAAACGGTGGCTGCAGGCGGTGGGCGGGGCTCAATTAGACGCCCAATTAGAAACGGGGGCTGCAGGCGGTGGGCAGGGCTCAATTAGAAACGGGGGCAGCAGTGGTCGGCAGGGCTCAATTAGAAACGGTGGCTGCAGGCGGTGGGCGGGGCTCAATTGGACGCCCAATTAGAAACAGGGGCTGCAGGCGGTGGGCAGGGCTCAATTAGAAACGGTGGCTGCAGGCGGTGGGCGGGGCTCAATTAGAAACGGTGGCTGCAGGCGGTGGGCGGGGCTCAATTAGAAACGGTGGCTGCAGGCGGTGGGCGGGGCTCAATTAGAAACGGTGGCTGCAGGCGGTGGGCGGGGCTCAATTAGAAACGGGGGCTGCAGGCGGTGGGCGGGGCTCAATTAGAAACGGGGGCAGCAGTGGTCGGCAGGGCTCAATTAGAAACGGTGGCTGCAGGCGGTGGGCGGGGCTCAATTAGACGCCCAATTAGAAACGGGGGCTGCAGGCGGTGGGCAGGGCTCAATTAGAAACGGGGGCAGCAGTGGTCGGCAGGGCTCAATTAGAAACGGTGGCTGCAGGCGGTGGGCGGGGCTCAATTAGACGCCCAATTAGAAACGGGGGCTGCAGGCGGTGGGCAGGGCTCAATTAGAAACGGTGGCTGCAGGCGGTGGGCGGGGCTCAATTAGAAACGGTGGCTGCAGGCGGTGGGCGGGGCTCAATTAGAAACGGTGGCTGCAGGCGGTGGGCGGGGCTCAATTAGAAACGGTGGCTGCAGGCGGTGGGCGGGGCTCAATTAGAAACGGGGGCTGCAGGCGGTGGGCGGGGCTCAGTCAGAAACGGTGGCTGCAGGCGGTGGGCGGAGCTCAATTAGACGCCCAATTAGAGACGGGGCTGCAGGCGGTGGGCAGGGCTCAATTAGAAACGGTGGCTGCAGGCGGTGGGCGGGGCTCAATTAGAAACGGTGGCTGCAGGCGGTGGGCGGGGCTCAATTAGAAACGGTGGCTGCAGGCGGTGGGCGGGGCTCAATTAGAAACGGTGGCTGCAGGCGGTGGGCGGGGCTCAATTAGAAACGGGGGCTGCAGGCGGTGGGCGGGGCTCAATTAGAAACGGTGGCTGCAGGCGGTGGGCGGGGCTCAATTAGAAACGGGGGCTACAGGCGGTGGGCGGGGCTCAATTAGAAACGGGGGCAGCAGTGGTCGGCAGGGCTCAATTAGAAACGGGGGCTGCCGGCGGTGGGCGGGGCTCAATTAGAAACGGGGGCTGCAGGCGGTGGGCAGGGCTTAATTAGAAACGGGGGCTGCAGGCGGTGGGCGGGGCTCAATTAGAAACGGGGGCTGCAGGCGGTGGGCAGGGCTTAATTTGAGACTGTGGTTGCAGGCGGTGGGCATCGCATTCATATTTTCGGACAGCGACTTATTTCTCGTTATCAGAATTTGAGCCACAGCGAGAGAGAACAATGCAGAAAAGGGAGAAAGAGGAGGAAAATAAAGATAGTAAAAAAGTGACAAGTTGAGAAAGCAGAGATGAAAAAGAACCTGCAAGAGTGGCATAAAGAGGAAGGGAGTGTAGGGTGTTGGAAGAAAGAGGCATGAGGTGGAATCAATGCTAGGCAGTCTTGTTCAGCAGCGCTGGGGGCAGGCTCCTAATTAGAACTTTGGGGGCTCCTGCACTTTTATTTTATTATTATTATTATTTTTTTTTTACAAATTATGCACTGGAATTCTTCCAGTAAATTAAATTCGTAAAATCAGTTAGCTTTAAACCTTGCATGGGTGTGACTTCTTGTGCACCATAACTTGCAGCCTATTTTAGCAGAATGCTCAGAGTGAATAAAAAAAAAAGGCAACTGTTAAACCAACACTGCATTCTGCCCTGTAAAACTAGACGTGTCAACAGCGCTCTCATGGTCATAGCACATCTATTCACATTAAGAATATCGTACTTGTATTGTTGGTTGGTTGATGGTTTTGAGCAAGAAAAATGGACTGGGCTCCGAAAGACTGCACAACTTAGAACCAGAGGCAATTTTGGAGCGTGATAGCAGCCACGGATGGAAGGTCTCAGTTAAATCCATATTTTAATAATGGTAAATCTGATTGGAGAACCTATATGATGACGTCTATGGACACAGTCCCAAGGGAACAGGGGTCATCAGTGTCCTGGCTTTACCAGTGATTGGTTGCATGTCCTGAGCCCTGGCTAATTGATCTTTGCAATACAGCAATCAATCGATTCTTTATTCGTGCAAAAAAATTAGCCATAAAAGTCCATTAAAAACCCACACAATAAAAACCACATTCTGTGAAAAAATTAAAAACAAGCAATCCACAAAAATCCATATAGGGTTCAAAGCGTGACAAGCACGACCTGTCATCATACAATGCAGAAAAGTTGTCTAGAGTGCCAGGCTCGAGGGCCTTCCTTCTGCAGTACTGATGAGCAATTGCAAAGCTGCTGACTCTTTGGCTTCGACAATGCTTATTTTGTTTGCAAATGGTTTTTGTATGAAGGCACACAAGGAAGCATTGTCTAAAAGACAAAAATATATATTTTTGAGTAATAGCACACATTGCACCAATAGCCCCTGGTACTGGAGAGGATGACAAGTTGTGCGGATGTGTACATTGAGCAAGAACAACATATATTTTTTATTAAAAACAAAAGGTATGCCCAATGCCAGACTTAAAAATTGATTGCCATTTATGGACAAAGGCACTCTTCCCAGTTTTTCAAAAATGTATGACACAATGGTTTAGTTCCAAACTCGTGGACCTAGATCCTTTTGATCCCTATTCATAAACAAGCATTAGCAAAACCAATTCTTTCACCTTTGGGACCTATTGGCTTTGCCAATGATTTTAGCCATGCTGCTAATAAACAGGGAAAAAACATACATGGTTAGCTGAGTCATTTTGTAGGCCCGTGCACCAGGCATGCATGGGCCTACAAAATGACACAAGCAGAAAGCAGGTGGGGGAAGCAACATGGAGGATGGAATCACAGAGGGTGGGAACATGGCGGTCTGCGTAGGAAGCAACATGGAGGGTTATGGTTTGGAAAGCAGCACGGAGGGTGCAAGGAGGAAAGCAAATAGAGACAGAGCAAAGTGGGGCGGTGGAAGTGAATGAAGAGAGAGCACAATGTGGAGTTAAAGCACAGGAGAGAGTGGCTCAAAGGGCGAAGCTGTACAAAAGTCAAAGCATACATAAGAGTGTTTCGATGGACAAAGTTCTGGAAAATGAAATTTTCATAATGGTATGAAAATAAATGTGCTGGGGGGAGTGGGAATACCCCAGCCGCAGGCACGCCCTCCGTGCCCTGAACACCGGACACCCAAGCAAAGACTGCTGCCATGCAGCTCCACACTCTATGGTAGGACCGTTCTCCTCTGCCAGATGTGCCTTCTCCTGCACCAGCACGAACACCATCAAGTCGCTAAACATCACATCGACCCCTCACCATACCAGAAGCGACCCCCCGGCTCCACAGAGTTATGGGACCTCATCCCCACTTTCACACCCGATGTCGTCTTCCTCATCGAGACCTGGCTCTACCCTGCAGCCGCCCCCAAATTCACCATAGTGATTCCCGACAGATATAGAATCACTCACTAGGACCCCAGCAACAAACCGGGAAGAGGAATAGCCATCATCTACAAAGAGATCATGCAGTGCACCACCACCACCGACATTACCCCCACCCCCATGGAACACCTCAACATCAAACTCCACACGGACGACAAAACAACCATCAGAGACACTGTCGCATACAGACCTCCGGATCTGTACCCCAGCTTCTGCAACACCATTGCAGACTTCATTGCACCCCTCACCCTGGACTCCAAGGACTACATCTTCCTCAGTGACCTCAACTTCCACCTCGACCCCAACAACAACAACTCCGGCCACCTCCTCAACAGCATGAGCAGCCTCTGACTGACCCAGATCGTCCGCGAACCAACGTACATCGCAAGACACACACTGGACCCCATCTTTACCTCCAGCGACAGCATCATGTACAGTCACAGAACTCACATACCCGACCACTCCATTGTCCACTTCAACATCACCAGCCCCCGCACTGCCAGCCTCAAGTTGGCCAGCACCCACCACCACAGCTGGAACAAAATTTCAGAGACCAGCTGGACGGACGTCCTCAAAAACTCCAACCCTGCCACCACCACCAACCTGGAACAGGGACTCGAGAACTTCAAAGCCTCGATCTCCAAACACGTCAACAGCATCTCGTCAGCATGAGCAACAATCACAGAAGATCCTCCAAAAAGGCCAGCTGGTACACCCAAGAACTCAGAACAGTGAAACATGACAGCAAAAAGCTGGAAAGAAGATGGCATGCAAGCAAGGACACCACCGACAGGGCAGCCTTCAAGACTTCCCTCAACCTCTACCATCGCCTGCTGAGGGCAACAAAGAAGACAGCCCTAGCCACACATCAGCGGCAACAACAGCAAGAAACTTTTAAACATCGTTAAGGAGATCTCCAACCCAGCTGCCAGTGAAAACAACATCACACTTCACAAGAGCTGCACGACAACTTCGCCAACTTCTTCCATGACAAGATCGCAACCATATACAGTAACTTCGAAACTCAACCCACACCCACTGACTTCATTGAAGGATATACCCTCACCTCAACCAACACAAACCACAGACTGACCACCTGGAAGCAGCTCTTTATCCAAGACACCACCTCCATCATGAAATCCATCCACTCAGGAGCTCCCATAGACCCATGCCCATACCACATCGTCAACCTCGGAAGCCAAAGAATAGGCAAGGAACTAACCACCCTACTCAACACCTCAATCACCACCGCAACATTTCCCAATGCCTGGAAACACGCCGAAGTCAGACCACTACTCAAAAAACCCTCCGCCAACCCCAGCGAACTAAAAAAACTACAGGCCAATCTCCTTTCTTTCATTCATTGCCACGGTACTGGAAAAGACTATCAACAGGAAACTCACAACACAGCTGGAGCAGAACCAGCTACTCCACTCCTCCCAATCTGGCTTCCGCAGCAATCACTGCACCAAGACCGCCCTGATTGCAGCCCGTGACAACATCCGAACACTCCTCGACCGAGGAGAAGCAGCGGCCCTGATCCTCCTTGACCTCTCAGCAGCCTTCGACACTGTATTCCACCACAGGGTGATTGAAATACTCCACCACATCGGCATCCAGGGGGATGCACTCAGATGGATCCCCTCCTTCCTCATCTGAAGAACACATAGGGTCCGCCTACCACCTACCACCTTTCACCTCCGAACCCAAGGACATCGTGGGCGGTGTCCCCCAGGGATCGTCCCTCAGCCCTACGCTCTTCAAAGTATACATGATCCCACTGGTCAACATCGTCAGATCCCACGTTCTCAACATAATATCCTACACAGATGACACCCAACTCATCTTCTCCCTCACTGATGACCCCACCAACACCAGGACCAACTTCCACAAATGCATGACAAGCGTCGCCGACTGGATGAAGAACAACTGCCTATACGAACATGGACCAGACAGAAGTACTAATCTTCTGCAACAACAGCAACCCCTGGGATTACTCCTGGTGGCTCTCAGATCTGGGACATACACCCATACCCACAGACCAAGACAGAAACTTCAGAATAATTATTGATTACAAGTTCACCATGAAATCACAGATCAACGCCCTCTCATCTGCCTGCTTCCTAACTCTACGCATGCAATGGAAGATCTTCAAGTGGATTCCCCTGCACACAAAACACACCGTGACACAGATCCTCCTTACCAGCCAACTGGACCATCACAATGCTCTTGCCACAGTGAACGCCACACACCACCTACAGAGTTTTCAAACCCTACAGAAAGCCAGAACCGGACTCGTCCTCGACCTCCCATATGAACCCACATCACACCCCACCTCAGGCAACTCCACTGGCTCCCCATACAGAAGAGATGCCAATTCAAGCTGCTGACCCACACACACAAGGCTCTACACAACAAAGGACCCGGCTACATCAACCACCACCTGAACTATCACCAACCGTTGAGAAAACTACGGTCTGCCTCCCTATCAGTGGCCCACATTTCCTGCATCCACTGAAGCAGAAATGAGAGACGCTTCTTCACCTACATCGCTGCAAAGACCTGGAACAACCTCCCCATGTAGCTCTGGACTCTCACCTCACTTCCAGAATTCCAAAGGGCCCTCATGACCTGGCTGTTCTGATTAGCAGCGCTTTATAAATCCTGATTGATTGATTGATGAGCGAAATTAATGCACACTCATGAAGTGCTTTTAGAAAAAGAAAAAAAGTTACTGAAAAGCAGACACTTGTGGAAGGATATTTAGAGAGACGAGAGCCAATCAGAAGATGGAAACAGGCTATGATCCACAGGAGGGACAAAGACTAGATAGATGGGATAACACAAATAAAACCATTACATTGAAATTAAGAAAATAAGAAAGACAAAGCAAAAAGCTAATGGAACAGAATGGGTGGGGTTGCTTTCCAGGTTAGCTATCAATACGACTCCCACCCACTCCGCCGGACACACGCTCGACCCCATCTTTTCCGCCAGCAACCACGTCACCTTCAGCCACACCACCAAACTCCACTGAACCGACCACCGCTGCATCCACTTCACCTTCAAGAAACCCACCACGCACCACCACCCGCAACGGATCCCACACCGCAGCTGGAACAAGGTCACCGAAGACCAGCTGATCACCACCCTCGCCCGAGACCCACCAACCGACACCACCGACACCGACACAGCCGCCCACAACCTCAGGCAATGGATCGAGGACTGCGCCAACACTCTCGCCCGATCAAGAAACCCTCAAACAGACGCACCAACAGAAAGGCCAGCTGGTTCACCACCGACCTCCAGGAATCCAAGCGGACTTGCCGAAGACTTGAGAAAAAGTGACGCCACGAACAGACTCAGGACAACCACGCAGCCTACAAGACCGCCAGCCACAAGCACCACCAACTCATTCGAGCCACCAAAAAGACCTCCTTCAAGGAACGCATCGACAACAACGCGCACAACAGCAAAGAGCTCTTCCGCATCGTGAAGGAACTCTCCAACCCCAGCTCCGACATCCTGCCATCACAAGACCTATGCGACTCCCTGGCCACCTTCTTTCACCGCAAGATCGCAGACATCCACGACAGCTTCAACACCCAGACCCTCCCGACAGCCACCGACACCGCAGACTCACCGCCCCCCCAGCCACATCAACCTCCTGCTCTCCTGGACCCACGTCAACGACGACACCGCCAAAATCATGAACACCATCCACTCCGGCTCACCACCCAACCCCTGCCCTCATCACATCTTCAACAAAGCGAGGTCCATCATCGCACCCCAACTCCGAAAGATCATCAACAGCTCATTCCAGACCGCCACCTTCCCGGAGAGCTGGAAGCACGCCGAGATCAACGCCCTACTCAAGAAACCCAAGGCGGACCCAAAGGACCTCAAGAACTTCCGGCCCATCTCCCTGCTCCCGTTCCCAGCGAAAGTCATCGAGAAGATCGTCAACAGGCAACTGACCCACTTCCTCGAGGAGAACACCACCCTGGACCCGTCCCAATCCGGTTTTCGCAGCAACCACAGCACCGAAACCGCCCTCATCGCTGCCACCGACGACATCAGGACCCTGCTGGATAACGGCGAAACCGCGGCCCTCATCCTCCTGGACCTCTCGGCCGCCTTCGACACCGTCTGCCACCACACCCTACGTACACGCCTCCACGATGCAGGGATCCGCGACAAAGCCCTGGACTGGATCACCGACAGAACTCAGAGGGTCCATCTCCCTCCATTCCGATCTGAAGCCACCAAGATCACCTGCGGCGTACCCCAAGGATCATCCCTCAGCCTAACCCTTTTCAACGTCTACATGGCACCGCCCGCCACCATCGTCCGATCACACAACCTCAACATCGTCTCTTACGCCGACGACACCCAGCTGATCCTCTCCCTCACCAAGGACCCCGACACCGCCAAAACCAACCTCCATGAAGGAATGAAGGCCGTCGCCGAATGGATGAAGAACAGTCGCCTGAAACTGAACTCGGACAAGACAGAGGTCCTCATCCTCGGCTCCACCCCCTCCGCCTGGGACGACTCTTGGTGGCCGACCGCACTGGGAGCCGCACCGACACCCACCGACCACGCACGCAACCTGGGGGTCATCCTGGACTCATCGCTCTCAATGACCCAGCAAGTCAACGCCGTCTCCTCCTCCTGCTTCAACACCCTCCGCATGCTTCGCAAGATCTACAGATGGATCCCCACGGCAACCAGAAGGACAGTCACCCAGGCCCTCGTCAGCAGCAGACTGGACTACGGCAACGCCCTCTACGCAGGAACCACGGCCAAACTCCAGAAAAGACTACAACGCATACAGAACGCCTCCGCACGCCTCATCCTCGACATCCCCCGCCGCACCCACATCACAGCCCACCTGAGAGACCTGCACTGGCTCCCAGTCAACAAGAGGATCACCTTCAAGCTCCTCACCCACGCTCACAAAGCACTCCACAACACCGGACCAGTATACCTCAAACGACTCACCTTCTACACCCCGAACCACCAGCTTCGCTCTGCTGACCTCACCCTCGCCAGCATTCCACGCATCCACAGGACGACCACCGGCGGAAGATCATTCTCCTACCTCGCCGCCAAGACATGGAACACCCTCCCCACCCACCTACGACAGACTCAGGACCTGCTGACCTTCAGGAGACGTCTCAAGACCTGGCTGTTCGAGCAATAGCTGCACCCCCCCCCCCCTCACCTCAGCGCCTTGAGACCCTCACGGGTGATTAGTGCACTCTACAAATGATTGATTGATTGATATGGCCCCAATAAGTCTTTTGCAACCAGACAATTGCACTGTCTGGCAGGCTTCACATAATAAGCATTTGCAATGCAATAGGTCTTGCATTTACGAGAGTTTGAGCTATTGGCATTGTAAATGACAATGCCTTTTATTTATGTGTTGTTTTTAAAACAGATAAATAAAAGGCATTGTCATTTACAATGCAGATAGCTTAAACTCTCGTAAATGCGAGACCTATTGCATTGCAAATGCGTTCGTGCTATAAAAATAATAAAAACGCGTTAGGAGAGAGCATGTCCTGCCTGCAACAGCAGGCAGGAACAAAGCTATTTGAGAAAATAGTGCTCGGAGGCTGTAATTAAAGCCTACAGAGTAACAAAACACAAAACAGGGGGTGTCGCCATGGGAGGTTACAAAATGAGACAAGCCGGTACTATGGAGGGACTACTAAGCCTAATGACCAATGAACAGCCACAGTTTACAGTGGTAAATGAGACACAGCAATGAAAAATATGGGCGGAGAGTGGGTGGAGCTTCAAGTCCCTACCTGAACACAGCATGCCTCGCGGAGCAGGGCATTCGCTACCCAGGCTCGACCTAAAAAGAGTGATAGATATCCATTGTGTTATTCAATGCAGAATGAAAGATTTTTGTAAAATGTTTCCTGCTAAATCTAACTAATTGTGCACGCTTCAATACCATTCCCGATCCAGGCCAGGCTAAGCAACTAACAACAACATAACATCTCTGACTAGTGCGTTCCAGTCAAATAGTGTGAAGAGCTTTTTCTACTTTAATCTATGCTTGTGTTATTGCTAGAAGTTGACCCCATATTTCAGCGCTATGGAGCTCTTTCCATGCGACTGTCTTCAGGAAGGCCTTGCTCTGCTGCAGCCGATTGTGGTCAATACAATCTCCTTTTATTCTGTCCACTTTGCTGTTTTCTTCTGCACTACTTTGGCTTCTTGGCTGCTGAAGTTTCAGATTATATTTTTTACCTCAGGATGAAGGATTATACAGGATTACATGGGAAATAAAGGAGCTGTAAGCTAGCATGACTGACCAGCCATCTTTCCTAAGTATGCCCCTACTCATTATCAGTGGTGGTCTGTGCAGGTAAGCGCGGTGGGGCGGAGAGGGGGGCGGGAAGTAGAAGACGACGGAATAGGGAAAATCAAATCAATAAATAATTCCTATTACGTCGTTTGTCGACATCCCCCGCCCCACTGCGCTTACCTGCATGGACCGCTGCTGCTCATTATGATTCTTGGGCATGAAACTAAATTTTTCGGTTTTCACAGGTCCTCATAGATTGACTCCTTGCCCACTTAACCCGCAAACTCCATATCCAATACTTTGAGGTCTGGGGATACAAGCCTTTAGAGTGGAACTGCTGGGTGCCTGCTGTCTAAAAGCAGCATGAAGGGAGCAGCAGACTCTCTCCCCTAAGGACAGGCCCAAATGCCCTTATGTATGAGCTGCTGCTGGGAACAAGAGTGTCTCTCTGCTCTGCAAACAACTAGGCAGAATCTCTGGACACCAAGATTCTGAGAAAGGCGTAAGCAGGACCGCAAGCTATGTACAGGTGATCATGGAACACATCTAAAGAAAAAATGCATATATAAACTTTACAGGCAAAGGCATAATATAAGACAATTATAAAAAGCAACCTTGGTGATATGACCAGCTGTATCACCTAACTATGGGTTCTATTATAATGGCGGGTGGATCGCCACTGCCATACGGGCGGTGGCGATCCGCCCGCCATTATTCACCGCCCGCCTCCCATTTCCCCCCGCCATATTAGTATGGCGGGGGGGACACCGGCGGACGGAAAGACCGTCCGCCGGTTTTCCGCCGGTCAAACAGGTGACTGGGCGGAAAAGGGGCTTGATATGGTGGCGGTGTCTGCAAGACACTGCCATCCATATTAAGATGCAGGCGGTGATGTGCCTTTCCATGGCGGCGTTGTTCGGGGGGTGGGGTGTGCACATGGGGGGTACCCCCCTGCATTTGCATGCACAATGTGGCAGGCACCGCGCGGTGCCTGCCATGTTGTGCATGCAAATGCACAACATGCATTTTTTCCATTGCGGCAGGTGCTGCTGAAAGCACCGCCCGCCGCAATGTTAAAAATGCGGGATGCGCCTGCCAGTGTGGCGGGCGCATCCTAATCGTCCCCACGGGACCACCGCACATATGGCGGGCGGTCCCTTTTTCCGTTAGGATGGCGGGCGGACAAAGTCCGCCCGCCATCATAATGATGCCCTATGTTTTAAGAATTTTTTTTTTTTTAAACAAAACTTAATTTTATTCTTAGGTATGATGCAAATGTATTTGTAAGGAGCTTTAAAAAATGGATCAACAAATTCAGACCAATTACCAACGCAAAATCTTTACTATTATGAAATGTACACGTCAGGCCGCGATGCACTTAGGGGCCTGATTTCAAGTGGCTCATTAAACTGCGATCCCTCTGCAAACACTTGCGCAGGGATCAAATTTACAAGTGTTGCGAGGTTTTTTGCATCCGGTAATTACCAGATGTGATAAAGATCAGATCTTTTATTAAATTTCGGCAGGTCAAACCTTCCAGTAGGCGGAAAAAGCCCAGTATTTACCGGGACATATGCTATTCTCCACAAAAGATATTAAGTAACAAATATCACATCTGATAAATTTCAAACACCTCTGTGTGGAATTTGTATGGAATGCAATAATTATTCGCCTACCCATAATCAGGCCCATCATTTTTTAGTGTACTATGATTCCCACAATGGCTGATGGAACAGCTTTACGTTACTCTTTTTCTCTCCGCGCTGTCAGATGTAATCCGCCTAAAGCCAGTAATTTGAGATAAAAAGTAGGCACAGCTCTACTATTTAGCCACCTCCCCAGTGCTTGACAACAATAACTGAGAGACGAGTTATCGTGTCGATACGTGGCAAGTTGGAGATGGTAGTGTCACTGGTACATTGTGTGGTGTTGACAATGGACGCTTAGGGCACATTATTTGAGTCTCTCCTGCGCGTACAGGCAAAGGACTTATTTACTTGGCAACAAGACGAACAGAGTGGAGTGCAGCGAATACCTGTCTAACAGATACAAAAATGGAATCTGTGAGCTAATTTTGAAAATTGAAGCATTTTAAAACTATGGATCCAATTTACTAAGGAGTTTTAACAAGACAAGACAGTCTTAAGACTCGCTTAAACCAGGTAAGAATGCCTGATTTACAAAATGAAATGAATGAATCATAATGGTGATAGTAAAGGGAGTTCCCAGTCCCATCGGAATTACGAGATCTGCGGTAGGACCACTGAGCTGATTGATAACTTCAAGGATTTATTCTGCTTCACTTGGGGATCCATCTGCTAAAAGCACGCAGAGTCTCCAGGTGAAATACCAAGTGGAAATCAAGACTAGCCATGGGAATCAGGACCCAAAATGAACAATTTCCCAGTAATTCCTCATTTGTTAGAGGACCAGTAGAGTAATAAAGGCAATACCAGGTAACACAGGCTCCTACAGGTGCATAGAGGTGCATAGAAATTGAAAGTCCAGCGCTGTTGACACCATAATAAAAGGGATGCCTAAACACTGGAGAACAAAGCTAAAAGAAGCATTAAAAAACAAGTTAGCTGCATTTTGAAAAGGGGCACTTTCCTACAGCATGTGAAGAGGCGTTATCAAACCAAGACATACAATAAGACAAGCATTGGCAAAGCCAATAGGTATTGTCTATGAGAGCTTTTGGCTTTGGCCATGTTTGGTAGCCATCGTTTACAGCAGGAGTGTAAAGTAAATAGACAACGGACAGTTGGCAGGAGGGGTTGGGGCATGTAGACAGACAAGAGAAGTTGGGTGAAAGGGCCCGGGGTAAACATATTGACAACAGAGAGTGGTCAGGAGAGGTTGGAGGCAAGCACAGGGACAAATGAAGGTGGGCCAAAGGGGCTGGGGCAAGCAGACAGACAAAGAAGGGTTGGAGGAGAGAGAATGGGCAAGCAGACGGGCAATGGAGGCTAGGTAGGAAGGGCTGGGTCCAAGCACCAGGGCCGGACTGGGAACCCAAAGCAGCCCTGGAAGCTTTGTCAGACCAGCCTCCCTGGTTTGCAAGCGTGAAGTACTGCTGCTTTTGTTACTGGGGGCCGATATTGCAGCACCGCTGTAAAACTGGCCCCCAGTAACAAAACCGCCCCCTCCACTGCAAAACCGGCCTCCACCCTTCCAGCCTCCTGGGGAAACACCCGATGCCCGCTACGGACAGTCCGGCCCTGGCAACCACACATGCAGTGGAAGGTCCATAGGAGGGACTGGTGGCAAGCATAAGGACAACAGAGGGGTGGGCGGGCGTTCTGGGGCAAGCACACGGACAATCAGGAGGGACTAGGGCAGGAACAAGGATGGTAGAGAAGTACAGGAGGGAGACCTGAAAAATATGCACTCTTGTAGAGTGCTTAAACAAAAATAATAAAGTAGCACCTGACATAAGAGCAGTGGAAGGACACAAGTAATGTGTCCATGTTGCAGGGGAGGGGCAAACACACGAAGAGGAAGCAAGCCTACAGAAGATCATGAATAAGAAATGAGCAAATGAGAGTGACAATTAAGCCAATTAAAGGCCGGTCTCTAAGCCCCCTGTAACGTAACAAAACCTCTTGTAAGAGATAGTGCTTGCGCTGTTTTAGGCAAGACTTAAAAAGCAAACCACCTTGATCAATACAGCTATTGTGAATATATGTGTGGACAGCCCAAAAGGCAAAACTTTCAGCAGCATCATAAATTAGAGACTCCAGATATTTTTCAGGCGAGAAAGAATCTTTACAAACAAACCAAATGGGCCTAGGACATTCTTGAGACTGTTTTGTATGATATAAAATGGGATTTTCCGACTGAAGACTATCTTAAGACAGGGGAAGGCCTTTCTTAAATCGAGCCCTTTGCATCCCTTAAGACTGTCTTAAGTCTGGAAAACACCTTCGTGGATCGGGGGAAATGTTCTAAATTTGTCACTTGCGAAATTTTGCTAGATCTCATTGACAAATCTTTGATTTCATTCTCCATATTTGTAGCCCCATATCATGCATTTTCTAGTGATTTTTAATAAAATGTAGTGCTATCGCGATGGCTTTTTAGCATGCAAAGATATTTCCAACTCGTTGT
This sequence comes from Calotriton arnoldi, assembly GCA_963921515.1. NCBI lineage: Eukaryota > Metazoa > Chordata > Amphibia > Caudata > Salamandridae > Calotriton > Calotriton arnoldi. Next base: position 1,015,759 of record CAWUFW010002561.1, on the reverse strand, counting down.
GAGGAAGTGTGAGGTACTGTGATTGGAAGCAGAGATCTCTTCCACAATTACAGGTCATGTGAGTTTTGCATGCGTGGTATGCAGCGCATCGCTGTTTGTTTATATCTTGGATGATGTGCTAATGAGCTGCTGGATATATTTTCTTAAACTGAAGCCTAGATTTATGTATCCATAAACGAAATGTGTCCAAGGCCAGCTATGGGGTCATGGGAAATGGCAGCCGGAGATTGTTTCTTGCCATTGGTCTCAAAGCAACTTTACACTGAATTAGAAACCAGGACATCAACCAAGAGGAAAAAAACAAAGAGGATTACATTTAAATACGGGGAAATCAAACCAGATATATCCAAAAAATGGTACAAGGAGTAGCTGAACAAGATACTCACAACACAGGCCACATTAAAAAGTCTGACACAGAGAACCAGGAAAGAGAACATGACACAAAGTCACATAGGGTAAGAACATAACATAGAAAAACAACATAAGCAAGATATGATACTGCAAATCAGAGCTGAAAACAAAACAAAAAACTACACGAAAACTGTACTGAAAGAAATCAGTGCTTCATTTGTGCTTTCCTAATTCTGAAATATTTGCACAGTTGATTTACAGACATCTAATTATTTTGACGTGCTAGAAAAAAGCCTTTCCTTTCACACCCCAGGATTGTCATATAAATCCTCTCACTTTGAAGTCAGAGAAGGAAAAGTGAACATCAAGCTCCCTCTGAAGACAGAGCTTGACATTTGACCTCTGTCTTTGAATGCACAGCAAATATGACAAGATAAGACCAAAATGTAAAGGCCTATTTGCAGAAAGCGATTACTGATGGAAGAATACAGTAAACAGGCTATGCTCCTTGTTTGGGACAAAGACATGCTGGACAGCTTAAACAGCCAGCAAATAGCAAGCAATTGTGAGTTACATACCACACCAAACTTTACCACTTCAAATCACATCCTTTATACGAGGAGGACCACCATGATATTAAAGCTGTTGTAGTCAACTGCCTCGTGGTGGAAAAACAAATGTAACAGGAAGGCATTAGATGGCATAGGCATAAAATAGCCTCAAAAGTTGGTTGTTGCTAGGGGAGAGTGAGTGTCAAAACTGAAAAATACAGTTTTCCAAAAATACCTCCCCTATACCATATACAACATACAAATTGGTTAATTCTCTGCCTGAATCAATGAACTTTGGTGATCTTAAAACTTTATTGAAAAGCACATAACAATGACTTTATCATCAATTTTTTAGGCATGGCATGTAAAGCAGTAACTGTAGTCTGCATAAATGAATACCAGATCTAGAGATTGTTCCCCAAAAAAAGCCAGGGGCGGAACCAAGAAGAACTCCATTGAGGTATAAACTCTAGTATAGAAGTTGCATACTGTCAATGGGTACGTATGTCTAGACATCTATTTCAGCAGCAGCCTGACGTTTACCTGCGTGCAACCTGCGTACCACCTTCTGAAAGACCATATTACCATTATCCCCACTATAAGCCAAGGGGGACACACTGATGTGTGGAGAGCCACTTTCCCTTTTGGAAACAGCAGATTTAATTATGTCACTATAGACATAAATACATATACAATTAACAACGCGTTCACAGGTGTTGCCCACAGCCACCTGTCGGATGACCACAGCCAACTTTGCTGTACATACACACAGAGAAAAGAGACAAAGATATCACAAAACCTACACATATAGAACCTTCTGGATACAAACCAACAAAACCCTCTAGAAGGACACTTCCATAGCAGGAAAACAGAAAGCTAAATAAATACACTCTCTTAAAAATCACAGCCTTGATAAAAAAAACATTGATCATGTTGATAAAAACCAAATAGACATACTAAAAACCAAATAGAAATACTAAAAACCAATGCAGACAAATCACTATGACCGGCACCTACAAAGAAGGAGGAGCCCCTAAAGTATTTGGTTTCCCTCACAATGCCAATAAATACAGAACAGACTGAGAGGCCTCTCAAACCAAAAACTCAGAGACCTTGAAAATAAAATATCAAGCAAGAAATACCAAGACACACCAGGGTGATTTCAGGCAATAGCAAAATGAAACAAGCATTGGCAAAGCCAAAAGGCCTGGCATTGATTGCCTACTGTTGGCTTAGCTATTGTTTGTGAATGTTTTTTGTAAAACGTACAAGGGAATTACATTTTGTGTGAAAGTGCACACTGAGAATGATTTCACACAGAGGGGTAAGAGGTAATGGCTGAAGTGGGCTGAATCTGTGCCTATGCAGTAAGCTGTCATGGGTTAAACAAAAGAGATTGAATGACACTAAAAGAACAATGGACGCAGAAAGCCCCTAAAATTAAATATATTATATATATGCTTTTATTAAAATCATAATGTTTTGGCTAACACCAGACCAAAAGAATAATATATGGAACAAAAAACTCTCAGAAATTGATCGCTCGAAACAAACACCAATGGAGAAACCAAATAACCTTAGTTATAACACCCAAAAAGAAAAAATATGAACTCAGACTTTTATGTGGCAAAGTATGGCAAACATGCTTACAAAACCTCTTTAAGGAATTCCCTTGAGAATAACTCACTGATCTTCGTTAATTCCACGGATTTGTCTGGTAACTCAATGGATCTGTTGTATTTAACCCTGGGTAGAGGTAAAGGCTCCAAGGGAAGAATCAAAGGAAAGTAAGGACTAAACATGAAAGTCAGGAGCGGAATGATCAACTCCCCAGTAATTTCTCATTTCTAAGGGGACCCTCAATGTCCCACAGGTATTACCAGATAATCCAGCGAAAGAGGCCTACAGAGATTGATAACCCATCAAAAGAGGCCTACAGAGATTGATAACCCAGCGAAAGAGGCCTACAGAGATTGATAACCCAGACAAAAAAGGCCTACAGAGATTAATAACACAGCGAAAGAGGTCTACAGAGATTGATAACCCAGAGAAAGAGGCCTACAGAGATTGATAACCTAGCAAAAGAGGCCTACAGAGATTGATAACCCAGAGAAAAAAGGCCTATAGAGATTAATAACCCAGAGAAAGAGGCCTACAGAGATTGATAACCCAGCGAAAGAGGCCTACAGAGATTGATAACCCAGGCAAAAAAGGCCTACAGAGATTAATAACACAGCGAAAGAGGTCTACAGAGATTGATAACCCAGAGAAAGAGGCCTACAGAGATTGATAACCCAGCAAAAGAGGCCTACACAGATTGATAACCCAGAGAAAAAGGCCTATAGAGATTAATAACCCAGAGAAAGAGGCCTACAGAGATTGATAACCCAGCGAACGAGGCCTACAGAGATTGATAACCCAGCGAAAGAGGCTTATAGAGATTAATAACCCAGAGAAAGAGGCCTACAGAGATTGATAACCCAGAGAAAGAGGCCTACAGAGATTGATAACCCAGCGAAAGAGGCCTACAGAGATTGATAACCCAGAGAAAGAGGCCTACAGAGATTGATAACCCAGAGAAAGAGGCCTACAGAGATTGATAACCCAGAGAAAGAGGCCTACAGAGATTGATAACCCAGAGAAAGAGGCCTACAGAGATTAACCCAGCGAAAGAGGCCCACAGAGATTGATAACCCAGAGAAAGAGGCCTACAGAGATTGATAACCCAGCGAAAGAGGCCTACAGAGATTGATAACCCAGAGAAAGAGGCCTACAGAGATTGATAACCCAGCGAAAGAGGCCTACAGAGATTGATAACCCAGCGAACGAGGCCTACAGAGATTGATAACCCAGCGAAAGAGGCTTATAGAGATTAATAACCCAGAGAACGAGGCCTACAGAGATTAATAACCCAGAGAAAGAGGCCTACAGAGATTGATAACCCAGAGAAAGAGGCCTACAGAGATTGATAACCCAGCGAAAGAGGCCTACAGAGATTGATAACCCAGAGAAAGAGGCCTACAGAGATTGATAACCCAGCGAAAGAGGCCTACAGAGATTGATAACCCAGCGAACGAGGCCTACAGAGATTGATAACCCAGCGAAAGAGGCTTATAGAGATTAATAACCCAGAGAAAGAGGCCTACAGAGATTAATAACCCAGAGAAAGAGGCCTACAGAGATTGATAACCCAGCGAAAGAGGCCTACAGAGATTGATAACCCAGCGAACGAGGCCTACAGAGATTGATAACCCAGCGAAAGAGGCTTATAGAGATTAATAACCCAGAGAAAGAGGCCTACAGAGATTAATAACCCAGAGAAAGAGGCCTACAGAGATTGATAACCCAGAGAAAGAGGCCTACAGAGAGTGATAACAAGCAAAAGAGGCCTACAGAGATTGATAACCCAGCGAAAGAGGCCTACAGAGATTGATAACCCAGCGAACGAGGCCTACAGAGATTGATAACCCAGTGAAAGAGGCTTATAGAGATTAATAACCCAGAGAAAGAGGCCTACAGAGATTAATAACCCAGAGAAAGAGGCCTACAGAGATTGACAACCCAGAGAAAGAGGCCTACAGAGATTGATAACCCAGCGAAAGAGGCCTACAGAGATTGATAACCCAGAGAAAGAGGCCTACAGAGATTGATAACCCAGCGAAAGAGGCCTACAGAGATTGATAACCCAGCGAACGAGGCCTACAGAGATTGATAACCCAGCGAAAGAGGCTTATAGAGATTAATAACCCAGAGAAAGAGGCCTACAGAGATGGATAACACAGCGAAAGAGACCTACAGAGATTGAAAATGAGAAGGTCCAACGTTTTTCATACCACAATAAACAAGATGCAGAAACACCGTTCAACAAAGCCACACAAAGCATTAGTAAAACGTGTTAGTTGCATTTTGAAAAGTGGGCACTTTCCAACAATACGAGAAAAGGCCTTATCAAATCAATACATAAAGACATGAATCGCCATGACAATACAACTATTGTGATTTGTGAATACTTGGACAGAATAATAGTGAAAACTTTCTACAGCATCACACATTAGAGAAAACAGCAACTTTTTCCTAAGAGAAAGACTCTTTACAAAGAAACCAAAGAGATTTTCGTCCTAAACACAGACCAACTGACTTGCCTCTGCACCTTGAAAAGCCCCAGACAAACGAAGGGAAAATATTTGTCTAACCTTTGACCTGGCCATGCACTCAGGAATACTTTTAAAACTCCACCAAACTGTCATGGGGGGAGATATATGATTCAATTAAGGACATATACTGACAGAACAATGCAGCTTCCATTTAAGCCACATGTAAACAGATTCTTGTGCACAGGAGAAGGGCATGAACCAGTGGTGCCCCCTCACCCCCACTCTCTTTAATCTGTCCATGAATGTCCATGAATCTGTCCAGAATCACTCTGGAGGCGCTGTCACCCCAAATACTGTGTTAATGTCATATAAAGATGAGCGGCCTTCTTTTATGCTAATGATTTTGTTCTTCAGTCCCCTCCACAAGAGGGCCTATAAGAACATTTTTGCATGGTAGAAACATACTGCAGTACTCTGCTCTCTGGACATAAACAAAATAAAGCCAAAGTGATCATTTTCTTGAGAAAAGAAAAACAGCAGACACCACGTTTCATCGCGGTATCGGGGTCCTCCAACACAACAGACGAGTTACGGCACCGTTTTCAGTGCCTCAGGAAGCTTCAGGACGCGAAAGCATTCTAAGAAAAATAACTGCAAATATATTTTGGAATAAAATTTAAAATGCAAAATTTCAACTTTGATTGGCACTTGTTGACTATATCATTTAGTCCATTCTCATGTGTGGCAGTGAAGTAATGGGATGAGACAAAAGACAAAACAAGCATTGGCATAGCCAATAGGTCTCGCCTTTGGGACCTTATAAGTGTTTAGCCATGCAACACTTGATGTTGTTGCACCAAGGATATTGTGCTGGATAACTAAACACTTATAAGGTCCGAAAGGCGAGACCTATTGGCTATGCCAATGCTTGTTCTTTCTTATGATCGTCTATATAGGTTTCAATTTAAAACATGTCTTGCATACCTCCAATGTACATTATCTGTCCTCACTGTACCATCATCTCTGAGAAGCAAACTCCAGAGAAAGATATGAGGAAATTATTGACCGGCTTAAAGATCCAGAACGTTGCGTCTGAATTACAGTGTACAATCTATCCTTGACTGTTGTATGTGGCTCCTCTTACAGTGCAACTAAAACAATGGCAAGCATGCAGTGTCTTACCCTGTAGTGTGCGTCCTGTGAAATGTCCTATTCAGAAGAGTATGACACAAGCTCTCTATCTGTTGGGCATTCCGAGTTCAAGCCCACCTACGTAGCGACCTAATTCCTGAGTTGCGACATGTTAGTATAGTGCTGCGCTTGCACGTTGCACGCATCAGATACCACAAGCCTTTAGTTATCCAGGTCCCAGTCTTATGGGGTTAGTAATCGTTGTGACTTATTGCGGTGTCTGCTGCGAGGGAGATGTTCCAGGATTCACAACACACAGATGCACGACTACACAGTCCACAATGTACTCTGTAGACGAGGAAGGCAGGAGGGTAGAAAGGGAAGGGCAGGGAGTGATGAGAGAGAGGCGAGGGAAAGGAAGGAAGGAGGGAGGGAGGGAGGGAGGGAGGAACGATAGAAGGAAGGAATGAAGGAAGGAAGGAGGGAAGAAGGGAAGGAAGGAAGAAAGGAAGGAGGGTAGGAAAAGAGGAGGGAACAGAGGGAAGAGAGGAGGACAGGGAAAGATGGAAAGAGAGCAAAAAAAGGATGGAATGAAGCAGGAGGGAGGGAGGAGCAAAAAAAGGATGGAATGAAGCAGGAGGGAGGGAGGAACGATAGAAGGAAGGAATGAAGGAAGGAGGGAAGAAAGGAAGGAAGGAGGGAAGAAAGTAAGGAAGGAAGGAGGGTATAAGTAAAGAGGGAAGAGAGGAGGACATGGAAAGATGGAAAGAAAGAGCAAAAAAGGATGGAATGAAGCAGGAGGGAGGGAGGAACGAATGAAGGTAGGAAGGCAGAAAGGAAGGAAGAGAGCAGAGGATAGAGAGAAGTGAACAGAGGGAAGAGAGGAGGGAAGAGAGGAAGAAAGGAAGGAAGGAGGGAAGAGGGGAAGAAAAAAAAGAAAGGAAGGAAGGAGTTAGGAAGGTGCTTATATGAGGACTCAGGGGGAGGGAGCGAGAAAAAAGGGATAATGAGACAGAGAAAGACGGAGGACAGGATCGGGACAGTAGGAGCAAGGTCATAAATTCTCTTCTAATTCCAAATAATTCCGATTACACGCATGAGTAGTTTTCAATCAGGAAGATAATCTCAGAGATAGATGGCAGGATAATTGTTCGTCGGCGCCGCGTAAATATTGTGTCGTTTCTATTAATCTCAGCGAATTGGGTGTCAGACTTGTCAGCCATTCCTCAAAGCAAATTAAAACAAGCATTGGCATAGCCAATAGGTCTCGCTTTTGGGACCTTATAAGTATTTAGTTATGCAGCACAATATGCTTGGTGCAACAACACCAACCGTTGCATGGCTAAACACTTATAAGGTCCCAAAGGCGAGACCTATTGGCTATGCCAGATTCAATCGTGTCAGGTCGGTGCCCCTGAATGTCCGAAAACTGCGACAGCCACACGTCAGATCGCTGTCTCTGACAGCCATCCAGGTCTGGGCAGAAGTATTCACACTTCTGGCCCCATGACATGCTCTTAGAAAGGTCTGAAGGTTTGGGTGAGAATCAGACACATGCCAGGGTCTCCTGAAGCCTGGCAGGTGGTGTCCAAGTCAGCCACACATCAGAACGACACCCCTGAAAAGCCAGAAGATGTTAGAGAGAAAGCTACAATCAGGCTGGTGCTTCTGGAGGTCAGAGCCCTGAGAAGGTCATCAGCACTGGGAACGAGACAGTCTTTAGTCAGGCTGGTACATCATACGGTCAGCCCCAATTGGCCTCCAGGACTGGGGTGAGGCAAGTCCCTTATCTGGATGGTGTCTCAGAAGGCCCGCGAGGCGAGTGTGAAGTCCACTGCATGCCACAGCATGCCTCCAAAGGTCTGTCAGCGCGGGGACAGAGTCAGTAGCAATACAGGTGTTTGGCTGGGAAAGGCCGGTGACAGAAATAAGTCAAGCATTGTCATTTTCAAAATAGACAGGGTAGTGCATCTGCTCACGTAAATAACACACCGAAAACTTAGAAAAAAATAACCAAAAGGCAAAGAGAGCCTTGAACCAGTTACGTATAAGTACAAACAGCAGCAACCTGCGCATCCTACGAGCTTAAACCCGACGAGGTGTTGCTATGTGGAGAATAAAACCACGACTCTACATCCAATTGGAAGCAGGGAATGTAGCCTCAATTTGCCGGACAGACGAGCTGCGGGTATTAATCAGGACAGGACATGTCGATGGGTCAGAGGGTAGGCAGGCACTGCAGCTGCTCAGAAGACGAAACATTGATCTGATCATTCATGACCTGCGCTAGCCTAAATAAGCAAAGTTGATAGCATAGCAAGAGCAACTAGGATATTATACCGTCACTCAGGCAATTACTGTTTTTGTGAGTCTGGCAAGCTAGAGCTGCGGCAACAGGCAGGCCCTGTCACACTTTGCAGTCCGGCTGCCGGTCTCCAAGGCAGCATAAACTTCACGAGACAGTGTAGGAACTACTTAAATGAATGCAGGATTTAACAGAAAATATATACTTCCTTAAACAAGAACACAGGTAGCCATTGGACAGAAAGTATCCGCCTGGCTTAAAAGGCAACAACTGACACTACTCTTGGGATATACAACGAAAACATAAAAAAATACCAGATAACGTCAGATATATAAGGGTTTGTCTTTTACGCTGGGTTTTTCAGTAGGGAAAGACACAGCTGATCTACATTTTCTCCTTCCTTTTAGCAGGGAGGTGGTGTCCTGTGCTGCCTATCTATGCTCTTGCGCTGATGGGCGGCTTTCTGTTTTCAATCAAGGTGTTAGATCCTCAATGTGAGCCTTTGACATGTAATTGCTCCCTGCCTTGTCAGTGAGATGCTGATTGCTCCTGTTGTAAAGTTGTGCATCACCCTCTGCGGGCCTCGCAGCATGTGCCTCCGTGTTTTCGCACTACCCTTCCCTGACAGTAAGGTTGAGGATAAAATAAGATTCGCTGCGGCCCTCCCTCCAACTTGGCTCAATATTAACGGCTGCAGCTGGAGCCCCTATAGTCCATAGGTGCCTGTTAATAAACTTGCATTGGAATGGAGGAAGTTGAAAATCACAACTTTACCAAGAAAATATTATGATTTTACCGCGCACATAAGCAGTCACAGCGTGTGCCCTGGGGTGGTGCCAGGGCCTTCAAGGTTAGGAGGCTGGGCACTTGTCACGTCCTGTGAAGTTTCTGTTGACGGAGTTTTTATCACCCTAATTACGAACACCCCAACGCCAACAGAGAGGAGCCGAGGCCCATGGATGGCGCAGCAGGGAGCGATGGGCTCTCTGGACCAGTGACCTCGGAGGGCGAAGACTTCCCGGAGAGGCTGAAGCTCATTTTCTAACCTGCATGTAGTTTGAGGGCAGGCGCGCTAACAAACAAATCTGCGTTAGGAATCAGAGTGACCACCACTGGAGTCTGGAGTCAACAGGAGTTGCCATTTGCGTTATTATATTAACGCACGCTGGTACTTACTTGGGCCGAGGCCGCAGATTAGAGAGTCAGTCCGGACTCGAAGATTCCATAATTGCAGGCTGTGAGTCTCCTCTGCAAGGCTAGCTGCAGCAGGCAGGCTCAGGCCGTGAACCACAGCGAGCCGTGGCATTTTAGGTTTGGCGTCGGGCCCGCCTCCAGACAGTGATAATTTCCTGACTCCTGTTGAGTCCCGAGCGGGGTCGTCCAGTGACAGGCAGTCATTGGACACACACTACATCAATGACGTCAGGCGGACCAAGCCGCGTCCCGGGGAATCGTAATAATGGATTGTGATACATTGTATGCAGTTGAGTGAGTGTGAAACTGCCAGCAGCGAAAGTGAGGAAGAGAAGGTGAGAAGACAGGTTCAGACAAGTGTGTGAGAAAGAGAAGAAAAAAAGCAGACTAGGAAGATGAAAATGTAAGAGAAATGAAAAGGGGAAAGGGGAGTGAAAAGGACGAGGATACAAAAACAGGAGAGAGAAAAGGATGAGGCAAGATGCGGGGGATGCGGAGTAGCGAAAGCAGGAGCGTCTACGAATAAGTTAAAACAGGGGATGCGGAGAAAGCGAAAGCAGGGAAAACAAGCAAAAGCGCGCAGCAGCAGGGGGGAGGGGGGCCTGCCGATTCCCTTGCGGGAGCCAGCGGCGATAATTGACACCATATGGCGCTGCCGCTCGCTCCCGCAAGGCAATCGCCACACGTGCACGCGTTGCCATTGAAGGCAATGGAACGCGTGCACGTTTTGGGGAAAAAAGGGAACCGATGGCTAAAGGTCTCCTCTATGCATCGCATGCGCGCTGCGTGGGCGAGACCTAAAAAGCATATTAAAAAAGGAGATGTGGTTGGGGATGTTTGTATCCGATGCACTGTTCACCCCCCACCCGGGGTAATGAAAGCCGCCAACGCTAAATCTGTGTTTATTTATTCGGAAGTATTGGTGAGTCCTGCGGGCCTGAAGACTTCATCAGTGCCCGTGGGGAGCTGGCGAAGCCGGGCGGGAAGAGACGGGCACAGAGGAATGGGAGGCACACAGGGGGAGCACAGGGAGAGGGGCAGAAAGAGAGGGAAAGGGGCAGAGAGAGGGAGGGAGCCGGGGAGAAACAGAGGAAAGAGGTACACAGGGAGCAAAGGGTCCGACAAAGAGATGCAAGCAGGGACAAAAATAACAAGCATTGGCCGCGCGGCCGTGAAAGTGAAACTGATCAAGATCGCGATCGCGCGCTGTTGCCGTCCCTTCTAGCGCGCGAAAGTGAAAGCAGCTGCAGCGTCACGTCTGGCGAGTGGTGTGCGATGTGCGCGCACCATGACGAGAGAGGAAAGCCAGATGGCGCCTCTGCTCATTACTGTACGCATAACCGCACGCTCTATGCCACCCAAAAAGCTGTGGTCGGCTTTTTAAAGCCCACTCACTAAATGTCTCGCCAGAGCAGCGCATGCGCTGGCTCATGCGAGACCTAAAAATCTAATGGGGGAGACAACCCCAATAGAGAAGATGCATATAATATTTTTAAATAGGTCCTTACTGTATACAGACACACATTCAATAATGTATGGATGTAGAGCCAAACAGCGCAGACAGCTCTAATTCTAGAGACAGAAAAGCAAAATAAATGTTAGGTCCAGCTCAATGAAAGTCACACAATTCCCTGACACTAGTACACACAAACCACAACAACATGAAAGTAAGGGCCAGATGTACGACCATTTTTGCATGCGCAAACGGGTTTGCGAACCCATTTGCGCATGCAAAAACTTCATGGGGAATGTACAAACCCTATTTTGCGAGTCGCAATTTTTTGCGACTCGCAAAATAGGGTTTTGCGACTCGCTATTAGGAAGGGGCGTTCCCTTCCTAATAGCGAGCACAACCCTATGTAAGAATGTTTTGCGTCCGCATTTGCGGGCGCAAAACACTCGCAAATTACCACCCTCTTCAAGAGGGTGGTAATAGGGTCACAAAAGGGAAGGGGTCCCCAGGGGACCCCTTCTCCTATGCAAATGCAGGGGGAAATAATTTTTAAGGGCAGGCAGTGGTCCCATGGACCACTACCTGCCCTTAAAAAATAAAACGAAAACGCTTCATTTTTTTCTTTTTTAAATGCATCCAGTTTTCCTTTAAGGAAAACGGGCTGCATTTAAAAAAAAAAAACTGCTTCATTTAAAAGCAGTCCCAGACATGGTGGTCTGCTGAGCCCAGCAGGCCACCAAACCTGGGAGGGCCTGCCATTCCCAATGGGGTCGCAAATTGCGAGAGGCTCATTAATATTCATGAGCCTCTCTATTTGCGACCCCATTGGGAATCGCTAACAGTGTGAAAAACACTGTTGTACATTGGAAATAGCGCCTCGCAAATTGTGAGTCGCAAAAAACTTGCAATTTGCGAGGCGCTATTTCCACGGTCGTACACCTGGCCCTCTGACTCTAAGTAGTAGTAGACAAAGACACTAATTCTGGCTTGCATTTTCCATTTCAAAATTTAACTACTGGCTTTAGCAAAGCTACCGGGCTCAATTTGTATTTTAGCAGCTACACATTGGCAGGAGCAAGGGAGTTGCCAGACGCATTGAGTCAGTGGTCTGGTCGCTGAACGTAGTTGCTAGGGACACCAAAAAAGTCTTGCCCTAACTGAAAGCATTAGAGTAATGACCCTTTGCTTCCATAGAAATGCATATATTTTGCTGCAAAGTGAACTAAAGTGTAATGCAATGAAAAAAGTAGCAAAAAGTATTGTTTTTTGAATGCATGCATGACATAACAAATTGAATATGAACAAAGAGTGATGATTTACTGGACCTTTCAGTTGCAAAATAGTCCCTCATGCATTGCAAAGTAACCATTTCCTAGGAGGTTGAATGATCCATCCAAAAGCCAGCTATATGAAGTTAGAGAAATATACTCTTCACAGCTGATCAAAGGTCTGATTGACGATATCTCGACGCAATGGCTGAAAGGGGTTCATCCAAACAAGCCAGTTGTCGAAGGAGGCGGGCCCAAAGCCTGCTCCATGTACACGATAAACAGTAGGTTTTGCAGGCAGTTATGCTGTCAACCCATACCTTAAAAGATGGTGAAACCCCAGAAAATGTCCCTCTATGTTTCCTGTTAAATGAGGCTGATCAACTCTATGTAACCTATTGGAAAACTCAGCTAGCTGGAAGTACAGAACAGGATGCAATGTCATGGGCTACAGAACAGAGGTTACAGACTAGCAGAATATTTAATAATAGTAAAAAACATCAAACCTAGAAAAATAATGACCAAATATGAAATCAGCAAAACAGGGGGTTATTAGGATGGCGGGCGGACTTTAGTCCGCCCGCCACCCTAGCGGTGCTGGGACCGGCCGCCAGACATGCGGCGGTCCCGCACCGCTGATTAGGGAGCGACCGCCACCCTGGCGGTCGCATTCCGCAATTTTGACATTGCAGCGGGTGCTCCTGTAAGCAGCACCCGCCGCAATGCCAAATTACCATGTTGTGCATTGCCATGCACAATGTGGCAGGCAGCGCGCGGTGCCTGCCACCTTGTGCATGGCAATGTAGGGGGGTACCATAGGTACCCCCCAAGTGCAGCGCCCCACCCCCCCCAGCCCCCCGGGGACCCGCAACGGGCCCCCAAAGGGATTCCCCGCCAGCCTTTCCATGGCGGCCTCGCCGCCATGGAAAGGCCTTACAAACCATACATCCTAATATGGATGGCGGTGCCTGCTAGGCACCGCCACCATATTAGGCCCCAGCTCCACCCGGCCGGCAATCGGAACGCGGTGGAAAAGCGGCGGACGCACTTTGCATCCGCCGCGGCACCCCCGCCATTATAATATGGCGGAGGGTAAGTCGGGTGGAGATGGCAGGCGGATCGCCACCACCTGGCTGGCGATGGCGATCCGCCCGCCATCCTAATCACCCCCACAGTTTGGAAAGTGACAGGCTACTACACATGACAAACCAGAAAGAGGGAAAATAGGGAGAGAAATGGGGGAACTAGATAGAGAAAACAATGTTTTCTCAGGTACAGGTATGAGAAGCATGTAAAACACTATATGGTAACTCACATCTTCTAAAGTGGAAAATAAATAAACTCCTTTTGTAAGAGACCCAAAAGGCTACATAGAAGTGACACAATATAAAGTTTGCAATTATTAGTGCATATTTACTGACACATCTACAAAAAATGCAAACATCAAAGAGTCAATTCACAGCTTTATGTACTGTGGTGGCTCCTCCGCTAAGGCGGAGGAGCATCGCCCCACTGCCTTGATGCAGCAAAAGAAAGGAAAGATAAAATGATAATAACGTAATGTTATTATCATTTTATTTTGTCCTCCTGCTGTGGCAGCTGGCGTGAGGGGGCGGGGCTGAAGAGCAGGGGAGGAAGGTACAACCCTCCTAAGTGCGCAATGACTGTTTGGTCGGCCCTCTCTGGCTGCCCAAAAGAGTCATGCGCACTTTCCCTGTTCTCCATGCAGGCTGCATTACAGCCTGCATGGAGAACATACCCACCCCTCCAGCCCCTGGCTGAGCGCTGTGTCACGGCGCTCAGACCAATCACAACGCTGTGGGGAGCTTAGGAGCCCTGGTGCTTCCTGCTTCTCCAAAGAAGGAAGAGGATGCAGGAGAGGCGGCGGCAGCTGGCCAGCCGGCCGGCCAGGAGGTAAGTGATTTTTTTTTTACCCAATCCACCCGCCCTCCCTCCGCCTGCCCCTTCGCCCTCACCGCCCCACTGCAGGTGGGAGGTAGCAGCCACGACTGTTTTTGTACACATTAAGTGCAACTTGCATACGTAGTGAATCGTCACAAATGAGTTGTTGTGGGACTGGTCCTTCCAGACCAAAGTTGTTTTGTGCCTACAAGAAATACAGCTGACAATCTTAGGCCGCTGAGACCTGTGATGGGAGAGGTTTTAAATAAACAAGGAGAACATACTGTGACCTAACTTCACACAGAAAAAACATTTAATGGTGTTTCCTGGATGTACCTGTTCCACATACTACAGTGTATGAAGTTTGATTGTTATTCTGTCTGACAGCTGGGAGTTGGGCAGAGAAACACACCGAGAAAGTTCTCTGGCCCCAATTGTTTTTACTTTGGTGACTGAACTGCTGGAGTTCCAACTGAGAAAGGGCCACCGAATGAAGATAAACAACACTGAGCATATAATAATGTAATATGCAGATGATATATTGATATATTTGAACGGGTTTCTAAGAACAATCCCCATTTTATGTGACGTTGTAGATAATTTGTGGGACATGCCTGTTCATCGTATGGGCGTGGGCACATTTACTCTTGATCTAAAGGTATGTAGGGGACAGGCCCTCTCACCAGCTGCCAGTAGTGACTTTGAAGTGTGTGAAGTTATACTTTTGTTACTTAGGGAATGAAGTTGTGATCTCTGGATCATATGGCCAGGAAGTGAACCTTTCCTGGATAATACATGTATTAGTAAGTTGAAATATGTTTGACTGAAATTACCACTGTCTTTAATGGGAAAAATAGTTGTAACCCATTAACGACATGGCCGCTACCTGATGCATTTTCATATTACATCTTTCAGGGAAGTAAGTGTATACCGGCAGAAGGCTTTCAAGAAAATGGACAAACTGCCGTCCATAAAGGCATGAAGTACAAAACAAATGAAGTTGTACATAACATATAATGGACAAAGGAGAAGGAGTTTGCTAATGCCACACACTGAGAGGTGTTATTTGCTGGCTCAGCCACACTACATATCTCGTTGGCTTATGGATGTCTGAAGTTTGAAAAATGTAATGAAGCAAGGGAACCCAGGAAGTCAAAAGGGACCTAGGTACAAACAATTTATAAAGGAACAATGGCCCATTTCAAACAAGATCATAAAAAACAGTAATACACAGAGATACAATGATATCTATGTTTTTGAATTCCAAATGGAATATATTAGTTTATTAAATCAAAAATTAATTAAAAAAGGATAAAGAAGTGGGACTATATACAACGAGAAAGGAAGTCAATTGACACCGATAACACCGCCAGGAGTGACCATTCTGGGTCTGCCACATATACCTGCGCGTCATCAGGGTATAGTGACAGCTTTTCTGGGGCATCTGTTATTTGGGGGAAACCCACTACATCCACGCTGGGCGCACCCAGCAGACCAGTGGTTCCATGCATAATGCACACAGTAGAGGCGACAGCAGGCACCCCTGCCTCATACCCCTCCCTAGCACGAATGTAACAAGACCACCCTGTTCACTGGCACTGCTGCAATAGGCAACTTGTAGAGAAAAGCCACCCACTGGCGAAACTTAGGCCCAAAGGCAAACTGTTCCAGAGTTTCAAGCAAGTACCGCTAGTCTATTGAATCGAACACTTTTTCAGTGTCTAGGGACAGGATTGCTCTAGGTCCCCTGTCAGCCTTGATCTTGTCTAACTACAATTGCAGCCGTCGAAAATTCAAATGTGTCTCCCTTCTAGGCATAAAGCCCGTCTGTTCAGGGTATATCAAGTCAGTTATCACCTGGGTAGGCACGTCATCAGTATCTTGGCCAAAATATTAATCTCAGTGTTCAGCAAGGAGATAGGTCTATACAAGGAACATAAATTCCCCGGTTTCCCCTTCTTAACGATTACCGCTATGATCGCGTGGTTGAGATGTGGAGGCAACCTCCCTTCATCTCGTGCTGCCCCAAATAGATTAAGTAGGTCGGGTTTGAGGAGGGAGGCCAGTCGCTTATAAAGCTCCACCGAATGACTCTTAGCCCTGGTCATTTTTCCGGATGCTATCGCCTGTATTGCCTCCCCTAACTCCTCCACTGTTAAGTCCGCTTCCAGTTCTTCTCTCCTGGGCACGTCCAGGACAGGAACTGGAATATCCCCCAGGAAGGCCCCAATATCCCGGCCTGCACAGTCCCCACAGGGCGCATAAAATGCATGGTAGTGTTCTGCAAATGCCTGGGTGAAATTCAATATCAGTGCAAGCTTTGTCTCTCGCATCAGCCCGCACCTCGGCCACCCACCGCACTGCCTGCTTCCTCTTCCCCTGCCAGGCCAAGAAATAGGCTGCTTTGTCTTCGGTATCGTACATTTTACGCAGAACTCCCAGGTAATGGTGGCGTGCCTCCCTGGTCACATAATTATGAGACTGTTGTCGTGTTGCCCTCAGGACCAGGTAAGTCGCCTAGTTACCAGTCTCCACCAATGTCTTTTTCAGTTGAAGGAGTTGGCACTCCAGCTGGTGCGTAAGTGTTAGGGTTAATATGAGGGTTGTTTTAAAAATAACAATTAAACTAAATTACATCTTGTTTAAATACATTATGGGACAGGGTTACAATTACAATTAAGCAAAAGAAAGAAAAATTAACCTAATTATAATTTTGAAAAAAGGTAGTTGCAGGGTCAGGGTAGCAGTAAGCACTTTTTAAACTTACCTTGGAGATGCATTGGCATTGATTTATTTGTCTCAAACAACAAGAGAGGGGTCCTCCTTAACCAAAGGGACAGGACGCCAATTAGACAAATAATAATTAAAAAAACAATTCCCTTTGTATATATTTGAACACACTGCTAGTGACTCACACCATTCATCCAAGCATACCAATATCACCAGAGAATATCAACAGTTCACCAAGAGCCAATATGCAAATGTTTTATTTAATGAAAGTCGGTTAAAAAGTCATATAAAAGGTACATAAGATAAAAACACATGAATTGTTGCATATTGGCTCTTGGTGAACGGTTGATATTCTCTGGTGATATTGGTATGCTTGGATGAATGGTGTATGAGTCACTAGCAGTGTGTTCAAATATATACAAAGGGAATTGTTTTATTTTTTGATAATTGATTTATTTGTACCTTTAGATAGCAGCCCTTTAAGGTAGTAACATGCAATCAAACGTGAACATAACTTTACAGAATTTTTGTGAATCAGGCTCTTTATCAGTGGCGGCTCGCATAGGGCGTGCTGCGGGGCGGTGAGGCGGGGCGGGGAGGGGCAGGGTGGGGGGTAGTAACTCGGACATACGACGGAACGGAGGAAAGTAATCCTCCGTTCCGCCGTATGTCCGAGTTTACTACCCCCACCCTGCCCCTCCCCGCTACACCGCCGCGCAGCACGCCCTATGCGAGCCGCCACTGCTCTTTATACTTATCATTTACAAATTAATTATTGATTTTAAAGCCAGACTTGCTAGGATATAGTGCCACAAACATCCCTTGCACTCTCTGATAGTACAGTCACCGCAAAGCATTGACGCTTCAGGTAAGACTTCAGAGGTTCATAAATTACTTATAGAATTATTTTGCCAGTTTCATTGTATACATTTTATGCGTTATTATACTTGATAATGTAATGCTACAACTTAATTATTTTTGTATTTAGTAAATTAATAAAATATAAGCACAATCTATAGTAAAATTGCATCACTGGATAGGTTTATGGCATAAACACTAGTGGATTAAAACTCATAATTTGTTGTAATAATTCCATACCCCTGAATTGCCTCAATATCTTAATGGGATGGTGTAACTTCTCTGAATTACGGTTTCGACAAATTAAAACCTTGAGAAATTCTTTACAAGGCACATGAAAAAAACATAATGGGAAAAGTGCATAAAGGTCTATTAATTCCTTCTTCAGTGCCTGATGACATTGGCAAACTACTTTGCTCTATGCCTCGTAGTGTTTTTTACGTTTCCAACTTTAAAAAACTTAAAATGGTTAAATAAGCACCAGGTTTTGTTGGCTCTTGGGTCCTAAGCCACAGCAATAATTCATGCATAATGTTCTATTAAGTCCAGTGCAAAGGCATCCCTCGCTTCGGAGAACCCAAAAAGGAGGGAATTGGGCTCAGGAAAACAAAGTGAAACCCTTTCACCTCTGATTTTGCTCACTATTTTAGCTAGAGTTTTTAGCTAGAATGTAATTACTTTATCAACACTTTACACTGGTTTGTGTCACTTTTTGTGACTTTAAACTGGTGCAAAGTGTTGATAAATCTGTCCCTATGTTTCTTAATGCATTAAACTAATACTAAGCACCAGCACAGTAATAGAGCTCTTCTATCGTAATTGTGTCATGTGACTATATAGTATTGTAGTATTTATTTTGTTATATAGAAAGGTTCTGTTATCAACAAAAAATTATTGATTGCTTAAATAAGATGTCTAAGAGAAGTCTATACCTCAGCTTTGACTAAAAAGTAGACCTATTCCCTTTTATTTGAAAGGTAGATAGATTTGTCACATCTGTTCCTGTGATGACATTACACAAGTTAATTAGTCCCCCACCTATTTTTAGGGCTTTGTCATCACTTCTTGTTTCAAGCTAGGGCAACCTGGAAATTGCTGGTTGGTTGGTACTACACTAAAGCCATAAAATAGTGGTTTATGCATGGTTCTGTGTACTGAGATCATCCCCGGGATTTTTCAACTAGAAATCGAGCCCATGGATTGGTATAACCCAAAAGGTGTGGAGGTATTTGGCCTTAACATAGCTATATATAATGTTGCAATCGGCTTCACCAAAGTTTTGGTGAAACTGGCTCCCATGATTGGCTGTACAGGTGTGGTTTAATATGCAAAAATAGGAATTTGTAACACAAATATAATGAAATAGGAGCTGCATTAATGGTTTTGTCAATCTCCATGTGGTTATTTAAGATAAGTATCAAAGGAGAAATAGACTTATTGTCTTATCTCATTCACAAATGAATGACTCAAGAAATAAAAGAAAAAATAATGATCGGATCTCCATCACGTATGTTATGGTGGAGTCATCTTAGGCAGAAGTAGGAGGGTATAGACAACTGCTCCCTGTTTGAGTGGATTAGAGCGTGAGGCTGAAGCTACAATAGCGATTCCCTCGCGTTCAGGTAAACCAAAAGGGGGACGGGCTACTTTTGTTTCAGTGAAGCCATCTAAACTGAGAGTTAAGGAAATGAATTATACTTGTTTTTATGAAATGTTACTATTTGTGCTGCCAGATTCATTTGATATAATTTTGATTGCAATGTTTTCGATGTTAACTCAACTAAAGTTATTGATGATTTAAAAGGCAAAGTTGTGAATGTGCAAGGCAGGCATAAAAAGGAAGTTTTAATTATTTGGGCTACAGATTTTAATCTTCATCTGTGCAATTCCAGTAAAATATTGTTCTGTGGTTTAAGGGATCTAGAGTGGTTGGAAACAGCACACTTTAAATGCCTCCCCTATGGGGAGGCAGTTAACAGGATTATAACATCTAAGGACCCGATTACGATGCAGGGTGGAACGGCTCCGACTGTCGGTTGGAGCCCTCCAGCTCGCATTGTAATTGGCTGGTCGGATTCCTTTCCGACCGACCCATTTCGATGGGGTCGGTCGGAAGGGAATCTGATTCGGTTTTCCGAATGGCTTCCGACGGGATTCGGAAACCCTGCAGTAATCCCTCAGCCGGCTCTTTCTGGCTGAGGGATTATGATGGCAGGTTCCCACTGCCTTCCCGTGCCGGCCTTTCCGACACAGAAAGGCATTGGGAATCTGTCTTTGGGGGCCCCCAGGGGGGCCTCATGGGTGCAAGGCCGCCAAATGGCGGCCTAGGGGGCACATATAGTGCCCCCCTGTTGATCCCTGCACCCGGTGGCAGGCACCTTGAGGTGCCTGCCATGGGGTACAGGGATGAACTGCACCTCTGCTCTTTGCAATGAGAGCATGCATTCCGTTCGGAATACATACTTTCATTGTAAAGTATAGGATTGCGCCCGAACAGGGTTCGGTTGCATCCTATTTAGTGGGCTGGAACCGACGACAGGTCGTCGTTCGGTTCCAATTCCAAACCAATGTCGGACATCGGAATCGGGCCCTAAGAATGTCACCTTTGCGAGTGATTACAGGAGTTCAAATACTTCCCTTCCTCCAACATTTAGGGTACTGGAATTTCAGAAATGCTGACTTTATAATTCTCTCTGCTGATTCGACTCCTTTGCTGCAGGATTATAACGTGATTGCTAGTTGTATTAGAAACCATAATCCGCGTACCGCTTTTTAAAATGTAAAACTTGTTGGAGATGGCCTTTGTGAGAAGAGTCAAGATATAGTGTATAGCCACAATAGTGAAATTAGGATTAAATGGGCAAAGATCGATAAAAACACATTTTTGCATGAGCTAATTGGGGATAATCAGAATCATATTTCTACTTGAGCCTCACATGATTAAGCTCCGAGAGAGTTCGAGACCTTTTGCTCGCTTTGTGCTTCCATTTCTTCTAGATTGCTAATACAAATGTTGCCCAGCAGTAAACACCCCAAAGGATGGTTTAATCACGCTTGTACTGTGGCACATAAACGGCTCAAAATGGCTCTTTCCCAATTCCCGTGCTCTAAGAAATGTAATCTTGTAGAAGGGCCTAAAAAAGCAATGTATAGATTCAAGGAAACAGGAGCTTACGAAGGAAGCTTGAGAGGATTTGGAGAGAGCAGGTAACTCTAAGGATAATGCTGCTTTCTGGAAAATGTCGAATAAATCTTTTTCCCAGGCTATTGCAAACCCAGGATTAAATCCCGTATTACAGCACAATCCTGAGTTGAACATTTCTCAGCTATCATTGACCCATTAAATGGTATCCCTCAACCTGATAATGTAGAAGCCTTGCCATCCGATCAGAATGTTGCATATTTATTCAGCCAGTGAACTGAGGTTAAGAATTTCATTTTAAAAATCAATATAAGTCCTTCTCGGAAAGCCCCGGGTTCAGATGGAGTCCCCATAGACTTGTTACAAAAAATAGTTCATTTTGGGCCCCGCTCCTCATGAACGTGATCAGGGCGCCCATAACAGGTCAGTTAATTCCACCTTGGAAGGAGTCCGTTGTGATACCAATCTTTAACAAGCATTGGCATAGCCAATAGGTCTCGCTTTTGGGACCTTATAAGTGTTTACCCATGCAACAGTTGATGTTGTTGCACCAAGGATATTGTGCTGCATAACTAAATACTTATACGATCCCAAAAGCGATTCCTATTGGCTATGCCAATGCTTGTTTGTCCTTGCAATGCTGGCAACCTCTTCCTGCCTGTTGTAATGCTTATTATAGCTTTTTTGTAGTTATGAATGAAGGGGCATGAACAATAGGAGGATGGAGATTGAGAAATAGTACCTGAATTACAACACGAGCAGCGGACAGGCACTAGGAGAGAATCAACAGATGCCAGATTTCGAGGGCACACTGAGGTGGTGCTAAGTATTGCTGAAGTGGGGCTGAAGTGGTGGTGTGCTGGTGCAGATGTGATGCTCAGGTGATGCTGAATGATACTCAGGTGGTGCTGAATGATGCTGAGGTAGTGGTGTGCAGGTGATAATGAGTGTTATTGAGGTGGTGCCAAGTGATGCTGTGGTGGTGCTGAGTGATGCGGAGGTGGTGCTGAGTGATGCTGTGGCGCTGAGTTATGCTGAGGTGGTGGGGCTGTGCTGGTGCTGAGGTGGTGCTGAGTTGGTGCTGTGTTGAGGTGATGCTCTGCTGATGCTGAGGTGGTGCTATGTTGGTGGTGGTGCACTGATGCGAAAATGGTGCTGTTTATGTTGTGCTGCGTTGGTGCTGAGGTGGTGCTGCGCTGGTGCTGAGTTGGTAGTGAACTGATGAGGAGGTGATAATGAGGTGGTGCTGAGTGATGCCGAGATGCTGGTTCATGCTAAGGTAGTGGTGCTGCACTGCTGCTTAGGTGGTGATGAGAGATGTTGAGTTGGTATTAGTGATAACTAAAAACTCTATGTGTATAGTAATTATGTGATGTAGATAGAAAAGTCCGATGCGAGGGAAAGGCGAGCGTGTTTTCCTGAGGCAGTTTGCATGGGGGTGAGGCATTTGTAAAACCCTAAAAACTGTACAAAGACTGCAAAACAAAGTTCCACAAAATCTACCTACGTTGATATATTTATGGAAAATTAGCAAATTACCTTTGTAAACAAAATTTCTCACATGGAGGGGTTACTCACGTTCCTCAAGAATGTTTTTCCCTTCTAACCAGTCCTTGAAGCATGGGCGGGGCTGCCCGGGAGAGTCCGATTTGTGGGCTTCAGGCAGCTACCAGCAATGGGGCAGTGTTACCGCTGCAGAGAAGTAAGTGCCTGCCAGGCGGGCAACTAGAGCCAAATTTCGGGGGGGGAGGCTATTTTTCCCAGCCATAGGCACAGTGGCTCTAGGAAGTGGATCAACACAACAAAGCATCAGTGACAACTGAATGGTCTTTTAAAGACCTCTGAAGTACTCGGGTGCGAATGCAATTAGACAGGCGCCAGCCCGGGCTGACACACAGGGTGGGGGGAGGGGGGAATACAGGATAGCTACCTTACTTCCGGATCTTAAAATCACGCTGTTTGAGTTTGGTTTGAGTAATGGAAGGGTTTTCTACGGCCAGCCATCACCTTGTCCAGTGGAAGGAGAGCAGTTGGGTTCTTCTCGTACTACAGCATCGTGGGATCCATACTCACTGACACCAAGCGGACACCAAGCGGAGCTCCCCCACTACAGCTTCCAGGGCCCCACAGCCACTGACGCCGAGCTGAGCTTCTCCAAAAAATAACTGCATAGGAGGCCCACAATCACAGACACCGAACCGAGCTCTCAGCCCTACAGCATCACGGACCCCACAGTCACCGACGGCATGGAGCGCGCGCTCCCGTTATTAGAGCATCAAGGGCCCCACGGACACAAGCGGTGATCTCCCACTACTAACGCCCTCTGAGACTCCCCAGCCCCCTGCCCAGAATAGTTTTGCATGACTTACATACCAAATATTGTCAAGGGTCGAGTAAGCTCTATATAAATCTGCAAAAAAAAAAAAAATGGATGGCTTTATACACGGAACCCGAGCTGTACCAGCCTCAGCCAGGCACACAGCAGCGAGCCAGCAGGGCCCTTCGCCCTGGAGACAGGCTCGCAAGTCACCCACTGCCGCCCAGCAATGCCCATAAGCCACACCCACAGCGAGCTGATACTCATCTCCACCGGAGACATCTGGTACACAAGATGAAAAGAACTCGTGCTTGAAACTCACAGAACGAACCTGTCCTGAACACCATGATGCCGAATAAAAGGCTGTAAAAACCCTTTGCTTGCTTAAGTAGCAGACGGACTCACCAGTACTTTAACCCACAAGTTAGTAATCCCTAATGAATGCGCAGCCAGCCCTGTCTGTTTTACCCTGGATCTTAGCACATTTCCTGCATTACAGGTGTGACAATTAATTATCTAAGAAGCGATACCCCGAGTATGAATGCTGATTGCTCCTGTTCACAAGTTGTGAAGTTTGACTTTGATCTTCAAGGTACCTGATAGTCACGGCGAGTGCAGATAATTAACATCTCCCCGCCCAGACGCCATTAGCAGTGCTAAATCCTGCTCATGTGTTCGTCATTTTGATTTAGGGACAGTCTGGCTTGCGTGGGAGCCCGCCGGCTCCTGGTGCGAGAGCTCACGCCTCGCCGTGCGCAATACACTTCACTACCACTCAGCACGCGTAATCATTCTCAGCGTGGGACCGATGACGTGTTGACTCTGCCCAGGGGGGTTCGAACCTGCGGCCTGCAGCTTGCACCCACATCTCATCGGCGAGCGCTCAACTCGCTGAGCTGTCTCGTTCGTTCACCCAGCGTGGCTCATTTTAAAGCACTGCCCTTGCACGCAACGTCGTACAATCTAACATAATACATCAACACGATATCGCGTTTTAAGGCGTGGCAAGGCGTTCTGAGGTAGCACACGAGTGAGAGATGGAAGGGCCCTTCACCATTGCCCACTATAACAAGATTTCCTGCATGAAGACCTCATCCATTCCACTGAATGTGCTACAGTGAAGCGCTGGACAGCAGAGACCACGGCAGCGTGAGAGAGGAGCGTGGGCGAGCGAGCGCGGCAGCCTGCTGAGCTGACCACACGCTTGTGCACAATGGCCATGTGTTTTCAATTATCGCGCCCGCGTCTGGGCACGATAATTGCAAACAGATGGCGGCCCTGCGGGTAACCGCAGGGAAAAGGCCATTGTGCACGAGCGTGTGGTCAGCTTTCAAAAGCCCCTTACATAAAGTCTCGCAGAGCAGCGCTTGCGCGCTACTCGAGGCTCGACCTAAAAAAGGGAGTAGAAACCTCCCATGCTGCTACTCTCCCATTTCTCTGTTGGGCAATTCCTGTAAGATATAAGACAGAAAAGCAGCTTTCAAAATGGAAGCTTGAGTAGAAGAAAAGCAATCTTTTTTTCTAAGGTGCAATATGGGTTCCGCAGTGGGTTAGGCACCGTAGACGAGCATCTTCACCTGCTGCTCATCATAGGGAAATATGTCAAAGCCAAAGGAGGTTCCTTTCATCTAAAATGTATGGACCTTTCCTGCGCATTCAACATGGCAAATCGATCTAAATTATGGATTACTATGGAAGGGCCAGGGTTTGATCATGCCAAAATCGATTTACTACGCAGGATGCACTGGAATATAGTGGCTGAAATTCATTATGGGATGAATGGGGAACTCTCCGTGGAAATTAGATCCACCGTGGTTGTTCGCCAGGGTTGTGTGATGGCCCCTCTGGTTTTCTTTAAATATAATAATGGGCTAGAGGGATATTTATGTTCAGTAGGAAAAGATTTGCTGTAGATAAGGAACATGTTGATTCCAGTATTGTTATATGCGGATGACACAGTTATAACTTCTAGAACTGCAAATAGCCTACAAACACTTTTGGGTGGTTTTAATGTATTTATGAATGAGTTAGGTCTTAAAACAAACCGAAGTAAGTCTGTTATTATGAAATTGGGGCCTTAGCATGCTGAAACAGAGACATTTCAATTAGAAGGTGCGGAAATAGCTAATTTGGAAAGTTTTACATACCTAGGGATTCCGTTTGATTCAAACCTGAATTGGGAATTTTAATATAGATCAAGAGTCCATCAATTCCAGAGATCCATTGAATCTGTTTTTAACTTTGCAAGAAGATTGGGCCATAAACCAGTAAGGCAATTGGTTGCCATCTATAATAGCTAGTGTGCCGCAATAGCATGCTATGGTGCTGGGGTCGGGGGATATAAGAATGCAGAACCCCTTCAAAAGCTAAAAACGAATTTTTGTGTAGATTGTTGCTTGTGCCGCAATCATTGTCTACCTTTGTATGTCATTCTGAGATAGGTCTGGATTTTCTGGAGGACAAAATTAGAGTTAAGGGCCTTATTTAGATCTCGGCAGATGGAATACTCCGTCACAAACATGATGGATATCCCGTCCGCCGTATTACTATCTTTATAGGATGTAATGGAATCGTAATACGACGGGACGGGATATCCGTCACATTTGTGACGGAGTATTCCCCTCTGCCAAGATCTAGATCAGGCCCTTAGTCCTCTGTTGCTTTGGACAAGGGTTTGGGGGACAGCAGAAGCTAGCTTTTCAAGAGAGGTGATTTAAGATTGGCTCTCCGCGGATAACACCCGAGCTATTCCCTAGTTGAGGTATGTGAAATCAGTCTTTAGTACCTTGGGGATTCCTGAGGTTTTTCCAATACAGATAGCATTAAAAATGACACCAACGGTTTGGTTACAGAATCCTTTTTTAAATGGCGAGAAGAGAGTCGTTTGAGCGATTTTTATAACCCACAAATAGACCCAAATTATGAACAAATTAAATCATCAGCAGGTATGAAGTTTTATCTGTCTTCTATTCAAAATGATGTGTTTTACTGTGTTTTTATATAAATTGTGCTTTTATGGCTGTTTTCCAGCTGAATAACGTCGATTGACTGACTGCCTGAAGGTTTCAGTAGCAGCACCATTCAGCATGAGAGTAGTACAGTGAGCACATGACCAGAACACTGGCAGGCTGGCATTTGGGCAGTACCCTGCAAACAGCCTGCACCTGGCACAGGTGCAGCACCCTGAAACATAAGCCACGCCATGCCACATATGGTACCATGGTGCATACGCAACACCAACTACAAAACCAGTAGATGGCAGGTGAGAAGAATATGGTATGCCAACTGCACCCTGGTACATGGCCAGCAGCTGGGCGCCTGGGCGACACTTTGGCAGAAGTGAAACACATGTGAAGCAGCCCTGGCACATTAGCAGCAATGTTGGCAAATGCATTGAATTTGTCACATGACCAACCCCGGCACATGCCCATTGCTCTCACACATGAGTAGCCATCTTGGCACATAAACAGCCTACTAACACATGCATATCCTTATAACATGAAGTTCAAGCATACAAGAAGCATCTGACACAGGGGAATCTCTCGTGCAAATGAGTGCAGCTTTAGCACATGGGCAGCAGATTGTCCACAATGAGCAGCATCTGACACATGAGCAACTCTGGTATAGATGGAATGGACACTGCCACATGAGTACCCAGACATATGTCAGCAGTGTCCCTGGCATATGTTAGTTGCACCATTTGCACATGAGCAGTCATGGAAAATGTGAGCAGCACCTTAGCACATCACTGGCAGCCATGGCACATGTGAGGAGCCCTAGCAAATGTTAGCAGCACCTCAGCACATCAGTGGCAGCCCTGGCGCATGTGAGCAACTCTAGCAAATGTTAGCAGCACCTCAGCACATCAGTGGCAGCCCTGGTGCATGTGAGCAACTCTAGCAAATGTTAGCAGCACCTCAGCACATCAGTGGCAGCCCTGGCGCATGTGAGCAGCTCTAGCAAATGTTAGCAGCACCTCAGCACATCAGTGGCAGCCCTGGCGCATGTGAGCAGCTCTAGCAAATGTGAGCAGCACCTCAGCACATCAGTGGCAGCCCTGGCGCATGTGAGTAGCTCTAGCAAATGTTAGCAGCACATCGGTGGCAGCCCTGGCGCATGTGAGTAGCTCTAGCAAATGTTAGCAGCACCTCAGCACATCGGTGGCAGCCCTGGCGCATGTGAGCAACTCTAGCAAATGTGAGCAGCACCTCAGCACATCAGTGGCAGCCCTGGCGCATGTGAGGAGCCCTAGCAAATGTTAGCAGCACCTCAGCACATCAGTGGCAGCCCTGGCGCATGTGAGTAGCTCTAGCAAATGTTAGCAGCACCTCAGCACATCGGTGGCAGCCCTGGCGCATGTGAGCAACTCTAGCAAATGTTAGCAGCACCTCAGCACATCGGTGGCAGCCCTGGCGCATGTGAGCAACTCTAGCAAATGTGAGCAGCACCTCAGCACATCAGTGGCAGCCCTGGCGCATGTGAGGAGCCCTAGCAAATGTTAGCAGCACCTCAGCACATCAGTGGCAGCCCTGGCGCATGTGAGTAGCTCTAGCAAATGTTAGCAGCACCTCAGCACATCAGTGGCAGCCCTGGCACATGTGAGGAGCCCTAGCAAATGTTAGCAGCACCTCAGCACATCAGTGGCAGCCCTGGCGCATGTGAGCAGCTCTAGCAAATGTTAGCAGCACCTCAGTACATCAGTGGCAGCCCTGTTGCATGTGAGCAGCTCTAGCAAATGTTAGCAGCACCTCAGCACATCAGTGGCAGCCCTGGCGCATGTGAGCAGCTCTAGCAAATGTGAGCAGGCTCTCTGGCACGTTAACTAACAGCTTAATATTATTGGGCCGCGCCCCTTGGAGTTTCTAACAATGATATACAGAAGTGCTTCAGGGACTTTACTCCTTACAAACTCCCTGACTCATCAAGGGAATCCCCTTCCACTTTTGCTGCTATGATGGCCTCGGCAATTAAGAGGAAGCTAGTATAGTTCCTTGGCCACATAAAGTCTACCTCAGCGCTCACTGCCAAAGATGCTACGCAGGGTGCCTCCTCTTGGGCGACCTGCAGCGCCAACCCCTGCTTCCTGACTATTGAAGATCACCCCTGCACTCTTCTTCATGTAGGGGTCGGACGCTGGAAGTTGCAGGGAGCAGACATCTTCCTTGATATATGGTTGAACAAGTCTGTGCCTGTCAGCAACAGGCTGATACCAAACGTGCCAGTGCCTCCATGCTTATAGTCCAGTTAGGTGAATTCTGGCGGCCATTGGCATAGCCTGGCATTCTCCATGGAGGGAACTGCCCCTGTGTTACTAATGTCCGTTTGCTGCTGAGCCTGCTGCTGCTGGGGGAGAAAATAGCCATAGCTTCCTCTCTGTATCTGGGAGGGAGAGGCGTGTATTTGATTATCCTGTGTGGTACCCCTGTATCTCAAGCAGTGCTGGCCTTTTTTCACATGTATTACTTATTCCGATTAATAAAGATCAATTTACATTTTTACTTTGCTCCTAGTTGTTTGTGCACTTATTATCAGTTAAACAGTGCTTAATTTGAGCCGGTGGTTTCTAGTGCTCAGCACCGGCACTTAATTGCCAGCAATGGCACTTATGACAGGCTGCCGCATGGTGGCGCTGTTTGTGTAATTTAAAGATGAGCAGAAAAACAGTTGTTTGTTAATTCAATATACATTAAAAACAACAAATACCTGTCACCCAAGCAATTCTCAAAGAAATGGGGGCCTCGAACAGTCTGAATGGTCACACTTGTAGCAGTGTGATGGTTAGCAGTTGTGTAAGTACTGTCATTGGCAGCATGGCAGGGGCAATGTGTGGTGCAAACTGCAGTGGCCTCCTGACAAGGGCCCTGGCACTTTTTTTTATTTTATTTTTTTACAAATTAAGCACTGGTTATGCAGTTGTAATTGTATTCTCAAAAAAACACGTCATAACGGAAAACCTTGTCATCTCTGTTCCCTGAAGTTTTAATCAAGAAAAAAATGAACAATAAAGCCCATTCAACGCAGAAGGACATTTTTTGTCAAACGAATTAGACAGGGACAGAGGGATTGGCTCTGCTTAGCCCTGACCTCGATAATCACATGATCCCCTATAACTCCACAACACTGATATTCCCTCATCCTGTTGGATTCGCGTGATGAGAAAACTTCACATGGCTATTTGCATGGACTGTAGGTTTGTTCTGGGTAATAAAGTCCCTCTTAATAAGTATCAGTGCAAATATCTTTGCAAAATGCTATTTCACTCTCCCAAATCATGACACTCAGGCCTAAGTACACAACATGAAACATAGTCACTTTTCGACTTACCGATGTTCCCAGCAAATTCCTAACACTGAGAACTGAATAAGGGAAAAGCCTGAACCTTTTTAAACTTGTGGAGGGGAAACACTGATCTGCTTTTACACTGAATTTTCATTAATATTTTAATATTGAATTCGAAGCAGGCATAATTTAGATGGCCATGTTTTGCACCAATATCTCGTGGACATATTTTTGACATAATTGGAGAAACAGTGTACTCCAAATTGTAGTAATTGTTTGCATTTGTACAAAAAAATCAATATCAGATAAAACAATTCATGTTAATTAATAGCTGGATCTAAAGTTAGGGCTGGAGAAGGAGTGTGGTAGATTACTGCCATGGTTGACATCAGTTTGCCTCAGTGAGAGGTAGATCAGTGAGAGGGAGGGATGACTTTTTGGGGTGGAATATCAGAATATCTAGTCAGAAACATCGTCTGACCTAAACATTTGGTCTTAAATATTGCTCACAAACATATTTTCCGTGGGTGCAGACTTTCTATAATTAAACTACAATGGGGCTTTCTTTGTAAACGATATTTAGAACACAATATTTAAGTCAGACGATATAATGATCACGATCTTCTGGTGCTATATCCCTATAGTCAAGGTATTATGTCAGATAACACACTACATTGTCTATTGGCAAGATCCATAATATTGGTGAGAGCTACTGTAAATCTGGGGCCTATTGTGTAAAGGGCGCACTTTTCCTGTTTGCGCCCGGCGCACCTTAAAACAGCTGCTCCGCGTTTCACTGTACAGGCAGCAAACCGCCTGCACTTTTAAATGGGATTAGAGACCCCCTTGCAGGCGGGTGCAGTGAGTAAATGCACCTGCTGCAAGGGGATGTCAGGGGGTCCATAGGACCCCCTTTTCCCCTTCCAGAGGGCTGCAATCAGAGGGTGCACTGACACTGCGCCACCTTTTAGGTGGTGCACTGTGAGCGCGCCTCCTGACAGTTTTTTGCCTTTGCGCCCACGTATATAATAAGTCACAGGTGCAGAAACAAAGGGATACCCTAATATGCATGGGGCCACGCCCCCATGCAGATGACGAAATGCCCTCTGAAGATAGCGCTGGTGCTTTACGTGCGCCAGCGCTCTCGGTATCACAGAAGGGGTCGCACAAGCATCTGAGGTCCCTTCTGCAATGCCAAAGTGCCCCAGGAGCGCGCAAAGCGTGTGCAAATGCCTGTTGCGCCTCTGGGGCAATTCCATAATACGGCCCCTGGTGTATGACTGCGAGGTCAGAGTATAGAAATGCATCTTATTTCTTTTCTAATCTCATTTCTTGCCGTTAGGGTAAATTGCTTAGACAGATACATTTGAACTCTGTCTTCATTTCAGTTTATACTCTGCAAAACAAACATATTACTTTTAAAGAGCCTATACTGAGTCTGAAGCCTAGCATTTTGCTATTTCATTAATGAAGCTGGTGCACAGAGCCCGAGCACGCACGTGCCTCATTCTGAAAACCATCACCAAAGGCACTGAGGATTCAAGCATTACATTTTTTATCACCAGCATTAAATGTAGGAGATTCTTTATATGCAGGGCAACTGGAATTATATGGCAGTGGAGGACTAAATTACGAGGCAGGGTTAACTAAGAATATGTGGCAAGAAAAAGCAAATTATGTGGGGCAATGCGACACAATTTCTGATAGTATTACTTTCTATTTTGCCATTTTACACATGCTAAGGTTTCACTTCACTAGTACCAGTTTAACACCCAAAAAAGCAATAAGCAACCGAAAGGTAACCAATCAACCTTTGTGAAGGGTCTCCCACTTTGCGGCAACACATGCAGCTGCGTTCTTTTGTAACTTTTGATGCGTTTGAGGTAGAATTTTTTTGTTAAAATCTGGATGTTATGCAGCAGATGATTATGTGGCAAATGCAGCAAATCCATAATTATGAAGAAAACACTGGAGCAGCAAAATTGCTGAATTCCAGTTATATACTGGAATTATACATTGATTATATGTACTTCATAATATGATAATAATAACAAAATTAAAACAACAGTAATAATAAAAAATGCAATAATAATATGAATAACAATAACAACAAAAAGAATAACAATAAAATTAGCTTTTTATGTGACACTAGCCACAACAGTTCTGCTATTTTGCAGCACTGTACATAACAGATGCTAATGTTACACAGTGTATAATGCTAGTCCACTAATCAGCATTTGAAGAATGAACAGCTGAATCAGTCCTGCTGAGGCTTGAACCTATTAAACGCAAGTCACACAGATATCAAGAGCAAGAGTGTATATTGATGAGCAATGTCTAAAACTTGACATTACTTTTAAAGAGCACACAGTGCCATTTTGCAAATACTGCATTATGTTTTGTAAAAAGGTCCACCAATAGAAGCAGGGGATCTATATCTAGGCTAGATTGCTTCTAGAAACGTCTCTGCTTGCAATTATGAATAGATGGCAGTTGTATAATTATGCAAAAAAGTAATTTAATGCAAAAAAAATTTTTGCGGTATAAATCTTTAAATTTGCTTGTAAAAGCTATGAGATTTAACTAGCACACATGGAAACATATGCTGTAAAGAATGCTAATGAACAAATGTAAATGTCCAGTATTTGTAAAGCGCAAACAATTACCCGAGAGTGTCAAGGCGCTGGGGGCTGTTGGGAAGATTAAGCGAGCTATTGCCCAGAGTCACATGGTGCTGGGCTGATCTGCCGCCGGCACCGGGGATCGAACCGTGAGCCCCCGGGTTCCGGAGTCAGCTGCCCTGGCCACTGCGCCACACCTCTTCTACAAGCTTCTGGTTCCCTGTCTGCTTCGAAGGTTAGTGGCACTGGCGTATCAAAATCGCGAGAGCCTGTACCACTGCAGCAGGGGAAACATCCTTTACCCCGCATGCGTTACTCCGCATGCCATTACCCCGCATTTTTTACATTGCAAAATCTTTTACAACGCAGGGCTTTACACCGCAAACTATTACAACGCATTCCCCAAAGTAACGCTCCGGTGGAGTTAGAATAGTAAATTGCGTTGTATGGGGAATGCGTTGTAATGGATTGCGTTGTAAAGCCCTGTGTTGTAATGGATTGCGTTGTAAAGCCCTGTGTTGTAAAAGATTTTGCGGTGTAAAAAATGGGTGGTAATGGCATGCGGAGTAACGCATGCGGGGTAAAGTGTCCTATTCCTGCAGCAGTTGCTATTCTGTTCAGTGACCCACCTTTCACACTGTCATCTGGTTCAGGACTTTGTGATGTCACAACTCAACTGCAATAACTTACTGTAATGTGATCTCTAATTTCTTTATAATCGGCAATTTGTAAAATTAAGTACATTTCACCAATAGTATAAAAGCATTAGTGAAAAGCTTTTAAGTTTTTGCACTAACGAAAAAGATCTGCTGGCTCAAGCTGGCCACCATACCTCCTGAATGGGAACACGGCATATCATTTGGCCTGCCACATGTGAGCTGCATAGGTCAGTGCAAATCTGTGTATGCGGCTTGTTTTGTCCACCTTAATGCGCCAGCCCAAATCACATTTTTATGTTTACATATCTTGGTTAAATTTAACAAAAGGTCCTCGCTCGGCTATAAGAAAGGGGTTTCCAATATTATCGGTTCCAGTTTCTATCATTTATAATATGATGATTTCCTGGCTTTAAGACACGTGCCACCTGCAACCCCGGTATATTGGCATTTATGTTTAGGCGTAGTAATCAAATATATATGCCACAGCATGTTAAATTGTAAGTTTAATCCCTCAAGTCAAGTCATGAATAGGCCAGCATTTTCAGTAGCTGCATTGATCATATTGGTTTAGTAATAAATCATCAATTTCAGCATAGCAAGGCCACTCTAATTATATTGAGGTATGCATTTAGACTTGGTGTGTTAAACTGGCATTATCATAAAAGTTTATAATATCAGAACTCATAAGGTGCAAATTAACTCATGTTCACAAGGCACCTGTAAGAAAATTACACCACTCCTAGGATGTAATAAATTACTACAAGTGACTTCCCCTACAGTGGCATAGGGCCATCAAACTAATTTTTTCTCAGAAGTCCTGAGTGAGATAAGCCAAACACACTTCTGTAAACTCGAAAAGTGACTCTTAACCTGTGGTCCGGGGACCCCTGAGGGTCCGCGAAGCCTACCCAGGGGGTCAGCGGCTGCTTTGAAAATTAAATAATATTAACAGATTAATAAAGTGTAAGGAAAAAAAGACGCAAAATAACACGAGAAAAATTTAAAACCTTCCCTGAATGAGAATGAATTTGACATAGGAGGCCAAAAATTGAGTTGGTATCCTCAGATTGATCCGTGGGAGAAGTGTAAATGCAGCACACAGAATGCAGTACAGACAAGGAGCGGCCTCAATTGAATTTAGAAAAACTCAAAACTTCCCATTAAAATTACATTTTTGATTTTTTATATATATAAGTTTGTGATTCAAGTAAAATATTTTATCATTTGTGTATTTGTTTGATGAATGCTTGTTTCTGTATTTTTTGTGTAGTGCTTTGTGGTTCAGATCATCGAAAATAATTAAGTAGGGGCCAGTAATGACTCATTGGGGTCCCTGGATTCCAATAATGATTCAGTGGTTGTCCACGGGTTTCAGCAATGATTAAGTGGTGGTCCACGTAGGTCAAAAGGTTAATAATCACTAAGCTAGAAGATAAAAACAAACCTTGCTTCTGGGAGAATTTGGGTGTTTGCACTTCATTTCCCTCAAAGAATATTAATGAATGTGTACATTGTGTCATCTGTATCAAAGGGCAAAACCATCTTCCAGGACGTAAGGCAGACAATTTTTTAAGGGATGCATCATTAGATGTGTTTAATGGCATGGCATCATTTTACATAAAGGGAGTAAAGAGGAACATTATGAGGTGTTATTTGAAGTTCTGTAAATGCTGCAGGACAATTGCTTGACTGTCAGCAAGAGGAGGCATACATTGGTTCAGAATCTTACCGAAGGGCACATTATTTCTAACAATTGGAATACTTCAATGGGAAATTTGGGGGAAGAAGTGAAGAAGGCAGTGGATGAGTAACAGATACGGTCGTTTTAAGGACTGTGAATTGCTACTCCAAATGTGCAAGAGCTTTTGGTAGGAAAATCTACTAATCAAAGGCAACGATA
Source organism: Calotriton arnoldi (assembly GCA_963921515.1). Lineage (NCBI taxonomy): Eukaryota > Metazoa > Chordata > Amphibia > Caudata > Salamandridae > Calotriton > Calotriton arnoldi. The sequence continues at coordinate 981,004 of CAWUFW010002561.1, read as the reverse complement.
ATGCATATTTGAAGGTCAAAGTAGTGTGAAAAGGTGAGTAGGATTTTAAGAAAGAGATTTTTTTGGTTTTGCCATTGGGCAGCTTTGGTGTCAACTCGCACTCTGTCATCACTACAGATGCTAGCACTAAGAGGGTAGGCGCTGTGCTGGCCCAGATTCTTTAATGCAATGGGAGAATGGTGAACTTTACTTCTAGGCCCCTGAAGGGAGCAGGGGTCAACTACTTGGAAGTCGATTGAGATGTTTTGATTTATAGAGGTACAATCAATGACTTCTGTTTTCCTTATGGAGATTATTGTAAAGGATCTGTATGGCCTATGAAATGTTTTTGAAGATTGCCTGTCTAGACTCCTGTTTCAGTCTTCTGGAAATAAAGCAGTGAGGCAGTCTCTGTTCTATTTGTGGCAGAATGAGTTATTTGTATGAATAAGTGGTTAAGGATTGTGTGTGAGGAAGATAATCTACTTGAAAGAATAAAGTGAAGGGTAATACACGTGTGGCATAGCAGGCCCATACTGGATGAGGGTGATAAGGAATGCCCTATAACTTACGGGTGATCTTCATTACTCCTGGTCCCGTTGTCCTCGTCCCCTTCATTACAAGTGGAGATAACCATCTACCAGACAGAAAAAAGAACAGAGGAATGCTGGGATCCCTACCCCACCCCCTCCCACTGGTAGTACTTAACCAGTACTTACCCAGCATTCCCCCTGAACTACCAAGCCATCAACAGGAAGGCCGGCCGGCCAGGAGGGAGGGAGGGGCGTAATGAATGGGACGAGGACAATGGGACGAGGAGTAATAAAGATTACCGGTAAGTAATAGGGCATTACCCCCAGGTCCCTCCAGTCCTCGTCCCATTCATTACAAGAGGAGAATACCAAAACCAGAAACCCAGCCTTCCGAACACCCAAGAACACTTAGGACACCAAGACAAAACCAGCAGCCCAAGCGACGCAAGAGGGGAGAACCACATGAAAACACCACCAGGAGCACACAGCCCGCAACATCCCCAACCAAACTACAGGGCTGCACCCCCAGAATAAGCAGGAGATGACCAAGGTGACCAAAAAAAAGCCACCCAACGGCACCGACAACCAGAGAGCAGCCAACCACACCGGGAACACCTTCGAACCAACAACGGAGGAGGAGGAGGAGCCACCGCCAAGGAAGCACCCGAGACTATCCACAACAGAAGGACAGCAAGGAGGCCCCACAAGGAAGAAGGCCCAAGGCAACCAGACACACCAGGAAGCCAGGGCCACACCAACAGGGACACAACCAAGGACCGCAGGAACCAGCACCCTGGAACCAGAAGCCACAAGCAGCACCAAGGAGGAATACCCCCGCAGACAAAAACGGGCCAACAGGGCACCCAGGCCCCACCGACCCCTACCCAAAAAACCACAAAGTGGAAGGGAGCCAGCCAAGAAGGCGACAGTACAAAAACCAACCAAGCCAAAGCCGGAGAGTAGGCAAACCACAGAGACCCCAAGCCAATGAGGAAGGCCAAGGAGAACCAGAACTGCCGCCGCACCCCATAGGGCACGAAAAGCCTGAAAGAAATCCCTCCAGACCAGAAGGCAGCTATGCCCAGCACCCCCAGGCAGGCCCCTAAATCCAGCAGCAGCACTAACCCAAAGGCCCAACATGCCCCTCCAAAATCAGGAAACAAAGGGCGGCAGGACCAACAACAGGACCCCAACACCACCGGGGAGCCCTACAGCAGACCCGTCCAGAAAAAAGAGGAAGGGCCGGCAACAGGACCAAGGCACAGACCCAGAGGAGCTAACGAGGCCAGGGCCACACTGACCAAACCAGGAAGGGAGGAACCACCAACTAGGAGCCTGGCCCCTAACCAAAAGGATTCGACCACCAGAGACCCCAGAGGATCCATATGAGGACCAAGCACCCGGGCAGGAACGGCCAGCCCCAACCACCAGCGGCAACACAGAACAACCGTCAAAACCCCCAAACCGGGAGAAGGAGCAGGGGCACAGAAACAGGCCAACAGTCAGAACCGAGCCACCCATCAGAACACATGGGACACAACCCAGAATCCCGCCCCACAAAGACCCAGGCAGAAGGAAGCAGGACCGACAAGCACCCGAACCCCCACCGCCTGAAGACCAACCAGAAGGACCAGGTAACCAGAAACACAGACCCAACATGGACATGAAACGGCAGGGGAGAACCAGAGGCCAGAACCCTGCTAAGCACAACCCCCAACCAAGAACGCGGCCAACAACAGGAATCCGCTCAAGGAAAACCAAGGGGCAGACACCAGCAGACCCCAAAACCACACCAGGGAACAGCAACCAAGAGAGGGGAGAGGCAAAAACCCCCAAGGCCACCGAGATCAGGGGAACCCAAAGACCAAACAGGGCCAACAGGGAAGACCTCAGCCCAACAAATACAAACCCAGGACGACACGCTCAACCACATCCCCGGGGGTCGACCAAAGGCATAACAGACAGGACCGGACAAAGGACAACCACCCGAAGCGAGGCCACAACCAGCCGCAAGAGGGCCAGAAGAGCAGGAGCCACCAACAGGGCGGCCCATAGCCCAACCCAGCAGACATCTCCACAGGACCCCGAGATGCCAGCCAACTGAACCACAGACACGCCAGCAACGACAGGAGGCCACCAACACGGTGAACAGGAAGGAGCAGCACAGGAACAACAGCCCGAAACCCCCAACCACAGAGGGCAGAGAGAAAGGCGACGGAACCAGCCACAACCAGGCCACGAAGCGAACATACAGCAAAAGGAAGCCAGGGTGGAAGCCAAGCAGCCCGTAACGGCACACCCACACCACAGCCCAGCATGCACCAGGTGAAGGCAGGTGCTGAGAAGAGGCAAGAGGAAGGGGCAAGGAGGCCGACTAGGACCCCCACCACACCGGCAAAAGAACTGCCGACCACCAAGGGCCCGAAAGATCCACCTCCAAACAAGGCGTAAAGCGACCAGGGAAAGGGAACGCAGAAAAGGGCCACACGATGACATCCAAAGGTTATCCAACAAGGCCCACAACCAGGCAGCCCCAAAAAGGAGACCAGGGCAGAGAAGGCACCGCCAACCCAACACGCACAGGTCCACGCGGGGTGAACAAGCCACAGCGAGGCCAAGACAAACCAAGGCAAAAGCCAAGGCCCCACCACCAGGTGTGGCAAAAAGCTGGAGGACACACCAGCGCCCAAATCCCCAAGGGGCAGAAACCGGAAAAGGGAGCAGGCCGAAACCAGACCCAAGCAGACACCGGAACCCCAAAGGACCAAACTCAAATGGCCAGACCAGGCCCCAAGCGGAAAGAGACAGGACCCAGCCAACACCTAGGGACCCAAATACTGCCACCACACAGGAGGAACCGCAGACAGAGACTGCGCAACAGAGGCCAGGGATTACACGACACACCTAACACAAAAGCCCCAGGGCCAAGCAGTGCACAGCAGAAAAAGGGGGAAGAAAAACCACCACCCTGACACCACCCGGGGCCGGCAGACCCCAGACAGCACAACCGCCAAAAGAGCGGCGCCAACAGCCAGTCCACGCGAGCCCAAAGCCGGAGCACCAGGCCAAACCCCAAAAAACGGCCTAACGGCAACCAGGCATACCAGGGGCACCTCAAGCACAACCCCGAACCTCCCTCCACTCAAGAGCAGCAGCAAAGCAAGGCGGGAGAAGAGGCAAAGTCCGGCGAAGGGAAACAACAGGGCCCCCAGGTGGAAGAGAAACCCGGAAAAGCAGCGAAAAACAGGGGAAAGCCGCAATTTGGCCCACCCCCTCAGGGCTGGCAGACACCGGACCACACCGGTCGCCACCTCAATGCCCCCAACTGCCAGCCACAAGCAAAAGGGGAACAAAGGAGCCGAAGAAACAGAGGCAGACGATCCTGCAGCAGGGAGGCCGCAGACCCCAAAACAAATGCCCGAGGCACCCAGAAAGGAACGAAAGAGGTGAGACAAAAGTTGCAATGCAGCAACACCCTAGGGAAGGCAGACACAGCCCCACACCGCCTGCCCCCACCAACCAGCCCAGGCGCACCCCCCAAAAGCCCAGTGCAGGGCAACAGGTAAACCACCATACGGCCACCAGGCACACCCGGGGGCACCACCAGCTCAGCCCCCAAGCCACCACTCACCCAAGGCCTGCCCGACCAGAGAGAGGGTCCACAGGCACCGGGTGAATCAGGGAGCCAACGGCCACTGGACCAGGCCAGAGGGAAAGAAAAACCTCAGGCCGCCACAGGTGGCAAGGCCACACAAGCAGCAGGGAGGCCGGGAACACCAATGGCCTGATCCAGTTGGCAAAAAGCACCAGACCCACAGAAAGGCCAAGGAAAAAAGGGAGGAAAACTACCACGCGGTACTCACCCCCTGGGCAGGCAGATTACACAAAACACCGCCTACCCTCACTAGCCAGCCCAGGCGCCCACCATAACCCCAGCGCAGGGCAACAGGCGCACCAGGCCACCACACGAGAATGGAACACCGGGAGCAGGGAGGCTGGTGACAACAAACAGCCCGAACGAGCCACTGATATAATGACCCCAAAAAATCATAAACACCATCTGTGAAACTCAAAGTGAAGATGAACCCATGACCAGAAACCAAGAAGGTAAAAAAGACGAGATATAAAAAACCGCTATGTGGTACTCACCCCCGGGGCAGATAGACGCCACATTCCACTGTCTGCCCCCACCAGCCAGCCCAGGCACCCTGCAACACTCCAGCGCGGGGCAAAGGCCAAACCGAGACTCCGGTGGCAGAATGCGAACCGTAGTATGCGAGTGATCGGTGACCCAAATGGCACAAGACCTGCCTCAGATCCACAGCGCCCGGCCATCACCACGGCCCACCAAGCACTCCAGGGGCACCACCAAGCCAGCCCCGAGCCGCCACCCATCTTCCAGTGCGTCCTCCCGCCCAGCCAACAGGAGGACGCGCGCCAGCAAACCGGAACCGCTCCACAGAACCGGCGCACCAGCTGCAAAGGGCTGGTGGGCAACCTCCGTGCCACCGAGCAAAGTCGGCAGGCCAGGAGGCACACGAAGAAACCTGTCAGAGACAGCCTGGCCGTCAGACGGGGAATCCCGGAGACCGCCACTCCCGCCCAGCAGGCGCAGCATCCAGCACAATCCTCGTCCCATTCTGTCTGTAGACTGAAAAAAGAACAAGGGGAATGCTGGGTAAGTACTGGTTAAGTACTACCAGTGGGAGGGGGAGGGGTAGGGATCCCAAAATGTCTCTGTTCTTTTTTCTGTCCGGGAGATTGTTATCTCCACTTGTAATGAATGGGACGAGGACTGGAGGGACCTGGGGGTAATTCTAGTCTGTGAGGAACGATTTGAATTTGATGTCAATTACAGTTTTGACAGGGAGAATCTGATTCCCATGGTGCGACATCAAGTTAAAAAAGTCAGCATTGCTCCTGAAGGTCATCTGGGTCACAGTATAGCTAATGGACATATTGTAGGCCTGGTATGGCTGGTCATGTGAGAGATTGTGTAAAGTGTACGACTAGTGAAAAAGTAAAGTTATTAGAAAAACACTGCTGCCTCCTGTTGTGGCTCTATGGCATCCAGGAGTGAAACTGGGGTTGTATATTGTAGATGCAATGTCCATGTTATCCTCTGAGAATGCTTTTGTGTGGTTGATTGCAATGCTAGGTGGACTGATAAAGGTTACCATTTGGTTGAAATAAGGATTTCCTAAAAGAGGTGTTCATGTGGGAGGTGGCTTCTAATTACTGGCAATGGCATGCAATTTGTTTCAAGGGCAATGAGGGAGTTTCTTAAAGAAGTCTTCATAGAAAATCTGGGGATGACACTGTATTGTCCCAAGATACTGATCTTCTTGAGAGAACATTTCATGTAATAAGGGAGCATTGTCATGTGTCTGCTGAGAATGGCATTGCCTTTAAGGAGGCTCTGCAAGATATGGTTGAGGCTGTCGAACAGCCTCCGGCAGTGTTACTTGAGTAGTGGTCTGCACCTACGGCCGATCCCATTCCCATTTTTATGCGTACTACAATGAGTGTGAGTGAATCTAGTGAGGTGCTTGTATGGTCTAGTGTCCATGGGAGGGGGTGTAACTGAGCAGAGACATCTGTTGGCAATCACCAGAAGACTCCACCGGAATCCAACTACTCCCTGGGTTCACAAGTCATGTTAGGGTCATGTGTACTGTTCACCTGTGTAAGTGTCAGTGATGCAGACCCCAGAGCAGTGCCACCATCTTACACTTAGTGGCTGCATCAGGCCTTTACTATGACAGAGGTTACTTGACTGCAAAAAAAGCAGGCACGTATGTTGCGTAGGTGCTGACAGTAACTGTCCATTACCATGAATGACTGTTAGGACCAGATTTACTAGGTTTTTGCATCTCTGTGTTCCGTCATTTATTTGGCTCAGCATCAACTTAAAATCCATTTTGGGATTTACAAAACCTTTGTAAATAAAACAAAAAAAAGCAACGCAACATGACGCATAGCACTGCCTTGCGTTACCTTGCGTCAGGCAAGTGTTACGTGGGTGGTGCATAGGCGTTCCTGTGATCCACCCATGTATTTTGACCCAAACCCTTATTTACAAAAACTTGTAAACATGGGTATATGCAAAAGGTTGTGCCTACCTGAGGCTGGCGTAACAAGGAAAAATATCTTTATTTCTCCTCGGTATTCCTTCTTTGCATGTGCGCTGCATTCGGTAGAAAACATTCAAAGAGGAAATAGCCTCAAAGGAAAGTTTTTGTGCCGTAAGATATCCATCCCTTCCTGCACAAATACTATCCTGACCAGAACGCATGCACCCTTGCGCCATATCTCAAGGGGGCCTACCTTGGCACTAGGCTGCCACAAGTGTGCCAGCACTAGGAGAGAGGAGAACTGTGACTGCTGTCTCTCTTTCACACAATGCAGCACAGCAACTTCACGTGCTGGCCTGCGTTGCGTGAAATGCTAGTAAATACATCCCTTAATTTCAAAATGACACATGGATTCATATTCTAGAACACATTACAATCTTATTTAAAATATCTATTCACCAAGCTTTTACAATTAATATCATCTCAGAACTTATAAAGTGTAAAAAAAAAAAAAGATAAACGTGATTCCCCTTTCCATACACCTTCTAAGTGTGCTAATCATTCACTCTGCAACCAAATGCATCACACTGAAGTGTTCTAATGAGATATTACTGCCTCCGCCTGTGCATGGGGAAGGTAGGTTAAAGCGCTCCCTGGCCCTTGAGTACCCAAATCCAGCGCCTTCAATGTGAGCAGCTATTTACTGCACCTTTTCCTTGACAGCAAAATTCCTTTGAAGATTTGCATTAATTAGTAACTCTCTTTACAACCAAATTACGTCATGCAGTCTATCAAACAATGTTTACAATCCTGCGTGTTGGGGGTGAGGGGGGGAGGGATTTAGGTTGTCATAACTTGAGTAACACATTTGAGAAAGGTATGAAATAAGACATCATTTCATGCCGAAGTGAAAAATACTGTTTGAGTCAAATTGCTTAGCCTTAGGTATTTGTCTAGTTAAGGTGAAATTGTAATGTAAATAAAGGTCTCAAAGATAATGGTATAGAAGCATGGAAAAAGATAAGCTGAGCATGAAAACTCTTTTGAACTACAGAGGATGGAATACCCCACAGATAGTACAACGAAAACAAAGCAAGCAGCTGGTTAAGCTTTACTAGGTCGGCAAAATGTAGTTCTATGAAAACCTTAGTGCCCTCCAGGAAATGTGTCCAAGAAATGTAAAATCAGATTAACTGAAGTAGAAAATTCTGCTATTTCTTTTTCCACTGAAGGATACAGCATCAGGCGCTCTTGGTAAGTCCTCATCAATGCAAGTTCACACTGCCAAGCCGAAAATTATTTATAAGTTAGGCCACATTGGTGTTGTACTTGGATTCCATTTCAGATGATTAGCAGGCAGGTGGTACCCATACTGTCAGGCTACATCAACCGAGCCTTGACAAAGCGCTCAGAAATGTCCGTGATACACCACATTTGGTAATTAATGGCTTAATGAGGTGTTTGGCAACCCGGCGGCCACACCTCCATTGTGGTGGAGACAGATCCTCCACCACACCAATGACAATCAGGCCGCAATATTCACCTCTCGGAGGATCGCCACCTCGAAGTGGTCAAGGAGTTTGCCTGTCTCAGTGATCTGGAGGGCTATGCCACTGGAGCTTAGTTTCCTGGCAGGTTCGCCCAAGCCGGACAGGTCAAAGGGTAGAGACGAGACGAAACACGATCCACTGGTCCTCCAGTTTGGGAGTTGGGCACAAGGCTAACAACCTTGTCCACAAAAAGCATTTGTCATTGGAACAGCAGCAAGATCCACCAAATTAGGCTTTTGACTGTTAAAGTCAGGTTTTGTGTTAGAAACCCAAACAGAAAACAACAAATATGTTATTAATAATATTAGTTATTCAAATATGAAGACAACACTTGCCTGGTGCTGACAAGCAAAGCATCAATATCAGCGTTGTAATGAGGCTATCTTAGCAACACAGGCAGATGCAATTTTGTGGAGAGAGATGTATGACATAAACATGTGTGTGATGGAGCTGGGATATTTGGGGCAAACAGGCGGGCTACTGATTTAGCATACAGGGTTAGTAAAGATTGCTAAGAATTTTTCCAAACTGTTTCAAGCCGAGCACCTTACTTCAATAGAATAAAACATATTTGACCTAAAAAATATGTAACCAAGTTTTTTAAATTAAGTCAGATAGCGGTGGGTATGCCCTTTTTTAACTGATTATTAATGGAGGCAGTGGATGAAGAACTTTGGAATAAACAACACACATTACTAGCAATGATTAATAAAATGAATTGCTCGAAAATCCCATAAAACAATGGCTTATCACCTAACTTCCCTCTCAAAGAGGAAACTTTGGCTCTCACACAAGAGGGAAGCCTGGATGCAATGCATATTAGTCTATGGTAAGGAATCGCACGGCTTAGGATGATCCACTAAATTGCTACGAAAAACGTTGGAACTTCACAGTAGGCTCACACGTGGTGTAATTTTCTGGCTTTTCTTGAAATCTGAAATAATTTGAGGAGTACACCTGTGATTCTACAGCTATTGCAGATTCCCGGGTATCCTCCCACATGAACATATTTCCACATATAGCAGGTGTACCTTTGGATATGGAGCTACATAACACAAAAGTGCATTTGGCCTTTAAAACTTTTTTTTGCCTCAGGGAAAACCCTTACGTTTGACTCCCTCAGCAATTTCAGGGCTGTTCCCTCCCCAAACTCAACATGAAAAATAATGTATTCTTACATTTGACAGGAGAAAATGCACAAGTGTATTTGAAATGGGGAGCTATCTGCAAACGTGTGGTGCATGCCATAAACGTGCAAGCTTGTATTCACCAACTTTTTCACTTGCAAACAAATCTCTACGAGGGCATAATCCACCCGTTCCTGGTTCAGTGTTTCAGGAATGGGATTTTGACCTCAGAAATGCATTTATCTGCAATCTTAAATTGCACTCAAATCTGCAAAAAATGTTTTGAAATGGGCCTATCTAGTTTAACTGACACTGGAAACTGATATATATTGACAAAGTAAGCACAAAGAATAGTAGGCAGTTTTTATACAGGAAAAACATTATGTCACAATCGGGTGATGCTTAAAGGCTAATGCGGACCAAACCCATATTTGTCACAATATTACCATGTTCGTAGCTCTAGCCGACGTATTGCACTAGTTGCATTTATTTAAGATACATCGTATCTCAAAAGAAAATAGCTCCACCCCCCCAATGAAAGTACCATTGAGTTTCCTTTTCTTTGTTGTTACAAAGTTCAAAGAACAGCACTTGAAATAGATCCATATGGAATGTAAATTACACTTGTAAAATTGGCAAATTTCGTGCTATCCACATTCATGAATTTCACCCAAGACAAAATCACCGAAATTTTGCTCTATACAACTATACAGTTTTTTGGCTTGTGGGAGATGGGTTTGACCAGAAAATGTCTCTGCGGAAGGCATTTTTTGCTCGAACCAGTCTCATGCTAGTCTTGCATGACATTCAAGCAGGATGTGCTCCTGAGTAAAAATGTCATGTCTGTACCTGCAAACCTCACTCCACACATTTTGCATAATTGGGTAAAATTTGGTAAAAAAATGTGGTTTTGAAACTGAAAATTAAAGAAGCAGCAAACGATTATTGTTGATCACAGAAAAAGACATGTAACAACAAGGTGAATTCATGTATCCATACTGTTCTTAATATATACATATTCATTTTTGGTTATTCTATAAATTGTAGTTTTGTTTCCAGGACTCAGCTCTTCTTGAATCCTTAATCCTCCTGTTGATTCACTTTTTGCTAATGGGTTTTATACCTTTTATGGTGTAGAACCAAAATACAGTGGAGCAAACTCACAAAGGCATCTGTGAGTACCTGAATGAGTACTACCTCCAAGGACGTCAATTCACCAAAATGCCTGGGGTAGCGGAAGTGATATGCACGCCATTTGACTTTTACTTTGACTTACACACACTCACACACTCTCGCGCACATAAACACATTCTCACCAGCAAGAATGCATACAACATACATTTAACAGAATTTTTTACTTACCTCAGCTTCCAGATAGGATCATGTTCAAGTTAATGTACTCCATTTTTATTACACTAATAGTGAATAATATTATTCACTATTTGTATAGGGATTTTTTTTTACAGAAACCAGGCAAGTGGAGCTCAAACTAGCGTCCATTAGGAAGAGCTGCCCCTGTTTTCCAGGCACTGAAGTTGCCACCTCTGGGGCAAAAACAGTGCCAGGGGTAGCAAGGGGCAAGCTGCAGCAGCAGCGACCCCTGGCGACCCCTAAATGACGTCAATGATTACCTCACGTACGCACAAATGCTTTGTGATATGGCTGTAGGTTCCCTGCTGCCGTGAACTGGAACATACAAGTCGATGGCTACAAAATGGCGCCGTGTTACAAAAAATAAACAATCTTTCAAATCTCAAGGAAACAGTGACACAGACTACTAGAATCACAGTGCAAGATAAGATCACACTATCAAGCATTCTTGAGAGAAAAATTGAATACTTACATTCAAAGCATTCTTCGCTGCTTCTGCTTCAGAGCGACTGTCAAAACTGACAAACCCCACGGGCTAAGGAAACAAAAGCATGCATTACAGTGTATTACTAGTCGGAAAGAAAGACATGTTTGCTGTATCACTTTAAGACTGCTGAGGGCAACTAACCACTGAGGTCAAGGGTCAGTCGCTCAGTCCATACATAAACAAAGCTCACCTGCAACTCGGCTCAGAATTAAAACACCAGGTAGGATCAGTGAATTCCAGTAGAGCAATCTATTTTTCTTTTCTAAAATAAAGTTCTTGAGAGCGATTCTCTCTGGTTGGGAATACTACGTGCAACTTTTTTGTAAACACTTTTAAATATGTATGAACCTCCTGTTACATTTTTAAAGTTATATTTTACGTACTCAAATGGAAATGGGATTCGAATATAAAAACCACCAAAGACAAATAAAAATCGAATGATTCAATTTGCTGAATCTGCTATTTCCCAGCTTGATATTTGTCCATTTAAACTCTGGGCCAGGTAAGTATATGTGAAATGCAAATTAAAAGTTGCTGATCTCATAGACATGATATCTACTTGCCCCAAGATCATTGACTACTGGGAAACCATTTTGACAATTTTCCTGTATATTAATCAGGGGTGGCCATGAATACCAGATGCTTGCTGTGTGTCACTTCTGGCACTGCCCTTGCTACCCCTGGTGGGGGCGAGAGGGGTGAGGGGTCATAAATGCAGGGACAGGACTGGAAGTAAGCTGGACTTTTAGAGCCTTCTTTACATTCTGTATTTCCCAGCCCTTTCCCTCTCCCAGCGGCCAATAAGAGGCTATTGAAGGGCTAAGCACAGGGCAAGGGATTAAACTTGCCACTGGGGGCCAAAGGGTGCGAGATGTCACTTCTGATGTCCTTGTTATTTTGGTGAATCTATGTCCAGGACAAAATTACTAAAATTAAGAGGACTTCTTTAAAAGTTTATTGTGCTTTATTAAGAGGATGTTTGTGAGATAAAGAAACCTTTGATCTCAATTTGAATGAGATTTTAAAAGACATCAATAGCTTGCTCGTGAAAAATGGCCAATCGGCTGTAAAAAATGGGTTTATGGATTGCTGACGTACTTCCCCTCAAAGGTCAGATAATATGGTGCTCTTGACTTAATGACATGATTTACAGACATTTAAAGAGGAGGTGTTAAAAATATTCGAATGCTCTTTTTATGCTGCTATGCAATACTGTGTCAATTGAGATTTAGTCAAATGTTTGGTAGAACCAATAGCACAAAAATGAATGGTTTCTTTCTACATAGCAGCCCCCCCCCCTCCTCATTCTGCCAGTTACTTGCACTGCAAAGCCTGTAGATTGCAGCGTAGCGAAACAATGTACTCCAGTCTGTGTTGTATCATGCGTAGCATTGCTGCTGATTTATTTGGCATGTTGATATCGGCATGACGAGTTTGCCTTTGTTACAGACACGAAAAGGGGCCAACATGCTTACAAAGTTTTTCCACGTTATTGTTTTTATTTTAATTTCTCTTTGCTTGGTTTTACAAAACAGAATAGGGGCCAGATCACATAAAGGAAGGTTCTTTGGCTGTGTTTTTGGCTGGTTGGTTGGTGTCTTTCAAGGCTGAAATAGTAAATAGTTGTTTCCCAGTGGAACTTTGATAGCAGTTGCTGCTCTTGGATGGTAAACTAGCAGGTATTGTGCAGTCCATAAATGAAGGATGTAACACAATGAAATAACAGCAAACAAATACAAGAAAACAGCAACACAACGAAAATGGTACATGAGACAACAGAACACAATGCACCATCACACAAAATGACACAATAACAAAATACACCGCACATTCTAGTACAGTAATGCAGAACAAAAGCAACACAGCACAAAATCCTCAGTTCTTGCTATTTTAAAGTGATATTACGGTTTTGTGGTATGGTGCTGATTTACTTCACCTGTACTCCATCTGCTTCCATTCGCACAGCCATTCTTATCACATTTATCTGCTTTTATGATACCATGGTAAAAAGTGTTTAAGCGTGTTGTTATTTTCCACCAATATATATTAGTGCCGACCAACTATATTTTGTGATCTAACTATATTAGAAAAAATAAAAAGCAATTCACATATAGAGAAGATGGGCAAGAATTAAACGACCTCCCCACCACCCCTGAACGTTGTTACATATCGTGCAACTTGGTTTCAGCTGGATTGCCATGAAGCACATAAAGTAAACACAATTATGCATGCACATGAACAAAAAGATAAGTAACAATAATATAGAGGTGCTGTGTTGCATTCCGCAGAGATCATAAGTACTCCACCATCATGGCGGCATATTATCCTGTGGAAAGAGTAATGCGTGTACAATAGTTTTCCAGTCAAAGTCCTTCTTCAGTTTCACATATTTCTATTAAAGCCCTGAACGACGGCCTGAGCCTCCAAACATTCCAGGATGTTCACATTACTCAAGATGAGTGTTGTATTCGCTTCATATATACTAAAGTATCCAGAGTCTGCTTAAAGCGTCTCTTCCCGTCTTGCACAGGCAGCGTTCTATAAATATCAATGTGAAACAACTGTCAGCCATGATGGATGCCTGGGATCAACTTTAGTGCTCCAGCACAACGTCCAAATGCGTTCCGGCTTTAAGGTCTTACATAAATACCTCATAGAAGCAAAAGCTAAAATGCATTTGAGTAAAAGTTGAACGAATGCGTCTGGATTTACGTGTCAGTAGCCCAAGATCCAAAAATAAATCTAGGACAGCAGATACCCATGAGAAACCGTAAACGGCCCTGAAAGTTTGACTTGCTGGGAGTGTAATTCCAGTATACATTTACATCAAGCCTTCAGCACTAATCCCGGTGACCTTTAGTGTGCAAGCACACCCAATCAAGAGACATTACAGACCACCAATCAACACGCTCCATATAATATAAATGTCGTAGACTGTTGGTGATTCCATATGACGTCACCCAAATGTGTTCAATATTACTCTTTCAAAATATCTCAATAAAAAAGTCTCTCCATTTATGAGAATTCTAAAATTGGGTTGTCCTGATAGACCAGAGCAATTTTCCATAAACGTATAAAATCAATGTGTATTTTGCCTGCTGTTGTGTTGCAGTGACAAGTGATACACGTATGTAGACCATCTCCAGTTACTAAGTCAGACATGATAGTGTTTTCGTTCCGTATCATGCCTGCTAGCTTTGCTGCTTTGGAATCTTATTTACTCTTCATTCCGACAAGTGATAAGCGATTTCAAATAGTTGATCAGGAGCGACTAAGCTGACTCAGTAATGACTTATATGCTATTCAGAAGACTTACTCATTTAATACCTTCAGTTAATACACACACTTAGAGGGACTTGCTTTGGCAATGTGCCAGACATTTAACCAAGTTAGCGCATACCCATCTTGGCTAGATCTCTGTCCACACCCAAACCTAGATCTACTTATCAACAAAAATACACCAACTATTTTAAGACAGTCTCCTACATATCGCAGCTCGCAGACAGCCCCAGACTCTGGCCTGCGACGAACTCCTCGAAACTGGGGCGAGGAAGTACCGAATACGTTGGCGCTGCAAAGCAATACCAATGGTAGAATATTCGATATATGAATATGTATAGGATAACGTCACAAACAAACTATAACATGAGATGATGTAACATAATATAACTTCAAATAACATACTGCATTTATGAAAATCAAGAGTAAGAAACAGTTCCTGTTGAAGCAATTCTTACCTGCTTCGATGTGAGCTTTATAAGGGAACCTTCATAGCCCTAAAATGATAGGGACAAAAGATAAGGTAAGTACTCAATAATGCACAATGCGAAAGGCTTACTTTTACACAATTATGGATTAATTTGCCTCCTCCAGAAAGTCTTCATGCTTAAGGCTGGCTTTCTCATTCTTTGACAGGTGTGCATGCTGTTATTGCCCCCCACACTTTAGAGTGCTTAATTTGTGCCAGTGGTTGCCGGTGGACACCCCTTTCACTTATTTCAGAGGCCAGGAATCTTTTCAACCTCACTCACTGCCCTGGTCCCTGGTCTGCTGTCTCTAGCTGACAGCAGATCGAGACAGCAGATGAGTCCGTCTTTTATGACTGCTACAGTCATGGAAACAGAAGAACAAACCCCAATACAAGAACTCCTCATGTCTGTATCATCTCAAACTGTTCAAATCCAGGCACTATTTCTACATGAAAAATTATAATTTTGTACTATTGTAACTTAACACAATCTAAAAATTCTTTATTTATGGCCATCATTTATCAAATAAATAAAAGCAGTAGGTGCATGGATTATAACAGAACATAATGTCATGAAAGCTGTAGTATATATGCATTTATCAAGCACTGTATATCCGCTCAAAAACCTTCAGCCGAATTGTTAGACTACCGGGAAACGAATGACCCACAAAACAAGTTCAATTTCACAGTCCATTCTAATAGCATGACCCTACTTATATCTATTAGAACAATGTATACCGGAGATATCACATAGTGACCCTCTCATTCCCACCTTGCTAAAGAGGCCATTAGTGATTTAGCCCATCAACTAGGTATGGTTCCAATGTGTGCATTGAGTTTAGTATACAACATAAATAGTCCGGCATACATCCTTGGGTGTGGACACAGTCGGGCTTGTTTTAGAGTGAGAGTGTTCCAGATCATTACAAAGTGCTGCATATTTAAGCCATGTTGAAGGAGATGGAGGTGTTATTTTCCGCCATGAAGGAGCAAATGGCCATTTTGGCAACAGTAGAGGAAGCCCCAAGAGCTTCTGGTCCTTTTTGGAAAGTCTTTAATGTATACAAAAGGATTGAGTTCCAAAGAGTGGGAAACGATATTGTCTACATTCCTTTGTACCCAAAGTATATAGTTTTGTGTCTGAGGACAACACCAAGACAGGTATAAAACCTATTTTCTGGGGTGCTACCACACCAGCTGCAACACTCTGAAATCTTAAGCCAAAACATATGCATCATTTGCAGAGGATGGTAGAACTGATTACTGTACTTTGGTTCTATTAATTCATAAGACTATTTCCTTATTTTGTCCACATTTGCATTACCACTTGCTCTCTTCAATTGGATATGCTAAAAATGCAGCTGATCTAGATTTGGGATCAAGGGACCTTTCAGTCAGAATCTCACATAGATTTAGAGAATATGTCAGACAGCAATATACCTGTCCCTTAAATGTAATAGCAAATTCCATAGCTTGAAAGTTCCTGGGTGCCACAAGGAATAACTACAGAATACATCTCATTATATTGTGAGTGCAATAGTAAATAAAGCTTCCTAGTGTGTTGCACTGGCATAGTTTGTTAAATGCCTTTTAGCTACTTAAGGGCATATTCTCAAGAACGTGCGATAATCATCGCCAAAATAGGTTAACGCACGTTTTCATATCGCCGTCTATCGCGGGAAAATAACTCTGTGTTAACGTGGCATTCTCAACACGGCGGTAACATGCGATAGTACCCCGATAACGCGGCAAATGTCCGCGATAACATTACCGGGACGGCGATAAAAATCTCAACCCGAACGTGAAAAAAGTTGCGATGTGCCCAACCGCGATAAAAAAATCCAGCGATAAGCAGCGCCAGGCCTGCAAGTCCCACAAGTCAGGCTGCAAAAAGCACAATAAAAGCGGCAACACAAAACACAAACAACTGCGAAGCACCATGGAGGTAGCTGGAGCAAGCACAGAGGACAACCAGAACCCCACAAGCCCCACGGAGGACCAGCCTGGGACCTCGGGGTCAGGGAAGGGCAAGGAGAAGAGGAAGACGCGGTTCAGTCCGCAGGAAAACAGGATCCTGATCACGGAGGTGATGGAACACCATCAACAACTGTTCGTCACCTCCACTGTGTCATTGGCAACAAAAAATGGAATATGGTAGTCCATCCTGGACAAGGCGAATGCAGTCGGAGTGCTGAGGAGGACAATGGACGAGGTCAAGAGGCGCTGGAATGATGTGAAGCGCAAGACCAAGCAGAAACTCGCAGACAACCAGAAGGCAGCAATGCAGACTGGAGGTGGGAGTCCAGCGCCACAGGAGGAGCTGGATGAGATGGAGGAAATGGTGACCACAGTCATCAGTGTGGAGACGGTGGCAGGAGTTGGGGGACCGGACACTGCTCAACATGATCCGACACAACAGCAACAGGGTGAGTAACCACCAGGGACTGGGGGACGGGGGAGATGGGCACAATGGCACACATGCACAACTAAGTAGAGCACATCTGCGGACAAACCATGGCCAAGAGTCACAACACCAACCAAGAGCCCAATTTACCCAAGTCTGCAACATCACAGCACTGCATAAGCACAGAAGTGAAAGCCACACCGCCTGAAAGGGATAAGGGCCAGCCAAATCAGAGCTGAAGGGGCAACTCACCTACAATGCAGCACACACACATAAGATCCAGAGCACCGCAACATTTACAACAATGTTGAACAAACAGCAACACCAGCACAACAGAACAGAGGACACAACTCCTGCCGCTTGTGTGTGGAAAATGGCAATTCGCATGTGGCATAGCAGGAAACTGTGAGATGATAATGTACTAGTACAACCCCACATCCCTGATGGTGTAGTAATGCATGTATGGCCGTGACCCAGATAGGCAGTGAGACACACATTGTCATACAAATCAACACTCATCACAGTTGAATACAAGTGAAGGTGCGTAGACTTTATTAGCATATGCGTGTCAGTACGGCCAAGATAAGTGCCACAACATGCAGACCAATGCAGGAGTATGTCAGAACGTGGAACGTTGCCAAGCGCCGCTGTCCACTCCGGGGGAGTGCTGCACCATTCACAGGTGTGTGTTTACCCACGTTGTTGTCCGCTCATATATTCGGAGTCCAGGCGAATGCAGCCATGTCCACTGTCGTCGTGGGAGATGTGACCAGAACCCCAAGTTCCAACAAGGTGTCGGGACATGTGCAATGTGTTCCAAACTGTTGTGTCTGCAGGTACGTAGTTACACGTCCATGAAAGCTAGTGCAGATTCGTAGGCAATCATTTCCAACATGAGGTCGTTGTCGACTTCATCGAACAGGACGGCGAGGCTAACCATTAGCAGGTCCGGACAGATGTGCTGCGTCCACCCCCTTTCACCAATTAGCACTACAGCCCAATAGGGGAGCGGCTCAATTTGGTCACTGCACACGAGGAGTTCTGCAATCTCCCAGGTCCAGCTGCCAGCATGTATGCCAAGTATCCAGGCATCTCATAGACGGGTGTCACGGTGACACTCATGGTCGTGGGCCAACAGGGGGCGCACACGCATGTCGAAATCCAGTTCGGCTACCGTCCTGTTGGATAGGCAGACATCCATGGACCACTCGAATATGCACGAGCGACAATGCAACACAGGCTGCACGCAGGTGACGTTGGCAAGGCGGAAGCTTAGCCGGTAACTGATCCGCAGCACTACCAATGGCAGTGCCCCCAGTAAATGCAGCATACGTGCACGGTACAGTTCCACGTGACAGGGGTTGTGCATGTGTCCGGGATGGTCTGCCATTGCATTAGTGGCTCTGGTTGAAGCGGCACTGTTCTGACCTGCGCCAGTTCTGTGGATGAAATGCCACAGCTCGGATCAATGAGTTGTTGAAGTGTGCAACGGTTGTACGCCTGGGATGGTGTGGGAGTAAGTGTGAAGGCCATTCCATGCAAGATAACTCTGAGTAAGGACTTCTGTGTGTGGGGTGTGTATACGTTGGTCTGTCGTCGGGCTGTGCGTAGTGTGGGAGTCATCCTCAACTGCTATCGTATCTGTCAGGGGGTGCCGGGCACATGCAATTCCGAGGTCGGAGGTGCAGATGTGCTTCCGCCTGATAGTTCAGACAAAGGAGCTTTCATCCCTAATGTCAGTTTGTCATCTGCTTGCATTCATGAAGTGTGATGTGGCTTGTTGGGTGTGGGGTGGGATGTGTGCGACTTTGGGATTCATGTTTGACATGACTTGCATGTGGCAAATGAGCGGCATCACTGTGTGTTACGTTGCCTCACAGCTGCTCCTCCCTCCCCCAGAGCCTATTTACTTGTGTACGCTGCGCGGTTGCATCACTTGCACTCCAACGGCACACCATTGTCATGCCTGTCTGCGCATGTCCACAAGCCCGACAACAACACTGTGATGTTGGCCGTTGAAGGTGGGCGGCCACGTGAGTGTAGGCCTATGGTGAGGATAGTGCGGACACAGATGGAGAGTTCATGCCTGGCTGAACTCGTGCTGCGACTAAGGCTAGGCATTTGGCTCATGCTGCGGCAATAAAGATACACACAACACTTGGCATGTATGAGCCAAGACCCCGAGCGGTCTTGCGCTCCTTCATTTCCCCGTTCGTGCGAGCCCGCCCTCCGGGTGCATGCTACATTGCAACATTGTCGATTGCGGACTGGGTGGCGCCGACACTACAACAGTGACACACTCATTAGTTACTTCCTTGTCCAGGCCAGAACTGAACCACGCCCAGAGCCCCGGGCAAATCCTTAACACCCCTACGCTGGCTTGGCGTACGCCGGCCCAGCCCACTCCGCTTACGCTTACAGGGGGGGACGACAAAGCTACGTGTCCAAGGTCTTACCCACTGCCTGAGGTGACATGGTTGCGTCCGCTGTCCACAGCACAATGTAATGTGGTAGGGCCCGGGGCCATCATGCATACATAATGACCACACGGACACACTTAGATAGATAGTGGAACTGGCTACGGGCACGTGCGCCCGGCCCCTTTTTATTACCAGGGTCACATGTCCAGTGACGCCTGTGCTGGATGGGTGTGGGGTGAGTGTAAGCCAGCCCTCAGGGAGTGGTTGGTGCTGGCAACAACTAGAACAGTGATCATCGGCTCACACACACAGATTCAATCATAAAGGGTCCATGACTTGTGGTGCACTGAGTTAGTGGCAACGGATGCACGGCGGCCGGCACGGGCCTACCGCCACGTGGCGATGACTTGAGCTGCACTAAGGTAGGGGCACCAGAGCTGGGCGTGCTCTTGTGAAGAAATTGTTAATGAGTTGGTCCCTTTGGGATATTCCTGCTGCAGCTGCAGTGGAGTGTGGTACACCTGCCTCATCTTCATCATCATCGTCCCAGGTCTTCCCCTGAGGTGACATTGTTGCGTCCGCTGTCCACAGCACATAACTCAATCATGAAGGGTCCATGAGTTGTGGTGCACTGAGTTAGTGGCACCTGAAGAGCTGAGCAGGGTATCAAGCTGATGATGGCATCCAAGACAGGTGTGAGCAACTTTGATAGGCTGGCTGTGAGACCCCTCTGACTCTGGCAGTTGTTGGTTGGAGGTGGTCCTGGCGGTGGTGGCGGGTGTGCAGCCAGCGATGATGGCGTGTCCTTGCAGGTCAGGATTGGATTTGATTTGTGAGCCCTGCTGACCGCAGTGTAGGCCGGAGGCAGCGGTCAGCAAGGGCCCACAGCCACGTGACGATGACTTGTGGTGCACTGAGTTAGTGGCACCTGGAGCGCTCGGCGGGTGCGCGGCCTGCGCTGATGCGTCATCCGGGCGGGCCGCCCTGGAAGCAATGTCTGTTGCCTACTGGACTCTGCCACAAATGAATCAAGACTGAAATTGACTTGGGGGACCTGCTGACCGCAGTGTAGGCCGGAGGCAGCGGTCAGAAAGGGCCCACGGCCACGTGGCGTCGACTTGTGTTGCACAGGGTCAGTGGCACCTGGAGCGCTCAGCAGGTGCACAGCCAACGATGATGCGTCGTCCGGGCGGGCTGCACTGGGGGCAATGTTTTTTTGCCTACTGAATTCTGCCTCAATATTGCCACGTGGCGTCGACTTGTGTTGCACAGGGTCAGTGGCACCTGGAGCGCTCAGCAGGTGCACAGCCAACGATGATGCGTCGTCCGGGAGGGCCACACTGGGGGCAATGTCTGTTGACTAGTGGTTTCCTCCATTAACAGAAATGTGGCACGATTTGAATTGTGGGACCTGCTGACCGCAGTGTAAGACTAAGGCAGTATCTGGCACACACATGACTCCGTGTTGCTGTGCCGCTGGATGCGCTGGGGGCCTGTGTCGCGCAGTCTGGAGGTCACGGCGGCAGACTCGTGGCAGGGTGAAGTGCACCGCCCCGGCAGAGGCGTTGCCCATCACGGAAGAGAACAACGCCCAGGGCCCCGGCCTTTTTATCCGCACTCCTACGCTGGAGTGGTGTACGCCGGCCCAGCCCACTGCGCTTACGCTTACAGGGGGGGACGGCACAGCTACATGTCCAAGGTCTTCCCCACTGCCTGAGGTAACATGTTTGCGTCCACTGTCCACAACACTACAAACCCCAGCAGTATATGTCCACATGGACATGTCTGTGCTCTGCATTCTGTGGTCTGTCCAGCACATCACCGCCACACTTGGCATTGTGTACATTCTTCTTCATGGGTGAGTTGCCTCCTTCACACATACTTGGTTCCCACCTCTCCCCACATTCTGCACTTGTGTGGCTGAGGGGCCATGCCATTTTCGGAAGGTCCGCTGTCTTGTCCTACGCTGCCTCGGTGGTAGTCCGTGGGGGTGGTCGAGAGGGGGGGGTCCTGGGGGTGGTGGCGGTGGGTGTTGTGGCCCTCTTGGGTCTCCGAGCAGCATGTTCATTGGCTCCATGGCATCTGTGGGTCTTCAGATGTGGCTCTGGGCTGGGCTCCCTTTCATACTGCAGGTAGTCGTCCTGCTTAGCACCAGCAGAAGGCAGGTGTTAAATCCCTGCAGCTAACGCGCCTTATCGCCTGTTCTTGGTTTGCATCGCAGATCTGACTGGTCGTTGAGAATATCGCGAAGTGGTGTTTTCGTGTGTTTTTGCACAGGAACGCCTACTCTGCATATCATTAGCATTAGTTGTCGCACTCATCCGTGGCGATGTTTTTTGCGGTAGCTATCGCAGGGAAACTGGCGATGTCAGCAGTTTGCACCAGCTTGTGAATAGGGCGAAAAATCTATCGCCACTTTTGCGGCGCTAAAGTGCCGATAAATCGGCGATGAGTCCTTGAGAATATGCCCCTTAGTTGGTTGCCAGGAAACAGACTCTCAAAATTATGCAGTTTCAGTGACATGGACTAGTAGACCTGCTGAGAGGCGTTGCTGTTAATCTTCTCATGGAGCTGGAGTGTCACCACCTTTTCAAAGAACTTCCCCGATAAAGGCACCTGTGTGATCAGGTGGCAACTTGTGAAGATGATGTGAGCCATAAGTGCCATTTTAGAAGGATCAGAATCTATCCAGTCACAATAAAGTGCCTTGCATTTGGGACACATTCGCAATTTTCATTTAAGTCGTAAAAGCGTACCCAGATGAAATCCTTCAGTATCAACACCAGCATGCACTCTCTTCATAATATGCAACCATCAAGGATTGGAGAAGCTTTGCCAGATTTTTGCAGAGATGAGGTTGAATGGGGTGTCACTTGGGGATGTTCTGCGATGGAATCAGAGCGGGGATGTTGGGTGCCGGTGTACTGTGCGGGTGTTGGTGGATCTTAACAATCCGGCTCAATAAGAAGTTATTCATGGTGGTGCACTTCAGATGGATACCTCGCTGATGTCCCTCTTATTTTAGTTAGCCTTGCCCTCTGGAATCAGCTGTCTATGTGTAGTGCAAATAAATTTTAGGGTATAAAAGGTCATATTTCTTCTGAGTGCGTATCCACTGGTAGTCTTGAAGTCTCATGAAACGTAGGAAATTTCCTGGGTATCATAACGGTTGCTGCATGATTGCAATGACATTCCTTCCTTGGTCGCTCAGTGAGTTGCTGTGCTGGATGTTGTGGGCTTTTGTGACCAGGACATCGAGAAGAGAACGTGCAAGGTACATGGGAAGAATCAAGTCTTGTTAATGAGCATGAGATCAAGGTTATTGGTGCTGGGGTGGTCTGCCATCTTGGCTGCGTGTTTGACTCCAGAGAGCAATCATGAGCATGAAATGAAAGCCGGCTCAATGAGGTGTTTGCTGTGAGTTGTGAGTAAAATGATGATTGGATATTTGAATTGGAAGTGCATGGGTGAAGTGTAGGTTTGTGTCATATGTAAACACATGAGGTCATGAAGAGAACATAGGGTGAAGACAAGAGGATGCTCTTGGCAATAGCGACCGGTGAACATTGATAGTGAAGGTGCGTAAATACCTGCTTGAGTTGGACTGAATGAACGTACTCAACATCCTCTTCCATTGATAAAATATTTAAAATAACAAGGCCAAAAGAAGCATTTTACATCGCAATCTTCACATAAAGTGGCTAAAAATGCAGAGGTCCTCTGGGAAACAGGGCTTTCATTGTGTGACATTGCAAGTCTTATTCTCCTCATGCGTGTTGGGACTCACCCTTCCTAAGGAAACTTTGACAAAAAGGTGGCAAAACACTGGATGTTTTACCACAATTTACTCTAGAAATTGGCTAGAGGTTAATATGTATAACAATCGGTAAAATCAAGATATACAACTCATCAGTCACTTCCTTTTTACGTCCTGTCCATTCAAAGTAGATTTACTGTCATATGTTGTAATTGAGAATCTATTGGGAAGGAGTAGGGTCATAAAACCGAAAATTATATGTATCATAAATTGTAGTCAGCAGAACTGGACAGACATTACAAAGCAATCCTCCTTCCTAATTACAAAGATCACAGAAGATAAGCTAGCATACAGATTACACCATTTCTGCATGCTCAGTAATATAAATGATGAAATACAACCACAATTTGTGAATTAAGAGCCAGGTAAGTGCCCTCTGGTACCAATCAACCAAAATCAGAAATACTCCTCTTGAACACAATGAGTTAATATTCAAATACCAGATTTAATAATTCATCATTTTTATACAGTAAGAATGTCATCATTTTATCTGAAACATCAGCTTGCCCGTTTCTCAAAATACATGAAAGACAAAATGTGAATTTTTGATAAATAAGTTCAATGCCCTCCCCACTTCCCCACCAAAATAGAAGTGGAAAAGTATTTGAATTTTTTTCTACTGAAATACAGACCTTTCTTTTTCATTAAAAGCATGCCTAGTTGTCATTTCAACAAGCACCCATATGTACTCCTGTTGCACATGGCAAGTTTGTGCTGTTCATGCCAATTATTCAACATCTTGAAAATACCACGATGTCCATCATTTGGAAAGGATCATCACCACTATTATGCAAGAGATAGCCAGAATTCTGTCAAAAGTGGCCACAATTAATCATGGATGTTGGGCCATGATGTCAGGACTAATATTATGCAAGGAATAGCTAGACGTATGTTCAGAATGCCCAGAAAATGTCAAGGATGAGCACTATTATGCAAGGGACAGCTAGAATATTGTTAAAAAAGGCCTCTGTACTTTTCAATCACAATAGGGGGCACTAAAGGGCACAGCAGAAAGATGCCCGCACACTAACAAGGCTCTGGTTGCCATGACTTGACTCCATCACCCAGCGACAGCCTATGGCCTCAAAACACAGCAACAATTGTATTTTATTGTAATTGCATTTATTTAGCGCTTAATACCGCTGACAAGGCGTCGCAGCGCTTTTTCGGTGAGTAGCACCCTACTCCGGAACCCATAAAGGATTAGTGGTGAATTAGTATAGTGAAATATGAAAGTAATTTGAGTGGTGGATATGTTAGTCAGTTATTTCGATTGAGAAGGATAGTGGAGGGATAGAAGAGGGAAAAGGTTTGCATTTATATTGTATTGTATTGTATTGTAATTGCATTTATATAGCGCTTACTACCCCTGACGAGGCGTCGAAGTGCTTTTTCAGCGAGTAGCACGCTACTCCGGGACCCATAGAGGATTAGTGTTGAATTAGTATAGTGAAACATGCAAGTACATTTTAAGTGATGGATAGGTTAGGCAGTTATTTGGATTTGGAATGATAGCAGAAGGATAGAGGAGGAAAAAAAGGTTTGTATTTATATAGCGCTGGTTACCCCTGATGGGGTGTTGAAGCATGCTACTCTGGAAGCCCATCAAGGATTAGTGGTGAATTAATATGGTGAAAATATGAAAGTAGTTTCAGTGGTGGATATTAGTCAGTTATTTGGAGTGAGAAGGATAGCGGAGGGATAAAAGGGAAGAAAGGTTTGCATTCATATAGCACTTGTTACCCCTGATGAGTGTTGAAGCGCTTTTCTGGCGAGTAGCACGCCACTCCGGAACCCATTAAGGATTAGTGTTGAACATTAGTCTAGTAAAAAATGAAGTAACTTTGATTAGTGGATATGTTATTCAGTTATTTGGGTAGAGAAGGGTAGGTGGCGGGATAGAAGAGGGAAAGAGGTTTGTATTTATATAGCGCTTGCTACCCCTGATGGGGTTTTGAAGCGCAAGTAGCACGCTACTCTGGAACCCAGAAGTATTAGTGTTGAATTATTATGGTGAAACATGAAAGTAATTTTAGTGGTGGATATGTTAGTCAGTTATTTGGATTGAGAAGGGTTGGGGAGGGTAGAAAGGGAAAAAGGTTTGCATTTATATAGCGCTTGTAACCCTGATGGGGTGTTGAGACACTTTATTGGCGAGTAGCACGCTACTCTGGAACCCATAAAGGATTAGTGGTGAATTAGTATAGTTGAAAATTGAATATGTTAGACTGTTAATTCTGATTGAAAAGGATAGTGGAGGGATAAAAGAGTGAAGGATTTTTTTATTTTTTTATAGGTCTTAGCAGTAGGAGGGGGAGAAGGGGGTTTGAGGGGAAGAGTTTAGAAAGGTTTGTTTTAGGGCATCGGTATAGTAAAAGAGGTGTCCGATGATGCAAGGAGGGTAGAGTAGGCGAGAGTCTAGAAAGGGTTATTTTGGTGGTCATAGTAGTGGTATGGGGTTTGGGATAAATGAGTGTGGATGTAGAGGATATATTGATAGATGTATAGGATGAGAGATAGGGTAGTGCATTGGAAAGAGTAGTAGAAAGAAGTTTGAGATGAGTCAGAAGGTTGGGCTAGAAGATATATTGAGATAAGTATAGGCTGAGAACTAGGGTAGTGCCTTGGAAATGCTAAATTAGAAGAAAGTGATAAATATATAGATCCATAAATACATTGAAAGTATATAGATACATAAAGGAGGTAAGTATATGCAGATTAAAGATATGGATAGAGGCACAGGATGAGAAATAGGGTAGTGCATTGGATATGCTTTTTCAGGAGAAAAGTTACAGAGACACACAGTTCCAAGTACATGGAAGGTACATAGATGCACAATGGAAGTTAGTACATGTAGACCAAAGATGATATTTATTTATTATTATTATTATTATTTTTTTCTCTCAACAACATAATTATTGTACATGTTTATACAAAGCAATACACAAAGATAGGTACATGTCTATAGTGAAAACAAATGCTTATATACAGAGGGATATGCTGTAAATTTCTGTTTGCGTATGGTGCTTATGTGGGAAAAGCCAATTCTTGAGTAGTTTTCTGAAGATAAGGTGGCTGTCGGTGGATCTTATGTTGGGGGTAAAGAGTTCCATAGTTTGGCTGCTTGAACAGAGAAGGATGTGCCACCCATGGTTTTTTTCTTGTATCTTGGGATTTTGAGGCGAGATGCTCCTTTAGAGCGGAGGTTCCTCTGTTGAATGTGTTTGGTGATTTTATTCCTGATGAAGAGTGGTCCCATTCCATGTATTGCTTTGTGGTATGGCGCTTGCTACACCTGATGAGGCGTCAAAGTGCTTTTTTGGCAAGTAGCATGCTACTCCGGAACCCATAAAGGATTAGTGGTGAATTAGTATAGTGAAATATGAAAGTAATTTAAGAGGTGGATATATTAGTCAGTAATGTGGATTGAGAAGGATAGTAGAGGGATAGAAGCGGGAAAAGGTTTGCACTTATATAGCGCTTGTTACCCCTGATGAGGTGTTGTAGCACTTTTTCGGTGAGCAGCACGCTATTCCGGAGCCCATAAAGGATTAGTGGTGAATTAGTATGGTGAAGTATGAAAGTAATTTGAGCTGTGGATATATTAGTCTGTTATGGTCCAAATTAAGTGATAAAGTCCACAGGATACCATCTGAGACAGATCAGCAGCAAACTAAGTACAAGGCGAGATCTGCAGTGCCGGCCTCTCTGCCCAAGCAGAGTAGCACATTTTGCAGCACCAGACAGGGCAACCAGCCATTTAGACAGGGAAGCTTCTGGCAAGCGAAGACCCGGCGGACCAGGGAGAGGTGAGGAGTAGAGGGCCCGTGCACGGGAGGTGCCGCGGTGTGAGCTGGCGAGAGGTACGCCTTACCTCTCATAATTTTACAAGCGACATAAGTCCTCCTGCAGGAACAGAAATTGGAGGCAGAAGTATCAGCGAGATTTGCTGGGGTCGCTACAGGACTGCCAGCGTGTCGCTCACTGGGGTGCCACTGCCATATTGTTAATCACTGCACCTGGGCAGATCGGCTCATGCCCCTGGCATTAGCAGTGGTGTGGGGTGGGGTGCGGGGGGACTGCCTGCAACAGTTTGGTGAATGCACATACAGTTGTTGGAGGGCCACCAAATGAATATCATGCTATGCTATCCCAGTAAGACCAGCCTTCATGACTTTACTGGAGGCCAAATCTCAATATAGGCATGACTGCAGCATTGGTCCCATTAGAGTGAGATCACCTGGGAGGACTACCTCCCCCTCTCATCCAGCAGTTAAATATGGGCAAGAATGAAGGCAAACAATCCAATCCGCCATTCTAGCACAGGCGGTGACGAAAGAAGCAGTGGCCGAGAAGCAGACTTCAATAGCAGAAAAAAAGAAGTGGATCTCAGGCATCTGATGACATGAAGCACAGCCTGGAAAAGATAGATTCCATGATAGATATCCGCATGGATAGATTTGACCGTATGGAGGAAAAAGTAGATGACTACTGAGACCAAATTGGCCCACTTGAACAGCACCCGTCTGACCCAGAAGACACAATGAAGGATCACAGCAAATGACTACTACAGATGTAAAAAGTACTAGAATTAATAAAAGCTAAATATGAAGATCTGGAAGCCAGATTGCAGTGAAACAACCTGAGGATTCTGGGGGTAGCTGAAACTACCAATACCGGTCTCATGAAAGAATAAACTGAAAAAATGCTTAAACATCGGTTTGGAGAAGCCTCCTTCATTCCTCTCTCCTCGATTGAATGAGCTCATAGATCGCTGAGCCCAAGGCCTCACCCCGGAATGCTGGTTCAACCAATCATTGCACACCCTTCTAATTTCAAGGACAGTGATGCAGTACTCTGACTAGTGAGAGTTCAAAGAGACATGCAGTACGATGCACATCGCAATATATCCAGACTTCACAATAGCAGTGCAAATGGCACATAAGGAATTTATTCAAAAAAGGGGGGGGGCCCAAGTGCACACCTATTTCTTCCACTTATTTCGCTCTACAAAGTTTGTTCCTTTTTAATCCTTTGGCGTGCAGCTCGGTAACGTGGTCTGCCCAGGTTACCGAGCTGCACGCCAAAGGATTAAAAAGGAACAAACTTTGTAGAACGAAATAAGTGGAAGAAATAGGTGTGCACTTGGCCCCCCCCTTTTTTGAATTTATTGTATGACTGCCCTTCAGCCAAGTTGCACCCATGGAGTACTATAAAACGAGTCAAATGGAGACAGTCACATGTGCAATGGCAGAAACATTCATCCATCCCAGGAACGGAGGCTTGAGACCCATGTTTAAAACTAAGACGGACTGTTTTAGGGACGGACTATGTATTCACATTTAAGAGTGAAAATAAGTTCATTATCAATATGCAAGCTCATGCTTTTCAATTGTATGTTTTGAAAGTTAGAACGAAAAAATCCTTTTTAATTGACGTATGGATAACATCTAAGGGTGGGCGGGGTATTCAAGAGTGTGGCCTGGGGAGGTTCCGATAACAGGGAGTGTTGGTAACGAGGTGTTTTTAGCAGTGCCTTATGGGATTTTGAGTCACAAAGTTAGTGAAAGTGAATGGTCTGTTTCACGGGATTGGTTGACGTGGAGGGGTGGAGTCATCTGCTCATATTTGAACAGGGAAACAGCAGTACTGAGTAATACACTATTTGATGCAAAGAGGAAATACGCCGGGAAGGTGATTACTCTGATATATGATGAAGGTACGGGCGAATGTTTAAGGAGTTTGGTTCACGGTTACAGATCAATTCAAAAGTAATGTGTAACATCAGGTGCTGGGGAAAACTTAGAGGAGGTTCTACAGGTTAAGGGAGGTTAAATCTGGGAGGGTAATGTAGGTTGGGAGAGGCTCCCTTGGGTACATTTTGGTTGCGTATAGTGGCGCGTTTAGAGGGAAAACGTCAGTTAATAGCAAAACATGGTATGGTTTGTTTATTGTAATTTTTAATTGGTGTACATAGATCTGAAAACGTAAACTAATGTCATTGTTTTAATACTTGTAGTGAACCCCTGAAGAAAGGCTATCGAAAGCCCGAAATGCATTGGGTAAAAGAGATCCACTATCGAGGATGTTTTATGTATGTGTCATGCTCCAGAGAAAGGCCTGGATTGGCATATCTGTTGCAGTAGAAACTTTCGAATACATAAAGTGCCTCACATGTGACAGGATAAAATTTTTTGAAGAAGATGATATGCTGGAGGATATGGAAATTATTTTTTTTGATTAAACGTGGACAAATTGTAAAGTATTTTTGGTACTAAAGACGGAGTGCTGTGCGTTCGGTTGGAATGTTACATCGCTCCCGTTACATAAGGAATTTATGCCAGTCAAGCGTACCATACAGAAGGGAGGCACACAATACAGCCTGCTGTACACCACTAAGATGCAAAACCTCACTACTTCCCCAAACCGGGTTGGGCTGATAAGTTTATATAGCAAAATCTGCACCGCTCCCCCCATCAAGAAGGGAACCTCATCACAATACCGACTCCTTACTGAGCGACAATGACTGAGCTACACAACTGGGATGCACACTAGAAAATCCCAATGGGTGGCCTCAAGCTCATGGCATGTAATGTAAGAAGTCTAAATGATGCCTGTAAGATGAGACAAATACTGGCTTACTTACATAGACATCAAGTAAATACAGGTCTTTTACAGGAGACACACCTGGCTCAACTATCCAACATCAGGATACAGGATAGGTGGATCACACACAAACCTTACTCATTGTATGCTTGTGGTATTGTTGTTTTGATAAGGTGCAGTGTCCCAGTCTGCCCACTCCACACAATAGTGGACCTTGGAGGGCGGTACATTATACTGCATGTGCTTACATATACACTATCCAGAGCAACTGTATCATGCCTGGGCCAAATACGGACAGCCCATCTTTTTTGATGATTTTGTGGTTCAAGATACAGAGCATTGGTGCTGGATCAATTGTCTGAGGTGAGGACTTCAATGTAATATTGTACCGGCTGCAGACAGATGCAGCGACAGCAGGAGACTGCACCCAAAAGCGGCAAAGAAGCTACAAGACACCATGACTGCTAATCGCCTAGTGGGTGTTTGGCATGCTAAGAACCCTAAGTGATGGAGGGCATGGACTATTGGCTGCCGCCAGAGAACCTCGGTGCATGGACAACCAGAGTCAACCACCTCCCCAGAACCCTCTCAGACCACGCCCGGTCTTGGTGGAGCTGAGAATGCCAGGCTAGATGCATAGAGCACTCGCATGGAGGCTCCCGAATGAGAAGTTTAGGTTCGAGACACCATATTTAGAGAGGAGACATGTACAGGGTCAGAGTAATTTTTTGCTACTAACGAGCAGTCAGTTGAAAGCCCGGCAGCACTATGGGAGACATACAAGGTGGTAATTAGGGGAGCTTGTATTACTAAACAAGCTGGGGTTCTTAAGGATGATCATGAGAGGCATACCTCTGCCCACTTTGGAATTCAGTAATCATTAGAAATATATGTGGACTCAATACTTAATAATAATCAATTAAGGTTGCCTTCAAATCAAGGTTTATACATTTTTAAAATTGATGGATTGTCTTTGAACTGTAATATAGGTTTCTTATTAAGTGTGTTTGTATTTTTCTTGATGTGTTTATAATTAATACATGATATATTTTTGTATATTTGTGTACTGTGTAGAACGTTTTTGCACAGTCTACACTCATTGACTTTGAGTTTGGGCACAGGGGAATTCTGTTGTTGGGCCAGCAAGGGTAAGCTACAGGGGGACATGGCACTTGCTGCCCAGGATAGGCTGGACGGCCGCCCACATAGGTCTCGAAGCAAAGCTTCCTGTGGGCGGGGCCACCAAGGAATGGGCAATGAAGCACACGAAGAACACACGCGGTTCAAATGGCCCAATCCAGGAGGAATGGGCGTGGTAATCGGGAGGTCAAGAGGCAGGGCACGGAACCCTCGCTAAGAACTGACTTCTCCGTTCCTTGGCCCACCCACTCACACCAGATTGCGGACATCGTAGCCGCAGGTTGGGATCGGTCTAGGGGGGTGCGGAGACAGCACGCACACATAGCCAAGGAAAGCACAATAGCCTAGGAAGAAGAGCTGCTCAAACAGTGTCCTTGGGATGCCTTAGGAAGGGGCACTGGGAGCAGGCGATGGGCCTGCAAGGGTCAGCTGCAGGCGGACACGGCACTTGCTGCCCGGGATAGGCCAGGCGGCCGCCCACATAAGTCTAGGTAGCAAGGGAAGCCTAGAAGCCGCTAACGCTAGACACCTGCATAGGGGCAGTAGCGCAGGGCTGTGCCAGAAGTGCTGTCAGTAATTAAATATGGACCAACAAAACCAGAACTGCTGTAGTAAACATGAAAGATATGACTGATGTGATGAAATATTTGAATCTATGGAATGCAAATGACCATTAAGTGTGATGTCTCATGTCCATGTGTTTATGTTTGAATAAACTAACTGTGGCCATTATGCACCAACAATGGCTCCCCTTGTCTGTTCACTAAAAGGAAATGGGGTGCATTTGGATGGCCGAGAGGGAACTGGTGGTCGCTCACGCGTCTGGAAAGGGTTATGGAATATCCACAACAATGGGAGGAGATGCTACTGAGAAATTTAGGCATACGGATTAGTGAGAACTTAACTGACATCGTCCGAGAAAACCATGGAACAGCTATGGAAAAAAATGAGTAATATATGGAAAAGTGGATAAAGCTGCCACTGTCACTTGCTGGGTGCTTGGAGCGGGCGAAAAATGATGCTATTAGAAAATATCTGTTGAATAATATACCCATCCCCCTGAATGTGGCATTATTCGCGAACTGAGCTCAAACACATCCCTTCTCGAGTGAGCAGGAAAACAGCCTCAAATGAAATGGGAGATATCATAAACAAGGAGGCTTCAGTGTGCTCAGTTTTGAGCGGTATTATCTCAGTGCCCAGGCACATTATGCACATTTCTGGATGTTCCCCTTATGTTTTCAGCCACATGTGGCAATTGAAGCAGACAACAAAGCACTACAGAGACTCCACACCCGCATTTGCACCAGGCAAAAACTGCTGGCGAAGAAAAATGAAGCTGCAGGCTGCGCAGTGTGGGCCTGCATAGACTTTTGGCCCGGGCTGGGTTGGAGGTCATGTACGCTCCTAATATCCCCTTAGCATTTCACCCAAGCTTCATCTTCCCTGAATGGGGATCTTTATCCAGAGGGGAAATTCATACCGCTCAATGCCATCCTGGGTCGAGGCAGACACACTGCACTCGATCATTTTTTTTTAGGTCGAACCTGGGCAGCGCATGCGCTGCTCTGCAAGCCATGCTGTATTGTAGTATGGACTTAAAGCCCCGCCCACTCTCCGCCCATATTTTTCATTAGCTTGTGTCATTGTCTTTCGTAAATGCTGGCTTCTGATTCCTTAATAGGCTTGTTAATCCCTCCTTACCTCCTTAGTACCACCTTGTCTTCATTCGTAACCTACCCTGAGGACTGGCCCTTTTACTTCGGTTGTTACACGGTATGTCTTATTTACTTTGTCAGCACTATTTTCTTTAAGGGTTTCTCCTACTGCAGGCACTAAATGCTTTCCTGCAACATTCAGCGCATTCAGCGCGCCATGCGCGCTTTCACGGGGCGTTTTTACAAAAAAAAGCATTTGTTTGTCAACTTGACAAACAAATGCTTTTTTTGGTAAAAGCGCACCATACCGTGCTTTCACTTTAATAGCAGCCTCGGACCTTTCTTTAGACACGGCTCAGCTAAAGAAAGGGGCATTTCCTCTAGTGAAAACGCAGCATGGGGCCCTTGTAAACAAGCATTTTCAATGCAATAGGTCTCGCATTTTAGAAACTTTGACCTATTGGTATTGTAAATGACAATGCCTTATATTAATGCAGGTTTTTTTAAACACAGATAAAAGGCATTGCCATTTACAATGGCAATAGCTCAAAATCTCGCAATTGCGAGACCAATTGCATTGCAAATGCTTGTTTTACTTCAAACTAAGGGAAGCCTGTCGCAGACACAACACTGATTTTCCTGCACCGCCTCCAACATTTGACACACTGGAACATGTTCTGGAGTACTCTTCCTCCAAGAAACTATTTTCCTGTACAGGGCCGGACTGGCTACTGGGCGTTTTGGTGTGCTGCCAAGCTGGGGGCTGATTTCACTGCGGTGGGGGCTGATTTCGTAGTTGGGGACCTGCATGTGCTTCTAAATAAACAATGCAAAACAAATGGTTTTAAAGCATACTTTAAAACCATTTGATTTTCCATTGTTTACTTAGAAATGCCCAGTAGTCAGTCCGGCCCTGTTCCTGTATATATTGAGCAGTCCAAAGTAAAGGCCTGATCTTCCGGCTTAATGCCAGACACAAATGGAGGGAGGAGCTGCAAGTAACACTCGCACAATGGCAGTACTGTTGTGCTTAGACAGGTGAGCTGTCTCTCAATCACAAATTGAGGCTCATACACTACAGATTTTTACACAGGATCTACCATACACCTTTAAAGTTATACCCCAGGGGCCTAAGGAACACACCGGGATGTGATGGGTGTACGGTGAAGGAAGCTGGTTTTTCTGCATCTGGCATGGGACTGTTTGTCTACGCAAGATTATTGGAGGGTAGTGGGCAGGGCTGTGTCAGACATGACAGGCGTGGTGTGAGAGTTCACCAAACCCTCCTGGCACTACAGGGCTATGCTAGGCATGTCCCTTCCCACCATAGGAAGCACTGCTTCTGGTGCTTGCCAAGCAAAGGGTGGTTATGCGATGGGGCAGGGACCAGCGCCAAAGATGCCGGATTGGCTTAAGAACACAGCATACTGGAACAAAGAATTGGCTACATACTGGGAAGTAATGCCCCCCTAATGGGCCCCAGTACCTCAGTATCTTTTACAGCAACGTCAACTGGCAGGTTGGGATGGCTCGGGCACTAGGGCTGAAGCTGGCACGGACTGATGCCCTGTCTGTGAATTGGCTCGGGCCATTTGGCTTGGAAACCACAGGCGAAGCGTTGGAAGTTAACTCTGTTGTCTGAAATATTGTTATAAATAGACATCTGTGATACTAGCACTGCTCAATTTAGTTACGTAATGACAGAATCTACTAATGCATGAGCACTTGTGTTGTGGGGAATGGATGTAAGTTACTGTTTATTGTCGTTGACGACACAATGAAACATAATTAAAAAAATAAGCTAACTCTGACAAAGAAAAAAAAAAGAGTAGCCACAATATGGAACATTATTATCCCAAGGAAAACGATGATTCAGAATAGGCAAAGTCTCAAGTCAGGCATGATGCCCTTCAACAATGGTACTAAATAACATATTATACTTTGCACATCTGCCTATAAAGTTTAAACCAACAAACTACATCTAAACAAATCCTGCTTCCTGTATGCTTTTTTGTTGCACTTATTATCCTGGTTGGTGCCATGTTTTCATGCTAGAACAGGTGGAAGAAGAGAGTGCACAGAAGTTGAAATGGAAACTGAGGGGGGACTTGGAGAGTGACTTAGAGAAGTCTTCATGATGAGACCTACCCAGCAGGGTAGGAGGTTGACTGCATGCTGTCCCTTGGTTAGATAAGAATCTACAGGCCTATACCTATTACACCAGACCAGTCCTCACTTGGGGGTCTATTTACTAAGATTTGACGCCGTGTTTGCGTCACAAAAGTGACGCAAAATGATGCAATTTGTTTTTTCACCAATTTACTTTCCAGCGTAAAACCTATTTTACACTGGAAAACCACTTGAAAGTAACACAAAGCAGTGCTGCTTTGCATTACTTAACGCCAAGGGGACGTACCATGGTTGGTGCATGGGCGTTTCCATATAACCACCCAAGGTTTCTGACGCTAAGCCATATTTACTTAAAAAAGTAGAGAAGGTTTAGCGTCAGAAAATAGCGCCCATTTCAGGAAGGCACTATGAAGGAGAAATGCTTTTATTTCTCCTTTCTTTTCCGACTTTGCTTGTGTGCTGCACTGTACAGAACACATACAAAGTGGGAAAAGGTTTAAAGTTAGTCTAAGCATAGTATTTTGTACTGGAAGGGTATCCTTCCATAGGACCTTATTACGAGTTTGGCAGTCTTCCAAAGGGACCGCCACCGCGGCGGTCCCAGGAACACCGCCAAGCCTGTGGTGAGCCCACCTGCCGAATTATGACTTTAATCCATCGTGGGTGGGCGGTGCGGCGGCGATCTTATGGTGACGGCTGTGTTAGGCTCATAGGATAGCCTAAACAGCGTACCACCGCTGTGAGAGTGCCTGCAGCACATTCCTGCACAGTGTGGCATGCACCATGTCGTGCATGTCACACCCTGCAAGAACGAGGGTGCAATTTCAGGGGAGTACAACGTGTGCCGTCCCGCATGCACCCCCAGGCCCAGATTCGGCCGGGGGCCCTAACCCCTGACCTGCATGTCTGCTACCCTTTTCATGGTGAGGTCCCTGCCATGGAAAGGGCAGTGGATATGCAGGTCGTAATATGCTCAGCGGTGCCGGCATTGGCACTGCCAGGATATTCAGGCCGTTTGCAGACCGCCACCGAAGCAGAATCCTTGAACCCTGGTGGAGGCGGCAGTTTTGTGGCGGTCCCACCACCACACTCATAATACGATGGTCATACCACCAGGGTAGTGGCGGTTGGACCGCCATCGCGAGTACCACGGTCCCAGAACTGCCGTACTCGTAATACAGCGCTAAGGATCGACAAAAGACTACGCTGCAAAACAGGTCTGAAGTAGACACTTGTTCCAGGTCAGCTTGATCACTTTCAGGGCAGGCTAGGCAGTTTAGTATTCCAGGAGTGGCATGGCTTGTAGCAGACGCATGGCAACCTGTTCTGAGTTGTTTCAACTTTCCAATACACTGTAGTTCACACATAGCTTTTGTGTTCCCTTTCCTTTCTTTTTTACCTTTAAGCTTTACTTGCCTGTACTTTTTAGCTTTATGTTCTTCCTTCTTGTCTTCACAGTTGACTGTTTAGTGTTCTGGGGTTTTGGATCGGATATTTGATCATTCTGAGACTAGTGACAGAATCTGTCCGCCAAGTATTTCGTAAACCAGGGCCTGAATACACCCATGTATAAATTGGTGTCTAAAGACTGCTACACATGTTAATGATGTTATATTCTTAATTTATAATCTGTAATTATATGAGGCACATTGAGATCAATACG
Source organism: Calotriton arnoldi (assembly GCA_963921515.1). Lineage (NCBI taxonomy): Eukaryota > Metazoa > Chordata > Amphibia > Caudata > Salamandridae > Calotriton > Calotriton arnoldi. Next base: position 944,297 of record CAWUFW010002561.1, on the reverse strand, counting down.
GGAGTGGAGCTGGGTGCTAGCAGATTACAATCCAGTGCACAGAAGACTCCAGTGCAGTGTTCCCACTGCCATTTTCTTACTTATTTTTTCTGTGTGGTCCCTTGGGTTCTCCTGAGGGTGTGCAGTGTACCCCTTCGACCCACACAGAGACTTAGGGAGGAGAGAGTTTGTCAGCGGGTCCAACTATCAAAAGGGTGTCAAATGATTACATGCTTCTGTGAGCCCTGGGGCCTTATTTAAGACACACACCCATGATAAGTGGATATTGGTGTTATGCATTTTATTTAAACATATCAAACAGATCAAATTATTTTACATACACAGAGTATGTTCTTATTTAATTGACCGTAATTACTTCAATTGGTGATGTAGTAATTTAGGGAAACAGCGTTTACAACGCTGTCATTACATCGCAAGACTATTACAACGCAGTCGTTACAACGACCGCGTTGTTAGTACGTGATGCATTTACATCGCAAGTCATTACAACGACTTGCTGTAGGGGGCGCTGAGGTATTGGAAATGAATTCCAACACCTTCCCTACTGTTGCGCAAACTGGAGTAGGAATAGTAAATAATACTATTCCTAAGTCCAGCGCGCCCCTACAGCAAGTCGTTATAATGACTTGCGATGTAAATGCATCGCATACTAACAACGTGGTCGTTGTAACGACCGCGTTGTAAAAGCACGCGATGTAATACATCACGTTGTAATGTACTTTATTCAGTAACTTAACTTTTATTAAAGGTTTTATGTGAGGCTGTACATTAGCCAATATTGCCTTATTTGGGAGTTTGAATTCTCCCTTTTGCTGTGTAGTAGATACTGCTCCGCAACCATGGGAACACGGTGGGAGTAAAGTCAAGCATTTCGCACACCAGCGCACAGTCATGTTTTGATGGTGACATTGGGGCTTCCCGCAGTGGCAGGTGGGTGTGCTTGACGGGTTCTGACCAGTCATTAAACTTTTGCAACAGTTTTCAGAAACACAATGTCAGTGTCCTAATGTCTTTGCCAGACTAATAAAATTTCTAATAAAATTCCTGGAATTCATGGGATTTTGAGTGAGAGGAAACTATATAAAGTGACAGCTGTGGGGCAATAAGAGAAAAGACACAGGAATGATATCTACACATGACACTCTCTTCCAATAACCTCTAGTCAACGAACCTATGGAAAAGTCAGAATTAAGGTTTATTTCTTCAATGAATTAAAAATCAACCAAGGGTAAACAAACCAGCCTTTGGGTGAGATTCCACTAGTAAAACCTGAGCACTTCATCAAGAGCAGCACTCATACCCTGACGGGTCACGTTCGCTCTATATAAAACTCCATAAATAAATAAATGAAACTCATGTATCAGAGTCACACGCATTTTCCACAGCTCTAGTCCCAAAACAAATAGGCAGCCAGGAATAATAAACCAAAGAATTAACAATCTACAGCTTTTGCTCCTTAGGCAACTTTTATCTTCTGTATTCCTTATTTTTCAACTTTAATATGGGGAGAACATTTACTCTATAATCATTCCCTTAATCAATATCTGAGGGAAATTCTAAATTTGATTTAAAAGGACCAGAAGACCTCACAATATTCTGTCATAGCAAGTGTGCAAGTCACGTGACCTAAATCAGAGAGCATCCGGTGGGTCGGTCTTTCTGGACAATCTCAGGAATGGTTGTTGAGCACCACATATTGTCATGATGAAAATAAATTCAGTAATTGTTCTCCTATTTCCTGTGCTTTGACGTCCAGACCATTTCCTTCTGGAATGTTCCACCATGAGCAGTAATGAAATCTGTTCCACAAATTCCAGCATTAGTATCCCTATCCTGGGAGTTGTGTGGTAACTTGGCACTTTGGCTCGGGCCAACGCTTCTCCCCCCCTGGATTATGTACAGAAGAAATGTTATTGAGCTATTCAGCGCTTTGAGACCCTAACGGGTGAGTAGTTGCGCTTTGCAAGAATCCTGATAGATTGATTGACCCGCCTTACAGTTGAAGATGCTCTTGCCGAATGCAATGGTGGCAACATAGCAGCCACGAAATCCCCTATCACCCACCTTCCCCAATGGCCTGTGCCACGTGAACAAGAAAGAGATTGTACAGGTGCTCCTAGACTTTGCATAATTGGAAATAACAGCTGGTGGGTTATCCTGCCCCAGTTCTTTGAAACAAATGGAGGGAAATAATTTCCCCAACTATGCATTACCAATGGGTGAAAATAAATTCCATTTGTTCTAAACAACGGAGGGTGAAGGGAAATTACGTGATCTATAATTTCAGAGCCTCATCTGAAGCTTTCAACCTTACCAGGGCCGGACTGGCCGTAGCGAGCAGCAGCCATTTTCCAAGGAGGCTGGAAGGATGGGGGCCGGTTATGGAGCGGTGGGGGCCGTCTTGAACAAAAGCAGCAGTGCTTTACACTTGCACTTCCCGCCACCCCCTCTCCCCTGGGCAGGAGAGGGCTTGTCCTACAAAATTGCCAGGGCTGCTTTGGGTTCCCTGTCCGCCACTGAACATTACAATATAAGCTTGCTCTTACTGATGAACAAGGTCAGCATAAAACAAGACAATACCTGTTGCTGGGCCCGGTGAGGAAAGGCCAGTGCTCAATATGTAAAAGAATAACTGCCAGCGCCCAAATCTCTTTTCAGAAGCCTGTGGCCGGCGCTTATAAATCAGCGCACCAAATACCAAGGCTGCCAAGTAAAAACGCCACCTCATGCCTTTTTAATCCACTGCCAGACACTCCCTGCCCTCTTATCTCACACTTGCAGTTTCCTGCTTTCTCCCTTTGTGCCGGTTTTTTCATCTTCCTCTTCCTCTTGCTTCCTGTTTCTTTTTTGTGTGCTTTTCCCTCTTTGTAAATGTCTAATGCGGAAAAATAAGTGCTGGTCACCAAAAATGAGTGCCAGTGGCCCCCACCGGCTCTAATTAAGCACAGAGAATGTTGCATTGCTTTGAAATCAAGAAACGCTGATGATGTCTACACTAGGTGCTCCCTCTTTACTAGCAGAGGAGGTGGCCTACAGAAGCAAGAAGGGCCACTGCCTGCTCCCTAAAACCAAATGTAGAAGTATTTTCATCAGGGGCCAGGACCCCTTAAGATAGCTATCTCCTAAATAGCGAATTAACTATTTACCCATTTTGTTACCTTTTTTTAAAGAAGTGATGGTTGAATTATGAAGAAACATATGCAACTATCTAGGGAGCCCATGATCTGGAATTTTGAGTATGATTTCCATGTGAAAATTAACCTAGAGAAAGGATCACCTTATTCATAACCAACAACAGCAAAGACCAGAGAAGGTTCTGAGAAGGCTTGAAACAATACCTGCAGACCTGGCCATGATGTGGCAAGGTGTCGTATGGAGTGGTGTGTGTGGGTGTTTGACCTGCCTTGATATTACCATATTAGTGCTTAATTTGTAAAAAAATAAGTGCCAGGGCCCTCGTTAGGAGGCAACTGCAGCTTGCGACACCTGTTGCTGCTGCCAGCCCTGCCAATGACAGTACCAACACAACTACTAACCATCACACTCCAACAGGTGTGACAATTCAGACTATTACAGGCTATAAGAATGGCTTGGGCGGCAGGTATTAATCATTTTTACTGTATATAATTGCCTTACATGTTGTAATAGGATATACACATGTAGTCCCATTGTAAAAACACAAACCAGTGAATCTTTATACATTGCTTCTTATGTGTACAGTTTTTGATATATGTTTGTCACACTTGAGCACCGCGTTGCTTGCACTTATGTTATCTATTTGATTATTACCTGTATATCAAACAGTTTATGGAAGAATGAAAATATAAAAAAATTGAAATATTACCACAGAAACCTCTTGTCAGTCTATATATAAATTTATCTATTTTTGTTTGTATTCATGTTTGTATAAAACAACACCAGAGTGTGTAGGTACCACCTGTCATTTTGAAATAATAACATTGAATGGTGGGCTTCCCCTGATTGATACAAGAGGACTGCCAGCACATCTTTTGGAAAGAGTCCCACGAGGGACACTGTTTTGTATATAAATTAGATATACAGCACCACCATGTGGCAGACCGTCATAATTCCTGGTGTTTACAATTGAGTGCCGGTGCCGAGCACCGGAAACCACCGGCTCAAGTTAAGCACTGTATTAGGAGTGGTATGAACGAGAGCTGTGATAGGCAAGGTAAAGATCACTTTCCATGTAACCTCCCTAAGAAATTATTCCTCTTTATGCACCGCCATTTTACAGAGTCTTCTGATTTAATGATAGGATGTCCATGAAAAGAGGTTGCGTAAGCTAGATGGAGCACATTTAGACTAGAGGCGCTTGGGTTTCAATGTGGAGGTTCTAATTGGTGGCTGTGAGAGAGCTAAAACGTTATAGACATGCCTGAGGCAGATGGAAGCTGGCATTCAGTTAACAGAGATACAACCTGGTGCAGCTAAGAGCCTCTTGAGAGAAACACACCTCCTAGGGCTCTCACTGTTTTAGGGCTGAAGTGGGAACCTCTCCTCTAGTAGCAGGGAGAGGGTCCCAGGCATGTCTTGTCTAACCATAGAAGTCCAGCTCATCATGAATCCAGAGAGACACTGACCTATGCTAAACTCCAGGACATGGACAGGACTGATCAGGATTGTCACAAATAGGACTGTGGTGCTTGTCTCTGAGTGAGAAGTAAATTATTGATTCCCCTAAACTGATACCATTTGACTATAATGAAATGGGGAGTTCATGACACGCTGGGGTTTAAAAGTCTCACAGTTCTACGGTGCAAGGCAGGGTGAGCAGCTTACTCATCGGAGGTAATGAGTGATGTTGGTGATCTTATGGTAGGCTTCCTCAACTAAGGTAGACGCGCCCCCTCCCCACCACAAGAGGTTTTACAACAGATTTCAGCATTTGTGTGGAAGGGTTATTGTTCAATTTAACCATGGTTTTAGATGTTAGGTTCTGTAGTGGCCACAAATGTAAAGACTTGAAGGCTTTACTCTGCATTCCATGCTCCACAAGAGGTCACTGCGCCTCCGGCTCCAAACTCTGTGCCGACATTCTAAATCTGCCAGGCAACCGACGCGGGCTAACTAGAAGAATCTATTAGCGGCTCTTGAGTCGCCTTCAATGACAGGACATTATCCAGAATCTAGTCGGCTCACTCAGCCCCAAGGACTGGTGTTTGTTTCGTGGTATGCGTCCAGCAGGCAGTGGCGTAGCGGGGGGGGGGGGGGCACAGAGGGGCGGTTGCCCCGGGCGCAAAATTCTTAGAGGCATTCTTGGGGAGCAAAATGTTAAAAGAAAATTTTGCGCCCTAAGAATGCAGAAGGATACTTGCCTAGCCCCAGGCTGGCAACCCGCCCTACGCCGATCACAACTAACTTACGCCTCAAGCGCAGTGGAGGCTCAGGCGAGAAGTTAAAAACGTTTGATCTATTACAGTGCACACAATGCGTGAAGATGAGACAAGTGGTTGCTACTGTTCAAATCCCTAGTAAAGGAGAGTAGCCTCAGATTTCCTCTACAAAAACAGTGCATTTACAGAAGTGGCACACCGCCAATGTTTAAACCAATAAAGAGAAATGTCTTTGCCCTATTTATTTATAGGCAATGATGTTAAATTAACTTCTCGAGTTGTCTGAATCTAATGGAGGTAAACAATTTCCCACTTATTAATTACCAAAGGAGGAAAATAAATTGCATCAGTTATAAACAACAGAGAGGTGGAGGGAAATAAACTGACTCAGTGATTTGTAAACAAATATGTCTGGTTGGGACAGTAAGGCATGGGACATGTATACTACTACTAATATTTAATAAACCTGTGACATTAGTTACCCAAAATGTTCAGGATAGTGCCTACTTTGTAATGGAGTTACCACAGGAAATGACATGGGTGCCTACAAAAAAGCAATGATAAATGTAAGGGGCAGGTGAGTTTAAACAGGAGGAAGGGATTGATGTCAATATCCCGGAATGCTGGTGACGCACCCTGACGCATAGTCCAGTAAGACAAACGCCTCACGTCACTTACCGTAACATAGCTGAAAGAACCGAACCACAGGCGCCTAGAAGAACAGCGCTAAAGTGTCATTTATGATAGCAGTGTCCCAAAACTGTGTTTAAGAGAAGGAAAGAGTGACTACTCCCTCCTGCTATGGTGCATGAAGTTTGAAGGAGCAGATAATTCTTGAATGGTGAATTAAGAAACCATAGAACAGATGACATTGGATGGGTATGTATGTACATAAAGGAACAACAGCATTGTTTACAAACGTGAAGGTACCGTGGGTCGAGAAGTAGCCAGTTTTCATGTCCTTACACCAGTGGTCTTCAAACTTTTTGATGCCGAGACCCCCCATCAAAATTTTTTAGGCGTAAGGACCCCCTCCTGACAAAAATTTCTAGAACCTGGTAGTCCTTATCATTGACAACCATAAATGTTCTCCAGAGAAACGGTCAATCTGTGGTTGCACCTCATTAGTACCAAAATATAGCAATAAGCAACAAAAAGGGGACCAGTACAGCTTTACAAAGGGCCTTCTACAGAGCGGCAACACCTGTTGCTGCTTTTTAGTAACTTTTAAACCTTTTGAGTAAATACATCTCAAGTTTCGTTACACTAGTGCTGAAGGTCAGAATGTCCGAAGTGTGTTTAATAAAATTGTAAAATTGCAATAGAATACAACTGAATTGAGTAACGTGTTATTTACTGAGCTACAGCGCTTCAATATTTTGGCACCGACCACTTCATTAAAGGCCAGCTATTATGTGTTTTTTAAGTGTTCCACAAAATATTGTTGTTAGAGTGTTCCAAAAATCTACAGCGAGTCTGCTCAAAATAGTTAAATTACAATAGTTTTCAAATGTTTTGTTTAAACACATGAGAGCAGCTAGCAGCTTGGTCTCCATTGACTTACTCCTAAAATGAGGTCATTTTAGGGAAAAAACGCATTTCTTGCATATAGTCAGAGTATTTTGCGTCACCTGAGGTAATAACAGAAGTAAAATCACCTGGGTGCCAACAATTTTACTGCTGGCTATCAGTTGACTAGCATCTGATCACAGCATTGGTGGTAAGTAATGCGGAATAACGAGAGCAAATGTTTTTTCACCCTTATTGGCCGTGCTATCGCCCTTTACATTCTGTTTTGCACGGAACAAGGGCATTTTTTGTTCAGAGTTCCTATAGTTAGTGTATTACATTGTCTGTCTGTCATTCTGTCGCCTAAGTCTTCACTGCCTGAAAGGTCTTCTCCCACCATCATCTTTGGAAACAAGCATTAGCTGCTTCCATTTTGTCAGACATTCTGGGTAACCCTCCAATGCTTCCTCACCCTGCGTGGATCAATAACGTGCCTCCCAGGACAACTGAACTCAATTCATAGCCTCTTTAAATTACCAATCTCTTCCTCTCTAGTCAGAAATTATTATCTTACAATTTTACAATTTGCATTTAACTCTGCCATGTCGGTACGTCAGGTGCATGCTCGGAAGGACATACATATGCATGTATTACCATACAAAGACATTCCTTTCTCACTATCACAAAGCAGTATAACAATCTGCTAATTCTTCTGTACTTTTACATAGAACATTTTAATAAACAATCAATAGTGTTTCCCATTTAAAATGCCACTGACTTTAACAACCTTAGACGGATGAAACTCTGAATTACGTTTCCTTGCTTTTATCCAGCAATTTACAGGTCACACAGCTTTCAGCAATGCGCACTCAACTCACTGAGCTACCGTGCCGTTTTGGTTCAGTGTTTACAAAACATGAGACAAGATTTGGACAATAGGAATAGTAGGAAAACCAGGTAGAAATTCTGGCACCACTTCCTCTTTGAATAGTGTGGGAGTCGTCTCTTTAGATCAGAGTCCCCCTGTACATTTGATAAAGAATCTTGTAATCAAATTTAATTTTGACCTACCAGTGTATAAATAGATTTGCTCAATTACTAAGAATTGTTTTTTTCAATTAAGTATACTAAAACGAGTTAGGTTTCTGTTCAACATCCAGAAAAGAATACAGATTTTCAATGTTTTGTGACTATGAGGTTTGATTACAGTAATGCTGTACATATGGGGATCCTGCAAAAGCCTAGAATAAACCGCAATTATTACAAAATGTCACAACGTGACTCATACTAAACATTAAAAAACAAAAGTCATTATCAAAGTGCCTAAATAAACATCATTGGCTTCAGATTTTTCACTGGGTTAACTTTAAATACATATGCTTAGTTCATAAAGCATTATATGGCGGTAGACATAGCCCTCTTACCCACATATCTAGGTTCTATACCCCCAAGTGCAGTCTGCGCCCAGAAAAAGCTTGGTTATTCACCCTTCCCAAGTTTCAGAGAACTTTATGGGGACAGATTTTTTCAGTGGCTGCAGCAATGCTCTAGAACTGGTTTACACTTGCCAGAAGCCAAAAAGTGCAATTCAAGCAGTCTTTTTAGTGGAAGCACACAAATATAACCCAATCAAATCCTTTACTCTGAGGAACCAACATGCGGCTGAAGCCTGAGCACTCTCTCAATAGTACTCTGAAAGATCTTTTTCTGGTGATTGCATAAAGTCAGGCAACAGCGGCGCTGTCAAGCCAGACTTAAAAAGGTCCAGATGTACTAAACTTTTTAAGGGTTGCAAATCCTCCAATTCACTAAATCAGATGTTTTGCAATGGATAAAAGCTTTTTGGGTTTACTAAATTCATTCAACGACTCATAAAAAAATCTCAATCAGTTAATGGGTTTAGAAATGGAGTAAAAATCACAATTTGGAATTGATGTGTTGTGGGCGTCTTTCCATATTGCGATTCATACCCTAGTTATTGATAGGTTGCTACCAGAATTCCAGTTGCCAACTATTGAAAAATAACAGACTCCCAAGTTTGGATGCTAGCACATTCACACAAGGAAAGAAGTCGCCTTTCCTTTTGTGAACTGGGTGTCAGCTTCAGGGTATTGGCAGTGGTCTGGGCTTTTTCCCTGGTTTGCCAAAATTGAAAACTTTTTTTTTAAAGCAGCATGTTTCCTTTAAGGAAATTGGAGTACTTAAAAAACAGCTTTCAATTTTGAAATGTAAAGACACGCATGGTGGTCTCCTGACCCTTGCAGGCCCTATGCCTGTCTTTGCAGCCAATAGGAGTGAGTCGCATGTTGTGACCTGCCTAAAATGTTCATTATGCAGGTCATTCTGCAACTCCCGCGACCCGCTCCACTGTGATTTTTTTATTTTGTGAACCTATCTATGAATACATAGGTCGCTTCACAAAGTAAAGCACTGGTCACAAAAAGTTGAAGTGCAATGTGCAACCAGCTTTTGAAACCAGTTCTTTTGTACATCTGACCCAAAGTGCTTAATCTGCTAAAAGACACTCCGCTGCTGGTTCATTGGCTATCATGGGCTATGTAATATAGTGCTTGGATAAAAGGTGGTATGAGTCAGTCAAAGAAATAGTGTTCCGAATGGGACGTTGGCTCTTTCCTTCCGGAGATGAGTGCCCTGGGAATAAATGAGAGAAAGTGATCAAAGAGAAACTTTAAACGAGGAACTGGTCATGCCATAGAGTACTGCAAACACCTAAGCGCGTTCATGTGTTATACAGGTGTGCAGTGGTGTAGCAAGAATGCCATGGGCCCTAATGCAAGCAAGGAAACTGTGCCTACTGATCCCCTGTTAGACAGTAAAGTGCTGCCATAGTTGGGAGCAGCGGGCCGCTCATCCCACTGTAGTAATGACAGCCACACCCCTACAGGCATTGCATTGTATTGCATTGGAGCATTTATATAGCGCTTTCTACCCCTACGTGGGGCGCTGAAGCGAAACACTTGCCCACATGGGCAGCACGCTACACAGTGTAGGGATGTGTGTGAGTATATTTAGGTGGTCTTCATGCAGTACAAGGCATTCATCATGGTTAGAAGTGCTCCTGTTATACATTACTTCTGGCGGTGGGTCTGTGGTGAGCAGGCCTGGACTGGGAACAGCAACCAGCCATGGCAGATTGCTGCTCGACCGGCCCTGGGAGCGAGGGGGGGGGGCTAGCAAGAAGCACCGCTCCCGCTTTTGTTACAGGGGGCCGAAATTGCAGCAGTCCCCCACGGGTACAAAACTGGCCCACACCCCTCAGGCCCACCGGGGAAATGCCCGATGCCCGCTACAGCCAGTCCGGCCCTGGTGGTGAGGGAGCATGGAGTGGAGGAAAAGTGCTGAGAAGAAATATGCACACCTTGTCAACATGACTGGACTTTTCTAACGGCCTTCTTCACCATTCCTCGTGGAAATACTCCATGTTACAGTCCCAACCTTCAAGTAATACTTGATTTGTAATGTTTCTGGAGTTAGTTCTATGGCAACAAATATGAACAATGCTATTGGGACAAAATATGTCTGTCTTTTCAGCAGGAGAAGAATTCAGTCAGCAAGGGAATTTTTGCGCGCAGTCTCACAAAAGAGCGGCTTTTGTATTTTCACCTGTCACACCTTGATTGACATGTCACTCAATCCAAGCACGAAAACACCGACCTGCAATGTATCAGCACTTCTATTCAACTTGTGTGTATTTTTGGGTAACTTGATTTGTTTCAGGCGGGACATCCAGAGTTGACAGAGGACTTGGACATATTATATATAACCTGCTGTCTAAGTGATAAGAGCTTTGAGTGTGCAGCTTACGGGTCACCAGAAGGTTATCAGTCATTCCAAGTTGGAATGCTTCCGTCACGCTTGGAATTCTGAGAATCTTCATCTTAAGAATCGCCAAGTGGAAGGAAAGAAACTGACGCCCATATGCACTATCAGATTTTCGCATTGACACAAATGGGAAAAAGCCTTTTGCCAGGGACATCTTAAGGATTTTGGGGGCCCTCTGCCAAACTTATTTTGGGGGCCCCTGTTCAGAACAGCTTTGAGTTTATGATTCAATTTCAGCTCTTTCATACCCTCTTTAGCCAGGTTACTGGTGGTACTCAGGCCCTCTGGTCCAAATTCTAAATGTATTTACATCTAACTTTCAAGGATAGTGGCGTGTTTTTTCAATGTTGTAACACAGCAGCATCTCACTAATTGGACTGCAGATAATTTCTGTGACATCCTCCCATTTATCATATGTGAGGTCTTGTTTTGATCTAAAAGAAACTTTCTTATGGATGTTGCATGAAACATAAACACATTTTTCCGCAAAAGGTCTGTAATAGACTCTCATACATCAATTACATAAAACGTAAGTTAAAGAAAACCGGTATTTAAAACAATATGTTTAAGAATTATTCAAGGTCATCAGGGCAAGAATGGAGCTGTCTCTATCAGGGGTCCCCTTTAAAGGCTGGGACCCTGGGCCAGAGCCCACTTAGCCCACGCCTTAAAACGTCTCTGCCTTTTGCTACATTAGTCCCTAAGAGCACAGCCATGATCATACTGACCAGGGCCGGACAGGCCTTTTATTCCACCAAGCATTTCCCCAGTTGGCTGGAAACCTAGGAGGCTGGTTTTGAACGCTCAGGGTCGACCCGGTGCCTCTGGTACTTCCCCAGCTCCCCAAGGTGAATTGCAGTGTAAGGCTTACACCATATGGTCCGGATTAAAATATGCAAAAACATTACAGTTCACATTCTGTTTCTATCAGAAGCATGTTTAAAAAAAATATTAGCCTTACTGTGATTAATGGGGTGCCAACTTGTGGAATTTCCATTGAGAAACATTGCAACGGATTGTAAATATTAGAAACAAAATAACTGAGAAATGAACGAAGACTGACGAAAAGGATATTGACTAGAACTTGAAATACAAGCCAGTGGGAAGGGCTGCAGTCTAACCGCCTCCAGCTTGTTTCAGGGGGAGCTAGCTCAGAAAGTTGGGTACATGTATAGAAATGAAAACAGTGGAATATGAGTTCTAACATGACGTCAACTGCTTTAATTTTTTTTGGATGCAATTTTGAAATGTGGCTTTGTAAAGACGACTTTTGACTGAGGTCCAGATATACGTAAGTGTAATTATTTAAGATTTAAGGATATGTAAGACGGGACAAGCGTTTCCGTATCATATACAGTTATAAGCGTGATTTCATCTTTAAGTACAGTACCTTAAATGGCCGGAATAAAAGGTAGAGCTCTCGGGGTTTGATGTCCAGCGGCAGGCCACTGACGAAGAGCGTCCTCACCTGGAAGGAAATGTGAGAGCCAGTCAATATGGGATAGTCACTGTTTTGTGCATTTCGAACACTTACATTTTAAATCACATCCCCACACCGACACATCCGCACATCCCAAGCCCCCCCATACACACACAACATGGATAAGTACACACAAATCACCCACAGTTACAGGAGACACTCATCAGCCCCAGTAATAGGGAGGTGGCAGTCCCAAAAGAATCCAGAAATCCTAAAACAGACTCCTACAGCGCTCTCCTAACAGATCTGGCCACCAAATATACATTTCATACCCTGCATGTTGTGCCCATACTTACATTCATGCCAGCCCACCAACAAGTGACACCTTGAAATCACATTATCCACTTTATGCAAACTACCATCACTAAACCGCAAAGTGGACTTGCGACAAAAAAATGGCACCACGCTGTTGGTTGGATGGTGCACCATTTTAAACCCAGTTTCAAGCATCCTTGATGATAATGACCAGACAATTGGCAAAACAGGATGATTGTCTCCGGCCAAACTAAATACATGAGACTACACTATCCAAAGAGGCTTTAGATCGATCGCTTGTAAAAGGCTACAATTCAAGAAAGGAAGTTGGTCATGTGTGGTTTGGGTGAGACGTCTCTTCCTGAGCTCTGTGCTGCAATTGTCTTTTTCTATAAGTTTTCTTGGCACAAGAATCTCTTCCTGGTTTGGGAGGCCTTCTTTCAGTGGAGGAACAAGCGCTGCTTCAGATGAGTGGGGCAAGGATCTGAGAGGCAGGATCTCGTCAAAGGTTTCAAGGGGTGACACAGCTCCCTCCTCTAGGCCACAGAAACTTCAAAGCACCATCTGTCAGTGGCAAGTGGAGCATTTCTTTTCAGCTAGTGTTGCATTGAACCAGCTGGCATGGGCTTGATTCCTTGGGGCGATGGCTTGATGACTTTGGGAGATACCCTGATTGGGGGTGTCTTCACCTATCTCAGTCGGCCTCAGTGAGCTCACAATCCCACACTTTTCAGTCTATTGAGAGCAACTCAGGACTCTGGGGCACCTGGGACGGAAAGTCAAATGAATGAATGATTGGCTCAAACGTTCCGTCCATCATCCCCTTTTGTATCGCTTTGTTCGCCCTAAGTTGGCGGGGGTATGCCCAGACGTGGGTCCCTTGCTCACTTTGCCACTGGATTCAAGCAAGCCTGGCTGATGACGGCTGGAATGCCAGAAACCGGTCCTAGGATGCTTGTTTCCGGTCCAGGGAAGACATGGCTTGGCAGTTCGGGCTGGACTGTTCCCATGAGGCACAGGGTCAGACTGATTTGCATATGGCCATGTCTGAACTGGGGTGGTGGAGTGAGCTAAAGAATGATGATGGATTAAACCCAGATCAGTTGACTGGGGGTGAGTGTTTGATTGGCTCAAACGTTCCGTCCATCATCCCCTTTGTATCGCTTTGTTCGCCCTAAGTTGGCGGGGGTATGCCCAGACGTGGGTCCCTTGCTCACTTTGCCACTGGATTCAAGCAAGCCTGGCTGATGACGGCTGGAATGCCAGAAACCGGTCCTAGGATGCTTGTTTCCGGTCCAGGGAAGACATGGCTTGGCAGTTCGGGCTGGACTGTTCCCATGAGGCACAGGGTCAGACTGATTTGCATATGGCCATGTCTGAACTGGGGTGGTGGAGTGAGCTAAAGAATGATGATGGATTAAACCCAGATCAGTTGACTGGGGGTGAGTGTTTGATTGGCTCAAACGTTCCGTCCATCATCCCCTTTTGTATCGCTTTGTTCGCCCTAAGTTGGCGGGGGTATGCCCAGACGTGGGTCCCTTGCTCACTTTGCCACTGGATTCAAGCAAGCCTGGCTGATGACGGCTGGAATGCCAGAAACCGGTCCTAGGATGCTTGTTTCCGGTCCAGGGAAGACATGGCTTGGCAGTTCGGGCTGGACTGTTCCCATGAGGCACAGGGTCAGACTGATTTGCATATGGCCATGTCTGAACTGGGGTGGTGGAGTGAGCTAAAGAATGATGATGAATTAAACCCAGATCAGTTGACTGGGGGTGAGTGTTTGATTGGCTCAAACGTTCCGTCCATCATCCCCTTTTGTAGCCCACCAACAAGTGACACCTTGAAATCACATTATCCACTTTATGCCAACTACCATCACTAAACCGCAAAGTGGACTTGCGACAAAAAAATGGCACCACGCTGTTGGTTGGATGGTGCACCATTTTAAACCTAGTTTCAAGCATCCTTGATGATAATGACCAGACAATTGGCAAAACAGGATGATTGTCTCTGGCCAAACTAAATACATGAGACTACACTATCCAAAGAGGCTTCAGCTCGATCGCTTGTAAAAGGCTACAATTCAAGAAAGGAAGTTGGTCATGTGTGGTTTGGGTGAGACGTCTCTTCCTGAGCTCTGTGCTGCAATTGTCTTTTTCTATAAGTTTTCTTGGCACAAGAATCTCTTCCTGGTTTGGGAGGCCTTCTTTCAGTGGAGGAACAAGCGCTCCTTCAGATGAGTGGGGCAAGGATCTGAGAGGCAGGATCTCGTCAAAGGTTTCAAGGGGTGACACAGCTCCCTCCTCTAGGCCACAGAAACTTCAAAGCACCATCTGTCAGTGGCAAGTGGAGCATTTCTTTTCAGCTAGTGTTGCATTGAACCAGCTGGCATGGGCTTGATTCCTTGGGGCGATGGCTTGATGACTTTGGGAGATACCCTGATTGGGGGTGTCTTCACCTATCTCAGTCGGCCTCAGTGAGCTCACAATCCCACACTTTTCAGTCTATTGAGAGCAACTCAGGACTCTGGGGCACCTGGGACGGAAAGTCAAATGAATGAAATCACCTCGAGGCAAGAGAATACAGTGACAAAGAGTTTTGTCTTGACCTAGTCCATTTTAAAAAGACAAATATGGGAGAAGTAGGTGTATTAGAGATGAGGCTTTATAAGAAAGGAGATGAGAGCCTTGGCACTTACGGAGGACTATTTTACGATCAAAATTTACATTTGTAATTTTTTTAAAACATATTTTACAACTCAAATACTCATGAAAGTCACATGAATCAGTCTACATTACTTACTCATGAGTAACATTTTCTGTCCTGTGACTACTCATTAACAGTAACACATATTAACTAAAAATAGTTCGACATCAGGGACTTGGGGGGGAGGGGGGCAGACATAGATCAGTATTGATTGGAGATAACGGGTTGTTTTAAGGTGTCCAGGCATGTTCCACCTCTGTCTGTCACTCCCCACCCCACCATCGCTCCTTAAGCCTTCATGTCCGAGGGGTGTCACCAGCATGATTGTTTCTAATTAGTTAATTAAGAAAGGGGGTAGTGGCGATAGGGGCCTGAGGGAAGCTAGCACACTCTCTCTGTCTTCATCCCTGTTAATTATGGTCAGGATCACATCCCTGGTCCATCGTCTGCCTTCCCCTCTTGCCTTCCCAGTGAAGTCACATGCTCTAAGATTTGACCCATTTCAGAACCTCCTACTTCCAGGTGGAAAACTTTGGTCCTTTTCACTGCCTTCCGCCTAATGGTCACCTGTCCTTTTGCCAGTCCTAATGCCAAGCCAATGAATTTACTAGAGACTTTCTTGCCCTTTGGGTGTGGGTAAATTTCTAGTATGCAGATCTCTGGTGTTGAGTCCTATAATTCTACTTATCGCTTGGTGAATGAAGAGAACAACCACTTCCCAGTAGTATGTTAGCATGGGACACTTCCAAACCTTATGGTAATGATCTGCCTCTTCCTCCCTACATCTAGAGCATTGAGCCATGCTCAAGAATAGCACTTATTGATCCTCCTGGGAGTGATGTATGCCCTATGAATGTGATAAAAGTGAATTCGTTTAAAACAAGCATCTCTAGAAATTTGGGGGCGGGGGGGTTTGAGTATGTGGCAACAATCCTCTTCACTGATAGATATCTTTGTGTCCACTGCCCATCTTTCCCTTAGTGTGTCTTGTGTGCATTTCGTTTGACAGAATAACACTCAGTAGAGGAGCATCACCATCTTTTATCTGCCATTAATTGTGCCTATCATTTTGAGTCCCCGAAGTATTGACAATACCTCGCGCTTCTCCAGGGGTGAGAAAGTGCTGATGGCTACTTTGGACAGTCTTCAGGAGGCAGTGGCTGGCATTGAGTCTATGACGATGAATATCGAAGGGAGGTTGGTGGCAATGTCCAAGAGAGGCACAATAACAGAACTGGCTATTCAAGCATTGGAGAAGAGAATGGATGCGCTGAAAGCCTTCCCGCCTAAACAGCGAGAGCTCAATGTCCCAGTTGCAATGTTCTAATCTTGCTTTGCAGCTTGTTTCCTCACCAGTGAAGACATGTTGGAGACTCTTGATAATGCCAGTCCAGTAGTCAACACCTGGCTGATTGGTTGGCAAGTACCTGTTGGTGCACCTGACGTCTGTGATTCTAGCAATGCTTTCAAGCATAATGAAACAGATCCAAAATCTGACATCTTGAAATGGGCGGTACATTTGCCAATGAGAAGTCACAAGATGGTGCAGATGTCCTGGCACTGTACTATTTACATTATCTGATCAAACTCAAAAGGCTTGATTCTGAGGCGGGCATCCAGGAATGGGAAAGTGATGTATCTGGGCCAAGCACAACGCATTTCCAGTGGTTAATTTGTAAAAAAATAAGTGCTGTGGCTCTCGTCAGGAGGCAGCTTGCACCAGGCCAATTCTCCTGTTAGCGCTGCCTAAAACAGAACCAACTACAAACCATGAAAGTGGGGAGAGGATGTGGCGTAATGGTAGAGATGCCGACCTCTGAGCTAAGGAACCAGGTTCCAGTCTCGGCATCGGCTCAACATACTGTGATTCTGGGCAAATCACTTAATATCTCCGTGCCTACCGTAAATGAATGTGTCCTTAACTGGTGCTCATGAAAAGCGTCGGTGTTGATGATTAAGTGCTGGTGCTGAGCACCGGAAGCCGCCGGTTCAAATTAAGCACTGCTCTTTTCCCTGATGTCAGCCCTTCTACCATACCTAGAGGAAAGAAGTAACAAACCTCAGGAAATACTTCACCAATCAAGTATCCCAGGTGAAAAGTGCAACTAAGATTGGGTCTGGTAAATAAAGTCTCGATGTTTGGCTAGATGAAGATAGCTTCTACTTTCTTAGAGTCCGTCAGTGCAAAGGGCACATCTGCTGTACAAATGAGTTGTTAGAAATTATCTTTCTCTCTACAGTGTATCTCCTGCAGTTGGTGGTCAGTGCAGAGTTGCAGGCATGACATAAGAAATATAATTGTTTATAAACAAGCCCGATCAGTAATTCCAATTCTCTTCTGATCCACCTAAAAATAGACGCAATTAACTAAGAAAGATAATAATACCTCTAGTCTATAAAAAAAATCAAACTTCAGCTAGCACATTACATAGGAACTACCCAATTGATTGTTTGGCCAAGGATAACAATACAGACCTGTAGCAGAACACAACCAGACCTGGCAAAGGCACCTTAAAGATTCATAATAAAAGGAGCACATGGGAGATGGCAAGCATGAAAAACTATCCAGCAATGAGGAGTTGAGAAAACCAATAGCCACCGGGTGGAAGACGCAACGCCAGCAACAGGAGCAGGGACACAACCTCATCCTCTTTAAGGACAGCTCACTCGCACACCGTGCTGCAGGACGATGCCTACTTCTTCTTCTTCCTCAGGCTGGATGAGAATTATAACATTCTCCCTCATGGCGTAAACTTCCAGGATGCAATATTTGCAGACACTCAAGAGAACAGGCGCATGTTTTCCAGCCTCTTCCAGTTTTCCAATTGCTCGCATGATCAGCAAGCCACGATCTTCTCCAGTGACTGGGAGATTCAGGAGGACCACCGGAGGCTGGCGCGGAGGCACTGGGGAACCCCGGACGCTGTCGGAGGAAGAACAGCAAGATGGCGCCAGTCTGCGACGTCCGAGAGACGGAGGACTGAGCCTGCCGGAAGACCCGATAATCAGCCCAAATATCAACGGTGATAGCGGACGCGGCGGCTGCAGGTACGGAAGACTGACCATGTGAGACTATTAACAACATCCCAGCAGCCCCCGTCGCCAACTAGGGGGCCCGGGACCACTCCGTCATAGAAAGCGAGCCGTGGAGGGGCCCGGGGAAGATAGCGCTGACGATGCAGCCACGAGCGCGTTCCTGCGCATACCACACGCGATGCCTGCAGTAAGTGGGGTGAGGCGAGCCCCTAATTAATGGGCCCGAGAGACGTTTGGGGAGGCTAAATGAAAAGTAGAGCACTACACCAGAACAAAGATATCGACTTTGCCTGACCCCAAGATGGCGAACCCTTGGGAAAAACGAGCGAGAAGGGAGTGAATGATCACACAGGGAATGCTGATTTGACAGGCAGTATTTTGCGGTGGAAAGTGACAAATCTCAGTTGGCAGAGGGAGGCATAGGCGGGAGAGCAGCCATAGAAGAGTAGGAGAGGAGCCTTTCGGGGAGGTACCCGCCTGAACCTAAGATGGAGACCAGGGTCCACGAATCACTGATGATCCGCCGACGACGGAGCCAACTTCAGTGCGGCCGATGCCCGGTGGTGATGTCTGGATGGCTGTGGTACCGGGGAGTACTCAGTTTCAGGTCAGCAGGAGAGATGAATAGCGGGGGGCGACCGCCATTCCGCACAGAGGGTATGAATACGTGAGCACCTATAGTGGACTTCGACCAGACCTCGCTTATTTCCCCCACCCTCCAACCCCATCCGACTCACCCATCATGACATTGAACATGTGAATCTTGCCACCGACCATGGAGACTTAGCATTTTGGCTGATGCCCGGTGGAGCTACCTTGATAGCTATAGAGGAGATGGGCTGTGGACTTCCCCCTCGGCCGTCACCTACCCAGCCGGTCATTGGGCAGACTTTTCCTTCGTCTCTCCGCCGTATCTCCCTCCTCGTTACCCTTTTACATTACCCCCTTTACCCTTCCACACGCCCTAACCAACAGATGTAACTTGTAACTGATGTATCTTTTGTAACAATGTGTAACTTGTAACTGATGTAACTGTCCTCATGTAAAGCGCTCTGATACCTCCGGGTCTAGCCAGCGCTATATAAAACTCAACTCAAATAAAATAAAATAAAAAATAAAAAACAGCTCTACATAGCAGATTAGCTGGATCATACCAGTTAGTCCCTGCCAATGCACTCGGCTGCAGTAGTGGCACTGCCAGCTACAGACCTGACAACTAAAATAAAAAAATCACCTGTGAGGAGGGGGCGGGGCCTTGGAGGGGGCAGGGCCTCGTGCCGAGAAGTACCTACAAGGCACTTTTGCCCCAGCCCCGCCCCAAACCCCCTCCTCCAAAGAAAAAGAAACAAGCATTGACATAGCCAATAGGTCTCGCCTTTTGGACCTTATAAGGGTGTAGCCATGCAGCACATTATCCTGAGTGCTGTGCCGCTAGGGATTGAAGAGCTATACAATTACTACACACTGTTTATAACTTGTACTTTAGCCGGGGTGTCAATTGATTTTGTAATATTTTCCAATAGCAGAGCTGCGTCCTCAGGTTCAGAATGAGTTCGGATACCCTACTGTAAGTAATCACACTCCTGCGACAGGTTTATGTGACACCTTCAAACAGCCCTGGCTTTTTAGCCAAAAGAACACAGTATTCTGGGACTTGTAGTTTTCGCTTGCTTGTCCTAGGTATGCCCCCCTTAAATACCAGCATGATAAGTGTTAGCTAAAAATACTGGCTGGGCTGGGCCATGTAATAGCTTGGCTGCCTCGGAGGGGTTACGAGCGAGCACCCCTTGTTTCCACAAGCGGTACGAAGCCGCCGATCTGTGGCAGCAAGCGCTATGAATAACAAATAGGAGCAGATTTTTAAAGCTTGTCCCAGCACAACGCTTGACCAATGTGGAAGCTTCAGTAATACTCCATGAAGTACCGGGGATCCAGCAGCCGAGAGATTGGGCACAGCCCCCTTTAACCTACTGCAGCTCTGCCGAGGAGTCCTGATTCATTACAGTGCTACAGCCTGTCTGAAAAGCGCCTGTTTGGCCCTCATTATTGTCTTACAGGTCGCACATGGATGCGAGTAGGAGTTCAACAGTGAAGCATGGAAGTGTCTGCAGCAAGGTCCTATACACAGCACTGCTGCAAGACACAGACGAGACTTGCTGGCATCTGCGATTAAAAATGCTGCAGTTCTGATGAGAAGTGCTGGTCCCGTACAGGGAGAAGGGTTGGTCCTGCGCCACGGGAAGTATTGCACGTATTCTTGTGCTTTACAAAGATGCATAGACGTGCAGGTACTCACTATTTTAGAGTACCTGTTGCTGGTACTTTCTAATTCATTGGAAGTACAGCATCCCTGCGGAGAAGTGCTTGTGTCCACTTTAGCAAATAAAACGTGCCAGTGCTCAGTACCTGCCCATGTTAAGCATGTGCACTGTTGATTGACACCATTACAAGAACTGGTCAGTATAGTCATCAAGTACTGGTCAATACATAGTCATTATCCCAGCCATCAATAAATTCATCATTTTCAAAATAAAAGCACCTAGTAGCCTAGTAGTGCTTAGCAATTTAAAGAATGACTAAAATATATGTGACCGGAAACTTGCTTACCACACACAAGATGGACAAAGGTGAAGGCAAAAATGAGCACTCCTTTGAGTTCGTGTTGTCCGTCAGCGACTGTTGTGCCTCTACGTTGTGTTCTGTCACGCGCTAGCATGTAATTCACTTTTTTTTATGTTTTGCTCCAGCCCATAAAATGTTAACTTGGTCAGCGGCATAGCAAGGATGCAGCACTCGTGTGAAGTACTCTTTACAAAATAACCATGAAGGGATGAGGGAGGGGACGGGGGCATGGAACAGGCACCTTCTGAAAACAGCATCTGACATTTGTTCTCGGTCTTTGAATGCTGTGCAAATGTGACGAGATAAGAATAAGATTTACAGGCCTGTTTACAAAAATGGAGTGAGAATGCTCTACAAATGAAAAGGGAAGCTTTGCACGTCTAAGAAGCGGCTGGGTTTGCTGTAAACGCTTAGATGAATAATTATGCTAACTTTACTGATTATTAGCACAGTGAAACTCGTAGGAGGCACTGGCAAAATGAACCCCAAGCACACACTAATTTTACGAAGTAAAAGACGAGGAATACACAAAAAAAGCCAACGTCAAACTTGAGCATGAAACAAAGGAAAAAATAGTCCCCCAAAAAGAACACTTAAACACAGAAGCGTAAAGATACCAGTAATTGGGGAGAGCATCATGGGAGGGAGCAAAACACAAAAGGAGGGACAAAGAGGAAGGAGTACCCACTAGCAAGGAAGCATATTTGAAGGACAATCGAAGGGACGAATAAAAAGGCAATGGGCGGGCGGTAAGCCCACAGAGTGGATACAGCATGTCTCGAAGAGATAGCGCATGTGCTGCCTAGGCTTGACTTAAAAAATCTTGCTTAGGCTGGTGCCGATGTCCTGTGGTGTTTTCACATCTCTTAATGGACATCGGCATAGTCAGACTGGCCATACCGGACATTGGGCGTTTCCCCGGGAGGCTGGAATGGTTGGGGTCGGTTTTGAGATGGTGGGGCCCTTTTTTTTTTTTACTGGGGGCCGGTTTTGAAGCAGTGCTGCAATATCGGCCCTCAGTAACAAAAGCAGCAGTTTTTCACACTTGCAGGTCAACCCCGGGGACTGGTCTGACAAATTTGCCAGAGCTGCTTAGTGTTCCCAGTATGGTCCTGGACATCAGCAGTTAAATGTCTATGAAAATGAGCTGGAAATCCACTGTTTACAGTGGTTTTCGGTTTGTTTTCCATGCTACGGTGTGTTATCGGCTCCTCCCCGGGTGACTCTCCAAAGGGAGCCAATATCATGTGTCATACGGTGGCACCATGTGAGTTGGCAGGTCTGTAGTTACACAGGCACCCCCACAAGAAACGACCACCAGTAGTCATTGCTAACAAAGTTGCAGATCAAGAGGCAGATGCAACGTACACAAATACCAGACTTCATAATTGTCGTTCGAGGGTATGAACTATGGGCTGATGCCATTCAGGAAAATCAAATAATGCTGCGCAAAAGAAAAAGTGAGATAGCTGAAGATTCTTTGAATCACGCAACATGATAGAATGGAAAAAGACCATGGATCGCCAATTCACAAGGGTACAAAAACAAGAGGTTGTATAAGCTGAACAGAAGAACAAGGTACGCACAGCTATAAATTAGATGAGCGCAGGTAAGTTAGGATCAACTCGCTATGTCTCATGTACCGAGAGATGGGTCTGTGTCATGCAGTATCAGACTGACATAAAGAGCAATCAGGGAGTGGTCTAAGAGGAGAGAATGCAGGGTGGTTTTTTGGCTGTTTTTGGGCCTGTTTTATGCTCCAGTGGGCCTGTTTTTACTGTTGATTTCCCTGAATTGCCAGAAACATTGCCAGCAGCAAGCAGAATGCATACAGTCTCCCCCATGTTGCAAAACATGTATACAGCGTGTCTTTACAAGCTCAAAACTGTCCCGCTTTGCAATTGTGGGCCACTTTTTTAGCTATTTGATTCACTGATGGGAGCCACTTTTATTTTCTGTTCTAGTCCTACCCTGGTGTCACATACACAGCATTCAACACAATTATTTGTGCATGTTCAACAGTATGAACGCAGAAACGTTACCAACCAAAGTCATGTTTAGCGGAAGGGTGTTGCACAACAAAGTTATGTAATGTAGTGGAAGGGGGCTCTGTCCGAACCTTACAGGAATATGCACACACCAAGGACTCCCCAGTCAAAGATTGTGACATGCAAGAAGGAAGGAGCTAGGCGTGACCTCATAAATATGCTGCTACAGGAACCCGTGCAACAATTGTTATATTTAATGGCACAGCTCTGAATATAGTACATGTTAGAAGTGAGCAAGGTAGGAAATACATAAGGAGAACTGAACCAGAGGCGAGGTACAGGTCTGGTTTGGCTCTAGGAGCCAGATTACAAGCCGAGCCATCAAAGGATTTGGCTTATAAATAATAGAGCAAACATAATGAAAAGGTGGTCTCAGATTAGATGCTCAATTAAAATGAGGCACAGTGAAGTGACTTGTTTTAGATCACACAATTTGGTCAAGTGGGAAACCTGGTCTATAAACCCAGGTTTGCGAGTCGGTATTAGGAAGGGCCGTGTTAAGGACGTTCCTTCCTAATAGCAAGTCGCAGCGGGATGTATGAATGTTTTGTGACTGGAATGCGGTCGCAAAACATTTGCATTTTATCACCAACTTAAAGTTGGTGGTAACCTATTTGCAAATGGGAAGGGGTCTTTTGAAAATGTGGGCATAAACATTTTTTAAGAGCAGGTAGTGGTCCCATGGACCACTGCCTACTCTTAAAAAAGGAAAAGAAAACTTTTCATTTTTGTTTTTGAAATGTATCCCTTTTTCCTTTCTGGAAAATGGGCTGCATTACAAAAAGAATTGCTTTATTGAAAAAGCAATCACAGACATGGTGGTCTGCTGACCCCAGCAGGCCACCATCCCTGTGATTTTGGCCATTCCTACTGGGTCGCAAATTGTGATGGGCCTCATGAATACTGATGAGGCAGGTCCATTTGCGACCCACTGGGAATTGCAAACAATGTCAAACACACTGTTGTGCATCGCATTTTGCGACTTTCTAATTGAGAGCCACAAAAAGTCGCATTTAGGAACTCGCAAAATGTAGCGATCGTACATGTGGTCTTTAGTCTTGTAAGAGTGATATAGGGAGGGAATAAAAGGCAGTGCCTCAGATACTTGGCTTTGTTCCATTTTTGCTCAGCAGTCCTCAAGGAACAAGAGCCAAACCACAGCCAGACATTCAACCCAAGTCAGGGTCAGGCCTTGCTTTGCTTGGCACCAACCTCTAGTACATGTCCCTAGTGACGCAATACATGCAGTGTTTTACATTTTCTCATCCTCTTGCAGAGAGAACTTCCTCTCAACCGCACAACAGACCAGACACTGAGGAAAGAGAATCAGCCTGACACAGACATTAATAGGTGTGCTGCATGCCACCTGACATATCATCCCACTGCGAAATCCATACACTAATGTTTGGGTAGTCCAATGACATCACTTAAATGTTTCGCACAACGCACAACAACCATGATGAGCAATACAGAAGATGTACTTACATTTAGGGACTGTGTTTATGGCCATGGGAAAATATCCCAGATGTGTAGGTGCATCCTGGGAGTAAATTCCAAACATCCTCTAGCTAAGGATACAACCTATGGTTTAATTGAGCTCAACATTCACCACAGCTGGAAAGTTAGAGGTAGGACATTTTATAGTTCAGAGGCATGGATGGAAAAGACCCTACCACCTAGGCAATTTTTAAACTTTAAGATAGAAAGCAAGCTGAGAGGCGCTGATCTTAGTGCGCTCCGGGACTGGTAAAAATCTTGTTTTTAAAAATCAAGAGGCCTGTCACTACATATAGTGCTTTATTTGAATTGTTTCATTCAAGTACCCTACAAAGTGAACTCACAGCAAGAGATACCTTATCTCAGATCACAAGAAAGAGTATCGCTTGGAGACCTACAGTGTGTACGTTTTGTAGGGTTTGAAGGCCTTATTGACATACACCCTGGTATGTGCCACTGGAACAATCCAGTCTGTAAAACACCAATGTCATCAAAGCTGGACTTTGTTGTAGAGAGGGATAAGATGTAGGATATCCTAATGGGTCTGAGTATTAAACCAGCTTTAGCTACCCTTGAGGTATTTGGTGCCACTGTAGTACTGGAATCTCCGAGAAAATTAATTTTTGAGTAAGATATGGGTCTTTATTTATAGTTTTCCAGATCAGGATCCCAGCCACAAACCAGCA
This sequence comes from Calotriton arnoldi, assembly GCA_963921515.1. Taxonomy (NCBI): domain Eukaryota; kingdom Metazoa; phylum Chordata; class Amphibia; order Caudata; family Salamandridae; genus Calotriton; species Calotriton arnoldi. Next base: position 919,258 of record CAWUFW010002561.1, on the reverse strand, counting down.
GGACTCACACCCTAACAAAAGACTTCATTTAGAGGTGAGGGAACCATTAGGTTTCCAATGGAAGGGTCTCCAATGACTCCACGTTTGGAAACCTATATCCTAGCAGCCCATCTGCCACAGGGCTGGAGGCTCAATGTACCTGAGAGCCTACAGCAGACCTTCTAATCCATATTTTTTTTGCCTGGGACCAGATTGTGAGACATGGTAGACCTGGGCAGGAAAAATTATGAATGGCCCCCACACACAGGGAAAAACCCCCATAGCAACTTGGGGCTTGTTTCTGAAATACAAAAAAGAAAATGCTGACTGGCTGCCATGATGCTGCAGCGGCTGGCCGGCACTCTAGTTTAGGAAAAAGTGTTCTTGTCACACCTGCTGGAAGTGCTTTCCCAAAATGATCGCTGCTAAGCCAGAAGGTTCCTTAGATTGGGCATGTGCTCCTCCCGGGCCCCAGATAAAAGAAGAGAAAAGTCCTTGCACTTTCCTAAACCAAATTTTTGAAAATTCTAGTGGTATAGAATCAAATAGGAATGTGAACTTAGGAAGAATTGACATTTTGAGGAGGTTAGATCTACCCAAGATGGAAAGTGGAAGGGACTCCCATGCCTGTAGCTGTTGTCTCACGCTAACAGTTATTTTATCAAAATTTACCTGTGCTATCTTATCTATGTTGTTTACTATTTGAACCCCTAGATATCTTATTTGATGTTTTAAAAGGTCACTCTTATAGTGACTATTCCATGTCATTAACTCTGTCTTCTGCTGATTAATTGAGTAGCCGGATACCCTCCCAAAATTCTCCAGATGCTTCCAAATCTCAGGAAGTGAGCGCTCAAGGTCCCCAGTCAAAATCATAAGGTCATCGGCGTACAGGCCTAACTTCTTTTCCCAGCCATCACATTTAAAAGAGAAGATGCCCTGACAAGATCTAAGTTTGCATGCTAAGGGTTCGATATACATATTGAACAGGAGGGGCGAAAGGGGACATCCTTGTCTAGTGCCTCTAGAAATTTTTATTTGTTTTGTTAAGTTGCCATTAACCAAAACCCTGGCAGAAGGATCTTTATAGAGGGCCCTCACTGCTGCTAAATAAGTTTCTCCTAAGTTAAAACGTTGGATCACTTGAAGTAAATAGGGCCAATTGACCCTATCAAAGGCCTTTGCAGCATCAAAAGTCATAATTGCCAAAGGAGTCTCATATAAATTCGCGAGATCAATTGCGCCAATTAAATCATGGGTTAGTTCATGAAGCTGCCTCCCCTTCATGAATCCCTTCTGATCAGGATGAATTATAAACCCTGCTACCTTAACTAATCTTTTTGTTAGGATCTGAGTATAAATTTTATAATCACTGTTCAAAAGAGAAATAGGTCTGTATGATTCGCAAGCCCGTGGATTTTTGTTTGGTTTCAGGATAATGGTAATAGTAGCTTCATTCCAAGACTGGGGGAGATCCTGGGCAGATACAAAAGCTGAATTAAAAAGTTGGAGCAAAATTGGAGCTAACTCTTCTATGAGAATATTATATAATTCATTCGGGATGGCATCAGGACCAGCGGCTTTTCCTTTCTTCAAAGTTTTAATAATATATAAAACTTCTTCTATAGTAATTGGATTGCTCAAATTATCTCTATCAAGGTCAGAGAGTATGGGGAAATGCAAGCCTGTGAAGAAGTTTTCAATAAGTTCTTTACTCGGGGTTAAATCTTCCGTATAAAGATCTTGGAAAAAAAGAGCGAATGCCTCCTCAATCTCTGTATCCTCTGTAATAATTCTACCAGATATTGGGCACTTAATATCTTTCACTAAATTTCTGGAATGGTCTGTCTTAGCTTTCCAAGCAAGAAATTTACCGCACCCCTCTCCATATTCATGGTGAGATAATTTACTTGCTTCCCATTTCCTTTTAATTATTGCCTCTAGATATACCACTAGCTCATTTTTGGCTATGGAAAGTTTTTGTATATTATTTACATCATTCGGGGCATGTTCTAACAGTGCCTGATTTAAGTGTATAGTTGCCTCTAATGCTTTAATTTCCTCCCTAATTTTTTATTTTGGGCTATTGATAAAGATGTAAGTAGGCCTCTCAGGAAAGCCTTATATGTATCCCAGACTATGTGAGGAGGTGCAGAGTTTGTATTAAATAAGAAGAATTCATTTGTATCTTTTTTAACTTGTCAATAATTGATGGTTCAAAAAGTATAGAACGATTTAATGTCCATCTACGTGGAGGGTAGCTCTTTGGTAGAACAATTTCCAAAAAAACAGCTGAATGATCTGATAAATGTTCTGGGAAGTGAATAATTTTTACCACATTTTTACTGGTGGTATGATCAACCAAAAAAATCTATTCTTGATCTATGACCACATTTTTTATTGTTGAAAGTAAACTTTCCCCTAGTGCCCGTGAGTCAAATCTCTTCATTCCCCATATGTCTTGAAGATTCATATCTGACATCAATTGTTTCAGGATTTTTCGTGTGCTTTGTGTGGCCCCAGCAGCTCTTTTAGACGTAGAGTCATACCTTGGATCCAACACTACATTGAAATCCCCTCCCATTATAATGGGATCATTTACGTCAATTAAATGGAGAAACAAGAATTGTAAGTGAGTCGGATCGTCCAGATTAGGGCCGTAGTATCCCACAAAAGTAAACCACGAGCTGTTAATTTTTGCCCTATCAATTGTCCATCTTCCATGCGGATCTACTATAGCCTTTCCTAAGATTACTTGTAAAGTTTTTTTTTAAATAATAGCCACTCCTTTCGTGGGAACAGTCTGTGTTGTGTAGACACAATGTTCTATCCATTTTTGATTTTGGAGAATCCCCACCCAATCTTCTTTACAGAGATGTGATTCCTGTATAATCATCACATCATATTTCCCAAGACGCAGATATTCTAGAATTTTCTTCTTCTTGGAGAAAACCTAAGCCCATTCACATTCCAGGATAGAATGTTCAAATTTTTTAATCTACCCGAATCTGTCATGGGAAAATGAATTGTTTAAAAATACTTCTTATTACTCTCTTCAAAAAAACTTTGACTTCAGTAATTTCTTTCATAGATGAGGACCTTTTTTTATCTTTTTTCTCCCTCATGCTCCCCCACCCTGTGCCTAAAAACAACCCCTGTGTTTTGTATTTTTTATTTTTATTTTTCGAACCACCCAACCCTACCCACCCTGGGGAACCCTCCCTCAATTCTTGAGGTATTCTGGAGTACCTCCATTCGGACTCTCTCTCTCTCTTTCTGGGCGGATATATAGAAAAGAAACCAATTTCAGTTGGATGTGCCTTTAATTTGTTCAATCCAGGCGTTGACTTCAGCAGGATCCCTAAAGTTATACATATTGTTTTTCCACATCACCTTTAGGGAGGCGGGGAATTGGAGTTTTGCGGTTGCACCCATACTCTTCAACTCTTGTATAAATTTTCCCAACTCCCACTGCCTATCCTGTGTGGTGCGTGAAATATCGGATCTAATCCGAAAGGACCAGTCTCCTTTATTATAAACTCCTTTTTAAGGCCCTCCACCAAGATTTTTTCTTTTACTTTATAGGTTTTAAAATTTACTAGAATTTTCCTAGGAGTTTTTTTCCGGATCTTTTGGTAAAGGGGTCTCGATGTACTCTTTGAACATCATTTTCCAAGAACTGTATATCAAGTTCTGGATTTAACTCATTAAGGAGATTAATAACAAAGGATCTTATATCTCCCCCTCGAGATCTTCTGGAATATTCAGAATCCTAATATTATTTCTTCTTGCATTGTTTTCTAAACTTTCAAGCTTGTCAGTCAATACTCTTTCTTTTTGATTTAATTTCAAGACTTCTGATGTATTTTTTCCACTTGTTTTGAGAGGTCTTCTACTGCTGCTTCCACTACTTCCACTCTTCCCATAATATCATTTATTTTAAGTTCGAGAGTTTCGCATACCCCTTGGATCCTATGCTGATTACTCTCCGATACAGCAAATTTTTCTCTCATTTCGACTATTAGGGTGGATAACAAGGATTCTGTGGAAGACTGCTTCAGAAGACTAGTATCTGTGTCTTGACTCTTCAAAACCTCTTCCTGCACCTCTTCCTGCACGGGTGGTAAACTCTGTATAGTATCTAGACCAGGGTTTAATGTTTCCTGAGCCGGAGCATTAACCGTTAAGCCTGATAAAGGTGCAAGCTCAGATTCTGTTAGAGGGGAGAATCTATTGTCCAATAATATGGGGTCATTTCTGGACTCCATTACTCCTATGTTTGTTAGTCTATTTATGGGATCACCGGGATTACCTTGGGGCTTATAGATGGAATTTATACTATTCTCTAGAGTTGCGGTAGTGTAGACAGCAACATTTTGTGGCTGTACCTGTGCTTGCACCTTGAAATATGTGCGAAGAGAGGGAGTAATACGTGAACTGGTCGATTTTGTTGATTTTATTTGTTTATTTTTAGCAACTTTCTTCCCTTCTGTTGATTGTGATTTTTCCACTAACAACTTTTTCTTTTGAAGTATAGAACCAGGTATTAAGGGGCAAAAAGTTGTCGTCTTTTGATGCGGAAATAAAGTTGGAAGAGTAGTTTCTACAGATGAAACTTCCGCGGGGGACAAATCCTGTTCCCAAAGGCCCCTACTTCTGAAAGTATATCTATTTGGCTTAAGATTTTCTAAATCCCCCAGATTTCCCGAGGGCTGCGGCTCTTTAAGATTACTTTCCCTCCCTGCCCCCTTTTTCTTCCCTCTTGTCGGGGTCATTGAGGGTAGCCTTATTTTACCTTCGTTTTTCCCAGTGCTGCTTCTCTGCTCCCTCTCCCGTTCTGCATCTGGTCCGGAAACAGCGGAGGTTGGAAGAAAGCTTCTGTTTCCCCGAAAGCTAATCCTCGCAGCTGCTAACCGGCCTCTGGCGACCCGTAGTGCAGCCTCCGCCCAGTTCCCGCCTCTCGGCGGTCCCACTACTACCGCTGCCACCGCGGCTCTCAGCTAGTGTTCCTACACCGGCCGCAGACGAAAGCACCAGAAAAAAGCGGAAAAGCGAAGGAAATCAACCAACATGAACCCCCGTCACATTTCTCCCGCAACTGCAACCGGCAGTCAGAAAACCATCGATCAACAATGGCTACATCCTAAGAGACCATAGGTAACCGCCCAGAATGCCGAGAGAGTCCGCGGCCGCTCTAACTAGCGACCGCCATGTTCCCCGCTTGCTCCCTCTCTTTCTCTTCTTTTATCTGGGGCAGAAAAAAACCAAGAATCTCTCAAAGGAAGCTCAGAAGGAAAAAAATCCATGGAGGTATTGTTGCCCCGGACCTCTACATATATTACTGTGCTTTCCACTTGAAAAATTCACGCCAACTTCTAAAGGATACCTCGGCTTTCTCACCACTCTTTAAGGCTTTAACGATGACTAATAGGAGCCAAGCAGATTTTTTTCTTTTAAAGTTTGGGCATCCCAAATTTTTTTTAAAAGTTAGACTGAAGATTCTCTTAGCCGCCACTAGAGTTTGGTCGCAGATAAGGGTAATGTTGCATATACCTTACTATAATGATGAAACACCATTATGGGATTCCCCAGGCACTCCAACATGTCTATTGGACGCACTTGCACTCCCGCTTCGTAAATCAAAGATACTTAAGTGGGGGCAATTAATTGTGGACAATGAGCTGATTCCTTGGCAATGCCTTTCCGACTTATCAAACAATTCGGTTTCGAAATTTAAATACTATCAGATTTTGAGTTGGAAAAAATCATTAGGAAAAGAGATGGAGGGAAATAGAGATCTGGTGCACAGGATATCCACAAGATCTACAACGCGGAAAGAGGTAGCAGCATGGTACTGGTTGATAATAGAGACTGAGGAGGATACTCGGAACCCATTTACAGAAAGTTGGAAGAAGGACCTGCCGGACGAGGATCTCGAAACGTTGGGGCAAGTATCTCTGTCTATACTATGGTCATATGTGAAAGCTGCGCCCTTAAAGAGAAATCATCTTTTCACTATCCATAAAGCATACTGGACGCCGCTGAAACTGTCAAAGATGGGGAATGGTGTGACAAAGAAGTGCCCGAAATGTGATGAGAACAACGTGAATGAGCTACATATGTTCTGGCAGTGTCCTTCAATCCAGGCTTTTTGGAATCATGTGGGTAAGATTATTTCCGATATTATGGGTAGAGAAATCGAGTTAACTGGTACCTCAGTTATTTTTGGGGTGATCCCAGGTGGTTTAGAAAACCCCACTTTTTCTAAAAATCAGAAGGTGCTTTTTTTTGTTTTAATACTTCTGGCCCGAAGGGAGATTTGTATAAAATGGATTCTCCCCTTTCCCCCTATTAAAATTGAATGGATTGGTTCAGTACAGAAAATTGCCCAACTTGACCGTGCAAATAAGCGGGTTAAAAAAACAAAATTTTGGGATATATGGGATAACTGGTTTTGATCTATATTTCTGGTCTGCCTTAGAACACTACTTGCATCACCCTCTTTTATAGGTTTTAACTTACTGGCATTTTGTTTAGAAGGGTTATGTAAGAAATATAATTTAAGAATTTCAATGGTCCAATGATTTCAAACTTGCTCTACTGGCCGTCATGATGGTGGCCTGGTTAAGCCAGACCACACCGGCTAGTAAAAGTATAGAGGCCACGGTCAATACAGTGAGGCTTTACAGATAATAAACCCCGGGGGTAAAATTTACCCATCCTCCGATATGGTGTGACCGGGTGTCTTTCTGCTTCTTATTGTTTTGACTGGCTTTATCTTCTTTGAAATCAGAGCAATCTTTCGTAAAATGAGGACTAAAAAAAAAAAAATGTGCTCCTCCCGGGGGCATGCAGAGGCCAGAGCCTCAGCTGCATTGGTGGGCTGCATGGCTGCCCACCCAACTCACAATGCTCATCGGTGCAGGTGATGACTAAAGGGCTTTCCGTGTAAATATTCACCAGCTCACTCACACTATGCATAATGCTAACAGGGTGTACAAACAGGCAAAATCAGAGAGGTCTGGATCCCGGAAGCACAGGCCAATGGGGACTCATCAGGGAAGACCCTGAGGCCAATGGGGACATGCCTAGTGGCGGCTGCTGCAAACGAGGCCAGAAAAGGCAGTGATAGGCTATGCATACCGGGTCAATTATGCTGCAAATGCAAAGGATGCTTAGTGTTATTGGACACAGAAAACATGAGTTGAGTAGCCATCATGAGTACACAGAAGAGAGCACTTTGCTGGAGTTGGCAGTATGCACCACTCCCATATATTAATACTTATTTAATTATTTATTTAACTTTTTTTTTTTATAGTGCACGAGCACACAGAGGTATCGGGGTGTGTTGCACATGACTTATACTCAAAGCATTTAATAATGCAGTGGAAAATGAAAAAAAACAGTAATATGAAGGACAGAGAACATGTGACTGTTTTATATGAAGCTTAATACACTCCGTACCATTATAGCAGTATTAAGGAGAAAAATCAGCAGTCTGCAGTATTGAAAGAGAACACGCATAGTAGTGTCTGCTAAAAAACAAGTCCTGGTCTAGATAGTGGTCCATGAGATGTACTGGAGGCATGAGGATGTCTTATCATTGGCAGGCACATCCCCTGGACAGCAACCAGTATAGCACAATCCAACTGCTGCTGGGTCTCTAGACATTACCAATACTCTGACAACGAGGATGATAAAGAGGAACAGATAGATTCTGTCAGCAGGTCCTTCCTCAACCTACCAGTGTCTGTTGTGCTTCTTGCGATGGTTGTGTGCATTCCTCAGTGCCGAGGGTAAGCATGCATCTCCCCGAACTCTATGCATGCCATGCTGCAGGAGGTGTGTGGTCTTCCAATGGCATGGCCGAGGATACCATGATCCTTGTGTGGTTTCATCAGCAGGGCTACTGCAGTAGCCATGTGCCCGATAGCTGCAGCTACAAGACCTCAGTGGGATCCCACTTCTCCATGCATTCATATAAGCGCTCACAGGTCATTGGCAGTTTTGGGTGGTGTATTGTAGCAGTTGCAGAATTGCCTTTTGCCTCAGTAGGTGCGGAGGTGGTTCTGGCTGAGGGTACCTGTGGCTGTCCAGGAGTGGGAGAAATGTACTGATGCCCATATTGTGCAGCATGAGATACACACTGCGTTTATCTCTCGCATACCTCCTACTCCAAAGGCTGTCTTGAAGGTGCATAGTGGCCGCTTGTACATCCTGTAATATCTCCTCTGTTCACTTTAACAACTTCCAATATTGGTACCTGCTGTGCTCCACCGAAGAGCTCACTAAGAGCAAAACATGTGTCTGGGGCTAAGAAATTGAAAGATTTGAAGAAATGAATAGCTATCAAGCTTTGCTTCACTGGAAGAACTACAACTTTGAAAAAGATGGACCACATTCACCAGAATGCACTGAGAGGGCTACTGAGTCATGTTTCACTTGAAACCCACAGATGAAGGCTACTGGTTAATGCCAGTCCAGTTTTGAGTGCTGCCAAATGGAGGTTTTTGCTTCTTGCATAAAATGGTTGCCTGGGCCAATGGCTGTACACAAGAGGGAGATGACTCTTGCAGTAACATGCTGTTTGATGAACAGTTAAGCTGCAAACAATTTTGGCACTCAGTTCCTGCTGTGCTCCGCCAATGTGACCATGAAGAGCGAAACATGTGTCTGGGGCTAAGAAAATGAAAGATTTGAAGAAATGAAAAGTAATCCAATTTTGCTTCACTATATGAACTACAACTTTGCAAAAGATGAACTACATTGACCAGAATTCACTGGGAGGGCTACTAAGTTGTGCTTCACTTGAAACACTCAGCTGAAGCCTATTGGTGAGTGCCAGTCCTGTTTTGAGTGCCGCCAAATAAAAGTTTCTTCTTATTACCAGCCATGTGACTAATGAATATCTACTGTCACCTGTTACAGGAGCATGACGCCATGAGCGCAGACAGTTTTGTGAGCTTGTGCAATTTTTGGGCCTGTGCATGCAAGTGTTGTGTTGTAAGTCTTTCTTGCCTTTTGGACTGGTGCATTATGAGAAGTTACAGGGCATGCATCATAGAGTTTGGGAGACCCTGTGAGTTGCTAGATTTCATTGAAAAGGAGTGGCTTTGAAATGCCAAGTTTGTCTCTGGCGACTCTCTGGAGGGAACCTGTAGCATAATATATGAATGGGAATTATTTAGTCTCAGGAAACATGGCCACATGTGTCCTCTTTTCACTGTTGATGTGATTTTTGATCAAGACCAGGTACAAGGCGCACAAACTCAGAATGCAGAATTGCTGTTCGCAAAAGCTTTGACAGTGAGAGCTGCATAGTTGGCACAGAGCAGGTAATCCCGAATTGGGTCCCATGCTCCTATTTCAACCCTATTCAGTATTTCTGTGAGTGTAAGAATGAGGCTCTTTCCATTCCATTTTTATAAAAATTTGTGTATGTGTTTATGGCAATTTATTGGCTGGAATCGGGCTTAACTTGAGCCAGTGGCTTCAGGTGGGGCCTACCAGCATCACTTTTGTGGCCCGGCACTTATTTTTTACCAACAGACTTTGATCCAGATCATGAGAGAGAAAAGCACAAAAATGGGGAAGAAGGAGGACGAGAAGGACAGATAAAATAGTGACTAAGGGAGAAAGCAGGGATTTAAAAAACACATACAAGCCTGTGATAAGGAGGCCAGGAGTGTCTGATGGTGGATTAAAGAGGCACGAGGTGGAATCAAGACTACGTAGCCTTGGGACAAAACTTTGGGCCCAGCCCTTATTCTTTTAAAAATTAAACACTGCCTTAGGGTAGTGTTCAACATCAATGATGAGAGTGGTGCAGCGAATGTAGCAGAATTCACCTTATTTAGTATCCCACCCCCTGTGGTGATCAATGTACAATCGGTTTACTCAGGATCAGGAACGGACTGGGAAACCAAAAGCAGTCCTGGCAAAAATGCAGAACCAGCCCCTCCCTTCCTCTCCTCGCCCGCTCTCTCTGTTTGATCCATCTATTCTCTTACTCTCTACCTACCCCCTCCCTCCTTCTCTTGAAGTCCCTCTATATCTGCTGCAATTCACCTTGGGGAGCTGGGGAAGTACCAGAGGCACCGGGGACGGCCCTGAATGTTCAAAACTAGCCTCCTAGATTTCCAGCCCACTGGGGAAATGCCCAGTGGAATAAAAGGCCTGTCCGGCCCTGGTCAGGATGATCATGGCTGTGCTCTTAGGGCCTAATGTAGCAAAAGGCAGAGACGGTTTAAGGCATGGGCAAAGTGGGCTCTGGCCCAGGGTCCCAGCCTTTCAAGGGGCCCCCTGATAGAGACAGCTCTGTTCTTGCCCTGATGACCTTGAATAATTCTTAAACATATTGTTTTAAATAACGGTTTTCTTTTACTTAGGTTTTATGTGATTGATGTGTGAGAGTCTATTACAGACGTTTTGCAGAAAAATGTGGGGTTTTTTCATGCAACATTCATAAAAAGTTTCTTTTAGATCAAAACAAGACCTCACATAAGAGAAATGGGAGGATGTCACAGACATTATCTGCAGTAAAATTAGTGAGATGCTGCTGTGTTACAAAACTGAAAACACACACCACTATCCTTGAAAGTTAGATGTAAATAAATTTAGAATTTGGACCAGAGGGCCTGAGTACCACCAGTAACCTGGCTAAAGAGGGTATGAAAGAGCTGAAATTGAATCATAAACTCAAAGCTGTTCTGAACAGGGGCCCCCAAAATAGGTTTGGCCCAGGGCCCCCAAAATCCTTAAGATGTCCCTGGCAAAAGGTTTTTTCCCATTTGTGTCAATGCAAAAATCTGAAAGCGCATATGGGCGTCAGTTTCTTTCCTTCCACTTGGCGATTCTTAAGATGAAGATTCTCAGAATTCCAAGCGTGACGGAAGCATTCCAACTTGGAATGACTGATAACCTTCTGGTGACCCGTAAGCTGCACACTCAACGCTCTTATCACTTAGACAGCAGGTTATATATAATATGTCCAAGTCCTCTGTCAACTCTGGATGTCACGCCTGAAACAAATCAAGTTACCCAAAAATACACACAAGTTGAATAGAAGTGCTGATACATTGCAGGTCGGTGTTTTCGTGCTTGGATTGAGTGACATGTCAATCAAGGTGTGACAGGTGAAAATACAAATGCCGCTCTTTTGTGAGACTGTGCGCGCAAAAATTCCCTTGCTGACTGAATGCTTCTCCTGCTGAAAAGACAGACATATTTTTGTCCCAATAGCATTGTTCATATTTGTTGCCATAGAACTAACTCCAGAAACATTACAAATCAAGTATTACTTGAAGGTTGGGACTGTAACATGGAGTATTTCCACGAGGAATGGTGAAGAAGGCCGTTAGAAAAGTCCAGTCATGTTGACAAGGTGTGCATATTTCTTCTCAGCACTTTTCCTCCACTCCATGCTCCCTCACCACCAGGGCCGGACTGGCTGTAGCGGGCATCGGGCATTTCCCCGGTGGGCCTGAGGGGTGTGGGCCAGTTTTGTACCCGTGGGGGACTGCTGCAATTTCGGCCCCCTGTAACAAAAGCGGGAGCGGTGCTTCTTGCTAGCCCCCGCCCCCCCTCGCTCCCAGGGCCGGTCGAGCAGCAATCTGCCATGGCTGGTTGCTGTTCCCGGTCCAGCCCTGCTCACCACAGACCCACCGCCAGAAGTAATGTATAACAGGAGTACTTCTAACCATGATGAATGCCTTGTACTGCATGAAGACCACCTAAATATACTCACACACATCCCTACACTGTGTAGCGTGCTGCCCATGTGGGCAAGTGTTTCGCTTCAGCGCCCCACGTAGGGGTAGAAAGCGCTATATAAATGCTCCAATGCAATACAATGCAATGCCTGTAGGGGTGTGGCTGTCATTACTACAGCGGGATGAGCGGCCCGCTGCTCCCAACTATGGCAGCACTTTACTGTCTAACAGGGGATCAGTAGGCACAGTTTCCTTGCTTGCATTAGGGCCCATGGCATTCTTGCTACACCACTGCACACCTGTATAACACATGAACGCGCTTAGGTGTTTGCAGTACTCTATGGCATGACCAGTTCCTCGTTTAAAGTTTCTCTTTGATCACTTTCTCTCATTTATTCCCAGGGCACTCATCTCCGGAAGGAAAGAGCCAACGTCTCATTCGGAACACTATTTCTTTGACTGACTCATACCACCTTTTATCCAAGCACTATATTACATAGCCCATGATAGCCAATGAACCAGCAGCGGAGTGTCTTTTAGCAGATTAAGCACTTTGGGTCAGATGTACAAAATAACTGGTTTCAAAAGCTGGTTGCACATTGCACTTCAACTTTTTGTGACCAGTGCCTTACTTTGTGAAGCGACCTATGTATTCATAGATAGGTTCACAAAATAAAAAAATCACAGTGGAGCGGGTCGCGGGAGTTGCAGAATGACCTGCATAATGAACATTTTAGGCAGGTCACAACATGCGACTCACTCCTATTGGCGGCAAAGACAGGCATAGGGCCTGCAAGGGTCAGGAGACCACCATGCGTGTCTTTACATTTCAAAATTGAAAGCTGTTTTTTAAGTACTCCAATTTCCTTAAAGGAAAGATGCTGCTTTAAAAAAAAAGTTTTCAATTTTGGCAAACCAGAGAAAGCCCAGACCACTGCCAATACCCTGAAGCTGACACCCAGTTCACAAAAGGAAAGGCGACTTCTTTCCTTGTGTGAATGTGCTAGCATCCAAACTTGGGAGTCTGTTATTTTTCAATAGTTGGCAACTGGAATTCTGGTAGCAACCTATCAATAACTAGGGTATGAATCGCAATATGGAAAGACGTCCACAACACATAAATTCCAAATTGTGATTTTTACTCCATTTCTAAACCCATTAACTGATTGAGATTTTTTTTATGAGTCGTTGAATGAATTTAGTAAACCCAAAAAAGCTTTTATCCATTGCAAAACATCTGATTTAGTGAATTGGAGGATTTGCAACCCTTAAAAAGTTTAGTACATCTGGACCTTTTTAAGTCTGGCTTGACAGCGCCGCTGTTGCCTGACTTTATGCAATCACCAGAAAAAGATCTTTCAGAGTACTATTGAGAGAGTGCTCAGGCTTCAGCCGCATGTTGGTTCCTCAGAGTAAAGGATTTGATTGGGTTATATTTGTGTGCTTCCACTAAAAAGACTGCTTGAATTGCACTTTTTGGCTTCTGGCAAAACTTATACTAAATACAGCAAGACTGAGTTGGGTAGGGTGGCAAGCCAATAATCACGGCCATAGGTCTGATCTGCTGATTATGAAATGCTACAATAAAGGCAGTAGGCCTGACATATGTATTGTGAAAAGTGTATGTTAACTGCAGCCCATTTAAGTGTGGATTGTTATGTCTCCGCATGGAAGCCTGCAGAGAAGGACCTTTTGTTAATGAAATCTCGCAGATTACTGTAGAAGGTAAGGGTTGAATTGCTCTGTGAGAATCCTTGTTAGGCCATTTTATTAGAAATAATATTTTGTTTAGCCAACTGTAATGTTGTATACCCTTGTAATTTTATGAATGTATACTTGATGGTTGTCTTGTGGGAAAGCTTATGCTCAAAACAGTAGGCCTGAGTTTCTTATGGTGACAGGCTTTAGGCCTGACTGCTGCACGGGGAAAGGTTATGCCCGATGCCGTAGGTCTGATCTGTTTACTATGAAAAATCATGACAAGGACAGTAAGAATGTGTTTGTTAAGATCTGTAGGCACCTTGTTATCATATTGTGTTACAGGCTATAGACACATAGTTTGTTACATGCAATCTCTCAGATTACTATAACAGGCAAGAGTTTTGGTACTGGCCACACACTCTGGCACACCCTGGGGATTTTCATTGTGAGAATTCTTGATAGGCCCTAAAGAGAGAGGTTGTACACTGATTTGCAAACTGTAATTGTGTGCATATTTGTAATTTTATAACTATATGCATGATGGTTGCTAGGCTATGTCCACTCCAGTAGGCATGCGTTGGTTATAGTGTCAAGCCAGTAAAGGGTACCCGCCTCATTGGTTAACTGGGAAAGGTTATGTCATACTCCTTGGGTATGGTGCATTTATAATGAAATATTATGACAACGCAAGTAGGCCTGACTTACTAATTGTGAAAAGTATGTGTGAAGGGCGATAGGCTTTTAAGGGTGGGTTGTTATTGGGCTGTGCAGTGCTAAAGCCTGAAGGTATGCAATAACAAAACTAAACATAGCAGCGCATGTCCATCTTGGCATCGTATTCTTCAAGGTGTATTGTTGTTTTAAAGTTCTGACATGGCCACCACATTTAGAACCAACATGTTGGCCATCTTGGAATGGTAAAACAATGATCCCCTACGGATAACAGCATTCCATAACGATTGCCTGATTGAGAGGAAGAGGCAGAGGACAGTGTTGTGAACCCCCTACCAAATTGAGAGTCATATCTGGAAAGATTTTCTTAGCTCCAACTGGAACTTGCTTATTGCATCCCCTTCAGAAAAAGGAAAACAGACAGGCGTTCTTCCTTGGACTATCAAAACCAAACCATGTTAGATTCCATCCCTAGAAGGGGGTGATATCCTACCCTATCTCTATTACAGGCAGAGATTCTGCACATGCTTGGTACCCAAATGGCATTCCACTGTGTGCAATGGCTAAAGCACATTGTATTGTATTCCAACATTTACATAGCACGTACTACCCTCATACGCTGAAGTGCTTGCCTACATGGCACGCAACTGCAAAAGTTACTCAAGAAAATCAATGTAAAGAAGTTTGCTAAGGTAAGTTGTATGAAAAGGAATCATGCATATTGCCATAGAAGGCAAGGGTTTTGATATTGGTGACCCACCTAAGCAAACCATGGGGATAGAAGATTTGCACTATGGTAATCATTACTAGGTTCTCTCGGGATTTATTTTATACTGTACGTTTTTACATATTTGTAATATTATTACAGTATACCCGATGGTTGCCTAGTGGGAAAGTTTATCACCAACACAATAGGTCTGAATTGGTTATGGTGACAACTAATGATAAAGGTTATGGCCTGATTGGTTATTACGAAAAATTATGATAAAGAAGTAGGCCTGACATATTGATTATAAAAAGCATATGTTAAAGTCACTAGGCTTTAAGGGTGGATTGCTATTACTCTGTATTTAAGTCTATAGGTAGGAATGTTGTTGCATGGAATTCCACAGATTTCTGTAGTAGGCAAGGGTTTTGATGTTGGTTACTCCTCTGACAAACCATGGCTTTAGAAGTTTGCACTGTGAGTATACTTATTAGCAGTGCTTAATTTGAGCCGGGGCTTTCCGGTGCTCAGCACCGGCACTTAATTGGTGTCCGGTGCTCGGCACCTAATTGTACACCATACTTAGAACAGTCCACCACAAGGTGGCGCTGTTCATCTAATTTAGAGATGAGCAGAACAACGGTAGTTTAGGACTACAATGGACATTAAAATTGCTAATACCTGCCTCCCCAGCTATTCCTTTAGCTTTGGGGACCTGGAATAATCGGAACTGTCGCATTTACATGTGAGAGAGATGGTTAGTAGTTGTTTTGGCAGCAATGACAAGGGCGATGGGTGGTGCAAGCTGCAGTGGCCTGGTCAGAGCCCTGGCATTTAATATTTTACAAATTAAGCAATGCTTATTAGAACCTCTTAGGAGAGATGATATGTTGCTTTGCCTATTGTATGCCTGTATACATTTGTCATTTTATGACTCTGTGCCTGATAGTTGCCTTGTGGGAATGCCTAAGCTCAATGCAGTAGGCCTGGGTTGGTGATGGTGACAAGCCAATGATAACATACATGAGCTTGATCGGTTCACTAGGAAAAGGCATTTCAGATGCCATAGGTCTGATCTGTTTATTATGAAAAGTTGCAACAAAGAGAGCAGGCCTGATTTATTTACTAGGTAACACATATGCTAAAGCCAATTGACCTTTTAAGGCTAGATTGTTTTAGCAAGATATATGGAAGATAAAACAATAGAAGTGGAAAAAAGAAAACATGCTGACGTAAAACCACAGCAGGCATGTGCTTGCAATAACAAATCTAAACATAGCAGCGCATATCCATCTTGGCATGGTATTCTTCAAAGTGTATTGTTGTTTTAAAGTTCTGACATGGCCACCACATTTAGAACCAACATGTTGGCCATCTTGGAATGGTAAAACAATGATCCCCTACGGATAACAGCATTCCATAACGATTGCCTGGTTGAGAGGAAGAGGCCATGCAGTGTCGTGATCCCCCTACCAAATTGAGAGTCACATCTGGAAAGATTTCCTTAGCTCAAAGGGGAACTTGCTTATTGCAAAAGGAAAAAAGATAGGTGTCCTTCATTGGACTGTCAAAACCAAACCTTGTTAGACTCCATTACAATAGGGGGCAGTATCTTACTATGTCTCTATTACACGCTGAGATTCTGTATGTGCTTGGTACCCAAATGGCAGTCCATTGTGTGCAATGGCTAAAGCACATTGTATTGTATTGTATTCCAACATTTATATGGCACTTACTACCCTCGTACGCTGACGTGCCTGCCTACATGGCGCACCATTACAAAAGTTACCCAAGAAAATCACTGTAGACAGATTTGTGAAAAGCTAATGATTACAATGTTTCAGACTGTATATATACCTCACAAATACCATATGTTTTACACATCCAGTGTAAGGATCATTTTCAATAAATTCGGTGGTGGTGGGTGTTTTGAGCTCCACCGCACCAAGTACCCTCAATCAGTCCACACGTGCCTATAACACTGACTGACAATTATCAGTACTAGATGGTTGCCTGAAAGGGCATTATAAAATATATGTTCATCACACCATTTGTTACTACTTTGGCTGCATCATGTATGTCAATGGTATACTATACATACTGCAACATATGCACTTTCAAATGAGGAAGAATACTAACAATAAATATGTAAATTTGTTTACGGCTTAGCACTTTACATGCTGAAAACAGATTTCAGGTATTAAGCCGTAAAAACCTGTACAGAAGACAAACAAGGATAAAGACAGCAAATAAACAGTAAGCATACGAAAACAAATCAGCGACAGGCTCGTGTTGCATGTATCCATATAAAGGCTATGGTTCCCTTCTTAGGGCCAGATTCCGATGCGGTTAGGAAAGCATTCCCACCTAGGCCCGATTACGATGCGGTTAGGAAGGCCCCCTAACGGCATCTGCTCCTTCCGAATCGGATCGGGAACGTGTCTTCCCGACCGAGGGCCAGATTACGATGCGGTTAGGAACATAGGCTCCTATAGAAGTCAATGGGAGTCCAACCAAATCGTATCTGGAAGCATCCGGATGCATCATACTCGGTCGGTCGGACTCTCCCGATCCGAGTAGGTCGGAAACCATTTCCAAACCGATTCGATCGGGAAGATTTCCTAACCGCATCAGAATCGGGCCCTTAATTGTAAAATGTGTATCCAAGGTGCTACGTCTTTAGAAATAGATGTCTGCACAAAAAAGGATGAGTGAAATATGCACCAATTTATTTTAACAATATTTTACGGTATTTTCGTACAGTGTATATTCATTTGCATAATTAGATGAAGGAATACAAAGCACACACACACTATTAAGTAAACTGACTTTCTAACACTCCTTTACAATTCGCTCTCAATGGATGTTCAAAACCTGACAAGTTTTTTATCACTGTGCAAAGTGCAATGAGTCTTATTTTAAAACGTCCCAACATGAGTACTAGTAGCTAAGCATAGGATCAGAATTCACCCGATGACACATGATCAAAAAACATCACCCATAAAACAAAAATAGCCAAAAATAAGCATTGGCAAAGCTTATCAGTGGCCCCAGTAATAACCAGGCAGAGAGCTACTGATTTTGCCAATGCCTGTTTGATTTGGCATCAAGCGAAATATAAAATACATCCAAAATGACCTCTAGTGCATCCTATACATGCACACACATTTACTGTTACTTTATCACAAATACCATCCCACGATGGACGCTGGCTCATCAGCACACCCTGGAATAGTTTTTGTTGTAAAGGAAAAGCATTCCAAGATGGCTGCCTGTGTGTCTGCATGTGCGCTGACACGACAGTGGCCAACTAAAAACATATTTTGCTCCAATGTATTATTAATTTACCATTTCAAGATAGCCGACAGCATTTTTGAATGGTAAATTAAGAAATAATGTAAACAGATTGGATGCTGTGCAATTAAATAGAAGCAAGTAGGTCAGTGGCATTGTGCAGCGACCTGTCCGTGGCAAAAATAATTTTAAAAATCAACAACAAAGAGGTTTATGTGATAATAGGATGAGCCCAGAAGGCCAGTGAGCAGAGAGAGAGTGGGAGCGAGCGAGGAAAGCCATGTGCTTCCAGTACTTACTAAAACTGATATAAATTATGGTAAAAATGCTCTGGGTAGGACAAGCCCATGAAAAGAGAAGAAAGCGGTTGAATAAGGAACAGGGAACTCCGACAGGAAAACTATTGAATTATGAGCAATGGGCTGACCCAAAGCCAACTAAATATTATAATGCTGTCTGACCGCAATAAGTGCAGCACCCACATTTCAAATATCAAAAAAAGAATATAAAATCATCAAAAACAATATCAAGTCTAAAACAACTAAAAACTAATGAATTTCAAATTGATAGCATCGAAAATAGAATGAACTATCACATCATTAAACTTTAAAATTGAATAAAGTTTAAAATAATAAGAGCAAATTTACAAAAAAAGGGAACACCACAATGACACAAATACAGTCAGCCACGAAATGTGCATCTGCAAAACAGTACCCAGAGATGTGTCTTACTGCATTGTGAAGGAACAAGGTACACAAGATGTAGTTCCCCCTCCATTTGAAAAAGTGTTTGCAAAGGAAAGTATAAGAAAAAAACTGAGCCAATGGTGGAACAATAATTCATTCTACAAAAATAAAGTTTTCACACACCACAGAAAAATAAAAAATATGAAAATCACAAAACATCTTCGAAAGAATGAAGCACGATTAACAAATATGCATAAATGTAATCTTCAAATGTTCAAAATTAATATTGGATCTAGACTGAAGAAGATAGTTCACCCTAAAAGGACATTGTTTATGTCTGACCAGTAGAAGGGGTACCTTTGTATGTCATTGAAGGACATTGCAGTTTGTGTTACAGGTGTTGATGAAGAACATGATAAAGAACCGCAAAAGTCAAAGGTAAAAATGTGTAGCAATCAAACAAAAACTATAACGGAGTGAAATAATTATTTAGCAAATACAATTAAAGCAACCATGAAACAAAAAATTTAAATCGTGCAATAAATGTGTTCCTGTATATCATTAAATACATAGAATGATAATGGCACCACATTAGTTGCTCAATCAGTGTAAAGGGCGATAGTGCTTTCCTCATTTGTGGCTTTTAGTACCTTACACTGCTTTCATGATCTTGTATGGATAATATACATAACTAAAATGTCATTTCTCTCATTCTGGTCCTTTCCTCCACATATATTCCTTCTTGTGATTACCTTAAATCCCTTAATAAGAGCCCAGAGAGTCTCTTTTCTTCCTATTCCTTGAAAAGCTAAGTGCCTTTTACCCTCATGGTAAAATGTATAGTATAACTTCATGGATAAATATGCATTTGGTTATTGTTGATTATTTAGATCTTAACAAAATGTCCATGAAATGTATTGCCTAGACACTGAAGCCTACGGACATTCATCAAAAGTACTAAACATTAATCTTTGTGGAAATGCCATCATTCACATGGTATGTCCTTTCCAAACAACAGTCTGACTAAAATTACATCACTAAACAGGCCTGCTGCAGAGCTGGTCAAAGCCTTTAAACGACATGTTTTATGCATCTACTCAAAATAATTTACAACTTTCAAGAGGGCTGCGTGGTAGAACATTGATGAAAATATCATATCCAACACTGACTACCACAATACAATAATTATTCAAAACTGATATCACAGTAGATAACGATACAGGCACAGGGTACGAGGACAGTTTGGGTTTCATGGGCAACTAAACTGACACAACTAAATTGTGGTTAAAAGACCAGATACATGATTTCCAATATTACAGGACACAGTAGGTGATAGACAGCCCCAGAATAATGTCCCAGACTACAGTAGTACTTTGAAGATCCCTGCTAAGCTTTCCAAAGAACCACCATTATATATTCCTCTTACATTTTGAATAAGAACTGGCAACACAGATTTATGTTGTAGTTCATTCTTTAAAAACAGGGACTAAATGTGAGAGTGTAGCTGCCTTTGAAGTCATAAAAAAGCTCAGTTAACAGATTAGAAAGTAGCAATGCAAATGTATTAGTAAATATAAGGAGGAATAAGATAATATAAACATCTGCAGTATTCAGGAATAAATTGTACATCAAGAGAGTCAGCGTCCAAAAATGATTTGTTGTACTCTGCTTGGCAGAGTAGATATGGGATGAACTAAGCAATTTTCCTGAAATACGCTAAAAAAAACCTCATAACAGATATTTAATCTGCTAAACATGTGACTATTGCCCAAGCTAACTTTCACATTTTGATGTCTGAACTGATAAACCGAGCAGGTAGCTTTACAAAGATTAAAAAAGAACATGTTATGTTTTAGTGCTTTGGTTTGGGCTTGTCTCTTTGGAGGTAGGCACCAGCTGACCAGTCAACTAATGGATGTGGGGATTGGGGCTTTTTATATGCAGATTGCACACTCAACAGCCTTTGCTCAAGCCCTCCATTCCCAAACAGGGCTCACCAGATTCACTACCCAAGACAAAGGTAAGGAGGTCAAAGATGTAAATTGTCTGATGTTACCGTCAACCTCCAAAGTGTTCCACCTTCTCCTTCTTTGACAGATCTATTGGAGCATTATAGATGCAAGGGTGGGGATAGGGGAAATAAAGACGAGTGAGGGTCATTGAGGGGGAAGACAATCCTAGGAAACCGAAGCAGGTTTCTCTCGCATCCTGTGCCTGACTGAGAGAGAATCTTTTAGAGGTACTCCTCTGACAAGACACCTGAGCTGCCACCCAACTTCTTGTGTAAGACCGACCTGGGGTGATAGCCTTCCTCCACCAAGGTTCTGCCTCCTGCTACCCAGTTGTCTTTTACAAGCTAAGAGTCAAAGCAGAGACCCCACATGAGATTGTGGGATCTCCATCCCTACCAGCAGCTTCCAAAACATCCCCCATTTTAGATTCGAGTGGCTGTATTTGCAGCCCGATTTGACCATGGACAGGCATGGAGGAAGGTTGACTGTGGGGTAATGGTGGAGTCAGGTCTAGTGGTGCGGCAGTTCCCACCATTCCACCCCTCCCCAGGGCTTCGGGAGCCATCAGGGATTATCTGAATCTTTGGAGGGGAAGACTGCTCCCATCACCCCGCATGCAAAGGGACCATGGCTATCTGAGCGATTAGCATGATCTGTTTGTCGTGGTGCATCTGTTATGTTATGTTATGGTGACTTGTAGAGCGCACGGCTGCCCCAGCAAAGGGGCGTCCCGGCGCTGAAACAGAATACTGCACAGCTTGTGACAAAAGACAGCTTATAACGGAGGGAAAAGAAATGTTTTCACAGCTTTACGGAAAGGCAGATAGGTCTTTATACTGCGGATAGAAGTGGGGAGGGCATTCCAGAGTTTAGAGGCCAGCACACGAAAGGAGCGCCCTCCAACACGGACCCTCCTCACCCTAGGGACAGCCACAAGATTCTGGCCCATTGAGCGAAGTTGGCGGGAATGGATGTAAAAAGTATGCAGATCGGCCAGAATACATGGAGATGAAAAATTAAGGATTTTAAAAGTAATGCAGAGGGCCTTGAACTCTAAACGCTTGGCCACAGGCAGCCAATGGAGGCGACGAATGGCATTAGAAGTACTACACCTCCTCGGCAGGCCAAGGAGAGCTCGAGCCGCTGCATTCTGAACCCTTTGTAGTCTGACAATCTCAGACTGGTTGACCCCCAAATAGAGGGAGCTGGCATAGTCCAGTCTTGACAAGATCAAGGCCTGGACGATAACCTGCCTGATTGGGGGATCGAAGAAGCCCAACAGAGGTTTGAGCCTCCGCAATAGCCCAAAACAAGTCCCTGCCACCTTGTTGGTTTGGGTTTGAAAGCACAGGGCAGTATCAATCCAAACCCCTAGGTTTTTTACCACCTGTTTAGGGGCAGGTGCCGGCCCCAGCGTGGCAGGCCACCAGTGCGCACTCCACAGCTCCGAGTCTCTCCCCACCAGCAGTATCTCAGACTTGCTGGCGTTAAGCTGGAGACAGTTGGCAGTCATCCACTCCGAGACGGCCTCGAGATCGCTATGGAACTTACAAGCGTCCCGAGTAATGTCGTCGGAGAGAGTGACTACCAACTGAGTATCGTCTGCATACGATACTATCGTGAGCCCTCTGTTCTTAGCCACCGACGCCAGTGGTTGAACATACAGGTTAAAGAGGGTAGGGCTCAGAGCTGAGCCCTGCGGTACCCCCTGCTTGGTGGCATACACTCTGGAGACAAAGGGGGAGGCAGCTACCTGGAAGGTCCTCCTGGACAGAAAGGAGGCAAACCAATCCAGGGCAGAGCCTGCTATACCCACCTCCTCCAGGCGCCTCAACAGGATCTGGTGGGAGACTGTGTCGAACGTGGCACTGAGATTGAGCTGAATCAGTGCCGAAGTACGACCCTCATCCAAGGCCCATCTCAGATGCTTGGTGACAGCAAGAAGAGCAGATTCCGTGCTATAACCGGAACGGAAACCATTCTGAGAGGGGTCAAGTATGTTGTTTTCCTCCAGATACCCCGTCAAGATGGTATTGACGTAGACCATCAGGGATTCCACACACAATGTACTGATCTGGTGATGTCTACCAGGCCTGTTTTATGAAATCTGCACAAAGACCTATGCAGGAATTCTTCACCAGGAATTACCAACAATCTTGAATCTGGATTAACTGGAAGTGCGTAATAAGGGGTTCAGTGTAACGCCCTGGCCGAAACCCCTCACATCCGTCGGAGCCGCTGCGGAGGTCGTTTTTTCTCCTACATCACGGACAAGTGCTAGAACGACCTCCCCCTCCACCTGCGCACCTGCCCATTCCTCCCGGATTTCAGGAGAAGGCTCAAGACCTGGCTCTTCGACCAAGAGCAGTAGAACCCCAGCGCCTGGAGACCCTCTGGGGTGACAAGTCATGCTTTATAAGAACGTCCTGGCAAAGAATAGAATCCAACAACAGTGGACAATAGAAATGCTTTATTTGATCAAATGAAATTTGATATGGGTGCAACGAGGAACACATTGCTATTAAAGAACGACTACCCTGGAATTTGAAGGTACATGCATGATTTTATTAAAAAGGGGCTACTCCAACGGGCACAACCACTAGCACTCTTGATCAAGTGTAAGACAATTAAAAAGAAGAATAGTAATCTGTCAGTGGAAGTGTGATTTATGATATTGTGTTTGATGGGACAACTTGTGCTTTTCTTTTGTTGCTTTAAATGTCAGTTAGAATCCCTACCTCTACTTCAAACCACAATGAATTTGGCCCATTTTGGACAAGAAATTAGCTGTATATTTTTGGGGTTAAAACCCCAGGGTCGGACTAGGGAACTAAGAGCAGCCCTGGCAAAAATGCTCAAACTGGCCCAGCTCCCACAATCTCTCTCCGTATCCATCCATTATTTCTCTCTGCTTCTCCCTTTCTGAGCGCTTTCTCTCTGCCTTCCCACTCCCTTCCTCTTTCTCTCTCTCTTGAAGCCTCCCCTGGCCTGTTGCACTTAACCTCATGGAGCCGGTAAAAGTGACAGAAACACAACGGGCCTCGTTTATGGGGTTTTGGCGTAGGGCAGCACAGCAAGTCACCTTGCTGCGCTGCCCTAGGTCAAAGTGAAAGGGCCGAAATACACCTTATTTATCCAATACAGTGCATTCCTGTCCTTTCTCCCTGCGTTGGCGCGGTTTCAGCAGCCTAGAGCCAACACAGGCACCCTTGCACCATGGGCATCTTCCTCAACAAAAACAATCCTGGGAGGCTTTTTCCTATTTCCATGTGTGCTGCAGAATGTAGCACATATGGAAAGAGGAAACAATTCGGAGAAATAAAGTTCTTTCTCCTTGTTACGCCTCCCCTGGGTAGGCGAAAGGTTTTGGCACGTCCCCAGATTTACATGGTTTTGTAAATCTGGGGCAGCATCAAAATCCATGGGTGTTGCGTGGGAACACCCACTGCAACGCCCATGGAACGCCTCCCTAGCGATTTGCGCTGCCTTGCCTTACTACATATCCATAGGCCGTTCAAAGGCTTTGCGTGACCTCATAAATATGATTGTTTAGTTTGCGCCGACGGAGCGTCACAAAAAGTGATGCTCCGGCGGTGCAAGGGGCTCATAAATATGCCCCTAGGAGCGGCCCTGGGCTTTCAAAACCGACCTTCAAGGGCTCCAGCCCACCAGGGAAATGCCTGGTGGAATAAAAGGCCTGTCCGGCCCTGGTCAAACCTTTCCACTGATAATTTCTGAATCATGCCACAGTATTCCCTCACCGAACCTTAGTTATGCTATTCAAAACCCCAAACATTAAAATAATGTAGCTTTCTATACATTACGCAAGGATTTAAACTAAAATTGGCTTTCATCAACCCCCATGGCAGAACCTTCCCGAAAACGCCATCTTGTGCCAAGGGACTGACAGAACAAAGGCAGGAGTTATGTTTTTTGAGGGAAGTCAGGTTTAAAGTGTGAATTCCAAATGGATGATGCACAGTAACGCCAGATAAGCAGCGATGTCGAGCCAACACAGACCAGGACATTCTCAGGCCAACTATGCGGCAAGAGCTGGCATCCAGTGTTTGCAAACCGATGACAGATAAGGGCCGAGTTCTGGGTCTGAATGTTCGCTTGTTCTGGCCGTTTTTAACTTCGTTCTGCTGCATAGGCTAATTCATCAAAAGATGTCTTTGATGCTTATTTTTTTAATAAAGTTTTACCTTGCTCTGATGCTTTGACCTGGTTGAACATGTGATACCGTTTTGTTTCCCCTTCTGTGCAATTACCTTCTGGCTGCGAGTTCAAACAAGCTGGCAGGCTTGCGAGAAAGCAATCAGTCCCTGGGTGACCCGAAGAGATTTGAAGTATTGTATTGTAATTGTATTTATGTAGCGCTTCCTAGCTCTGACAAGGCGTTGATGCAGCAGGGTTACAGATATCCGTTGATTTCACAGATTCTACCCAAACAAACCGATAGGGTGGGCAAGGCAATAATGGCAAGATGGACTTTTTGAGGTTATAAAGGGTCCCATTTGACCGGCTGCGACCACAAAACGGCCTTTTGATATGTACCAAACACAAATTGCGCCTGCATATTGAATTGATATGTGGAAAGAATGTGTTTAGGACGTCCCTTTCAAACAGCATTCGAAAGACGATGTATTAATGTTTTGCGACCGAAATTCGGTGGCAAAACATTATTATTTTACCAACTACACACAAGTAGTGGTAACCCATTCACAAATGGGAAGGGATGGACAAGGGACCGCTTCCCCTTCGTGAACTCTGACAAAAATATTTTTTAAGAGTAGGCAGTGGTCTCATGCGCCACTGTCTCGACTTAAAAAAGGTTTGTGCAACTTTTTTTTTTTTAAACACATCCCATTTTCCATTAACGATTACGGGCTGAATTTAAAAAAAAGATTGCTTTATTTAAAAGCAGTCACAGACATGATGGTGGGCTGACCCTTGTAGGCCACCATCCTGGTGATGGTGGCGAATTGTGAGGGGTCACAATTTGGGACCCTTCATTAACATTCATGAGGTAGGTCGAATGCGCCCTACTACGATTTAGTATTTTGGAAACCGAGCTACTACTACATGGGTAGGTTCGCAAAATACCATACTTGTCGTAAAAATACTGGTCGCAAATAGCGACTAGTATTTTAGTGACCAGTGTTTAGTGCATCTGACCTTAAGAGTGAAAAAGGTTATGGCTTTGTCATCTTTGGAAATCTTTCTTGATGGCACCACTCTTACTGGCTGGAGTTCTAGGGTCATATCACCACTTTCCACTAAGCATTGCAGAAAGCACAAAGCCATCTAGCAATTCTCTAAGAGAGAACCAAATTCTATCAAAAGTCAAGGCAATTACTTTATCAAAGGTTGCAACTAAACTTTATTGACTTTCCATTGGTGAATGACTTTCCTATTCCATGGTCTCTAATGCAAGCAAGGGAATTGAGCCACTCTAACCTTGGTTGTGTACTAAGAAATAGCCACTAATTGTTAAGTGTGCCCCTCACACCGTGGGATCAGGTGCACTATTGATAGCTCCCTCCCTGGTCCACATGTTATCTTGCTAAGGAGGGGCATTTTGTCCACCGAGCTACGCCTCGTGCATGGGCGAGGTCAAGAAACCCCCTTGCATTTTAGTGATATATTATGTTCCATGATGTCACTGAAGAGTTAATAATGTAAAAGTGCTGGTTGTTTTTCCAGGCAGTCAGACCAGTTAACCTTTTATAGTAGCACGTGATTATTCACTGCAGCTGTCTACTTGTGTGCTCCCAGGCATACAGCTGTATGTCTAGGTCCAAGATGCCTCCTAGTTTTACGGGTCTTATCAACAAATAATACCTAATTAGGAAGTTTAGTGGGACCACACATGTAAAGATCAAGGGCTTTATTTAGATTTTGGAGGATGAGATACTGAGTCACAAACAACGGGGATATTCCATCCACCATATTCCAGGTGCATTATAGATTGTGGTAGTTGTAATACAGCAGGCGCGATATGGATCACGTTTTGACCAACTATTCCATCTGCGAAACTCAAACTAGAGCCCCAAATCTCTACTGGCCTGGAAGAGGGAGAAGCAATTCTGTCATTCAATCTTCTTGTATCAAAAGCCGTAATTCTTGTAAAGTAGTTTTGCGTGTTTGCTCACTTAAGCTATTGGGTTTATTTAGAGTAAGGCGGACAGTATACTGTCACAAACGTGGCACATGTCCTGTCTGCCGTATTACAAGTTCTAAACAGCATGTGGCAATTGTAATATGGCAGATGGACTATCCATCATGTTGTGACGAAGTATCTCATTTGCTAAACTCTAACTTAGGCCTAGGTAGGTTACTTTGCCTTCTGAATTCATATGCCAGATTCGTCCAGTGAGTATTTGGAGTAAGCGGAAGAATTTCAGATTTCTTCTCTTTCATTTCATGGTCAGAAAATCTGCATGTCCTCTAGTAAACAGGACTCCAGCAGTGCTCAGCAAAAAGATACATCCCAGCCAGTGCTTAACTTGAGCCGGTGGTTACAGGTGCTCGGTACTGGCACTTTAATGTCAACACCGGCTCTTATGACAGCCTGCCACATGGTGGGGCTGTTTATCTAATTTTGTGAGGAGCACAGCAACAGTTGTTTAATAATTTAATATACATTAAAATCACTAATACCTGCCACCCAAAGCTATTAAGAATAGCTTGGGCGGCATGTATTAGTCATTTTTAATATATATTTAAAGTCCCAAGCCCGGTAGGCAGCACATGCAGGGGAAGGCCCTCATGCAGGCCTACTATTGACTTCTAATAACGAAGCCTCAAAGTAGCATCAGGGAGCCAGGGTAGTGCTTCCTGAACACCAGAACATGACCACATAACCATGGACAAGTTCAGTAGGGAGGCCTGGGAACACCATAGCAGAACAAGAGATGAGACACGATGATAAGGAAACAATGAAACCATCTCCAAGCCCAACACAGAATATAGTGGGAATTCTGTTCCTAACCTTCCCCCCATGAAGAGAAGGGGGGCACACTCCTTTCTTCCAGTAATAGGTACTCCAGCACCTTAAAGCAAACAAACACAATTAGGACCCAAGTGAAGCACCGACCATACACAGGGGAACACCCACATCCAGCCTTGCGGGTGGAATTCACATACATTGGGGGGCTGATAGCAATATTTAGAAAAGCAGCCACAAACCTAGACCCAAGCCCATTACGGACCTAGGGAAAGGCAGATCAAACACTACTCAGCACGAAACAAGCCAAACGGGGAGGAATGGGTGTACACAGATCCAGCGTACACCAGGCCGCAAACCCAGCAGGGGCACAGAAAGCCAGCAAATTTCAGGAAAATAATCCACACCAATCAGAAAAGCCCTATAGGGCTCATTAGGCACTCAGGAACTTCAAGCTAGAGACAGGAAAGACAGGCTGGCTGCCTCCAAAGGAGAGACAAAACAGGATGCTTCAGGGCAGAGGTGGTTCTTTATAGGCACACTTGGAGGGGTAAAGAGTTTTTTTCTTTTAGGAGGGCAGTATGGTTCCTGTCTCCAAGTTGTGGGCACACCTCATGACGTAAGGACTGGAAGTAATGAGGAGGTAATAGCATTTCAGTGTTCACTTCTTTGTGATTATACTTAATTTCCATCTGCACATCCTCTCCAAAGTGGCTCCGTGCAGGTTCATTTCTCAAGTGCTGCATTTAAGTTTTTGTGAGGCGAGGTACACAAACACATACCCTAAACCACCATTTTCCAAATAAATACCATCACAACTGGTTTTCAGAATGCCATACTGTCATTCTGACTGCAGAACTTGTTGACCTCAAATATGTACCTGTGCTTCTTTGACAATAACTCTGAGGAGATGGAGGAATAAAGAACTGGCATGCAATGGGTGGCAAAGAAAGTGTACCAAGATTTGGTTACACTACTGTGGATTACCCATTCTTTCTATAACATTTTATAAGAAAATTCAATGAATGACGTAAGTAGCCTTTTCAGTATACCTATAAAGGAAGGTGCTTCAGCCACCTGTTAAGTCTCCCCTTTATAGACACGACACAAGGCTTCACTGTTGCATCTGCCTTTATTTATGCCAGCCTGACTTGTACATTTGCTGTCATCTGAGGAGCTGGTTGGCTGCCCTCCTGCCTTGGCTCTTCCTCTGCATTTTACTGCTCTCTTTCCTGTTTCCTCCCCTTCCCAGAAGTTCTTCTTCAAGGCAGCAGCTAGGCTGATAACCGGTCCCAGGATGCTTGTTTCCGGTCCAGGGAAGACCTGGCTTTGCAATTCGAGCTGGACTGTTCCCATGAGGCACAGGGTCAAGACTGATTTGCATATGGCTGGGTCTGACTGGGGTGGCGTAGTGAGCTAAAGAACGATGATGGATTCAACCCAGATCTGTGACTGGGGGTGAGTGTCTGAAAAGTTTCAGCGATCTGTTCATCATCTCCTTGTGTTTGCTCAGACTGATAACCTTTCCATGTCTGTCGTTTATGGGTGACATTACACCACTTGCCAATAAACTATAAAACACAATTAAAAAGCGATTAGTAGTAAAAAGGTGCAGCTTAAGAATAGTTTGATCTGCATGCATAAGCTGCCCAGCCATTCTAGACAATATAGTAGTTAATCGTTATACTATACAATGTAGATTTTATAATCCAGAGTGAGCGATAGCCCCAAATTAGGCACAAATACTGTAAGCATGCCAACCCTAAAGGGAGTGGGTTGGTGCCACACTAGATTGTAAAATGCCATAACAGAGCTTTTTATGGGCTGATTCACAAATGTCTTACAGACCTCTGTGCACAGTCCATCTATCCTGGCTACTTTCCCAGTGATAGTTCACCGACTACCACAGTAATGACGTCATTTTCAATTGAGCTGTTAAAGCGCGCTTTTGCTCTTCCATTTGCAGGTGTGCATTATAATCATGGGTAGTTCGCGCCCGCATAGAATCCTTTATTGTGTTAACATTGGGTCACTAGATCGTGTACTGTAATAATGTGAAAAGTGAAGTGCTAGGTATATTTCAGTGTAAACGTGAAGAAGTTAACGTTGCAATTATATGTGGTTAGACGAAAACCTTAACTTGTAGGGTTTGTACATGTAGCTAACGAATATTCTCACAATTAATGTGTTTGTGTAATGTGTTGATTTGAGGGTGTTTAGCAATAATGTTCATTTATATGTGTGCTTGAAAATATGTGCAATTTCTTATGTTGGCCGATTTCGGTATGCCTGAATTGTATTTTTCCCTGGAAGCTCTCGCAATAGACTTGCTAGTGAATTTCATGTGCATGTGGAATTTGTTCTTTCTCATATTTCTGTTGCAGGTGGAGAAATTCATCCTTGTTAATTAGAATAATATCTTTGTTTTAGGAGTTAAGCTTAGGGAGGAGAAGATACATTGAACGCCGAGGCTGATAATGAGGGACAGTGTACTTTCTCATCGGAGAGAGCCTGGGAATCAAGGTAATCGAGCCAAGGCCTGGGAGCATCGCTGCCGCGTGGAAAGTTACCTACAAGGAGGTGGCTTGCTTGGATGGTGTGATGTCGCGTTGCATCATGGGATGCTACCTGCAAGTTCATGTATTGAAGTTAGGGACAGAGTCCGGGGACTTCTGCCTTGTCTTGAGAGAGAGAGAGCATCTTAGAACAAGCTCTGTAGCTTTATGCTACTTGACCCATTGAATGTGAGTGGACTTCTTAGGAAGACTTCACGTGCTGACACCTTTACGGAACTTGCCTGGGAAATGTTAAGTAGGGATGCCACGTTAGTGGTAGTGTAAGGATAGACTAATGATTTTCACCTACGAACCTCCAATGAAGGGGAATTTGGACGTTGGAGTCATCATTTTCTGTATCCTGGTTCTACAACTGATTATTCTGTGCATGCTGCACCATCTTAACTTCACCCGTAGGTTTGGCGTTGTATTAGTTCCAATGTATTTCTACACCCTCATCTTGAGGGGCTTGTATGTCCAATTGTTCTTGGCTTTGTAATAAACTTACTAAACTTGATTGGGAGTCTGTGATTCTTTGGAGTCATAGTTCATTGGAACAGTACTGATTGATTGGATAACGATTTCCCTCGCCTCCACACTTCCATGCAAACACAAAGAGACAGGGTTCCAGAGTAAATCTAGAACGTGGAACCCGGCTCCTTCAGGGCTGATGACTGGAGTTTGCTCACACAAGGTTAATCAAAGAAAAAGAAGTTGGCAAAAAACCTACTAATACTGGAATTGGTCCTGCTTTTAAAGGCGCGCTAGGGATTTTTGATAGAATATTGGGAGATCTTACTGTGGTCATTTACAAAAATATGCATCTCAAAATCCTCACTCATCTATAAACATTTATTGTGAATGGTTCCATTGCTACAAACTCCCAATCTTCTTTTATTCCTCATAATCATTTTGTGGATATTCTCACCCATGCCAACAAACCCGCCAAGGTGCCTTTCTAGCCGTAGCTCACAAAGACCAACTCTGCTCTACAAGGATCCCTACCCAAAGAGGCATAACAATATATAACCTAAGGCTCACCCTCCAGATCTCCCCCAACACCACAGACAAAGTGTTAACATACTACTACTCCTCCACCTCCCACCGGACCCTTAATGATACCACTACTCAGCTCCATCAATGGGCCTCATGAATTCACAGCTAAAAGAAGGTCTTTGACAACTTTTAAGCATGTATGATGAATGTGATGCATTATTGTCTGACAGGAAACAAACATCTTTATGGTGTTAATCATTTGAGGTAGAATTGTGCTAACCCAAGAAATATTGCCATTAGAATATAGTATGCACTCACGCTACAAAAACACATTAAATCTACTCTGTGAACATGGTTTGAGGTCATTAAAGTGCTAGTACTCATTCTCATCCCCCAAAACCCCCAAGTCTGGTCTTCTGCCTCTCCCACCCAACCACTGCCTAAACTGTCCTGACCGGTCAGAACTAATGTGTTTACCTCCCTAGCCAACATTTCAGGCACAATTATTCCTCTGCTGGGGAGACAGAATGGGCGGGACAGGGTTTTATTCCTGCCTGGATAGTGGGGCAAACCCTGTACATATGTGGTGGAAGGGTGAGGAGGGAAAATGCACTTGGCATGTGCTGGGGTTCTTCGCCAGCACGCAACCCACTGAGCTGTTTTACCAGAGTCGTCTGCCTCCAGTAGCATAGTTTTACTACTCTAGGAGCACCCACTAAACATGCTGCATAAAGTTTCTTTTTGAATCAAAACCACAGTTCCAGTATTTCATTTTCAAACTTAGGACAGGATGCACAATCGCACATGTGCAGATATCCCAACCACCTTATTACAAAGCAAAAAATACAAAAACAAATGAAAACACAAATACTTTATTGCAATAAAGTATTACAAATGCATTATAGCCTATGGCACATGTAGTACGGCAAACAGGCTATCCGCTGCTTTTTGACGGTGTATCCCATCCACCAAACTCTGAACAAGGCCCTTAGACTACTGCCCCCTCACAGAGTAACACTCTTTAGACTGCGTCTGTCACAAGAACCAGACAGCCCGCCCACATGCCTACTCCTCTGCATTCCTCTCGCATCCTGTCAGGTTGCCAAGTAATCCGCT
Organism: Calotriton arnoldi; assembly: GCA_963921515.1. Classification (NCBI taxonomy): domain Eukaryota; kingdom Metazoa; phylum Chordata; class Amphibia; order Caudata; family Salamandridae; genus Calotriton; species Calotriton arnoldi. Next base: position 886,881 of record CAWUFW010002561.1, on the reverse strand, counting down.
TCATAAATCAAGCCACGAGATTAAATCTGCCCAGCAGTGCTTAATTTGCGCCAGTCGCAGCAAGTGGGGGTCTCAGGCGTTCATTTTTGGGAATCAGGACTTATTTTCCATCATGAGACTTTGACATCGAACGAGAGAGAGAAAAACAGGATAGAGAGAAAGAAAAAGGCACAGGAAGAAAGGAAGACAGTGGCAAACGGGGAAGAGACTGATAGAAAAGAACTTGCAAGAGTGAGATAAATAGACAGGAAGCTGAAGGTGGTGAGAGAAAGAGGTATGAGGGGGGCGGGGGGAAACAAGATTCGTGAGCCTTGGTATTCGGCAGCCTAAAAAAAGTTGGTCTTTCTTTTTTTTTTTTTTTTTTAAGTCAAGCACTTCTTGCAGGATTATTGCTGTAGTATTTACAGTACACAGCATAAGAAAGCGGCGCAGCAGTCCGCCGCATGCCTGGGGACAGGAGTTGAAACTAAAAGCCTGTCTTAGTTCACTCTTCCCCAGAGGCCTCAGTAAGGTCATCAAACTAAAGCCCAGAGACTGCATCAGGAGGAGGAAATGCGAGAGGATAAAGAGGGGGAGAAAGGGAACATGCAGGCTGGTTGCACTCGAATTGCCAGGGTAAACAGCCAGCCATGGAAGCAAAGCATCCTACAAGTAACTCTCAGTAGGCAAGGAATGAGTCCCGAGCAAACAACTTTGAGAACTGGGTACATTAAAAAAAAGAGAGTGGAAATGCACCACTTTGGACTCTGAGCACAATTAGAAGCATTTCATTTTATTGAGATAAATGCATTTTATGTAGTAGCGAAACACACAAAATACCTACAGTCTACATTTAGGTATCAGATGAAATGTGTGATCTGTGAAGTATCCACTGAGTGGAAAGGAGAAGAAAGGAAAGTGAACAATCAGTGTCAAAACAAGTAGGCTGGACTAAATAAAAAGCATGGGGGCAAACTCCCCATAGAAGGCGGGAACATTCACAAAACACCCAATCGTCAGGTGAGAGAGACTACTCCTCTGGGTGGAGCGAAAGCACATTGGTTGTATATTTTGATGCATTGGTAACACTAGGAAGTGCTTTAAATGGAAATATAGAAGTGCAGGTACTCACTATTCGGAGTACCTGTCGGTACTCTCCCGTTAAATCTATTGCACCAGTGCCGGGCAGTGCAGGTACTTTCTCTCCCTTTCAGTACCGGACAGTATCTGCCCATTTAAAGCACTGACAATAGGTATACGCTGGTGCACTGTCAAGCCAGACTTAAATAAAGGATGTGGTCTGGAGTTAGTTCGAGGAGCAGTGCAAGCAGCATTCATAGGTGGCTTAAAGGCCCCCAGCTCCAAACAAAGGAAATAAGAAACACACACTGCGGTCACAGCGAGACGGGAAATTAACTTTTCTCAAAGACACATGATAAGGTGAAGCTATGTTGTAAAAAAGACAGGGATATTGCAATGGGCCGCAAGTTCAATCTCTTGCACCTTGCTTCATTCACCACGTGTCCATTACTAGGAGTCGAGTGCTCCTTGTCTGGCGCCATATCCTTCCTGTAAAATAAATACTCTTAAAAGCTTTTAACCAAGGGGCCCGGCGAAACCGTAGCCCCATTCCAAGGAAGCGGAGTCGGCCCATTTAAAGGCATTGACCGGGCATCTTGAATAAACAAGGTGGAAGACAGACTAGGACAAGAATAGAGAATCATGAAAAAGATCTCTTCATCACAAGACCTCTGCGAAGGTTCTCGAAGCAGATGTAAGATGGAGGCCTGAAACCCAGCAGCCAAAGGCCTCTAAAGTCATCTATATTAAGACTTGCCAGAGCTCTAGGCGAGGTCACTGGAATTAGAGTAATACTATGCACCAAATTCATTTTGATTAGTTATTTTGTCACTTTAGCACACAAAATTAATTTTAAAAAAAGCGTGTTAATACGGAAGTATTCCTACCCTATACAAGGTATAGTTGGTGTTTTAAGAAAAAAATATACATTTGAAGCAGACCCTGTTCAAAATGTTATTCACCAAAAAATCCTAACTTTATCTTGCTGGGAAACACAAGAAATCCGTTTTTAATAACACTGTCCTTTCTACCTCCCATGAAAAATGAGTATGTGTAAAACATAAAGTTATGCTGAGCAGAAAATAAGCCTACACATGCACACTGCTTGTAGTAAAAGTGTGCCTCCTTTGCTCTGGGCCTCCCAGTCATGATTTAAAACCTGTCTTTTGACGCTATTTTCGGTTTTATTCAAAGACCAAGCGGCAAGGTATCCAACAGTATCTATTTCCACTAAGAAACACCAAATACATTGGGAGCTATGTAGGGTGTAAAAATGAAACTGCAAAACATGCTAAATCTTTTAGATTCTTCTAAACCTGGATGTTCCCCTGCACTAACTGCTGCTTTCAGAACGCTACAATCAATGTAAGCCTTAATTGAGATGAACAGTGGCACGCAACATTCACATGATAAAAAGGACATTATTTTTCCATCCTGCTATGGGGAATATTATCACGGTCTGGGCATTTTTTATCTCTGAGCACAGCAATGAGTAGTTGAAAAGTGCCGAGTTAACTTTTGCAACTTTGGACCCTTGGCGCATAATATTTTTTGTTGGCATGTGCAAATTATGCGGCAGTTAGTGAAATGTGTGTCACGTGTGGCGTCTCCAAAATTATATAGAAAATGTGGCAGCCACAGAATCCTTAAATTCAGTGACCTAGGTACAGAAAACACTGGCAATTCCAATCATTTTGGCTTTTGTATTGTCAAAATAGTTTTCCAAGCTCCACTATCGCAGGCAAGGGGCTTAGGTAGTGGCAGCAGTGCAAGCTTCCCCAACACATAGGACCAAGTAACCAAGCACAGGCAGGGCCGGACTGGGAACCAAAACCGGCCCTGGCAAAGTGCTCGGCCGGCCCCCCGAGGGGTTGGGGGTGCGGCCGAGCTGTTTGGCAGGGCCGGTTTCGGCCGATTTTGTTACAGGGTACCGATTTTGCAGCTATGCTGCAAAAACGTCCCTGTAACAAAAACGGCCCCCAGGGGCCCAAAACCGGCCCCCACCCAGGCGGCCCACCGGGGAAATGCCCGGTGCCCGCTAAGGCCACTCCGGCCCTGAGCACAGGATAGGTAGCCCAAGCAGCACATTGATGCCTCCTCTCGCACAGAGGGCAGGTGCAGCATGTGCTGCGGCAGTGTAATCTTACCTCACATTCACTGAACTGTTATGCCACAAAAAGCAGCAGTGCAAGCTCGCGCACAATCACTGCTATTGTTGCATCCTTCACCACACACTCACCTCAACCTCACTTCAGTTTAACCCCACTTCTTCATGCTCACTCCCTCAAGTCAACACAGTGGCGTAGCATGGGGGGGCGGTCCGCCCCGTGCGGCACGAGTTTTGGGGGAGGCGGCAGCCGCACTATATGAAAAACAGCACACTCCGAATCTTTCCCTTCTGACTTTAGGTGCTTTGGCCAGTTGTGCATTAAAGGGTTGCATGGTTATTTGAGGGAGTAGGAGGAGAGCAAGGAACGGGAGATCAGTGGCCCTTTATTTGAAAGTGCCCTGTGGGCAATGCAGGGAGATTTAAATTTGATTTTCTCAGCCACAGGGAGTAAGTGAAGGGAGTTCAGAGCTTGTCGGGTGGATTGGTGCTTGGGTATGTTGTCCAGCAACCGGGGGACACAGTTCTGTACCACCTGGAGTTTCCTTGTTGTAGCCTTTGGGCAGTGGCGGCTGGTGACATTTCAAAGAGGTGGGGCGCAAAAGTTGGGGATTAATTTTTGTGTAGTGCGCGCTTCCGGACGACATAAGGGCGTTCAACCCAAGCATCATTCACTGAATCATTCCCCCAGTAATTCATCCATGTTTCCATCATCCACTGCATACATCTGTTCATGCATACATACATACATCCTTCTAGACTCTCCCATTCACTCATCCACCCTTCCACCCATCCATGTATCCATTCACTAGAAAATCATTGATTCATTTGTCCATCTTATGGATCATTCATCCATTCATGTACACATCCACTCATTCTTTCGGACTTACTCTCCTGTAACTCTTCACCCACACATCCATTTATGTATCCTTTCACCACTGGTGAATCACCAGAGCATCCAACCATCCATCCATCTTGATAAAATTGCATTTGCTTGACTGTATTTTAACCACGTTCTCTGTTTGCATAATGTTTCGGAGGTGAGTCATTAACAGTAATTTTCTCCGTCTACATCAAAGCTGGATGGACATGCCTTCCTTAACATAAAGAAATTCAGGTTAACAAGGGGCCAGAACAGGTTAAACTTTGCAAGAGTAAGTAATTCTTTATTGCTCAGTTAATTAAAACCATTGCAATCAGCTACATGAGCTTATACATATAAACGAACTTAAGATACAATTTTATCTAGTACAACCCTTTTTATAAATGAATTTGGTTAAAATTTCTTTAAAACGTTAAAAGCTTTTCATAAGACTAAAAAGTGCATTCTGAGAATTAGGCTTCATTAACGATTTCCATAAACTAAGATAAAAATGAGTCGTTATGTGACCCAAAGTGTCTATATTCAAATCCATGCGACGTTTCATAAGGCTAAAAAGTGCATTCTGAGAATTAGGCTTCATTAACACTTTCCATAAACTAAGATAAAAATGAGTCGTTATGTGCCCCAAAGTGTCTATATTCAAATCCATGCGACTACAGGTTCTTGGAACAATTTTGGGCAACACCGTCAGGTGGACGTGACAGTCAAAAGATAGACCATTGGTTTCGAGCAGCTTCTGCGGTTTTGTATCGTTGTGACCAATCCTTTATAACGGAAGTGTATATGCTTGTTTAAAAGAAGGAGGCATTTGATATTTTGTAATTGAGATGGGCGCAGCCAGACTGTCTAGGCGCGCGGCTTATATTGTTTGATGGCGAATACCGTTTTCTTGAGCCCCCTACGTGCCAGCGTAACAGTTAGGAGAGTCCGAAGTTTTTTTTGTTTTTTTTTGCAAATGCAAGGTTTTAACGTTGAAGTGGTTGTTCCTAGTCGTTGCCGAGTGGGGCAGTTGGGCTTAAATGCCGTCTGAGTTTGTTTCGTCCAATCTCTCCCTTTTGGCGTTCTGCTTTTTTTCCGCTTTTTCCAGAAATTTAACAAGATGGCTTGCTAATTGGATGTTTTTGCCATCAAAGCATGCTTTAACCGCCTACCGGCATGTTCTTATTCCCAGTTTCTTTAGGGTTGGTTTCAAATGATATCTGCGCTCCTTTTCCAGGCCTTTGCAAATGCATATTAGGTGAAGGATATCCTCTTTTGGGTCCCCACATAAACGGCAATTTGTTATCGTTTGCGGCCGTTTCCACGGGGGGAGATGATATTGTGATGGGAGAATACCCAGCCGTAATCGTATAAACTTCTCCTTTGTGGTTCGTGTATAACCGACTCCTAGGTAACTTTGACAGGCGCTGCTGGTATAGTTTTGAATGACGGTCCAACCGTGAGCCCTGTTAGCTAGTGTTGCTTTGTCCTCTACTAGCGAAATAATCCTTACAGATTTATTTACTAGTTGTTTAAACGTATTATGAGATCCCATGCTCTTCCAGGCATCTTGTAGTTTCAAGGAGTCTATTGAGAGCTTTAAATAGTTTGCAGCTGCACTCTTATTTTTTCTTTCTAACTCCTTCCAGAGATGGTAATCCAAGCTTGAGACTTCGGCTCCCTGTATTTTATGCCAACTTTTGGCATAGGCGCCCATTCTTTCTATTCTTTGATTCCTCAGGCCAAATTCAAGCCTTATTTGTGCCTGCGAGGTATACTTAGGCAGGTTGAATATCATTCGCATTGCCCTGGCTGTTGTGTTGTCCAATATCTGCGCATCCCTCCCTCGGAGGCATTCGCTTCCGTAGGTGATGGCCGGTATTAGTTTTGCTTGGATCACTTGAAGTAGTGGGGTAAAGCTACGGCCAGCTGCTTTCGTTTTAAGATTCCTCAGTGCAACCGATATTGAGATTCCTCTCCTTATTATTGCTTCTTTCTGTGGTTGAAATGACCCTTTTCTATCGACAATTACGCCCAGATATTTGTTTTCGTCCACAGTTTCCAGTGTTATTTCTCCCATTTGCCAGCAAGACTTGGGTGTAGACGTCTTCGCGTTTATTCTCATGGCTTTTGTTTTTGAGAGGTTTATGCTGAGGCCGTTCGTTGCCAAGTAATTATATGTTGTGTCAATTAAGTGTTGTAGCCCTATCGGCGTACGGCTAATAAGCACAATATCGTCTGCATACATCAAGTTCGAAAGATTTAGTCCACCTAGGTTCGGGGCATGAGGGTTACTTTCATCTAACTTCAATGAGAGATCCGACATAAAGATGTTGAAAAGGGTCGGAGCTAGCACGCACCCTTGTTTGAGACCCTTGGTCGTCTGTATTTTCCTTGACAGGCAGTCGCCCGACCCCAACTTGATTTGTACCCACGTGTCCGTATGTAGTAACATCAATTGTGATAATAGGGTTGATGGTATTTTTCTGTTGGCCAGCTTCTCCCATAATAGATTTCTGTTGATGTTATCGGAAGCTGAAGTAAAATCGATGAAACATACATAAAGAGGCAGGTTGGCGAGTTTGACAGCATCTATTAGGAGTGTTAAAGCCAGAATATTTGTCGTTGTTCCCAATTTTTTCCGAAAGCCTATCTGGAAAATGGGAATCACTGCATTTTCATTCGCCCATTCCGTAAGCTCCTCTAGTAAGAGGCCGGCATAATATTTGGCCTCATTGTCGATTAAGGCAACAAGTCTGTAGTTTTTTGGATCGTTTATGTTGCCTTTCTTGTGGATTGGAGCTATTATTGAGCCTTTCCATGAGTCAGGGATTGTTTCGGTTTCAGAAATCTGTTTGTACAGTGGTAATAATGCCGCGGCCCAGTATTCCGGGTTTCGTTTGTACAAAATGGGGGGGATTCCGTTGGGGCCCGGCGCCCCCTCTGTCTTTCCTTTCACTATCCTACTTATGATTTGTTTTTCCGTGAAAGTCAATGTAGTTGTCTCCGTTAGTAGTGCACAATCTTGGATTTTACTGTCGGGTTCTGCTGACCTCGTTATGGTGTTCTTTGGTGCTATGTTAAAGTGAAGCAAAAGGAAATCGGACCAAGCTTCTTCAGTAAGGTGTGAATTAATGCTGGGTCTTCTTGGGTTCTGGAGGTTGTTCACCATTTTCCAGAATCTTCCGCTGGTGTTATTTCCTTTTGCGTCGTGGAGCAACTTAGCCCATAGCTCTTCCTCTGCTTCCCTTTTTAAGTGCCAAATTAGTTTCTTTTTGATGGTTTTTAATTTTTGCAGTTCCATTTGCGCGGCTTTGTCCGGACCATCTCGGTGTAGTTGCCGCAGTAATTTGTTAATATTTCTCTTAAGGGACTTTAGGTTGGTGTTTTGTTTTATTAGCTTGTCGTGACATTCCATGATATGAGAACACTTTATGGGGCTTTTTTGGTTTTGGTCTACCGTTGATGTGTGGACCTTTTTATTCCTTGTTTGGGCAGCCCCAAGGCTGCTGGTGAATAGCTCCCATCGACTTAAGTTGTCTATCTGAGTCGCAGTGCTTTTTTCCCACTGTTTTTTTGCTTCCTTCTCGAAGCCTTCCAAGTTATACGTATTACATTTTATTCTTTTTTGTGTGACCGAAAGTGAGGATCCCACGTTTACTACTGGCAAGGTTGCCGCTACCCCGTAGATGTTAAGGGTGATCTCTTGCGGTAAGTGGTCACTGGCTGACATTGTTCCTATTCGGAAATCCAACACTTTGCCGAAAAATTGTAGAGATGAAAATGTGAAGTCTATAGTTGAGCTTACGGTCGAATTATGAAAGGTGGCTGCCGAGGGGCTGTCGTTTGTAAACCGGCCGTTTAGAGCTACAAGATTAAGATGTTCTAAATCCTTTAAACTGTCTCTTGCCAGCCTGTTTTGTTTGCCACATTTACTTGCCTCCTGTTGTGGTATGCCCCATGCAGAAAACTGCTCTTCCAAAAGTGAATCCCTTGTCTGGGGCCCTCCAAGATACATGTTGAAGTCCCCTGTTACTATGAGGTTAGATGTTAGCTCCTCTGACAGTGTTTTTGTCACTTCTGCAATCAGTAGTTTCATCCCAGCTTTTTTCTCACGAGGGTGTAGGTATACATTAAGCAGTATTAGCTTTTGGTTTTGTTCTTTTCCCCCTAGATCCAGCTCTATTGTTTTTATGCTATTGTTACCTAACTGTTTAGCGTCTTTGTTCTTTATTTCATTAATACTCTTTATTGAAGTGTATATTGTTTGGCCTCCTTTTAAGTGGCCGTATTTGGCGTTTCTTTTAGCTGGTAGGTGATATGCTTTATAGCCCTGTATTTGATGCGGTTGATCTGACCAGGTCTCTTGAAGGGCAATTATGTCAAATTTTTGGAAGTAAAGTAAAAGCTGAGTATCGTCTGCTTTGTTCCCTAGACCGTTTATGTTCCAGGAACATATTCTTAATTGATGTTTTGTTACAGTTTTTCGTTCCATATATTGTCATGTCTTCAAGGCCCTTATGTTAATGGTCCTTGCTATCCAATTCCAGTCATTTTGTCCAAGTGATCCTTGGGCTTGCCTTGGGCTCAATGAGTTGGTGTCCATCTGTGAGATTGATGAACTTCGGGCCCCCTTCAGGACGCTTTCCGTTTTCGCTGTTTTTTGTTTGTTTGGGAAACTGCACTCATCTCTCTCTTTTTGTGCCTGACATAGAGGTTCTGGATACCCTATTTTTTCCTGTCTTTTTAGGCGTATCCCCCATGCTTGAAAGCGCGGTTCCATCTCCATGATTCTTTCGGCTGTTTCCTGCGTGGCCCATGTTGTTTTAGTGACCTCTTGATCTGACAGGTAGTTATAGTGTGCAAACTCCACGGATTCTAGGTCATTTGTACTTTTATCCGTCAGGTTGCTGATGGTGGATAATAAGCGTAAAATGTTGCCTCGGTTGAGAATATCCCCTCTGCCTCTTGACTTATACTCCGGAATGAGTAAGATTGTGCCACTTTCGGCTCCCTCCTGCCTGTGGTCCCGTTGTTTGGGATCTTCCGTGGCTGGTTTGACCTGTGTCCAGTCGGCTCTCTTTCCGAGTAGTGGCTCTTCTACTCGCATATCTGATTCCTCCGTGTTTTCTGCCAACTTAGGGCCCTGTGTCAGTGGGGCTCCCTTGATGCCAACTAGCGACTTTCCCAGCCTTTGGGTTTTTGGGGGATCAGTACTGTCTACCCTCTCTCTCCCGTTGTTAGGCTTAATTTTTCGGTGAATGGTTTCTGTTTGGCGCTTGCTGTTTATGCCTTTGCCTGTATGGTTGGAATTCTGGCTTTGTGCGGTTTGTACAGTCTCCTTGGCCGGTGATTTTGTTGTGGTCGCTGTTGGCCTATCTGTTTCTGCTTCATCTTCTTCTTCTGGAGTCGGATTTACCACTTTAAAGAATGCTTTTATATTACTGGTTTTCTTTCTCCCTTTCCTTTTTTGTTTTCGCCCTCTTTTATTTTGTTCCCTGAGTTTTTCCGGGCTTTCTTTCCCCATGCTTTTGTCATGAGGGCTTCAGAGATTGATGATTTCTGGAACCTTCCCCTGTTGCCCCTGCATATAGCTGGGCTGTGTATTTGATTGCTCAAAGCAATCCTTTCGTGGTGTTTCTGCAGGCGTCTTTGTAACTTTCCCTGCAACTGTTGCGTAGGTTTCGTCTTTAATTTTCTCCAAGGTATTTGAGCTGTTTGGCTCACCCCCGCTTAGGTTTCGGGTCATGTGCCCATTCTTGGTTTTGGAATTTGGTGTGTTGGGTAGGTTCCTTGACTCTTTTGTTAGCTGCCCGCTGCCACCTGGTTGTTGGAGTGGACTTATGTCCTTACCATCTATGTCTCTTTTATTGCTGCTGTGGCTAGTGGAGCGATCATGCGCAGTGTTCAGCAGATTTAAGCTCCCAGGCTGTTCTCTTGGCTGGCTGAAATGTGGCTTTATTGATGCATTCGCCGTACCTGTGTTTGCTTCATCTTTTGCGTTGTCAATTGTCTTTTTTAGGTCAGACAGGATGCCCCCCAGTAATAGTGGGATCGTTGTAAGTTTGTCCACAATTGTGTAGCAGGCACAACTTGGCTGCGTTATTTTTGTTTCTGCTTGGACCCTCTTAATCATGCTGTTCATGTCTGCCAGCTTGTTATCGATATTGGCTACATGTATGGCTAGGAAGTTTAGGAGGGATAATTGCATATCCATTTTGTCCGAATGGTACTGCATCGCCTTTATTGATAGCTGTAACGTGTTTAGCAAGGATGACCATAGTATTTCCGGTCCTTTTGGAAGCTCTTCTGTGTTTAGGATTGTGTTTGGGATTGTGTTTGGGATTGTATCGGGTTCTCGTTTGCTGACTTCCTCCTGAGGGATAGCTGGGGAGTATGATGCTACTAGCCTCTCCCACTCCTCTGTTGTAAGCTGGGGGGTATTTTCTAGTTTGGAGGTATCCATTAGATCATACTCTATCTCTGTTTTTTCCATCTCTTCTGTCTCTTCTGTTTCTTCTATATACTCTCTTTTCAGCGTTTTTCCTAGCTCTCTCCTGTCTCCCGCTGGGTCATGGTCTAATTGGTCTAATTGAGTCGACTGGACTGGGGCCTGGTCTGTGGCAATTTCTGTCACTAGGTTGCTGATATTGGGTCGTGGATTTGTTCTTAATTGGTCCAGAGCGTTAGGGTCCTTAGTTGGTGGCTGTCTTGAGGTTTGTGGCTCTGAATCTCTGGATGGATCTGATTTTCTGTTGTTAGCGAGCTCTTGATTGTTTCGCTCAGCTCCTATTTCTGTGATTAATGGCTGCAAAGTTGGCAGAATTGCTATCTTCGGCTCAAGCGGGTAGCCCCTTTCATTAGCGGTGCAATTATTGACTTTATAATTTTCCCTGCAACCGCCGTTGCCAGTGCCGGTCATTTCGGCTTGAATTTCGGCTTGAATGGGGCTTTCCTTGGGTGTGTGTGGTCTCAATTCACCCTCAGCCTTGCCCTCCATCCCGCTTCCTTGATCTTGCCCCCGTCCAGCCCCTATGCCTCTCTCATATCTCGTTGTATCTTATGTTATATTTTCAGTGTTTTCGCTTTTTTCGCCTCCAGGGGCAGTGTTTTGAGTGCTCCCCTCGGGTTCCATGAGGGAAGGGAGTCCCTTGAGGTTGCTAATTGAGGTGCTTAGGAGCGAGCCAGGATCTTTCAAGAATGAAAAGATTGTGTACATTTTTGGTTGATGACCCTTAGTTGCTGGTCTGCTCTGGGTTTCCAAGACTACCTCTTCGCAGCTCAGGTTTTCTGATGGAGATAGCACCTGCACCAAAAAGTTATTTGTTTCGTTTGGTGCCTTGGGCTTGCTGTTGCCGCGCCTTCTTGCCGGAACGTTGTTTGTCGTTTTCCTGACTTTCCCTGACCTCATGGCGCTCTCAAGGGCTTACTGTTGGAGTTAACCCCCCCCCCCCCCCCCAGGTGATTAGTTCAAAATTATCTGCTTGCTTGCTTGCTTGCTGCTGGCCTGCTCAAGTGGTTGATTACTTGGTATTTATTGGATTGCTTTGATTAGTTGATTGGGATACTGTTTGGCTGGATTTCCTGGTCTCCCTGTGTGGATTTTTTTTTTTTTTTTAGGTAAACTCTCTGCGGTTCACCGCAGTTCTCTCTGTAATGATCGCCCCCCTCTAGGCGCCTTATTCAGCGCCTTCTTGGTGCCCGAGTGGTGCTGGTAGGCGTGATGGTAGGCGTGAGAGGAAACCTAATTCACCCCCAATTCGGCCCCAATTCGGCCTGTTTCCTCCTGGCGGAGCTCTGGCGGAGCTCTGGCGGAGCTCTGGCTCTGGTTCTGTCTCCCGTTCCTGCTCCTGATCCCGCTGCGCTGCAACCACTCTATCGTTGTGTCTGGGCGTAAGCTCGAGGAGGCCGGTGGCTGGAGGACAAGCAGGGCATTCAGGGTAGAGTCGCGGGCTTTTCCCGAATGTGTTCGGGCCCCCCCGCGTTCTACCGAGGACGCGCACTCGCTGCGACCGCCGACTGAGGTTAAGGTGGCCACGCTTGCCTCAGAGACTCAGGGGCTCAGAGGCCAACAGAATCGCCAACACCAATGCCGGCAGTAACTCCCACGGTCTCACGCTCACCATCCGCAACCGCCGCCTTACTTTACTCGCTGTCGAGATGTCGGTCCGCAGGAGGCAGCGGTAGCGGCGGCTCGGTAATACCGCTATGGTGTTGAAGCGAGGGAAGCCGATTGACTCCGATTGACTCCGCTGCCGCTACTGCTGCTGCCGCTGCTGCCGCTCCGCTCCACTCCACTCTGCTGCTATGCTGCTCTGTGGTCACGCCTCCGCAAACGTTCTATGGGAACTGCCAAGAATTTTGGTTTGCGTACATAAGTACGTGCGCAAGACACCGCTCGTTTAACGGGGAGGTAAACTCCATGAGCTAGAGGACCAAAAAAACTGGTGACATTTCAAAGAGGTGGGGCGCAAAAGTTGGGGATTAATTTTTGTGTAGCGCGCGCGTCCGGACGACATAAGGGCGTTCAACCCAAGCATCATTCACTGAATCATTCCCCCAGTAATTCATCCATGTTTCCATCATCCACTGCATACATCTGTTCATGCATACATACATACATCCTTCTAGACTCTCCCATTCACTCATCCACCCTTCCACCCATCCATGTATCCATTCACTAGAAAATCATTGATTCATTTGTCCATCTTATGGATCATTCATCCATTCATGTACACATCCACTCATTCTTTCGGACTTACTCTCCTGTAACTCTTCACCCACACATCCATTTATGTATCCTTTCACCACTGGTGAATCACCAGAGCATCCAACCATCCATCCATCTTGATAAAATTGCATTTGCTTGACTGTATTTTAACCACGTTCTCTGTTTGCATAATGTTTTGGAGGTGAGTCATTAACAGTAATTTTCTCCGTCTACATCAAAGCTGGATGGACATGCCTTCCTTAACATAAAGAAATTCAGGTTAACAAGGGGCCAGAACAGGTTAAACTTTGCAAGAGAAAGATTGTCTGTGACTGAATGCAGACTGCAAATGCTGAGCCTAACGCAGCGCTGTGATTAATTACGATTTGCAATTAACTGATGACAGGTATTTCCGAATCTGCTCAAAAAGAAGTTTGCCCATCTAATTTCTCAGAAACAAGCTCGAGCATGCTTAATATTTAACATATATATGTATAGATGCCCAAGTGGATGATAAGAAATAAGGGCCTGGTAGGGGAATATTTCAAGTTTTATTTTTAAGGTGCTTAGCACCTGAATCATAAAGCTCATTAAAACCCCGCTCCCTCTAGTCCCCCTTCCTCTGTATTTCCTAATGATCACACTTTGCCGCCTGGGATATTTGCTGCCAGCCGTCCTTCTGATCACGTCTGCTTTGCCTTGGCATGGCGGAGCAGTCAGGTGAATTTTCAGATTGTGGCTTGGTCTGTGCTCTGTGGCCTCCGTCAGAGGCACAACTAGAGCCAAATTTGAGGGGGGGCTAAGAAAAAATTTCGGGGGGGGGGGCTAATTCTTCCAGCAAGAGGCTGAGTGGAGATGCAGGGCCTCTAAGAAGGGATGAAAAAACAACAAAGCCTCATTAACAAGCAAATGGTCTTTTAAAGACCTGTGAAGTACTCCGGTGCGGCTGTGTGTGTGCCTGGGAAGCTGTCTCAGCCGGGCTGACACACACGACGGGGGGGGCATGGCTGAAAGCCCTTTGAGCCCAATGGGCGTTGCGCGCCTGGCCTCCGTTTCACCTCCGCACCGCTGCTCCACACCCTGGACTCCGCAGCCGCCATTTCTCATTTAATGACAGTATGTATGCACGCATGAAGGCCACGCACGGCACCTTATAGGAGGAGGTTTTTCAATATAAAAAGGGCATTTTCCTTAAGGAGCTTCTCTTTCATTTTAACAAAGGAAGACAAATCCACAAATGTACATTTCATACTAGTGTGCAGTAATGTGACGGCTGTCATTTTCTACTTGTTACCTGCGTCTTGGTACAAGCGGTGAGGTGGAAAGAAGTAGTTGGGATCTATTTCTTCAGTGCGGGTACCCTTGTCTGTCCAATACAGCAGAGTGGTTGCTTTTATCGTGCAGGGATCACGTCGACAGCCAACCTCGTGTGCACTGAAAACCTTTCTCAGCTCCTCCCAGTGTAGGGTGGGGTCATGGAGGCTTGTTCCCACCCTACTCTGTGACGAGTTAGAAAATAGGTGGGCTACAGCAGTGCACAGTCTCGCTGATTGACAAAACAGCCTTGAAAACCCAGGGCTTATGCTTAAAGTGCCCAGGCTGTTTTCAGTCAGCGAGGCTGCAGTGCGTCATAAGGGGGACGTGCCTTGCAGTGCTGTAGGTTGCCGGAGGCCGGGGCTGAGCTCAGGTAAGCCCTGTAAATACTGCGACGGCCTGGCCAGCACATGCGCTCTAGCACATGTGCCTATTGAAAGTGCCAGGTTTTGCCTGACACTCGCTCAGAGTGAGAGTCAAAGTCACACTCTTTAAAGTGTTAATGAATTAAATATTTGTAACGGGATAGCAATTGATGCAGAAATTGAAGCGGGGCGGAGCCCTGCCGCCCTAATGAAGAAATCGCCCCTGCCTTTGGGGCTCCCAAGTAAAGGGAGTTACCGCAGTCCAGATGGGAGAGAATAAGAGCCTGGACTACCAACCTCTTTGCAGTAAAAGGGAGAAGAGGAAGAATTTTTCGGAGCATCCTGAGCATGCTGTAGCAAGTTATGTTATGTTATTTTGTTCTTATATAGCGCATGTATACCGACAGGTCTCTTAGCGCTTCGGAACAAGAAAAAACAGCATCAGGGCAGGGTGGTCCCCATGTTACTAAGAAGAATTAGGTCGTGTCTAGAGCTTCCCTGAAGAGAATGGTTTTAAGCTGTTTCCGGAAGGGGAGCAGACCAGGTTCTTTACGGAGGGTGTCGGGCAGCCGGTTCCAGAGTTGTGGCAGGAGGACCGAGAAAGCTCGTCCTCCCTTAGAAGCGAGATTACCCCGCGGGCAGACCATCTGGGCGGCTTCTGTTGAGCGAAGCGCCCGCCCAGGCACATATTTGATTAGGCGTTCCCTTATGTACCCTGGGGCGTGTCCATAAAAGGCTTTATGGGCAATACAGAGTCCCTTGAACTTCGCTCTTTGCCTAACCGGCAGCCAGTGCTGCAAGCTTCACTGCCTGTCGGTCAAACTTGAAAGATTTATCCAGCCACATGCCAAGGCTTTTAATGGCTGTTTTTGGGGGCGAAGGAGGACCTAAACAACTCGGCCAATCCAAGTTCAAACACAGGTTCATATTGTTGCCCAGGATCATAAGCTCAGTTAAGTCTTCATTTAGTTTGAGACAGAAGCATTCCATCCAGTTAGCCACCTTCTCGCAACAGGGGCCTAGAGAGGAGGGGGGAGACTCTTGATTTTGAGTCAAGGAGAAGACCGGTTGCGTATCGTCTGTATAGGAAATTATTGGAATCCCATAGGGAAGGATGATGATCTGCAAGTGGCCTCATATACACATTAAACAGAGTCGGGCTGAGGGAAGAGCCCTAGGATACTGCGCATTTTAAGGGGAGGATATTAGATGTGCAACCTTCTTCAAAGACCTAAAAGGTCCTGTCTTCAAGGAAGGACTTAAGGCAGGAGAGGACTCTACCAGATATTCCAGCACTCAGGAGTCTGTTTGCAAGAATGTCGTAGTTTTTACTAGTTTACAGTGTCAAATGCTGAGCTTAGGTCGAGCAGGATAATAGCTGCTGAACCTCCCCGATCAAGCAATCTTTTGGATTCCTCAACCACTGCCAGAAGAGCAGTCTCTGTGCCATGGAGGAGTCGGAATTGAGTCTGAGTGGAGTGCACAAATTCATGACTTTCAAGGAATACCGATAGAGTCTTTTTGGCATGTTTTTCTAATGTAATAAATAAAATAATAAATAAAATATTAAATGGGGGCAAGGTGAATACAAGTCAAGGTAATGTTGAAGTATGGCTAAGGAGAAGTAGTTTAAAGTAAGTTTGCCTTGATGGGAAGTTAAAACAAGGCTGATGTGATGGTAATGATAATGCGGGCAAGCAGAATGGGGTTGGGATGAGGTTGTAATAAGGAGTGGTATAAGATTGCTGTGAGGTTGAGGTGTGGTACAATTAAGGTGAAGTATGGGTGTGCTGAGGTTAAGTCGACAAGGGTGATATAAGATGTTTGAGGTGGTGCCCGCTGTGAGGTCACAATTCCAGCTATAGCACCGGAGAAGTCTATAGGTTTGACTGTGATATAATGGAACATAGCAGGTGCTCGTCCTAAGATTGGAAACCCTGATTGGTTAGGTTTTGTGACCTTTCATGATATCATCTGCTTCCAGAAAACATGGGCCACTGAGTCTCTCCACATTGAAGGGTACAGGGCTTTGACACAGCCCACCCTTCCATCCCCGGCAGGGAGAGCAATGGGCGGCCTTGCCACCTATGTGTCCACCCAACTTGTAGGTATCCACATCACCCTCATAAGGTCTTCCCCTTTCTTTTTGATAAGCTTGTTAACATTTCCTAAGGAACCCGATACTCTCATAATAAACCACTACTATAGCATATTTAACCAGAGAATGTCTTACGTCGTAGATGACCTAGATGGTGTACTAGATGATTTTACAGTGCAGTCTACCCGAAAAGTTCTGGTAGTGTGGCTAGGGGATTTTAACATCTCTTTATGCCATTTTAGCAGGGGGAAAGTGTGTGGGTTTCTGGGGTCAGAGGAAGATCAATCGCACTTTAGGCACACTACTCTTGGTGAAGCCCTGAATGCTTGTGTTTTGAAATGTGTCCTTTTATGTGCAGGTGACGTAGTGTGCTAGACACAAAATGATGTTCCAATTTTTGTGGGCAACTGTGGTAGCGCTAATATTGATTTTATTCTAATTTCTGCAGAATATAACTCTTTTCTTTCAGATTTTAAAATTGTCCCGAAATGTAAAAGCGATCACAACCCACCTACAATTCTTCTAAAATGCCACTTAGGTAAAATAAAAGGGAAGTAAAGAAAGGATATAGTTCCCTCAAAAAATAAGAGCTTGAGAATCAAATGGGAAAAATTAAATCCCGTAGCTATTAATGAAACAAGCATTTGCAATGCAATAGGTCTCGCATTATTAAAGTTTGAGCTATTGGTGTTGCATTATTTAGCAATGCCAATAGCTCAAACTTTATTTTTTATATGGGGTGCAATGTTATGCAAAGTAGTTCAGACGGGAAAATAAAAAATATATATTTTATTTAATGAAATTCTGAAAGATTGCATTTTAAATGCGCTTTAAACAAAAATCTAACAGCTCTCAGAACCCACTAATATCGGGAAGGAAAAATCAATAATTAATAATTAACTTTCTAGTGGTCAAGTGTTCCATTGATCCAGCATCCCTGTGCAGAGTGCCAAGATGCCCCTGTTCCAGTTATACTGTGATAGATGTAATTTACATCAGTTGTTCCTTGGAGGAAAAAATATATAAAATCAAAAACAAAAAACTCTTTAAATTTCTATTGCTGAGGGCATGCTGCAGCAACGTTCGGTTACTGGAAAGAAATGCACTATCATTCAGTCTCCGCCTGCCTCCCAGACACAATGCTGTCATAAATTGTTGTTGCTGTCCGATTGCTGTGGTTAAATCCTACATACCAGCAGCGGGCAGTGCAGGCGGGGGTGAGGTGGGGGTGGTGGGCGTCCTGAGAAACGGCCACCCTGAGCCGGCTGCACAAGTACCATGCAAAAGAGCAGCTCGCCAACTTTATTTATTTATTTACATTTCTCTCAGCACAACCCTCAAAAGCCCCAGCTGTTTAATTGAATTGCATAACCCACCCTCCTCCTCCCCAGCCCGCATCGATCAGCACGTTATACGTCAGTATCGATAACTTTCACCAAAGCAAAGTCAAGTGCAATCCAATTGCACACTTCCCAAATTGACCCGAGCGCGGCGTGTACTTCGTGTTGGCGCCCGTGTGTAATTTGTTGTATGTGTGTGTGTTTGCATGTCTGCGTGTGTGGTAAACATGCCGCGGCGGTGGCGGCGCCCGGCTCCTCGGGAAGACTTTCACACGCGCACCCCTTTCCGCACTTCTGGGCTTTTTATCTTTTGAAAAACAAGCACGGAATCGAAACCTGTGGTGCGCGCGCACCACAGAGGAGCCGAACGCGGGAATCGAAACCAGTGGTGCGCGCGCACCACAGAGGAGCGGGGGGGTGAGGGAGCCTGTCGTCTGTGCCTCGCGCTGATGCGCGTCCTAGACACGGACGGGAATGGGCGGAGCAAAGGCGGGACATGCGCCCGCCTTTGCCCAATTGAGTGCCGTTTTTTTTTTAAAAAAGCACGCTACAGCCAATGCCAGCCTGCGAAAGCAAAACCACACGCACGAGCGTGTGGTTAGCTTTCTGAAGCCCATACAAGAGGTCTCGCGCTGCGCGAGCAGGGCTGCGCACTGCAACGCTAGGCGCGAGACCTAAAAACTGTAAAAGAAAATTTGCAATTAGTATTAAATTGCCTAGAAGAGGACTCAGATCATCATTTTATATTAATGGAGTTTGCTAGCTAATGTAGATCTCTCTCAAATAACTTGCTTTTTAATCACATAAGTTCGGATCCTAAACCTCATTGCTGGTTTAACAGAGCCTGCACGGGTGCACATGAACACCTGAAAGCTGTCCTGAAAGTGAAACCCCAAATAGTGGATCACATGAAAGAGGCTACACATGCTTATAGGAAGGTCTTAGAAGAGAGGAAACAAGAGATCGGAAATCAAGTGTGGGAAGATCTTATATGTGCAGCAAATACTAGAGATAGTTCTAAATTTCAGGCGGTTGTTAAACACCCCTTCACGGACGGAGAGGCCCCGAGGGTAGATTGCGTGATCACAGCTGAGTTATGGGTGCCCCACTATACAGAAATTTTTAGGTCAAGCATTAGCTTTTCACACACCCTTGAGACATTAGATGGGATGAACGAAATGGCTAGGAAAATTGAGACTGAAAGGACCCCCACTGAACTTGGCGAAGTCGTCCTGGCAATCAAACAATGTGCCCCAGGGAAAGCACCGGGACCGGACGGGGTCCCTGTTGATTTTTACAAATCAAATATACATCTATGATCCCCTCTCCTAACTAATGAATTGAGGAGTGTTGTGGGTGGCCGTATCCTGGCCTCATGCAGGACATCTGTAATCATCCCCATTTTAAAACAAACATTGGAAATGCAATAGGTCTCGCATTTGCTTATGTTAGAGCTATTGGCGTCGTAAATGGCGTTGTAAATGACAATGTCTTTTATCCATGTGTTATGGAGTGTATGTGGTGTGTAGTGATTGCCTCTTTGTCTGCAAAGTAGTGATCTCAGGGCGGTGAAACGAGGAAGAATGAATGAGATTCAGGAGAGATCACAAGCCCAGCCTTGTGCACGAGGCTTCGCATTATTCAGGCCTCTTGTGCCTCGACCCTGCTCTTACATATGGAACCAATCTCACAGGGAGTGCAGGGCCCAGGGAAGCTAGTGCTGGCGAGGTGCTGCATGCCAGGGGCTGTGTCCCAAAAGCAGGGAACGTGCTCTATGCCAAAGAGCATGCATGGTGGCTCAAGGCGGGCACCCTGTATATTGCACAACTACCAGCTAAGGGAAGGAAAAAGTGACTTTAACCCTTAATTTCTGTGTGTTGTAGGGTCACGTTCAGGATGTGTGGACGATAGTGCAGAGTCATGTTTGCATGAGGATTTATTTGTGCAATGGCATGTCGGATTTGCAGAACCAGGATATTATACAAGTGGGCTGACAAATTTTAGAATTTCCAAGTGCTTCCTTAGGGCAAGGGGTACGTCATGATGGAGTACATCCCTTAACTATTGTACATCCACAGAAGTTGACACAGTTCATAAGGACACGCATTTCAATTTTTCTACAGCAGTGTTTTGGGCGCGGGGTATATCTCTAAGCTTATCTTTCCCACAATCTTGTTTTGTGTGCTTAAATGAATGTACGATTTATCGATGCCCACAAAACCAACTGTGAAAACAATCTGCAATGCTTGTAAACTGATAATATGTAGTCATTCGAAAAATGTTTTTACAAATGAACATATGCTTTATTATTGCAGTGTACTGAAATAAAAACATTAATATGCTGCTTCCTCCGTGTCTTTGTATAGTTTAATTGTTCCATTTACAGTTTATTTGTGCAAATTGGCCAACCTTGGGCAGCAGCTTTTGCGCGAACTATTGGTACAGACATCATCGTTTGTAGGTTGCTGGGGCTGAGGTGCTCATGAAGGGTGGTCTAAGCTTCAAAACATGCATAAGTGGTTTGTGGAAGTGATATGAGGAATGACCAAAAGGAACTGTGAGTGAAGTCGCCATGGGAGGGAACGAAGCACAGATAGGAGGGTGGGCAAAGTTGAACTGATCGCAAAGGGAAAAAAACATGAACGAAAATTAACTAAAGAGCATAAATACACATAATCAGGCCAGTCGCAGCAACGGAGCCGGCTGTTGGAAATGTCACAGTGAAAGCCTCTGCTCTTTATGCCCAACTTAAGTTGCGTTGTAGGTGGTGGGGGAGGGGAGGGGGGAGAGAAGGATGCGATGCTACGGCCGGAGCAGCCGACTGAGGAACAATGGGTTTGAGACTTGGCGTCGCCTCATCAACATCATGTGATTATGGGAACTCCCGTATTTAAATATTTTTTAAAAAGAACATGAACGAAAATTAACTAAAGAGCATAAAGACACATAATCAGGCCAGTCGCAGCAACGGAGCCGGCTGTTGGAAATGTCACATTGAAAGCCTCTGCTCCTTATGTCCAACTTAAGTTGCGTTGTAGGGGGTGGGGGGGGGAGAGAAGGATGCGACGCTACGGCCGGAGCAGCCGGCTGAGGAACAATGGGTTTGAGACTTGGCGTCGCCTCAACAACATTATGTGATTATGGGAACTCCCGTATTTAAAACATTTTTTTAAAATGAGGTAAAAAATACATAAAAGTGATTTGGGAGGGGGTGGGTAGACTGGCAGTCTCACCCGCTTCATGCCGCACCATGGGCTCCTGCTGTCTGTCCATCAGGACCATCCTGAGATCCGGCTCGGCCGCACGGTCCCCCATCTGTCCTAGGCAGTAGGCCGCCTCATGCTTGAGCAGCGCAGACAGATCCTGGAACGCCCCGCTGATACCGGCAATGGCCTCCGGGCCGCCCAAGGCGCGGAGGGTAAAAAGAGCTCGGAAGCGCTGGCTCAAGGGCTGGCTCTGGTCCACCAGCTACCGGCCAAGGCACTACACCTCCTCCTTCGGCACCATCTTTCCCCGTACAGCCGCCGGCGTGTCTTTAATTGCTGCACCGGTCCAAAGCACAGAGTGCGGCCATGTTAGAACAGGCACAACGTAACAACTGGGACCAACCAACGCACGAAATACATTTTTATGAGACGGGCAATGCTTGGACGTGCTGTAAAGTACACTTTTTTTTTAATTTCTTTTAACTTCAACGATTACGACATTGAAGATTTGTTCGGCGAAAGGCAATGATGAACCCAAGCTTTTATAAACACGCACCCCTCTTTAGGCTCCCAAATGGTAATGGACGGACGCGAAAATAGAAACAACAAGCGCAGCCGAAGCGGATCGCGCAGAAAATGAAAATAAAAGAGTGCCAACAGACTTACAAAGGAGACCGTGTAACTCCGCCAGTAAACGATCCAGTCCGGGTGGGCGGGGCCAAAAGTGGACAGGGCGGTAACTAGGAGGGACTAAGAAGCCTCCTTTACAATAAAAAGCCAGCATTTAGCCTGAACTATGACGCAAGCCAATGGGAAGAAGGGGCGTGGCTTCAAGTCCCCTTCTGAAAGTGTATCGATTACAATAAGCCTCGCAGAGCGAGGAGCGCATGCGCGCTCCAGCGCTAGGTCTGCGAGACCTAAAAAAGGAGATTGTGCCTCACCCTCGTGTTACAAGCCGCTCTCCTTATTAGATTCTAGTGTTAAGATCTTGGGGAGTGTTATCCTGTCTCACCTGAAATCCTGGGCCCTTGAAAATAAAATGTTATCGGAGGTGCCGTTCGGCTTCAGGCCAAGTATTGGCACAGTCGAGCAATCTTTAAATCTATCCCTCCTAGAAAGGAAGTATGTGCTGGCGAAGAAGAGTACTCTCACATGGCATTTATAGAATTAACTAGTACATTCAAACTGGTAAATAGCTCAAAGCTATGGCAGAAAATGGAAAACTTGGGGGTGGACTCTGATTTGTTAGATCTAATCAAACGCTTACATCATGTTCAAACTATATTCCTCCATTATGGTGCCCAGGGAGAAAAGACCACACCGATTAGCTCTTTGAGGGGCGTGAGACAGGAGTGCATTATCGAGCCCTTCCTGTTCCTATGGTATATAAATGGGGTTAGTAAACACCTTAGAGACACAGGGAAGGATATGCCAAAAATGGGGAACACATACATAACGATATTGTTAAACGCGATGACGCGTAAATCCTAAAGGCTTTGCTGGATTCCTTTTTGTCCCATATGGACTCTCTAGACTTAAAAGTACATTTTGCCAAAACATACGTGATGTCTTGTGGGAAATCTAATTTGAAAACAAAGTTATTTACGATGGCGGGCAAACATCTGGAGAAGGTAAAAACTTTTAATTACTTATTTAGGTAGTGGGCGGAGGACGGTGCCTTTTTAAATTTGTATATTGTAAGGGGGAATAATTTCCCAAGTCCATTAGCAGGTTTTCAACACGTTGTGTTTATTCATATTCTCATGTATAGAACAGAAATAGCCAACACGTGTTTCGCCCGAGTGGCCATTCGGCCGAGGGCTTTTTCAAGGCTGAATATGCACAGAGGTGTCATAAGAAGATAGGTTGAGGAAAAATTAGGTGTGGGGACAGTGAGGATGTGAAACGACAGTTCGAAATAGGGGGAACAGTGAGGGTATGTCGTAATAGGGTGTTAATAAGGAGAGGAAGATATGAAAAAGGGAGAGAGAAGAATAGACAGGAGAAGTTGAAGAGTGGGAGATAGCACACAAGAAAGGAGGAATAAAAAGGAAGGTACAGGAGAGGAGGGAAAGATATCACAGAAAATTATTCATTTATCGTAAATCCACATTTTTTCCGTAATCACGAGACCCAATAGTGTGCATAATACAGGCGTCTTCATTTACAATTAGGCATATGTGTAGGCCGGAGGAAAATGCCGGTATTCCAGGTGTACAGGCCAAAAAGGGATAAGGACACATGGAAGCATGACAGTGAAAATAATAAGGTGGTAGCAGAGAGAGGGAGACATGACAAAAGGAGAGAAAAGAATCGGCAACAACATATGTGAGGAATAGAAAAGGGAAGTTAAAGGGTAGGAAATAGAGCACAAGGAAGGAGGGAAAAGGGGAGGAAAAAAAGTAAGGCATAAGAAAGTAGGGAAAAATATCACAGGGAATTATTCATATTACATAATTCTACATATTATCCCTTAAAAAGTAAGGCTTTTAATTACTTAGGCATTACTTTTAGCTCAACACTTACTTGGAAGGCACTTATCACTGTAAAAGCACAGCAAATGGGTAGGAATATGAAAGCAATTTTTAGGTTCACTCGAAAATTTAAAAACAAACCAATCAAAGAGATGCTTGTCCTATTCAGGAGCAAGTGTGTGTCTGCAGGGTTTTATGGCGCAGGGGTCTGGGGTTATGGAAATGTCAGCGCCTAGAAAACACTTTTGCCCGTAGATCCTGGGCAGTGCCGAAAAATACTGCAACTTATATTGCTCACAAAGAACTTGTCCTGCCATATACTGAGGATCAAATAGGCCTAGCCCCCCTATTGCTATGGATAAAGTGCTGGGGGTATCCTGAGGCAACTTGAAGAACCTGCCTGGCTCTAGATGGTGGAAACAGAATCCCTTGCATTGCCTATATGCGGAAAATCTATAGTGATTTGGATATGGCTGAAGTATTCACAAAGCCACAGGAATTCAATCTTAATTATAAAAAGTCTATTAATAATCGGCACCTGAAGAGACGTAAGGAAATAAGAAGGGCAGGTGCGTTTGACCTACCATCAATCGTGAAATATGCCTCATTATCAACAGCCAGGGGTTTGGAATCATACTTGTGCTGGGTAGAAACCCCATTTCATTGGCACCTGCTAACATTGTTTAGGTTAAATATCCTACACTTCAAGGAGGCATTTCCGTTGCAAAAAATATGGTATTGCGATTTACCCCATGCAGATGCAATAACACTACAAAACAAAGTATATGCCACTTTATCATGCTTTGCCCTGTGTATCAAGGTCCATGTCAACATTTTCTGGTCTCAGTATGGCGTAGTTCAAAGGTGAGAAACTACCAATTGGGATTACAGTTGTTGCAATGTCTTCCTACCTTAGAGATTTGTCATGCTGTTTTACATTTTCCTAAATTAGTGTTAATTATTAGGAACCGCTATGAAGAGATACTTGTTTGAATAAAATGTATGCATGATAAACATATATCTCTGTTAGGTTTTGCTTCAGTCATTTTATGAATGTTTATGTATTCCCTTATAATGATTTTTGATTTATAACAAATTTTTTTGTTTTTTAACTGGACATTTTTATTGGAAAATGTCATATATTTTATGTGATCCAACGTAAATTTAATAAATGAACGGTGGCTTTTATTGCATCTCGCAGAATAAAGTTTATTTGAATTGAACTGGGGTAGATGGTGAGGTTGAGGTGATCTTGGGTTGAGATCAGGAAGGGATAACTTTGAGATGAGATTGAAGTTGAGCTGAGCTTAAAGTTGAGGGAGATTGATGAAAGCAAACTCATTGAAAGATCAGCCTTAGCCCAGATCTCTGCCTTTCTTGAGGAAAGTAGCCTCCTCTCCGACCATCAAACAGGATTTTGTCTAATTAAACTCTTTCCCCTAAATTCCTAAATCTAATCGGAAACCTGTTTCCCCTTGTTGGTGAGGAGTTAGATTCCTCCTGAAACGACAAACCTAAGATGGTCTCTTCAAATCAACTGCGCTACAGCTCAGTGGTGCATGTCTTCAGCGCCATACACAGCAAATCAGTGAGTAGCCGTGATGCTTTCCTTAAATGCTGCTTTATGTTCGAGCCAGTATAACACAACAAGGGTTTTTGTGTTCAAAACGTCTGACATCACTGATGAATAGCGGGAGCATTGCTTCGGTGAGGTCACTCACTGCCCGATGTTGTCACTTCCAGAAATAGTTACTAGCATTTATCTGTTCTGCCCCAGCATACGGAACAGCTGTCATCCATTTTTTTGCCATGTTTTTTGTGTAAGTGATGAAACCACATTATAGTGGCAGAAATATACATTGCATTTGCTATGTCATGGGGCTTTTGTATAGCGCAACTGTCTCTGTTTCAATCACTGCTTTGCCCAATTAGATATTAAGCAAACTGTTGTCTACTGGGTGTGGGTTATCCCAATGGAAGGGGCTCAGTAGGGGGGGAACAGGCCTCGAACACTTAACCTCATCTCTTGTCTCCCCTAGTAAATACCATGTGTTGGCACCTTCCAGCCACACTCGGCTATACCAGTGAGGTGACGCACCAGATTAACCAATGGCCAAAAATCAGGCGGGGAGGGGGGTATCGAGGGCGCTTTATGGAATGTTTGTTTTACTGTAGGGGGCATTCCCAGCGTCTAGCCCCACCCCCCATCGCCATCAGCACCGGAGCAGGGAGAACAAGTGAGCCTTTGTGCCTGCCGTAGTAT
Source organism: Calotriton arnoldi (assembly GCA_963921515.1). Lineage (NCBI taxonomy): Eukaryota > Metazoa > Chordata > Amphibia > Caudata > Salamandridae > Calotriton > Calotriton arnoldi. The sequence continues at coordinate 861,083 of CAWUFW010002561.1, read as the reverse complement.
CACTGATACTGGCCTGCTGCTACGAGATTAGCTAACGATAATTACCAAAAACACAGGCTGACACAAAGCCAACACTGTCATTGTGTAACCAGCGTGAAAATACACCCTTAAGGCCCTGTGACTGTTCTGGCTCCCCAGAGTGTGCGATGCTTTTATACCTCTGTATTAATAGGAGAAAATGTGTTCATCTGAAGGGGCAGCTCCAAACACACATGGATTGGCTGCATTTTTTACCGACTGTTCATTAGATGCAAGGCTAAGATTGGTCAGCTTGGACTAAAGATCCCTATCTCAGACGTTTTAACAAGCGTGCCTCATTTGTTCTCATTTTAGCTTTTAGGTCTTTCCTAGAGACAGCGTTATCTGTCTCGCCAGCCACTCGTTTTCATTAAATTCAAAATTAAAATAGATACAAATACATACCACGCCTTTCGGTCAGCCCTCTTCATCCATTGGTCTGTTCAAGTGCCATTCACAAATTTGCTGCCCTCATCACAGCATTCAACAGGATGCAAATGGTCAGCCCACTTCCTCCATTGGCTTTTCCTCCACTGTGAGAGTGACAGGCATTTGCCTTAACAGATTGGTTATTACATATACATCGCACTTGACCTCTCCTTCCCTGTCTCTTCCGCTCTCCTTTTGTATGTTAAATGGCGACCAGCTTTCACATGTTGTGCCTCTGGGAGCTTGATTCCAGAGCTGTGGGGCTGGTTTATGAACAGCACAGCTGCAGCCTGCCTAACAAAAGCTAAGAATGAGAATCTGAATAAACAGTGCTTACTGTGAACAAAAATAAAAAAAACAAGTGCGGAGGCTCAAAGTTTTTCGTAGAAGCCCACTACTGCTGAATGCTGGGGTTGCCAAATACCAAAGCTGCCTAGTCTTGATTCCACCTCATACCTCTTTCTTCCACCAGCCCACACACCAAGTCTCTTTATCTCACTTTTGCTTTTTATCCCTGCTTTCGCCCATTTTATTATTTACCTATCTTTCTCTTCCTACTTCTTTCACCCTTTTCTGGCTTTCTCTCTCTCTCCCCAATTCTGTGTCAAAATCTGATGATAAAAAATAAGTCCAGGTCCCCAAAAATATGTGCTGTGTTCCCCACCTGCAGCCACGGTACAAATTATTCAGACTGTCCCATTGGTGAACACTCTGTCCAGATGCCCGCTGAGTTGACAGGAGGGGTAATGTGAATCCATTCCGGTGTACCCAAATTTCTTATCTCCGCCATTACATCAACAGTTTTGAGTTATGTCTATTTAACTGGTGGACCTTCAAGGAGACCATAGGGCCATAGTCTTTCGTCTCTATGTAGCTACCCTCATATACCGATTCATCTTTATTTAGGAGCAGTACTTGGCTGACAATTTAGAGTGGTATCAATGGTGTACGCAACGCCTTTAACTCTTTAAAACAAGTAAAAGTTTAATAAAAAAGAGAAGAACCGTTTTTTTGACAAGTCTGGTTGTTGTGTTCCTTCAAGTGCAACCCTCATCAGTAACAAGCATTTGCAATGCATTAGGTCTCGCATTTGCAAGAGTTTGAGCTATTGGCATTGAAAATAACAATGCCTTTTATTTTTGCTTTTTGAAAACCTGCAAGCGCCCTTTAAACATGCATTTTGTAATTATAGTCCTTATTTACAAGAAGCAAGGCTGGCAGTAAAAGAGGCGCAATTTTGCCAGCCTGGCTTCTCGTAAACAATGACTACAAGTACAAAATGCGTCTTTACGCACCGCTTGCAGGTTTTGAAAACACAAAAATAAAAGGCATTGTCATTAAAAATGCCAATAGCTCAAACTCTTGCAAATGCAAGACCTATTGCATATAGGATAATTATAAGTTAAGAGGTGTGGGAGCAGTGTATGAGTGCAGAGAGAAAAGTGTGAGTGTTCTTTGTGCAGGGTGAGTGGTGCATGAATGAAGGACTATGGTTATGTGAGTTGAGGAAGCATTCGTATTTGTTTAACCTATAACATAAAACATTGTGAGGCGATAAGTAAAACTGCAGGTCTATGCAAATTTAGTGGCCATTTCAACGGAAAATGTACTACCTGTAAATGACAGTGTGCTGCCTCACCAGTCCTCCAAAATGCACCATCAGCTTCATGCCACACCCATCTCCTGCTGAATGGGCGTGGCACATTTGCTACACGTGTTTTTTCTGTATGACTCTTGTCCGCTGAGCCAACAGTTTGAAAGTTCTTGTTATACTCCTAGCTATCACTCATTCCACATGTCGACAGAGTGCTAAAATTGTGCTCTCTGTCCCCTCTAAGGGATCTATTTCTCTTGCAATGAATATCCATTTCCTAGTCCTTGTCCTTCCATTGCCCTACCCAGATCAGTTATTGTAATGGAATCCGCTGAGTCCACTAGGCATAAGCAATGTGGATGCTCTACGGGGCTCAAAACTGTACTGCTTTTCCTTATTCCCGATCTACAAGGTACTGACCACATCATTCCAGTACCGAAATTGATTAGTCACTACTTGTCAAGCAGAAACTTAAAACACTGTACCGCAAACCATTTTGTGGCTACCTGCGATGCACCCATAGCAACTGAGCTTGTTTCCTGGACTTTCTTTTCAGATAGGACTGTTGGGCGGGGGCTGCCTTATAAGCGACAGCTCGTGCTGGAGCGGAGTGGCTCGGCTCGTGGTTCTCATCACTTTGGCCCTGCGGTGAGCCCCCCTCCCTCCGCCTTCTGTTTCTGATTAACCAGGCCCGCCCTTACCTTCTGCAGAGATAATCGCCAGTCTCTGGCCCATTTAACACAGCAGTGTCGACTTGGAGTAATGAGCCCATTCCCGCGCGCCACGGACCGTCGCGGGGAGCGGCGCATGCAAGGTGCGTTGCAGCAGGTGGAGGCAGATGGGAAGGTGCACGCTTGTGGAGCGACAGCGGGGTGGGAGTTCTGCATTCACAGCTGCAGGTGGAGGGGTGGTTGAGGAGACGGACATGCATTAGTGTGCATGAAAGTAAGAGGAAATCGAGTGAAGTAAACAAAACGAATTCCCGGAGAGCTTCCGATATGACCTGGAGCCGACGGGGGGAGGGAGGGAAAGTGAAAGCGCGCCATGCCCACGCTGTGTTGAAACGCCAGTCCTACGCGGGGACAGGAGATGTGCATGCGTACGGAGTGCACATCTCCTGTCCGTACGCGTGCACATCTCCTGTCCCCCTTCGGCCACCAAACCGACGACAATAGGTCTCGCCAAGGCGAGCAACGCATGCGCTGCATTGCTAGGCGAGACCTAAAAAGAGACAAGGTGGCCACGCCTGTACAATCGTCATTAATCTCCTGTTGCACGGTGTGCCTCATGATGAAGAGGATGCAGTGGCGTAGCTAGGCCTAATCCACCCGTGGCGGCCCCTGCATTTGCCGCCCGAGGCGGTCGAATGTAAGAGCAGTGGGGGGGGGGGGTTCTAGCGATTCCTGCCACCGCCGCCCCACGACAGCCACAGGTAAGAGCGGGGGCCACCACCCCCAAAACTCGTGCCACCCGGCCCCCCTTGCTACGCCACTGAGAGGATGGGACATCTACCAGCAACACAGCCACCAACCAGTTGCTAAAACGCCATTAGTAGGCCATTTACAGGCCTTACATTTACCATGGCTTGGTCTATGATTGGCCCAGGCTCACGTCTATGATATGCATTAGGTTGGATTGCTCAAGAGAATGCGATGTGGGTCAGATGGCAAGGAATGTTTTGAGAAATGCAATCCCTGTTGCTATTCATGCTGGTTGATGATGGTTAATGGGGTTAACAGCTTTGCAGTTTGTGTTGGCTCACTGCCTTTAAAATGGCGGCTCCAAGTATTGCAGTATGCTCACGGCAACCCACAGTCTCACCACTGGCTTGCACATTCTGCTATCCAGACCTTTGGAGCTGTCACAATTTTTTTGGGGTGCAGTGATATGTGTCACTCTTTAGCACCACTATGAAGAGTTTGATTTAATAATGTCTTCCTGTGTTAGATGCACATAAATTAAAGCATTATTTGACTTTCTTTTGTTCACTGCTTGAAAGACAATGCTCACACCTATTGTACTGGCAGATTCCATCCTGATATAGTACAGAGAGGTTCATAAAGCTCTCACCTCCACGATCAACCCTCAAACCTCCTGATCAAGCACCACAACAGAGCAGAAACAGCTCTATTTTGAAGCCCCATGCAAAATCATATTTTGTTGTTTTGGCACTGTCATTTCCTTACAACAAGGCCATTTTTTACCTTTATTTATTGCAATCGACCCCCTCTATTGGTCATTTGTGGTGGCACCATTAGGCAACTGCATACAACAGCCTTGGGGCCTGATTACGATGTCGGTGGAGTTGCCTCCGACCAACATCGCCGCAAATGTGGAACCGACCGACCTCGGTCGCAGACTGCCATTTTTCAATGGGAGCTTTTGTGGCGGGCTGAAACTGCCTGCAGCACAAGCTCCCATTGAAAAATGGATGTTTTGAAACATCCCTGCACCGTGTGGCAGGCACACACGGTGCAGGGATGTGAAGGGGATCACCATAGGTGCTCCAAGGGCCACAAGCGGAGGGCCAGGGGGGAAGGTGGCCCTCCTAGGAGCCCCCAAAGGCAATCTCCGACAGCAGTACCATGTCAGAAAGGCCGACATGGAACTGCTGTCGGAAAGTGCCATCATAATCCAGACGGCGGAAACGTCGTCCTTAAGGGATTATGAGGCCTTTCCTACTGGCCAACGGGCTCCTTGAGCCCGTCGGAACCAAGTCGGATCCCCCGGTCGGTTTAAACTCTGACTGCCATCATTGTTGGTCAGAGTTTAAATCTACAATGTCAGTTGGAAAGCCTCCGACCAGCGTTCGGAAGCTTTCAGATCGACATTGTAATTAGGCCTTTAATCTTACTGCTGCTCTAACCAGAAATAAAAGGCAATTTGCTTCCAACAAATATATCTCTCTCCTGAACGTAAAATGACAGTTTTTGCCCACAGGACTATACCTTATGGCACCTGTTTAAACAACCACTCAAGACTCACTGTAAAGCAACATACATCACAATTATGCCACCATCTCAGGGGAACATTCATTAGGCTTTTCTTCAGCCCTTGTTAATTTTGAGAGGGCGGTTTTATCCTCTCCTCTATAGCATCTGCTTTTAGCATAACATACATCACATTGTGGAACTAAAGACTACCTCCCAAATATAATATGAGCTGTACACATATAAAGCCAAACTAACCAATGAGTGCAATAAAAACACAGACAAATGTGGCCTCCACTTCTTCCATAACAACAATAAGGATTTACATTTTTCACAGAGCATCCTTTCATCTTTACTACTAATCATCGGAGACAAAACTCTGATACTGCATTATTAAGATTTTTCACGGCTATTAATTGTAAAGATGGTATATTGCATCATTTTGTTACAGAAACGGATTAGTTAGAAACACTGCTGTAATCAACAGGTATTCATCCCTCAGTATTTATACCCGTGAAGGCATTTGTCAATAGCACATCACTAAATGCCTAATTATGTGATCCAGGCTGTTGGGATAACTTATGGTCAACTCCGACACTTGCATGGGAAAATGTTTTTTGTAATCTTGACGTAACGGCAGCTGTGCATTCTGAAAGCCTGCGTTTTCCCAGGTCTTGGAAGTATTTTTATTTTTAATTTCATCCTGAACGTCACAGTTAGAGCCAATCAAGAATTAGGGATTGCTTAACCAGCTATCTGATAACTTTAGACAGTATAAGACAAACACTAAATTATCAAAAGAAACCCAAGTGTTTGCCATCGTCTTTTAGGCAACCATAAACTCTGTTGTCAACAGAAGTGGACAGGCCACCCCCGATCCCTCAAATTCAGTCTAGGGACCATTACTCCCCAGTCATCAAAACCTTTGTTTTAATGCAAAATATATCTCAGCCCAGTGATCTACAACAAAATGTAAATACCACTAAGTATGCTCTCTGGAAGAAGTATGGGACCTCATTTTCCGTAAACCTTAGAAATAACTTACTGGTCACCACACTAGTGTATTTACACAACTTTCAGAAAAACAGCTGCCTCTAGTCAGTACATGCCGGCTTGTCTCAGTGTTTACAGATCTTTAGCCGCAACAAACAGACATTGTGATTTTTAAACACTATGTTCTCATTAGTTCTCCTAAAGACCATCCAGACACTGGTTTACTGACCTCTTAAGGGCTTGCGGTCAGCACAAGGAATACGCAGAATGTTCCTACGTCTACTACATTGGTTACGTCCAAGAGACTACGACTCTGCCTACTGTTTGTTAATGTCATGAGAATGATCCTGTTCAATTGACTGCCTGATATCTTCAAATATCCCAGTAGGGAAGAGTGCCTACCTTTTGTAATGCTAGAATTAATATTTGACCACAATTGGTCCTCTGTAGATGCAGCAATGTAACCACATCTAATCACTCAGCTCCTCAGCTCTTTCAGAAATATATGTGGCCTTGATTGATACAACTATTATTTTAAAAATATAAGCAAACAACCGTGTTAGGCCAATACAGTCATAAAGTAAAAGAGGGAAAGGAAACCAAAACATGGTCATATTTGTGGATTAAGTTCTTCCATACTAATTCCTCATTAAGAGCATTACACACAGTTGGGACAGGAATGCCTCCTGCATGGTAAAGCACGCATGCCCTTGCCTTGAGTGACCTGACTGCATGTGACTCTAGTATCCTCAGTTTTTATTGTCCAAGGTAACATGTTAATGTAGCATGTGGTCTGAGGTCAAGGCCTGTCCATGGTAAAGCCAAGGTCCACAACGTGCTATGTGACCTGAAGGAGCACAACAAGCGTGCCCTCTTTAATGACATGGGACCGCTGTCCATCTCATGCGCTATTGACATGTGCCTATTTTTGTTGATTAATAGGTTTAAGCCTTTTTTCTCCTTTACAGGGAGTGCGACCTACTGACCCCACTTCTGTAGAGTTCCTCACAGAAGTAGTACACAGACCCTGGCACTGACATTCTGTGTGTCAAGATCGTGTATGTGTGGTGGATGTATGGCACATATATGGTATCTAGACTCTGTGTCTTGCAAGAGCATGATTACCCGAACTAGTGGGATACATTGCAGATTTACCCTTGTTTAGCAGGGTACAAGATGGAGGGTGGATGCACCTTCCCCAGACAGTGGAAGTGTATCGACTGCATTCCTGAAGCTGGAGGAAGGAGACCCAGATACTGAAGCAAGGCAGGAGGGAAACAAAGCCGCCCTTCACAATTATATGAGGGCCTTTTAGGAGGGCGTTGCTGATAAGTTTTCCCAGGGCACTGTCATATGACGAATGGTAGGGGAGAGGGGGTGAGTTGGTAGAATGTGTTATTAAGGCAAGGAAGTTCCTATGCAGGGCCTGCCCTTTTGCCTTCCTTTCATTGCTACTTCAGGAAGGGTAATGACAGCCAGGTACAGAGAACGCACAATGAATTGTTCATGCATTTTGGCAATTCCGGCATTGGGATCCATCAGTTTGCACTAAAGCTGCAATTGCACTACAGCCAGAAATGATATTTGAAATGGAACTACCATAAACTGGTTCTAGGGCCTCAGACAGTGGATACACATCCTACGCCTGGAAAATGAGTACATAGATGGGATCCAAACCTATCTCACCTTTTCCAGTTCCCAGTTCTTCTTGACCAAAGAGGAGAGTGCTCTGCAGAGTACACAAAGAGCTACTGTGAGACCAGGACTGGTGTCTGCATGACAGCCAATCTCCTAGAGGTGAGGGGACATCACCTGAAGTCTGCACAACTTGCTAAATAAGCTATGGATCTTCCTAGCACCTAGAAACCTGCCTATCTGCTCAGAGATTGAAGAAGAGTGTCTGGCCCTGCAGGGGGAGAGAATGTCCATGAGGAGAAGCCCATCCATCTTCCCAGTATGTAGAGAACCCTGTAGAGCCAACTTACATCGGGAGTGAAGCTGGCGTTGACTCAAGTCAGGAAGGATCATCCTTTTTCCTTGCATGGATCATATCATAAATTGAGTGAAGAAACAACAATCCACAACAACAGCATGCCGTCCTGCACCCCAGTGGCATGACCAGAGAGACTTGTGCTGTGGCTGCCCGATGTATGGCGTAACCTGCAAGAACCATTTCCACCACAAAAGTGGATGACCTGTCCTCAGCCTGGCGGCCACAATTGCTGAAAATGAGCACCCACAGACCAGGCTTGCCATGCTGTTCATCCCAACAGCCTGAGTGAGGAGCAAAACTGCTGCCCTCAGTCCTGCGCCTCTGATGAAGACGCTGATTGTGTGAACTCAATCGCTGCCCCATTCTGCATCGCTGGCAAACAGGTAACATGGGCACTGAGATCAAAACACTGAGAGACTGTATCTTGAACTCCTAAACAAGTCTTAAAGTTTAGCCTGCCATCAGGAAGTTAACGTTTGCCAGAGTGTACTCTTTGGCAGAAGATATGAACAATCAGACCAAGGAATTGCCTGGCTTGGCGGTTGTTTTGTGACCTTACTCTTGTGCCTGATATTTGTGCATGTTCTTTTATCTTAGATTGAGCCTGTAGTTGGATTGCAGAACCCTATATATTAATCCCAGTCTATGGGATATGAGAAGGTTTATTTTCCAAGTGTAGATTACACCCACCTGCAGACTTACATGTTTCTACTCCCTCAGCTAAGCGGGTGGAGACATCTAAGACAGAATTTATAAGTGTAATGTTACTACTTGTAATTTTTCACCCAAAGGCAGATATCTCCTTCACCAGAGAGGAGCTCTCTCTATCGTAAAGTATATGGAAAATTATAAAGATGATTAGCTCTTGAAAAAAATATTAAAATACTTTAAAGTAAATAAAAAAAGTAAATGAATTAAAAAAATAATATATTATTAACTTAGAACTAATAAAATACAATGAGACATCAAATGAAATGTTTATAAAATAAATAAATATTTAAAATATATTACTTCAATTTATGTATATTATTATTTGTTATTTTTAAAAATCATCATTAGCATTTTAATATTTAAATAATATTTATTAAATGTAATTATTAGCTAGGGATTACGTATTAATTTAAAATAATTTTACTTTTTAAAGTTTAACGTTTAATTTAAATAATAAGTTAATTAGTAATTTTCAAAATTATAAAATATTTAATGTAACCTAACTTTTTATCACTTTTTTTTTTTTTTAATAAATATATTTAATTTAAAAGTTGAAATAATTAAATATATTTAATATTACTTCCTATGGGGAATTATATTAAGCCCATGCCCCAATTATTTTCTGTGTGAATGAGCTGCATTGCCTGTAAGTGGTCATGCGTGGTGCTAGACTTACTCCAAGGCAGAGCTGGAGTACATTTACAACTGTCTTGAATGCTTTTTGGCAGTGGCAACTTTAGAAGTGTAGTTTGTGAATAGCAATAAGCTTACTCTTTTGGGGGTGGCAGGGACGTTTTAAGGCATGGGCAAAGTGGGCTCTGGCCCAGGGCCCCAGCCTTTCATGGGCCCCCTGAATGATCCAGCTCTACTGTCCACATAGTCCTTTCCTGATGACCTTGAATCATTTTTGAAACATAGATTGTTTTAAATACCATTTTACATAAATTTATTTTTCATATGGGTAATGTGTGGGAGTCTATTACAAACATTTTGCAGAGAAATGTTGTGTTTATATTTTTCAACACCATGCAGCATCCATAAGCTGGGTCTGGTGGCTTAGTGGTCTAATGGTCCACTGTAGGGGCCTGTGTTTGACCTCATGATCCCCTGTTCAAATCCTGGCTGTTCCACTTAGCCTTTCATCCTTCTGAGGTCGATAAAATGAGCACCATTGACTCGGGTAACAATAAACATCTGTTATTCAGCGCCAAAATACCCTTCTGCGTGAATGTGCACTTTACAAATACACATATAATGTTATAAAATAGTTCCTTTTAGATCCAACATGAATTCATATATGAGAAATGGCAGTGGGTCGCAGAGGTTATTTGCAATATTAGTGCACTGCTGCTAACTTACAATATTGAAAACACACATCATTATCCCTGAATATTAGATGTAAACAAGTTTACATATTGGACCAGTCTGCCCCTGCAGTGTCGGTGACCTGGCCAAAGAGGGCACGAAAGAGCTGAAATTGAATCATACATTCAGAGCTGTTCCTAACAGGGACCCCCAAACTATGTTTGGCCCAGGGCCCCCAAAATCCTTAAGATGTCCCTGGGGGGTGCGTGATTGCATTTGCATGTCTTTTACTAAATCCCTTCCATCTAGGAGTAAGTTTTCCCCATTTTCCAGCCACTTCTCCGGTCCCTCCCATATTACTATCAAAAAGAATAGCCACATATGTGGAGATCTCCGCACAGAAAAGATATGAGTAGCTGAGGCAGAGGTCTCTGCACGTAGGTTTGTGAAATGCATTTTGTAGGACGTGAGCAGTAATACTGTAGTTCTACTAAACGTCTTAACAAATTCAAGTTGTGAATGAGGCCAATGTGTGTAGTATTTTACTTTGATGTAGCAGTAAGGTACTTATCTGTTTCCTAAAAGAAGCACTGGGCTGGATAGTGAATTATTGTGAATGTTTGTTGACTGTTTGACTGAGCTTTGAGTCTCTTCCCCTCTCACTACCTTCCTAAAAAGCAACGACGCAATAGGGAAAAGTAAATAAATAAATAATTCCTGTTCCTTCATCTGTTGACACCCCCCGCCCCACTGAGCTTACCTGCATAGACCACTGCTGCCTGCATCATAATTAAAGTGTTAAAGTGCTAGAGAGACTTGCATAGACCACATGGTCCCTTATATTTTTGTTTCTGCTACAAGTGAATATATATTCCCAAAGTCTCACATTTCCAAATATTCAAGATTGTCCAATGGCATCTTATCAACTTAGGTATGACCAAACTGGCCCAGTTCCAAGTTGAACAAACACAATACGGATATCATGCTTCCTTCTGCCTCTTGGAACCAAAAGTGCCTCTGAGTCATAGGGGCTTATTTTGATGTCAGGCCGACTTGCGTTCGCCCGACACTGTCGCAGAAACGGGACCGACCGACCTCCGTTCTGCGGTCCCGACCGGCTTATCACGATGCGACCACACATGGTGCAGTCGCATACTCCCATTCCTCTATTGGAGCTCGTGTTATGGCCGTAAACAGTCCATAACACAAGCTCCCGTAGAGGAATGGGAGTCTGTGTTCATCCCTGCACCCCATGGCAGGCAACTCAAGGTGCCTGACGTAAGGTGAACAAGGGGGCACCTATGGACCCCCTCTGCCCCCAACCGGAGGCCGAATATAGAAGGGGGCCCTACTAAGGGCACCCAAACACGCTTTCAGACAGGGTTTCCATGTAAGAAAGGCTGGCATGGAAACCCTGCCATAAAGTGTGCATCGTAATCCAGAAGGCGGAAACGCCTTCCATTTGGATTACGGGCCAGTCTCCGACTGGCAGACAGCCTCCTGGAGCCCGTTGGAAGGTAGCCGGAATGACCGGCCGGTTTCAATTCTGACCGGCTGTATCATAATCAGCAGGCCGGAATTGAAACCCACGATGTGTGTCGGAAAGCCTCCGACCTGAGGTCGGAGGCTTTCCGACACTCATTGTAATCGGCCCATAAGTATTTTGCCCTTTTACGTGCTGCTCTTCTATATGTTTCAGAAATCCTCTAGTCAAACAATTTGACTGCAAGTGAGCTGCATGTTTGCCACAGTAACTTAAAATGGAACAACACCATAATAGCTGTAAAAACTGGCCAAACTGAGGGCTCCTTTTCAGACCCTCTAGGTGTGAACTACCCAAGTGAAATGAAGACTTTCTTTCAGATGGTTTAATAAATCAGTATAAACTTTACCTTCACATGTTGATGAAGATGCCAACGAACGGAATTTCCTATTTGTTGTACTGGCAAGCAAATTTGAGATCATTGTCTCATGTTAAGCTACTGAATGAAACCCAATAGGTGCTGTTCATTCCCTTGCCAAATGAAAAAATATTGCCAGTGTAGCAATACGACAACCTCACATGAATGAAGTATGGCATTCCTCAATTGACTAGGAGGTACGTCGTCACGCACTAACCTCAAGTCGCACTGCCATATAGACGAAAGTCCCAAAGGTTATGACAAACTTCCAAGTTTATTCAAATTAATCCATATTTAATCAGATTTATTCCAATATGCTTCAATGTTTTAAAAAATCCTGGTTCAGGCAACGTAATTCCATACTTTAAATGTTGGAGAAATGCCCATCCAAGCCTTTATCTGCAGCACGTTAGAATTCACATTTCACTTTAAATGGTCATACATGTATTCACCCAATGCATTTTGAGCTGATAGCTCTTCGCCAGGGGTAACTGCTTTATGAAAGAGCCATATGTAATCTTTAATGACTTAATAAAACATAAACTCCAATAAACCGAATCATCCACTTAGACTGTTTAAATGCACCAAACCACACCAAGACCTGCTGTGACCAGTTATAACACTCAGTTATGAAATCAAAATGTGTGAGTTCAAGCATAGGGCACACGGTTATTCACGGTATTTGGTCTGTTTAAATTCTTTTTATTTATTATTCATTTTCAGCAAGGTTTGTTTTAAATTGGGCGCGGATTTTGTGTTATAGTTTAGAAATCAGTGAACTTTTATCGACTCCTATAATGGGACTTCAACCCCATACTGATTCAGTATTTGGAAGGTGAGTGCGTCAAAATACTGATTTGGTACACAATGTATCAATATTTTTCAACCAAAATCCAGCCGCAAAACATTGATAAGTAGCAGACTCCCAAGTTGAAGTAGTAACTCATTTGCAAAAAAGAAGGGTTCTTTTAGGTACTCTTTTGCATTTGTGAATGTTTGAAAAATTGTTGGGGAATAAGCATTTTAATTAAATGCAAATAGAAAAGCTAATTTTACAACTTTTTAAACTATTTATAAAGACGTAGAAAGGTTATAGTAATGCATTTTTTATTTTGTAATTCCTTCTGTGTGGTACAAGTAAACTTGAACCTGACCATGAGATCTAGTGATCTACAGCAACATATTCATACAAACCTGCAAAAACAGATGATAACAAACATCCAGTAAAAGGAAGGCATGTTGACAGAAGGGTAAAACCCTCATCCATAAAAGGAACATTGAAAGTGAAATGGGTCGTCTTATTTATAGACTCAGGCCCAAACTCGAGTTGACAGTAATGGCGGGGTGCCTCATATGCAAATGCAATCAGTACCATTTTCAGGATTTGTGGGGCCCCGGGCAAGACATATTTTGGTACCCCTTCTTCAGAACAACTTTTAATTTATTACCAGTTGTCAACTAATTGAATCTTTTAGGATACCAAACATTGGGGTATTCTTTGATAAACATTCCAAAACTAGCCCTGTAAGCACTAATTTCCTCTTTAATTCTATTAATAAACAATGACGTGCTCAAGGGAGGGTGGGCCTGCTGGATTCTAAGAGGCAAAGGAACTATAATGACAAAAATACTGAATCAATGATGCATTTTGCTGAATGTGTGAAAGAAAGCCTTCTCCTTTTTAGGTCTCGCCTAGGCAGCGCGCATGCGCTGCTCTAGGAGATGACCTTTAGAAGTTGGTCTGCTCCTTTTCCCCCCACACTCGTGCTTGTGCTGGCATCCACCTTGCGGGAGCGAGCAGCGGCGCGCATTTAATTGAAAACATATGGCTCTCGCGCCGCCACTGCTTGCTCCCGCAAGGCGGAGGCCAGCACAAGCACGAGTGAGCAGCAGCGCCATCTGGTTTCAATTATCGCGCTTGCGCTCGCATTAATTGTTGTAAACACATGGCGGTCGCGCTTTCACTTTTGCGGCCCCGCTTGCAGTGGCGTGCTTGAAATGTCCACTTTCCTGCCTTGTTTTCGGAAGATCTCGGCGAGTCACCCCTAGAGCACTAATAACCAACTGTCTTCGGAGGACACATCAACAGGGAGGCGGCACCTCCAACTGTTTCTTGTGCTGATTCCTGCACTCCCGTTAGTTTGCTGAAATGCTTTGGCGGCTCAGAACTGAAAGAGCTTTTTGTCGGTATCCTGGTTCCTAGTTGTCCTGTACGTGAGCTCAAAGATGCAGAGCCTACCTTCTCTTGCCCTCTCTGGTGCCGGCCTCTCTTGCTACCCCGGTACTTTGGAGACTCCGACCTGCGTGCTCTCGGATCACGAGTCTGCCTCGGGCTGTGTGATCGGGACTGCAGCAGCCCCCCTGCTCTGTCCTGGCTGCCCTGTCACTGTTCTCAAGGATGCCGGGCCCCTCCCCAGGCGGTCAGGGAGCTCACAGCTGCAGCGTCCCCCCTCGCCTGCCTTTCTCTGTCTGTCAGTGAGCTCGGGATAGCTGAAATACTGCTCTACTCACCTTTTTCCTAGTTGTCCTGTACGTGAGCTCAAAGATGCAGAGCCCACCTTCTCTTGCCCTCCCTGGTGCCGGCCTCTCTTGCTACCCCGGTACTTTGGAGACTCCGACCCGCGTGCTCTCGGATCACGAGTCTGCCTCGGTACTCAAGCGCTGCTGTTTGTTTCGTTGTTATTATTATTGTTCTTTAATCCCACGTTAGCACAATTCAGCTTCCTGCTTAAAAATGTTGCTTGGGAGATGAATGTGTGAGGTGCACATGGTTAACGTTTCTGCCTCCGCACAATGAAGGGGCATTTAAAAGTGAGCCACGGCAGAGCAGAGACTTGCTCTTCTCATAATGTTACCTTGTGCCCAGGGCCACACGGCTGCAAGATCCTACATAACCACTCGTGCAAATAGCACCATATATAGTGTTTTACACCCCACGTTTGGTGTGGGATGAGCACGTAGATTTAGAAGTATGCATGGCAGAAATATACCCAGGTACTGCTTTTACCGGCGTGCATTTGTTAGCGCGCTTAAGGTGTTAAATGCCATTTACACAGTTAGATTATATACTGACATGCGTTTAGTTCAAAGATGTATTTCTCTTTAGCACGTTTATGCCGCCTGGACGAATGTCGTCATGTATACTTGGTGCCATGCTAAACTTTCCGGCAGGGCTTTAAACACCATCGCAGTAAAATTCAAGATGAACGCAGCCTATCACTTCTTTCCAGCTAGGCTTCCCTGTCAGCCTTTGAGCAAACATCTAATAATCATGTTTGTCCTCTTATGGGAGATATTCACAAGCTGTAAATCGTCCAGACATCACATACGTTTCGTGTGTGTATGTTTAAAGTGTCTGATGATCCGAAAGTTCCAGAAAAGTGTATTATTTATCGAAGCAAACATTGCGGGATGTGTCTAGGCAAACCAGACCATCCATTTGCATTTCAATGGCTGCATGGAATACCGCAATGCATGTGCAGGGGGAATTAGGAGAGGAGCGAGTGGGGGGATGGGCGGGGGTCACTCGTATGTTGATTTGTGGTAATTCATGGCAAACGCTAGGTCTAACTGGTCAGGGTATGCAATGAGCGAGACTCCACTGTCCCTGCCTTTGTGTTCTGCTGCAGTGATATCCTGCACTGAGCATACAGTAAAATCATATGTTGGACGCCAAAAATATAACCTGTGGCTCAATGAAGAGCTGGAACTTGCACAGCACCAATTAGGAGTTCACTAGTGCCATCTCCTTTTGTCCAAGCTATTTTAATATTTATCAACTTTAATTTCTTCTATCGCTTCTAGTGAAATACTCCCCCCCGTCTCCCCTTCTCTTTTCCAACTGCAGTGCTTCGCCTTCCGAAGGCGGGAATGTATGTATTTTTGTTAAATTGCTACTCTTTCTATGAATATTTGCTCCAATTAAAGGCAGCTTTAAGGCAATTGACTCCCCAGAGTTCAAGGGGACTCGGGCCGAAGACGCCAGATGCAAAAGTGGTGCAGATAAGCCTGACAATGCTTTAATCCATGGCGGCACAGCACCCAGGATAATGTGCTGCATGACTAACCACTTATAAGGTCCCAAAGGCGAGACCTATTGGCTATGCCAATGCTTGTTATATGTAGAAGGAGGGCGTTTTGGGGATGTTTTACCAGAACTACCCTTAGTGAGAAGTGCTTGGGGTGTTCATTGTGGCACTCTGTCTCCAAACTGCACATGGTTAACTGCTGCGCCTTTCCACCCACCCCCTGGAGCCAATGCTGCGCTCCCTTCACCCAGGGAACACCAGGATAGGACAGATAGCAAGGGTGGGCGGGCTAATTCAGACTTGCATTGCAACAACAGGCTGTAAACTGGGTGCAGGTGAGTGAGGCATCAACAGAAGAGGGGGCTGCCTTGAGAATTCATTCACCCACAGAGCATGAGCAACATAAGTACCAGCAACGCAAGCTTCCCCACACACAGAAGAGGTACAAAGGGCCCGCCAGCAGTAAAAGTTCCATTCAGATGCAGGAATGCTACTTCGCGGGTTATAGCAGGGAGCACTTCCAGTGTTGTAACCCAACTTGAGGAGGCGCCACGCAAGGTACATGGAGGGGACCCCATCCAGACTCAATTAAGAGCTCTCAGGCCAGGCTTCTGTGCTGAGGGGGCCCGCTGGAGCTCGGGCCCCCCACACCGCAGGGGCTGCGGGGGCCTATGTTACGCCACTGAGCACTTCCTTCACACATGTAACAGGCCTAGAACATGTAGGAGCAGAATAAGCTTCCCCCACACCAGGGCCGGTTCTAGCAGCGGGGCCGGGTGGGCCAGGCCCACCCAAACATGACCTTTGGCCCACCCAATCACGGCAGAAGAGGCCACAGAGAAGGCACCTGTAAAGTGCTTCATCAATCTCAACGTCAGAAAGTCGAAATGTTGGTTTCACTGTCTTTAAAATTGAAATTGGGTTTTGGGGTTAGAGGTAGGCGAGCAAACAAATTAACAGGGACAGCCGAGCTCAGGCTCTGGCTTGGCTCTTAGAGCCCATGCCCAATCCGAGCTCCGAAAATGTTTGCTATGTAAAACATACAACAAACATCACGTAAAATATGATACACTTTTTAACATTTTGATGAGACTGTATTTCTTTAACACAAGGAAGCTTTGTCATAAATATGTGACAATACAGCACTGCACTAAGAAGCACTTGTTAAAAGTGATAGTTTTTAAACATGAGCTTAGAGTCAGTCATTCCTGCCCCGTCCTCACACTGGTGACAGTGTTATTAGTGAACCAAGAGGCAAGACAGTTGCCACGTGGACCCTGTATGTGGCCCAGATTATTATAGAGCAACATTAGTCTATTAAATGAAACACAATAGGTTTTGTATAGTTGGTTTTCTGATTCATGTATTTGAATGTGCTTTTATGCGCAAATATGAAGAAAATCGAGTTTTGGTGAAATAAAATATTTGCCCAAACTCACACAATTTAAGTGGAGATGCTGCAATTTATCCAGGTTTTATGTTTTCACTTTGTACAAATCAACCACTAAATGGCTATTTGTCTCTTGTTCTTATGTTAATGCTTTGTTTTTACCTCCCAGGTTTTCTGCGATTTTTATATAGTGTGAACTCTACCTGGAGTTATTGAAGCGCTTCACATGAACACCAGTTACATTATACAAGGTCACAATCATTTCTTTTAGGCACTTGAGATTTGCCCAGAATCACAGGATGTTGAACCAACGCCATGACTCAAACCTAGCTTGTTCAGTTCCAAAGTTGGAAGCTCTCGCTGTAACACCACATCCAGATGAGATTGAGGGTGGCACGCAGAAGGTACAAAATAGCTCAGCTCATTGTGGGCTCGAATTTCCAACAGGACCTCAAGCGGAGTCAGAGCCAGGCTTCAGGCTCGAGCCCGGATGAAGCTTTCAGTGCCTGTCTTCCTAGTGTGAAATGCCAAGGCTCGGGTCTGGTAACAAGTACCTCCTTAACCTTAAACTGCTATTACAATCTGCTTGGAATCCTGGTGCTGGTGCTAAAGCCTAGCCTGCTGGAAATTATAAGAGTTGAGCTGTTTGAATATAGGCATCAGCTGCTACTCTAAAATACCTCTCTAGATGCTCTGTATGCCTGTTTGGAAGAAGATATGATGTAAATCTTGGGATTACAGAACTGACAAAAATTGGACCAACAATGGCCCACCCAAAGAAACCCTTGGCCCATCCAGATCAAAATTCCTGGAACTGGCCCTGCCCCACACACAGAACTGACGAGGCACAGTTAGCAGGAACACCTACGGAACAAGAAGAGCACACCATACACATGCACATATACCGAAGTAGAAACGCATTAACTAAATGAGTATAGAAGAACAGCAGTGATTCAAGCTTCGCAAACACACCCAAGCACACGAGCGAGGAGATGTGGCTACAGCTCTCAACTGCCACAGCCAGCCTGTGCCCTTGTCTGCCCCACCACCGGCATACCCACCACGCGCGCAGCAAAAAAGACAAAAGCAGATGGCAGGATCAGAGCTTGACTGGAATAAAGGTTAGTTTGCTGAGAGCTGACTACCACCAACACTGCCACTAGTGAACTACCAGTGAGCCTGCCCAAGGCTGTGTCTCCTCCTCGCACCAGGACGCAGGATGAACTGTGACGCAGCTACGATAAATGACAAGAGGGGCGACGCACACCGTCCTATATGCTTCTCCTCTAAATGGCACGTGCAGTGGTGCTGGCTGCTGAGCCTGTGCACTTTACACACAAGAGAAACTTAGAACGGAAACAATGGGCCTGATTCACAAAGGTAAACATACACTTTATTGTAAGATTACAATTGTTTGCTAATCATAAAGGTATTTTACGAGTAGTATCTTTACGACTGCGAGTCTCTGCACAAAAAAAGATAGGACTGTCTGCAGTTGTAAAGATACTACTCATAAAATAACTTTGTGAATAGCAAACAATGGTAAATTTACCTTTGTGAATCAGGCCCTTAGTGTATATGGCTAGCCAGCAGGACCTTAACCCTCACTGCATTATGACTCTCTTGTCAGTTACTAGGTACTTCAGTTGGCTGGAAACATTGAAATGACCCTCAACATTTTGGACAGGTGCAGCACTGAGGCTAGGATGGCCCAGCTTCAGGTGAGCATGCATTCAGAACCTTTTAGAAGAGGATGGCACATGTGTCTGTCTAACGCATAGTTATTTAGGCTCTGACTTGGTTGCTCCAAGAACAATGAGCTGCTAGGTAATGGCTACTTCCCCGTACTTGGAAAACCAAAGAATAAAACACAAACCGCAGGTCTCCGAGTGAAAGCAGCAGGACCATCAGGATGCTGACGTGGTATATCTCCTAAGTGAGAATGGTGCCACATCTTGCATATTCAGTAAAACCCATCCATTCCTCCTAGTGACTTAATCTCCTAGAGATCTTTCTGGGACCTACATATCACTAATGCCTTAAGCGTACATATTCTGTGAGTGATGAAAGCTTGTACTAATCTGCCGTGCTGGATCTGTTCGGCATAACTCGGAAACTAGTAAACAGTAGTCTTGAACACTTCCCAATGCTGGATGTGAGAGCCTCTAATGAAGCATATCACAGTAGTTAGACGAGGGTACATTACTCTGTATGAGTACAACCATATATAGTAATTCTGTAAGAGGGTTGACTGTTTCTTCCAAGAGTTTTGTACTTCCTGTATATCTATGCCTGTCTACAGACAGCATACAGCAGTCCTTTAACTTCTTTCACTTCCTCTTTAGTGTATTAACTACCAGTGTCATACTTGTCCTGTATCTGTGAGAGGTGGTGTGATGTCCTTTCTGCCACTGCCACCTGTCTGTTACTTATTCTTTGTGTTAGGAAAGGCCTGACTTCTGCTCCTCATGTGTTTGATTTATTATGTTGTGAAGCTCGGTATAAAACTCTCCCCTATACAAAAGACAAAATGATTCTTATTCAGCGGTGGCTCCTCCGCTATGGGGGAGGTGCATTCCTCCCCCCTGCCAACAGCAGCAGCGGCAAAACTTGAAAAATAAAACGATAATAAAGCATGTTTATTATTGTTTTATTTTTCTCCATACCGTGAAGTCTAGGGGGCGGGGCCATGGGAATGACAGACACGAGGGGGAGTGCTAGGTACACTGTTGTCAGTGCGCATGACGGTTTGGCCAGCCATCTCAGGATGGCCAAACTGTCATGTGCACTGAAGTTTTCTCCAACCTGATCTGCGTTGCTGGGTTGGAGATAGCAGGGACAGGCTCCCAGTCTCCCTGGAGAGCAAATCGAGGGCATCATGCTGTGAGAGCAGCGTCAGGATTGGCTGCAGGGCACTCTAGGAACCTGTGCCTGCAGTGGAGCCAGAAGAGCAGCGATGCGGCTAGATTCAGGTAAGGTTTGTTTTTTTAATTTTTATTTGTTTTTTCCCCCCTGGCCCCGCCACTTTGCCCCGACACCAGCCGCAACTCTTCTTATTGCCAATGTGTGTTACAATGTCTGAGGTGAATGGAAGAGTGAGCCCTCACAAGACAAGTGAGCAGAATTTACTTTGGGTTTTATATGAAAACAAGTAATATTTGAAATGGAGTCGAGAGCTTTGTAAAATGGTGAACCACAGCTAACAAGTGATTTCCATGTCATGTATACCACCTTCAGCCAATCTGTCATTTTAGCAAACAGCACTTTGTGTGCTGGGGTTTTAAAACCATAATGAAAGTGTTTTTAAGAGAAACTGCAAGCCTCACAATGCAATAATGCTGCTAGCTGAAAAGCCAGGAATAACTGAGGATGTCAGATGTCATAGTGCACCGGGCAGACTTATGCAATAAACATTAAAATGCAGTTCCTGACTTTCTTTCTTTTTTTCTTGTCAGTAATCATGGGTTAAACAGCCTAGTGGGTGAGAGGGCAGAGCTTGTCTTTTAAATGTACATGCAAGCATTTTACTGCTAATGGGCAGTTGCTGGGCGAGTCTGAAAATACTGACAAAAGGAGAACAATGGGCTGGCACCCAGTGCTTAATTTAAAAAAAAAACAAGTGCCAGGGCTCTCATCATGAGGCCAATGCAGCTTGCACCACACATTGCCCCTGCCATGCTGCCAATGGCAGTAACAACACAACTACTAACCATTACACTGCTACAAGTGTGACAATTTGGACTATTCCAGGCACCCAAAGCTATGAGAATGGCTTGGTTAGCAGGAAATAGTTATTAATTCAGTATACATTAAAATGACTGACTGTTGTTGTGGTCATCTCAGACAGGGCCACTTTGTGGCAGACTGCCACAAGCGCCGGTGTTGACAATTAAGTGCCGGTGCCGAGCACCGGAAACCACTGGCTCAAATTAAGCACTGCTGACACCCTCTTCTTCCCGAACCCATCATCAGCCTAGAGATTTGTGTGATTTACTTGGAGCTCCTGCAACACCACTGTAATATGTCCTGCCTTGAACAGGTGCAGCACGTGCTGCAGGTGCTAACCCGCGAGGACCACCAGTGATTCTTTTTAATAAACAGAGTGTTAACAGAGGGACCTTTTACTGTTGCTTCCAGATCACATTAGAAGGGGGGCCCCTGGAAGGTGGGGTCCGTGGCAGTAGCCCGCTTTGCCCATGCCTTAAAATGGCCCTGCTTGGAATTACAGTTACCATGCAGTATCACCCCGTAATTACTGTGAAGTAACTCGTTTTTTGCCCAGAATGGGGAATAACATGCAGGTGCAGAATTACCAAACCTCTTTCTTCATGATTTCCTACGTTACAGGGGCAGTTACGGCCACATAGTCCACCATTTTTAACAGGGCATTAAAAGGAAGGAGGCTTGTGGAAGACATGCTTGAATGGTGGTTTTGAGCATAAGTTAAGTTAAAAGTGGGGCAGCAGTACACCTGCACTCAACCAACAGTGATTCTGACAAGCCCCAGATACTCAAAATCCCACAGTTGAACCAAAGTGTTTTGATGGTAGCCACAGGACTTCAGCTTTCTGAAGTAAAGTAGAAGAAAAGTAAATGTTATTCAGTGTTACGACTAGTTTCAAATGTTTGTGCACTTCAGTTTGGGCCGTAAACAAATGTGAGCAAGCCACGACATTTCACTTTTTCACTGGAGGTCAATTCAATTTTCTTGGGAAAAGAAGAAAAGATGTAAGATGCATACGAAGCTACTGAGAGCGACTCAGACCGTGATCTAATTTTCCGCATACTGAATGTCAGAAGGATTTCTGTTGCAGGGAAGCTAAGTTCAGGGATAGCTTCCAATTTGCCTAGGAGAATTGTAACTCATTAACACTTTTGAAATTGGGCAATTGAGATGGGGCTTAAGTTAATGTATTGGGAGCTTGGAGATACACCTAGATATGTCTGGCTTCACTTTTGAAACACAGAAGTGAAGGAGCCACAATGTTGCTACCAGGTCACCTAAGCACGCCAACATAACCCTGACTCTCTTGAAGGTATGGGGGCTCCCATAGCTTCATGAATCCAATTTAAATAACCAACCATCACTCACAACAAGATTACACCAGCAGTATTTAAAATTAAAAGCTATCACACCATTGGCACTGGATGGGACTGATCTCATTTGCATGTGACACTCCCCCACAAATGAGGTCTACCCAGGGGGTCGAAAACCCCACAGAATGCACCAGTAGTGGAAATTTACTGCTACAAGGTACTGTTTACCAGACGTAAAAGGAAAAAGTTCTTGCAGTGCGTAAAATGTGCTTTGCATAATATCGGCCTAGCTATATTTGAGGATAGAGTCAGAAAGGGAAGAAAGCATGCTATTTCAGTGCCATGAAGACTTTGCCCTTTTATGTTTTTTTTTTAATAGGAAACATTTGCAATACATGCTATGTGGAGCCAGACACACAGACTGCAAAGATTGCACTACTTATGCCATTTTGTTGAGTGTAGGTGGATGAACATATAGACAAGGGGTGCCACAACTAAGCGCTTCCTACTACTGCAAATGTTGCTATTCACGATTTCCTATTATGCCACATGGTATTAGGGCAAGACTGGAAATCAAAGCAGCCCTGGCAAAAATATTTAAATCATCTTCAATTCTATTCCTGTGTCTTTCTTTTGATTCTCTCTCTCTCCCGCTTCCTATTTCTGTCCTTCTCTCCCTCTTTCGCTTGCTGTCTCTTTCTGCCCCCTCTGCATCGGCTGCCATAAACTGCAGGGTGCTTCAGCAGCAGTGGGCCTAAGAAATCGGCCTACAAATGCTTCAGCCCCCTAGGGAAAGGCCCGATGGGATAAATTGCCTGTCTGGCCTTGTGTGCTTCTCCAGACCAAGCACTATACCTCCCAGCATGGATGACACGTGACTCCTACACCTTGTAGTCCTCATTGTCTTATGTAACATTTCCAATACACTGATTTACACATCTGTATGATTCATTTTCTCTGTAAAATGTGTGCGTGATGTGAAGTGCTCTGACAACCTTTATTGGTATCAGCAGCGCTATAAAAGAAAATAAATACAAGTGAAAGAGGGGCTAAGGAGGGATGAGGGGCACAGTTGGAGGGTGGCAATAAGGGAATCGGTGGAGAAGGAAGTCATAGGGGGCACCAACACAGATTGTTGCACCAGGAGCCACCAGTGCTATATCTGGCCCTGCTTACAGCTCTTAGCACCTCACTTTTGTAGTGCCTGACAGCAGCCACGACCATGCAGGTAAGAGCAGTGGGGCGGTGGGGCTGGGTGAGGGGGGATTTCTACGGACGATGACGAGGGAAAATTAATTATTTATTCTCACCCGGCCCCACCGCTCTTACCTGCACGGGACGCGGCTGCCTGACAGTCCTCCTTGCCAGACCTAAATAACCAGACAACTACACTAACATCAGATTGGGAATCAGTGCTGGCCGTTTATACTCATTCAATTAGCAGAAAACTATTTGGTTTGATAGTTTGATAAAGCACTGAAACCCAGCAGCCAGTGAAGCGTGTACTGATGCCAGAAAAAATAAGAAAATAAATTATGCAAATGCAAGTAAAACAAGCTCTAGGTAGGAGTGCCATTCTGACGTTTTGCTTTGATGGCAAAAAAGGAATTGGCTGCCACGCAGAGGCACGAGGTGAAGCATCAAATCCGCTATTTGGGGTGTTTCCAAAGCGCCCCTACATTGAGGAAGGTATTTATGTAACATAGGCAGGAAACCTTGTCTGAGGTACACATATTTTATGAGTAATTTCCAAGTGTGGTAATAGTGTTTCTGATGAAAACACACTGATCTCAAAAAACACCTGTAACAACAGCTCAAATACTTTAGCCACACTGAGAAATGCTACAACATCTCAGAAAATGAGAGTTAGAGTTATTAACTAAAGTTAATAATTGTTTTAAACTCCTTTATTTCTCAAAGAAAACCCTGGATTTTGATCCCAAGTGAGTCCTCAGCAAAGCGAACCAGGGCACGATGGCATTTCTTTAATGACTTGTGTTTTCTTGCAAAGTTGAACTTCAGGTCAGCCAACTTTGAAACTGTCAAACTATATTGCATTGTTAGTCAAGTGCAGGGAGGGAACCAAAGGAAGGGAGCGGTGCCTGCCAGTGAGGGATTTTTTTTAGAGAACTGGCTGCTCGGAAAATAACATTTTAGCCCTGGAAATTTGAGATCGGAAGTGTGGAGAGCTGCAGCATTGTGAGGAAATCATGAGTGACTCCAAGTGGGCGTTTGTCGGTCATACAATGTGGATACACAGTGCACCCTGCAGAGTTACTGGTGGCCCTTTTGAGTAATTTTAATAGTTGCAGTCTTAAGATTTGCAAGGCAAAAGGCCTTATCACAGGAAAGTAGAGACTAGTTCTAGGGCACATGCCGGTAATTTTCAGTGCTCAGGTAACATAATGTGGTAATACCACACTGATCCTGGGGGATTCGTTTTTTTCCAGGATTGTGGTATTAGTGCATATTTAAGAGTCCTGCCAGACATGGGTCCATACACAGGGCTGACCTGGCCGTAGCGGGCACCGGGCGTTTCCGCGGTGAGTCGCCAGAGCGGGCCGGTTTTGGACCCCTGAGGGGCTGTTTTTGTTACCGGGGCCAGTTTTATCGCCCCCCTGTAACAAAAGCAGCTGCAGTGTTTTCCACAAATCTCTTCCTCCCCCCGCTGCCAGTCCGACACAATGGCCAGGGCCGGTTTGCGTTCCCAGTCCGGCCCTGCCCATAGACACTGTGCCACTGGAAACAAGTTATACCCAACTGAAGAGGCTGAATCTGGCTAAGGAGTCTTGGGTTGCTTTTGTTCCAGTTCAGAGAGGACGTGTCTTGGTACTTGGGGCTGGGCTGTTCCTATTGGAGCAGGACCAAGACTGATTTGCATACGGCTTGGTCTAATGTGACGTTGCATGGTGCGCAAAAGAACAATGGGTTGGAATGCTACCCTGGGCGATTGCCTGTGGTTAGACTCTTTGCACGCATTCCTTCCATAACCATTTGTGTGTTTTATGTAACGCCCTAGCTGGCCATGAGTATGCCAAGATATGGGCCCTGTGCTCACTGGGCCACTGGAAGCAAGCGACACCCAGCTGAACAAGCTCAATCAGGCCAAACCCCGTTTTGGGTTGCTTGTGTTCTGTTGCAGTCCTCCCATCATCTTTTGTGTGCTTTATTTTCAGGATAACTATTCAGTGGCTCAAATTCTTTTAAAGTGTATATTATGCCAATTCATCATATGTCTGTGTCTTGAAAATCTTACATGGATTTGACCCTCCTGGGCCCACAGTGGACAAATGTGGGTTAAACAGACAGGCTTTGAAATTATGTATTGTATCCAAATTCGACCAATGTGGGCTAGTGGCAATTGCCAGCATCTGCACATCTTCCAGTGACATTAAAAGCAGAGCACTCAAGTTTCCCAGTTCCCCAGCTTTTATCACATTTCTTTTTTCATTTGGTCTGGTAACCACTGCTGCTTCAAACTACTGACATATTTGAAATATATTGGTTAAATACAATATTTGTAAAAACAAATCTTCATATTCTCTTTTTTTGCCCATGATCATTTTAAATTGAAACTGAAAGGGCTGACACATTTCTCTGTGCATCAATAGTAGTGTTGCCATCCTCTAAGAAAAATACTGGGCATTTGTTCGTTTGAAATCCTAGAGTATCCATGAGGTGGTACTTTTTATGATTTATGTAAATCCTCTATACTCATTCTCAGCTGTCAATTCTGCTTCTGTTTACATTAATGCTCATTTACAATTACTGTAATCTCCCCTAAAATACCGTTAAAGTGGATTTATCTCGTTTATTTCAAGTTCACATTTCAAAGTGAAAAACACAACATTTTGATGTTTTTCGCATTTTTCTTTACCTGCCCCCAAAACAGAAATGCTGGCCGTTGAGCTAAAATCCCATCCAGGTGGTATCCTAACCACAGCT
The DNA here is from genome assembly GCA_963921515.1 of Calotriton arnoldi. Classification (NCBI taxonomy): domain Eukaryota; kingdom Metazoa; phylum Chordata; class Amphibia; order Caudata; family Salamandridae; genus Calotriton; species Calotriton arnoldi. The sequence goes on along the minus strand of CAWUFW010002561.1, from coordinate 834,809 downwards.
GCTCTGGCTGACTAGTGCACGAGCTTGCCCAGCCTCACCTTCACCCTCCCATGAGCTTCCAATAACTAGCTGCTTTCTTTCTCCATTCGTTTGCAGTGATGAGCCTGGGTGAATAACATACAGGGCGCAGTAAGGTTTGGGCAGAAGATTATAGACTCAAAACAGCACAAAGTGTTTCTAATGGGCACCTGCATACTTTTGAAGCTCAAGATCACTATTACTTTTCTGACCCTGAAAATCCACCTAGGCTCCCTAGAAAGGCTGCTCACTTACTCAGTGCTGTTGTGTGGGCAACTCAGTTGCCCACAATCCATGGAGCCCTGAGCAGGAGAATGAGGGACTCCTACGTTCATCGCGCTTCATAAGCGCTCTCATCTCCTTGCGGTGCAAGATGCGCGCAGGACATGCCTGGGCAAAAACCAGGCCAAGAGCGGGCCCGTTTGCGCCCATCCACGGCCAAACGAGGCTGGGTTTGGTCACCCCTCCAGGTACTGTAGTGGCATGCATGACTGCGCTTGGGACAAAAACCCTGACTGCCACTGAGATGTCTAGTGCCTTTCCTTTAGGAGACCTGCACTTACTTCTAAAGTCTGGGTTTTTCTTCATCTTCTCTGCATGGGGCAGTGATTCTGTTTTGTAGAGGAAGCTTGGGTTTCTTGGTTCGAATATGGGGAAAAAGAAGAATGCTTGCTCAAACAAGCCCACGGACTCTCACAGCAGCACACTGGACTCTTTTCTTGCCCTTACTGTAGGAGTAATTATCAAAAAAATAGATCTGGTTGAGAGACGTTTGTCCTTGGACCTAGGCGAAGTGCCCTTCGATCAGCCTACCATTACCCGTCCAAGGGAATACCTCACTCATACTGTAAATCAGTACACGACAAGTCCACCATTACTCGCTATAAACTCCTGTGCCAATATCGTTTTTTCCAGTCACTTGCAACTCTATCACTCAGTGCGATAGCTCTCCTACTGCAGATAGTAAGGCAGACATCAGACCACCAGCCAAGAGGAAGAGGAAAGTGAGACATGAAGAACCTCAGTCGTTACTTTCTAATCCCCAACCTTCAAACACAAGTGAGCCGACTTAAAGCAGTTTAGCCAGTGCGATTAGGACACTTAGCTGGGACTTGGACTGGGAGGTGTTATTTGTCAAATTCAGGTCTATCATCGAGTCATGTATCGGCCCATTAATCGAGCGTATAGGTGCACTAGAGAAAGAAGTGGCCAAACTGTCTACCCTACCCCAGGGGGGAGTTTTAGGTGCTCAGAGAGGTGTTCCATGCATCCTACTTGTCCCGCCTACCCTGCACCACTCTGTATGGGGGACTCCTCAGTGGCTATCACTACTGAGCTGCCTCTGCTACAGCCTAACGCTGCAGCTGATGAATCAGTTGTTCAGGCTGGGAAGGAGCCCAGCTTCAGCGTTAGTAGCCAGGCAGGGAATCCTGCGAAGGTGGTACAGGGAGAAACCGTTCCTACGCGTTGCCCCCTAGGAGGAAATCAGATGATATTATTAATTTGCCACCTGATGCTTTGCCGTATGTAGCTATACTCACTAACGTTCCACCGTTGAACCCTTATGCTTCTGAGACAACTGCCCAATTAAAGAATAAAGTGTGCCATTGGCTCACTAAGTACGCAAATTTTAACACAGGAACTGGAATGGAAAGACATTATGCTGGTAAGGAGAGCGGGGTGGATTGGAACCACTAAGAAGAGCTTCCACGGTGATTGTGTAATCATTAATTACAGACACCGTGACCTGGCATGTTACATACTAAGCTCGGCTGGGTTTAGTCTGCCTCAAGAGTCGTTAATTGGCATTTTGCTGCTTGGTTTCTTTTATCGACCTTCATCCCTAGTATCCAACCCTCAATTGGTGATCCTCCGCATGAAGGGAGGGAGACAGCACTCAAAGCCTGTTACGGGATCCAACTGCTTCTCGCCGTTATCAGGTTTATCCAAGATGGATTGACTACACTCTAATATTGCATCATCAATAGTTCAGCATAAGGAAGGGCAAAGGACTGATGCAGTAGAGTGACAAGCAACAGGGGAATGGCCTTAGAGTCCTCCCTTGATGACTTGGTTGGAGTATTGCTGGGTATGCTGCCAAAGCTTCTAATACGGATTGGACTGATTACATCGACAACTTTAATGTTATTATGCTCCCAGAAACTTGGGCCTTGAATGATATTGAGTGGGATGGCTTTCTCAGCTTTTGTTTGCCAGCTGTTCTTTCTCAATCTGGGAGACCGAAGGGTGGGCTGGCTTTATTATTGCGCTGCACGCTATTCCATAAGGTTTTTCCGATGAAGCTCTAGCACTCTGGTATTCAGGTTGTTTTGGTTGTGCACTGTGATGCTTTTAATTACTTTTTAATCAATGTTTATAATGCAGTCAATGAAGTGGAGAAAGCTGGTAGTGTTGTAACTCTGTTTAATGTCATTGGCATTCTCAGACAGAGATACTTTTTGGTACATAATGCTTTAGAATTATTCTTGGTGGTGGTGATTTTAACTATAAAATTGGCACAAGTCACACTTAGCTTGATCCTTTTTCCCCAAAAATGTACTTTATCAATCAGAGAGAATGGATTCCAGAGGGGAAATCTGAGATAAGAAGTTACTTGACTTCAAGCTGGTCAATTACATTGAAGTTATTGGAGTCGACGTTAGTCAAATCCCTATGTTCTTTGGATGGGGCAGAGGTAGCATGATCGACTATATCTTTATCTCTTCTTCTCAGCTCCCAATTAGTGAATCGGGGGACGGTGGAGAATTAAGCAAGCCTTTACAACCCCAACACTTTGACACACAGGGTACAGAAATCTGAACCCCCTTCTAACTACATAGACCCGATTGGTGCCAGGATGGTGGATAAAGGGCTCCGCCTTAAATGGCGGCCAATGGACTGTAATTATATATTTATATGGCTGGTTAGTTCTAATATTACTTTGTTTCTGGATAAATTGTTGATTGAACCTATGGCACAAGGGAAATATGTGAATGCATTTATCAAACTGGGGGAAATGATTAAAAAACTTCTTTTCATTCCATGCGTTTTCGGCCAGAATACAGAACCTAGCTGGTTTAATTGTACTTGTAGAACCTTAAACAAGTGTCTAAGAGCTGCTTTTAACCATACTCCCATGGGCAGGGACTTCGAGAGCTTCACCTAGACCTTAGTGCTTCTGTTCAATATGGCTCCAGCGGTGGGGGTACCAACTCTTTTGGTTTGGAACAAGGTGTAAGGTAGGGTTGTGTGCTTGCCCCTATTTACATTTTACTATATATTTATAAGCTGCATGATCATTTAACATCTGTAACCTACCTAAAATTAAGATTCGTCCAGTGGCTACTCTTTTGTATGCCAATGACGCTGTTTTGTTTCCCTGGACTCCTGCTGGTCTAAAAATTCAGATCGATAACTTTGTGCCCTTTATGGGTGATCTTAATTTGGAGACCAATTTAACTAAAACACAGTACATGGCCGGGGGACATTGTCATCCAAGATTAAACCACTTTTTGCTCCGGGAAGGCGCCTAGAAAGGGTTCATAGTTTCCCATTTTCTGGTATTACTTTTGATTTCTGATGTAATTGGAGACCTTGTTTGAGTAACAGGGTAGGGAGATTTGTGCAGGCAATGGGAGCTGTTTTCCAATTTGCCAACAGAATAGGATCGAAGCCAGTTCCCGCAAAATATATAAACGCAAGTGCCTCCTTGTTCTGACTCATGGGGCACCAATTTGAGGCAATTGCTCAATTGGATGGCTTCAAGTTGAAGAAAATAGATTTTGCAGGAAGCTTTTAGGGCTACGCCTTTGTAGCCCTCACTTTATCATCCATAAACAGTTGTAGCTTAAATATGCTATGGATGATACTAGGTTGGCCCCGCTAAAGCTCTGGCTATCGGTCTGGACGAACGCAAAAAGCTAACCTCAAAAGAGATCTCACTGAGGACTGTTTGAGTTGTACCGACAGCTATAAAATACCTTGGCTGAATTATATCAAACAGATGACTGTTGAGCTAGGACACGATTTATTTCTTGCACCCGGAAATATACCTAATAGAGACAATAATTGGGTGAGGACACATTATTGGGAGAGGAGGAAGAGAGATAGAGAGCTTGTTGAACTATTGAAACCTTCGATCCGCGACTTTGTTGTTATTCATTCTCGCCCCTCTTATGGGTCCTACCTTCTTTGGGTGAATAATGTTTGGGAAAGAACACTTTTAATGAGAATTCAACTGCAGCATTGGGTCACTTTTATCTTTTCCCTTGGGCCAATTCGATTTTTCTGCTTTTTAACCTGTATTTGTGATGAATTTTCTTGTCAGACCTTGTTGCACTTTGTGTTTTTTTGCGGTCACTATAAACAGTTTACCAAGCGCTATTTAAGACCTGTTCTGAAAAAGCAAGGCTTTTTTCAATGTGGCAAGCTTTATATTTTCTGCAGCCTCTCCTGAATGAATTTGCTTGTAGTGCTGTAGGGAGTTTTTTAAAATAAGCCGTACATCATTGTAAATTCATGATTTTACTATCTCTGTTTGTCACTAACCTGTTTAACAGTTTCTATGGATTTTTGTATATATTGTAATGTATTAACCTTATTTGTTATGATGGATTGTCTTTATTGATTTTTATTGTATGTACTATATGTAATATTTATTATGCTTTTATGGCACTTTTTGATTAGCCGAATAAAGCTTGATTTGATTTGATTTACTCAGTGATAACAGTTTTGCTAACATGTATGATATTTGTGTGGTGTCACCCAATGCCAGGATCCCCAAGTGAAAAATGGATCCAGCCGGACTGATTGTGGATGCTATTGCCACATGCTCTCTCGTATGTGATTGGACCAACGGCTGGGGGCAATACTCAGTGGCGGGCACTGCTGGTGCAATGCTTCAGGTTTAATGTAGCCTGCCAACTTTAACTTCCTGTTCTAAGGTGGCAGGTTTCAGACATATTAAATATATAGTAGATATTTCAGAACTTCCCTGGTTGGTGAGAATAAAATAAACAGAGCAATAAAACCAGCAAGCGTGTTAATTGAAGCAATCAGTGATTTTCCACTTCAGAGGTGGTGTCACTCTCAGATCCACTCCTTTTAATTCATCCTCTATCAGATTACGTTCCTTATTTACTCACTCAGCAGTGTTGCAACAGAGATGAATAGATACCAAGGCAAAGGAGAAACATTGCAAGAACAATCAGCCTCTTCTAGTTATTTTTACTTTTTTATTGGTAGCCCAAACACAAGACACCCTTTCTAACAAAGAAAATAAGACGAATTGCTTTCAAGCATACAGTTAAATTTATTTGCACAAAATAAATGACACCTACATCAACTTCCCACTTCAACACGAGGAACGTAGATCCCAAACTTACAGCAGGCAAAACATTTCCGAAAAAAGAGTTAATTCCCTTGTGCATAAACCTCACAATTTTTTTTGAAAGTTTCACTTTTAAACCAATATGCCGCCCAAAAATATGTTTTCACATTCATTTTGCATTTCGTTTGAAAATTCCAGTCAGCCAAGGCAGGAGCAAGGGGGACCCTTCCAGCATTAGTCAAACAAAGATTGTGCTACTAGCAAGCAGGTGAATAAAAAGTTCTATTCCATTCTATGCTATTCTGTTCTATTCTGGGTGATTTATATATAGAGCGCATGTCTAAGGGGGGCTTCCCAGCGCTAAAACAGCCTGAATAGCAGCGGCGGCCGTCACAGGTAAACGCGGTGAGGCGGGGTGGGAGGGGGGCGAAGTCGACGGAATAGGTATAATTAAATAAATAAATAACACCTTGACCGTTGTCTGTCGACTTCCCCCTATGCCGGGCCCTGCCCCGCTCCACCGCATCACCGTGCTTACCTGTGCTGGCCGCCACTGCTGAACAGTTCAATTTTCTGTTTCCTATTCACCTCACCTCTCTGTTTCTAATTCACCTCACTGTGTAAGTACCTACATCCCAGACAGATCAGAGTTAGGTATAATCCACAAGCCGCCTCACTAAAGCCAGAAAAAAGCCAGGCTGTGTACTTCGAAGACTAGGGTATGGCCACAGCCTTTGTCCCTGGAGTCACTTGGAATGTACACATCGATGACTTAAAGTATCCATTGGACAAAACATCTTTTACATTTTATAGTATGATATTACCTGTGAAAAACAAAATGCGATCAATGGAAAGCCTGGATTAGCCACAGGTAATTCCTCTGATTCACATTCCATTCCTTCATTTGTTTGCTAGCTTGGCAATCCAGGCAGGGCCTAATCAGGGGCAAATCAGCAAAAAGCCAAGGTTTGGCCTGAACTGCTAGGCCATGTCACTCTGTGGCGCTCGGTGATAGGCCCAACAAGACGGAAGCATGTCTGGGGGCAGGGCTGAGCTGCTTGTGTCCCCAGTGAGAAAGGCATGAGGCCAAGCGGTTTGGGCTGGACTATCCTTTTTGGGGCAGGGCAAAGAAGGGTTTGCCTATGGTTAGTTCCTGTCTTTAATGAGATATCGACCAAAATAAAATTGATAAAATGATTGTACCCACAGCAATTGCCAGTAGTTAATTCAAGGATGTTCCTTGTGTTTCCAAGTGCGCCACTGTAGGGGGCACGGTATGACCATTTGTGGGTCCCGTAGCCCACTGTGCCATGGGATGCAAGCAGTGGCTGCTCCTCCCCTATGGCGGAAGAGCATCACCCCACTGCTTTTAAGCAGTGCCAAGTAGAAACATAAAATGATAATAACTTAGAGTTATTTTCATTTTATGCTTCGTGTCCTGCTTCTTTGCGGGCGGGTCTGCTCTACTCTAGGAGCAGGGGAGGAGTGGTTTGCCAACTCCTAAGTGCGCAATGACTGTTTTGGTGGCCCTCTCGGGCCACCTAAACCATTCATGCGCTCTTTCCCCATTCTCCATGCAGGCTGCATTGCAGCCTGCATGGAAAACATGCCCACCCCTCCAGTCCCTGGCTGAGCGCCATGTCACCGTGCTCAGACCAATCACAACGCTGCATTGCAACGTTGTGATTGGCTTAGGGAAGGGAGCCTGGCTGCCTGCTTCATGTTCCTGGAGTCGGAGGCAGGAGAGCAGGAGCAGAGACGCGGGACCCGGCCTCAAGGTAAGTTTATTTATTTTTTATTCTAAGGTTTGCTGCCCACAGACCCTACAGTATGAAACGCGTAAAGTCACACAATTTCTGCCACTGAGAGTGAATTATTTTTTACTCAAGACGTATATTCCGATATATGGCCAATAAACGTATTTATCAGAGGAGTTCCTTCAATAGTACCTCTAATAGCTATAGGTACCAAAAGAGCATTCCTCGCTCATCTAGTCCAAAAGTCTGCTTAAGTTTCCTGAAAATGTGTTATTATTCTAAAGTACATTATTTGCTCCATTTCCAAAGTTCATGAGAACTCTCAATTTATGAACTCTACCTCTGTGACTGCATCTGGCATGCTGGGACCTCTCTACAGCGTGTTTTTATTGCAACAGACCGAAATGGAACATGATTCAAACATGCACTTATTTATTTATTTATTTACTAATTTTGTACAGCGCATAGCTGCCCCAGCGACGGGGTGTCCCAGCGCTTAAAACGAATACAGGAAATGCTCTTTGTGCCACCCATCAATCCATACCATGGATGCCAAAGAGTGGTGGTTGGGGGTACTCCAATTGCAAAGAAACACCCCTTTTTACAGCACAGGTTTGGGATGAGTGAACTAGAGGCAATGAAAATTTTTAAAACAGTGAGAGGGAAAGACACCGAAGAGAGAGAGCGAGACAGGTTGGTTACATAACTAAAACTAGTAAAATGAATAAACATGGCCAAAGTGAACTTTGATGAAATTTCATGATGCAAAGTCTATTAGATGTTTAACAGGATAGAGGGCAGGCAAGTAATGTAGTAGGGTCACTGCCTTCATGCCTGGATTGATGCGGGCCCAGCTCCTTGCTAACACTCTGTGTGATCTTGAGCAATTCATCAGGTTGATCCGTGTTAGTTTTCATCAGTTATGTTAGAGGTGCAGTATAATGTAAGTTATAACTGTGGTAAAAGACCTGGTTTGTCATCTGAGTCACGTGAGAGATAGGTCTGATGTCTGAGCCTGCTAAATATCTCTGGTGACAATGAAAGAGCTCTTAACATCTGTGTCACATGGATAGATCTGCTACTTGAGGCATGAACCTGTAAGTTCTGTGTAGACTGAGAGATGGCTCTGCTATCCGAGGCCTGAACTTGTAAATTCTCTGTAACCTGAGGGATAGCTATGCTACCAAAAGCAAACACCTGTATGATCTGTTGATCTTGAGCGCTAGCTGTGCTGTGCAAAGTCAGAGCAGTTCAATATGTGTTTCTCATGGGCTACCGCTGCAGTGTGAGGCCTACGCCTGTATGGATTGTGAAACCTGAGATGTAGATCTGCTGTCTCCGAGCTAACACTCGGAAGATCTGTGCACCTTGAGGAGTAGCCCTGATGTTTGACGCCTCGCCTGGTGCATTCTATTTCTCTCGATGGATAACTGTGCTATGTAAAGGTATCAGAAACCACGGCCCTGTGGGCTAGTTCTCTAGTATATGGATTGAGTCTATAAGTTTACTGTTGCCATATTCTGTTAATTATATGATTTTTTGGGGGTAAAGAACATAGAGTAAGAAGCCCAGCACTCGACAATACAATTCCTTCGATAAGAGAACCCTCCTCACCTTAAAAAGCTTTAGTTTGCCCTTGGGTTGAGTCATCAATTGAAGTCTCAAATATCCTACCAAATTAAGTTCTTTGCGTAGCTAGTATTGAAGGTCATAGAAAGGAATCCAAAATCGGTGAGTGCCTAAAATATCACCCTTGCTATACGTAATACAGCTTTTGTGTTCTGATATGCTCCTTTAGCCAACCCACAAAATAGAGGCATAAAAAATGGATTATGAACGCATGTTAGCTTTCAACCCAAAATTGATATTTGTCGCAAAATTGTGATTTTCACTAAGAGCCTTATTTAGTGTCTGATGGACAGGATACTCTTCAAAGGCGGTGGATGTCCTGTCTGTCATATCTAGAGTGCCATTGACTGTACTACACTTGAAGTGTGGCTTATGGGATATTTGCCACGTTTTGACGGAATACCCTGTCCACCAAAATTGTGGTTTACCTCACCAGGAATTATTGAAGCGGATGGCTGATAAAAACATTTTATTTTGGCCTCTGGTTAGTTATGTCTTTCTTTGAGAATGCAGCCGTACTACATGGATGAATGTGACACTGTACGGAGCTTTCTGCAGGAACCCAATTGTAATGGCTCCCTCTTTTAATGTTAAAAGATCAAGTTCACACTTTGGAGCAATGATAGCAGATTTGTCTTGTTTCTTTTAGACTCATGTCGGTGGCATGATGGGGCTGATTCGCACAAGAAGTCAACTGGCTATAGTAAGAAAAACGTAGGGAGAGTGAACCATTTCGTGACATCAAGCTCCTATCGAAGACATAAACTTATTACTGCCCCTACAAAGGCCTTTTAAAAAAAGAATGTGATCATTTGCACAGCATGGGTGCAGTGGGCCCTGGTGCAGACAAAGAAAATGGTTCCCACCCACTGGTTGGGTAGTAACATACAGACACAACTGGCATTCAGTGGGGCCAGAAAAACTTCTGGGCTCCGGTGCAACTGCGCCTACTGCACTATTAACAGCTACTCCCCTGAATGTGATTTGAAAGGAATTTGCTTAGTTTCATAAAAGTTTTCAAGATTTTTTTTATTACATTCAGCATCTTTGGGGAAGATCAACTTGAAACACGGTGTCCGCCATTTGGCATGTGAGAAAGAACATGTTTTATACAAAGTGAACCATGGCTTATAATTCTTTGTATATATATTTTTTTTTTAAAAAGCAACCTCATACATTCCAATACTCAAACAATCCACATTGTCAAGTTTCTGATAAGTGCGTAAGAGTAGAATGTGAATGTGTATGTGGGTGCCATTCCTCAGAATCGTGTTATATGCAAACCACATTAACAAAACACAAAGTGACCCACGTATTATTCCCATCTTTAAATTCACCTACTAGCAAATGTATTAAATATTCATTTTCTGTAGCGTTTTTACAGACCACCACTTACATTTTTAATGTGCGTCTGATATATTTTGAAAATATGCCTGAGTAAAAAAAGGTTACATGAAGTTCGTCATCATATATTAAAAGTGTGTTTCAACATTTCAGTGCGTATAATCCAGTTTTTAAAACAAATACTCCAGCTGGTTCTAGTCATGAGTGCTCCACTCTGCATTGTTTTTGGTGGCCTTATTTTGAGGCACAGCTTAATTCTAGACGAGCGTATAATTTAAATAACGCTTCTGAAATTCTTGAAATTCGCAAGTTTCCTGTAACACAAAATTGGGGAATTTCGTGATCGAAAAATAATTTTAGAATGGAGATCAATTTATGAAATTTTGAATTACGTCAGCAATTTTGACTTTCATGCAATTGTTTCAAATGGAAAGTCTCCTGCTGAAATACAAGTTTTGCTCCAAAAAGTCTCCTGCCAGTGCTACTATTTTCAGTACTAGTTTGGTCCTTATGGGCACATTTCGGCAAACATTTGACACCATGTGCGTGATTTAGCCAGAAAAAAAGTTAATTTTGCACAAATTTACTGCATTTTTCGATTGTGTGTTGATCATAGGCACCATCTTTTTGAATGGGTGCAAATGTTTTGCAGGCTAATATCTATCAACAGACGCTTTACTCTGAGTTGACCTTTTTTTGTAAGTAAAGGTGTGATAGGTTTTGGTGCCCATGACAACTACTCCATGCCTCAGTGTTAGCTACACCTATGGAGCAGCCCATAAATGCTGGGTTTCAATCAACAATGGTGAGTCTATGAACCTCACCATATACGTAAGATGCATCATCGCCCCCCTGTTACTCAACAGTACTCTTTCCACTTGGCTACAAACAAGAAATTTACTGGACTCATATTCAAGCAACAGTTTCATCTACTGCTTTCTCCTATTTAACATCAGCAACAAACAAAATCCAATAACTTTATACGGTTTTCTAGGCCTCGTATTCCCAGAGTCATTTATGTATTTTAGTTGTCCTCATTTAATGAATTGTTTATGAGATGGACAGTTTTTTCCCCACTGGACCACTTTTCTTGGGAAACACTCCTAGAACCATGGGGAAGTGTCTCTGAACCAGTGCAAGGATGTGTGATGGCTCAAGTGAAGTGACATTTGTCTGCACCCATTCGTGGAAATGAAGGCAGATTTCATACTTTTAGAAATATATGGCACCTTCGCTGGTGGTACCCTGGTTTGCTGCTTAGAATTTCCTTGTGGTGGACCCAACTCCCAGTGTTCCATAGCACTTGAATTATAAGGGGACCTGAAGTCTCAGCTAGTTATACAAACCATTCTCCGGCCTGTACCGAGATACATAAGAAATTTAGGGGCATATTTACTAGAAACTGGTGGAGCGTGGAGTTGCACCAAAATTGGTAACGTCAGTTTCAAAATGCAGGGATGTGCCATATTTACAGGAATGAGGGGCACCCTGCGTTTCCCCTAGGGCTGGTGCTAAAGAAGCCGCCTAGCGCCAGCCCAGGCACCCTTGTGCCATGTTGCAAGGGTACCTGCGCTGCAGGGGTGATTGTTTATGTGCAGGAAGGGACACCTTCCTGCACATAAACAATCTTTACAGGTGATTTGCATGCTGCAGAATGCAGCACACATGGAAAGAGCAAAATACGAGGAGAAATTAAACATATCTCCTCGTATCGCCTGTTAAAGACCAAATATTCCCTGACGATATTTTTGGTGCTGCCCCATACCTTGTAAATATGAGGCAGCAAAAAAACCAATGGGTGTTGCAGCGGAACGCCCACTGAAACACCCACTGCACGCCCCTTTCACGCTAAGTGATGCGTGAAAGGGGCATTATTTACAAGGCGGCGTTAAGTGGCTTAACGAGGCTTTGTAAATAAGGCGAAGGACTTAACGTCACCAGAACGTCGGAAAAAGTGACGTTCTAGTGGTATTAACTCCTTGTAAATATGCCCCTCAGTTCGCCCCTGCCTTCTAGGTTTTTATGTTTGTATCATTCACCACAATGTGGATTCACCACAAAGCTAAGGTAGTAGAAATGATATCTCACACCCTTACACCCCCACAACATCACAGTTTAGACACCTTGTCCCACTCTCAGCTCCTCAGCAGGGCCCTGTTTGTTGCTGATGGTCTAGAGGAGACGACAGTAACTGGGCATTGAAGAAAGTAAACAGGATTCTTAGAGCCCTGTTGACTTGCTGTTCCTGGCATTGCCTTCATGAACGCTTAACCAGGGATAGCACAGATAGTGCCAGGGTTAGGAAATAGCTAGCCAGGAGTGAACATGGCAACCGCTAATTTACCTACAGGATCATAGAATTTGGAAGATGCTACAAAGGAGTGGGTCTTTCTCATTTATTTGTTGGCCATCTGCATGTAAGACCTCAGGGCAGCTGGGTGGTCAATAAAAGAGACTAGAAAATTCGATTCGTTTTTTAAAGCCACTGGAAAGCAAACAGCAGCAAAGTTACAACCTTTTGTACACACAATCTCAGCAGTGCGTCAAGTTGTATAAATTCTGAACGAACTCCCTTTCGAGAGCGCACCTTGCAGCTTCCTTTCTGATGGCATTCCACAGCCGCTGAGATCACATCCTCAGGTGAACTATGCCCCTAAATTCCTGGAAACCAACATTTGGCTACACACCCAGAGGTAAACAAAACCACACAGGAGTGAACATTCTTATCTGAGATAGAACGCTTATCTTTGTAGAGGACTACCCTTCAATCGATAGGGCGGTTTAGTGTGTCACTGATATTGTGTTACAAAACGTTTTGCTGCCTTGTTGTGTAAATAAACAGTGACAACATGTGATTAACAGATAGTGGGGTAAATGTCCAAAGTAAGCTTGGATGAAACATCATAGGTAACATGGCAAAAAATGTTGTGATTTTTTCCATTAGTTGCAGATCTTTGTTACTCACAAGATGGGACATTTTCGATCAGGCTTCAACTTCTCATTGAGATGAATTAAATACGACACATTTTTAAAAACGATATAGAAAACTACATTTGTTGGTACAATCTAGAGCCCAAAATTCGCACTGTTTTCCACGAGAGAGGGTGGGTATGGTTCATGAGCAGGCTGACCTGTTTAATAGCCCAACCCCCCTCCCCCCCCACTCCCCCAGTTGTGCAAGCAACTCACGGGTCCTCCCACCATACTTTCTTACCCATCTATTATGTACACGAAGACCTTTTGTGGTGTTAGAACGGGCGCAGTTTATTCACATCATAAGTTGGTACACACTTGTTATCAACATGCTCGTTTCTGGCTCATCTTGGACTACAACATAAGGCATTTTACCCCAGGTTATACAGCCTACATCACATAAATTGTTGCATATTAATAACCATAGCTTTCAACAGTCGTGACAGCTCTACTTCTGTAACTTACTTGGTACAGCGGGTCGCGGCTTCAAGGCTTCACCTTGCTACCGAATATCTGGCGGCCCTTCCTTCTTGATAGGGCCCACGGGGAGGAAGGGGGTGGGGGGTTGCCGTCCTCCCGCTAGGGTGGGCTGCGCCTCCCAGTCAGTAGTAAAATCAGGTTTTGAACATGGCTTTTTTAAGGCACATGCCTCAACTGCCAATAAACATCGAGTCCATGTGAAAACAATGAAACAGGAGGACTCAAATAGGCCTCTCTTGTACCCGTGAAAGTTGTTACTACCTTGGCCTATTAGGACAAGTCACACAGCTTTGCTGATTACATGTTCACTGTTTGCTTACTCAATTCTCACTACAGCCTTTGGCGTTTATCACTGAATTGTGGTTGAAAAAGAAGTGTGTTTGAAGGTGAATTGTGAGACTTAGTGGGATGGGTGACCTTCTAGGTGGCAGAGAGGTATTTTAATTTAAGGTGTGCTTTGATGGGAGCCAGTGAGCAACCATGAGCATTGGGGTCATGAGGTCATGCCTGTGGTAGTCAGTGGTTAGGCAGGCAGTTGTATGAAAAGTGACCTTGAGGGTGACAAGGTGGGGCCTGGGAGACTGGTGACCAGGACGTTGTTCAGAGGGAGGGGTCGCTAACAGTTGGTTGTAAGTCTTAAATTCATTGCGCCAGTAAGTACTTGCATTCATTCAAAGGCTTGCTTGAAGAGAAGAGTGTTCAATTGCTATCTGATAGGCAAGTAGTTAGGTTGCTCTCTTGTGGATATATGTACCTTCAAGGACCTGCCTTCATGCCTTTTCCAGCTGCTTGCAAATTGTCTTTGTGCTGGTAAAGTGAAGCGTGCTGGTTGGTGAGAAACGGAGCAGTGGCGGCTCCTCCGCAATGGCGGAGAAGCGTTGCCCTACTGCCTGGCTCAGAGCAAGTAAATGTCATTGTTTTATTTTTCATTTGTCGGCTCTGAGCCAGCTTGCGCAGATAGGGGCAGGGCATGGGGAGGAGGAGTGCTATGTGCACTCCTTAAGTGTGCATATGTGTTTGGCAGGCCGTCTCAGGTGGGCTGGAGAAACCCCCACAGACTCCCTGGACTGTGCGGAGCATCTTTCCAGCCCACTCAGACCAATCCCCGAGCTGCTCTCAAATGAGAGCAGCGGGGGCATTGCAGGGAGTCCGTGACGTGGCCCCAGTGCTTCCTGGGACGAGGAAGGACAAGGCTGAGCGTGAAGCGGCGGCAGCTCCTCGTAAGTGTTTATTTAAAATTTTGTTTCTATTATAATTCCCACCGCACTCTCCCGCGCTCCCTCCACCCGCCTCACCACCTCTTTATTATGGCAGCTGCCACTGAAATGGAGTCTCTACTTTCTACATTTGCAAACACCCAAACTCTTGCTTATGTTGTAACGTCCATCACCTTAAAAATACTACATGTTCCGAAACCCATTGAGTAAGAGCACTGAAGAACAGATCTAAAGAACAATATGTCGTGTGGCCAGGAAACTATTATGTTTTCAAAAAATATATATTGTCTGAAGTCGTTTCATTTTATGGAAGCAGCCGATGAGATGAGAAGCAGTGTAACATTATAAGGCTCTCACAAGTCACCAAGGAATTTCATGAGTCTACGAGGAATGAGGCAGAAGGCTTTGGTCCTTTATAAGGCAATAGAACTCAGAGGTGACATGAGGTATGCTTTTGATGTACGGCAGTGTTTATTTTATTCCTTATAATACATAGTCACACCATTATTCTTCCCACAAAAAGCTAAAATCCTTGGTCGCTTCCTCATTCAGATGAAGAATCATAGTTGCATATATGCAAACTATAAGACAAATTTGTAATGTGAAATGTAGCTGACCAATATATAGCTAGTAATTTGTTTCAATTCAATGTTCTATGTAAGTCCCTTTAAAAAATCGAAGTAGTTCAATTGTGGTAAAGTGCAGAGCCATTGTGCGTTTAATTTCGGCAATGTGATTGTTCCTCAAGCGTCTTCTTCCAGAAATCTGTGATAACATGAATTTTCTTATAGAGAAGATGACCAATGTGAATCTCCACCAAACAAGGGTACTTCCTCTCAACTATATAAAGCAAGTGCTTCTTTGTTTGGTGGAATTTTCCTCATATTGTTCGGCATCAAGAATACATCGCCAAAATCGGTGGGAAATGCACTTGGGGGCCTTTTGGTAAATTGTCCATCATCCTGGCAAATGGCGGAAAGACCTTTGCATACTACTAAGGTGGACAGGGCAGGTCCAAACAGGTGAGGCTTTCAGGTGATTTTGCAGATTTGCATATTAGCAGTATTTTAAAGGAAGAACCATGGACTTTGCGCTCACCAGGAGAGGACAAAAAAGAACCCACTTGTTACAGTCACTAAATATTGGCCTCTGATAGATCAACAATATGTTCACCTCCAGCAAGGATTTCAGATAATTTTTCAATGTGGAATTGCCGAGAAAACACACTTGCTTTGCCTTCACCCAACCCAGGAATTTAGGATCATGTGTCCTTTATAGAAGGGGATGGGAGCCGTGCGGCCCATTTTCCCTGGGCCGATTTCGGCCGTAGGGTCCCCATCCCCCAGGGCCCAGCCACTTGATGCTGGGTGCCCTGGCCCAACCCAGGGCACTCAGTGTGCACTTACGGGGACGCGGGGGGAGCCCCAAGGTCCCCGCAGTCCCTGCAGGCTCCCCGCTTCCATCAGGAGCCGGCATTGCTCCCACACGGAGAGAGCAGCAAATAATGCTGCTCCCTGCGTGTGGGAGCAATTATTTTCATCTGTTTTCCTGCCCACTTGACAAGTCCACTCCTAGTGGGCGGGAGAAGTTTTCCTGCTCCTGCCCGCAGGGAGCGGACTTACTGTTTGCTTTCGCTTTGCGGTAGCTGTCAAAGCTCCTGCCAAGTAACAGCAAACAGCTTTGTCCCAAGGGTTGGCACCTCGGGACATAGGGAGCCGGCCCTGGGCAAAGTGGCCCCCCTCGCCTTGTAATACGAACATTGGCCCCGGGGAGGTGGTGGTCCCCTGGACCCTAATGGGCACAAGAGGGGGGGTCCAAGTGGTCCTCCCTCTTCTATATTCGCCAAGCCCTGGGGAGGTGGTGGTTCCCGGGGCCATAAACAGCCTTGAAAGGGGTGGCAGCGCAGCCCCACTCCACCTCAATTTTATTTTGTCTGCCCCGGTGAGATGGCGGTCCCCGGGGCCGAGGTACGCCATTGGAAGGGGGGCCACATGCGCCCCCTCACCCTCACAATAGTAGTTTTTGCCCCAGGGACCTGGCCCACCTGGGGGCCGATGTTTAAACAAGCGTGGGAGACCGCGTTTTTTAAAATTTGCTGATCCACCGTGATTTTGCCGCAAAATTGAAAAACAAAATTTGTCCCCCGGCAGGGTCCCCGTGGTATTCCTACCCTGCCCCCTTCTCTTTTTTTAACGTTTTTTGGGGACTCGGCTGAGTCCGAGTCCCAAAATGGCTGCCAACACTTCCTGTTTGAAGTGTTGGCAGCCAATCAGATCTCAGCATGAGACCTGTTGGATCCGCAGAGGATCCGCGTCCCTAGATTTACAAATTAGTTTTTTCTTTAAAATTCAAAAACTACTGAATGGATTTATATCAAATCACACAAAAAGGGCTCTTTCTGAACCAAGAGCTACCTCTCTTCCAAACTGGGTGAAATTCCGTCCAGCAGTTGGGAAATTGCTTGGGAAGCACACATTTTTTGACCCCCCATTTTTCTCGGCCCCCTCTTGATGGATCACTCCGAAACTTTCAATACAGAACTAGACAAAGTGGGCCACTTTGTTTTGGAATGTCTTGTGGAAACTAGGTCCTTACTGGTGACCGCCAGTAAGTGTGTATGTATGTATGTATATATATATATATTCAAAGTACAAAGATTTAGAGTTAGGGATAGTAAATCCATACTTCCTCTATATGCACTTACCTTTCAATATTTTGGTCTTCGATATTCTTGTATCTTGAGATTGTTGCTTAGTCTCGATGTTAAGTTGCGCAATTATTTATACAGCCACACACATATACCCAACTATAGATCCTTTCACTTATCCACAATCACAAAACACCATTCTACCCATCCTCACACACAGACACATATCAATCACTTCATTCTTTACCCATTGATACAATCACAATGATCCGCCCAATTAGCTGTATGTAATTGCACGTTTGGGGCAATTGATGAAACATAATTGTACCACACACTAAATGATCAACTAGCACCTCCCTCACATCATGCACTGTGTGTATATGTTTGAGGAGGAGCATTCTCAGCATATACTGTGCTTCCCACCAAAGAAAACAGCAACACAACAATATTTTCCAGATTTTACCATTTCTTTTGCAGGCACAACAGGGTGGGTGTTTAATTCCATACTCACACATGCATACACTCCAATAAATGCCTAAATGGAGCTTCTCAACCCTGCCAAGTGACACACATCATATGTTAGACTAACCTATTTGCTCATTTTCTTCGCATGGCTGCACTAGTGAGAAGTTGATATGCATAACCACTAAGCAAAAAAGCTGACCGTGAGTTCTGTCAGTGAGTTTCTGGCAGACTACAGGCTCCCTGTCGTTCTGAACAGTTGTTTCAGCCTGGCTCACTTTAGGGAGTTGGAGTCTGATTGGACAGTGCTCATGTGACTGATGCCAACCGAGGGGCGTAACACAGGTCCCTGCGGTGCAGGGGGGCCCAGCCCTTCAGGTGCTCTAATCTTTCAAGGGGGCCCCCATTCAGCCCAAGGCCTAGGAATATATGTAAGATATGAAAAACTTGGGGGCTCATCATCACATTCTGCAGGGAAAGCCCAACATTTTGCGTTACACCACTGTGCCAACCTGGTAGTGGTAAGGAAGACAATCAAATATGTTGGTGCGTGTGCTGCTCACATGGACCTGCAGCTGCTTCTGGGTCTCATCGCTGCAGGGTAGGAAGAAAACTTGTGCAGCACTGAGTCCTACTGATCAACCAGCTGATTCGGTCCAGGACTGTTTGATGCACTGGTTGACCAGCTGGCCCTGTTCATGGTGCTTGTCTTGGTGCTGCAATGAGCCTTTGGCAGAAAGTCAAGGTAGCAGCACCGAACAAAAACAACAACCTTCCACCACACATCCTCCATGATGCAGCTTGCTATCCGTGGGGATTATCGCTTCAGCACACCACATAGTGGTAGTAAGTGCTATATAAATGCTATATTACAATAAGGCCTCCCGGTTTCATGGTATTTCTTTTTTTAACATTTCCGTTTGTATTATTCCATATTTATTTTTTGGCCATCTTATTGGTATTTATCCATATTTATTTTGTGTTTTGAGGCTAAACAGAGTCGTAAAATTGTATATTTCCACATTTATTTAACTGATAAACATGCACTCATAGTTTGATGCCTGTCGAGCTTTAGCAAATTAAATAGCCAAATATAACAAAACACTACACCTACATGTAAATATAGCATATACAAATAAATGTTAACTAATGCCTGTAATTAAGGAAATCTCATTCTGTTTTTTTTTAACTTGCCATGCTTTCTATCTGCTCAGCTGTTGACCTTGGATTCATGAAGGGCAGCATGGAGAGTCACTCACAAGAAACACAATTTTTTGTATTTTTCCGCTTTTAAAAATAAATACAGACAGAAAACACACTGTTTTCTGTCTGTATTTATCTGTAAAAATCAGTAAAAACAGAAAACTGGGAGCCTTAATTACAATACCAGTCCGAGCCCCGAACTGCTCTGCTTGCTCAGCTGCCCATTCTGCTGCTGCATTTGTGAGCAGTAACTCGCGCCACCCTCAGTCAGAGGACTTCTAAGAGCTAATTGTGGTAAGTTTGTGAAGTGTGCATGCGACTGGGCATGCCCTGGAGGGAGGGAAATGAGGAAAGAGTAGGAAGATGGTGTTCAGTGCCTTGACCTCATGATCACTCAGCCATCAGAGAGAAGCTGTCAGTGACCAAGGCAACACCAATACTGGGTATGCCATACTGCTGGTGCTAGCACATAATAGAGGAGAGAGGAGTTTGTCTCATGGGCAGTGCTTAATTTATAAAAAAACAGTGTCAGGGACAACGGTATTTCACAGGAGTCCACTGGAGCTGGCACCACCCATAGCTCTGCCAATGCTGCCGAATCCCAGTGCCAGCACTGCCTGCGTGTGATCACACTCAAACAAGTGTGACCTTTTTGGAGATTCCAGGTGACATCAAACTGTAAGCATGGCCTGGAATTTCTAGTTGTATACTTTCGATAAACGTTTATTAAATAAGCGTTCCACTGATGAACTCGGCCAAAAACAAATAGATACACAGTGTCAAGATGTGACAGGCTCTCATACATACATAAAAATAAGTGCTGGTGCTGAGCACCGGTAAGCACGGGTACAAATTAAGCACTGCATGAGTGTTTACTGGTGAGCCAGAGATTTCTTTTTAAGGGTACTGTAGTCATTAACTGTTGCAGCTCTTTTGAAGCCCTTTCTGAAGAACTGAACGAAAGAGCTTAGTGTAAATACCAAAAAATACATTTTATAATGACCCATGTTAAGACAAACAGGCACGATGTTTTAGACCATCCGTTGAAAAATCGAAATACCCCTCAAAAGTGCCCCCACCATGAGACAGTCCGAGGAGCAGATGCCGTAGTGGCTGGCAGAGAATGAGGGTAGAGGGGCAGGAGGGACAAAATAAAAATACCACTTACCTCTTTCGCCGGCCACGTCTCTCCTCTGCTTCTATGGCAAGTCGCGGAACCAGGAAGCACCCAGGCTCCACATAGCCAATTGTGATTGGTCTGAGCTACGTTAATATCATTTTATTTTTCTTGCTCAAAGAGCCGCCCCCTGAGCAGATGGCGTTGGCATGAGCAGACTATTTCCACCCTCGAGTTGTAACAAGAGTGCCATGGGCCCTAATGCAGGCAACGTAAAAGGGCCCATCTGACCTCTTGCTCTGTAGTAGAAGGCAGTCACTATTGGGAAGCAGTTGACCTTTCCCACCCATGGAGCTTGCTTCCACTGCATGCTGCACTATTGGTAGATATTCACCACAACTAAATACCCAACTATAAGGTGTTTCTGCAAAAATATCCCTGAAATCTGGGACTGTGATAAGAAAGAAAGCCAAAACCTTGTGCGAGTCCTATGAGGTAATACAAATCTGCTAGACAAATGCTGTTAATACACCTGTTAATATAACATACAATTGTGGTGTGTGCTTGTTGAGCATATTTTACTATGGTTGTATAAAGCCACACCATGCATAACCTTGCTCACCCAAATAACAATGGCTTATTACTGGTCAAAATTAGGGGTGGGCGATAAATTACAAGACGCCGGCAGAGTTCACAGAGTTTTGCCACATAATGTGGAGTTCCTACAAAACTCTGCCAACCGCCATTGGAGTTTTTTTTCGCGCACAGCTCACCAACAGTAAGTTGGCAAGCGCAAGCTAGAATAGGCGTGCACTAGTGCGATTTTTGGCCGCTAGGACAGCACCTGGTGAGATTTTTTCAGCACCAGCGGTCGCGACCATTTGCGGTGAGAAAGCTGCAGCTCAAGTAGAAAATCTACTTGAGCGGCAGCAAAGAAGCAGCACCCTCTAGCGCGCTGCATGGTGCCATTCGCACTGATTTTGCAGCAGCGAAACAAGCTCCCGGTGCTATAAATCAGCGTGAGCAGTGCAACGCACCGATTCCAGAGGCTTGCAGAACTCTACAGATTCTCGCAGTTTTCATGTAACTCTGCGGAATTCCGTGGAGTGAAACTCAGCGAGTTCTGCCCACCCTTAGTCAAAATACCACTGCTCATAACAACACTACAGCTTGTCAACTTGATGTGGGAGAATGTGGTCGTATTCAATGCTTAATTTGTAAAAAAATAAGTGCCAGGGCCCTCATCAGGAGATCACTGCAGCTTGTATCACACATTGACCCTGCCAGTGCTGCCAATAATAGTACCAACACAACTACTAACCATCACACTCCTATAAGTGTTACAATTCAGACTATTCCAGGCCCCCAAAGCTATAAGAATGGCTTAGGCAGCAGGTCATAGTCATTTTCTATCTATATTAATTACTAAACAACTGTTGGTGTGCTCATCTCTAAATTAGACAGACAGCGCCACCATGTGGCAGACTGTCACAAGCGCTGGTGTTGACATTTAAGTGCTAGTGTTGAGCACCAGAAACCGCTGGCTCAAATTAAGCACTGGTCATATTCAATTATTAATTACTTTCTTGTATACCGAGAAACCGTTCAATAAAGTTTGGTAAGTCATTTGTCGGCAGTGCTTGGAAAGATCGATTTCTCTGATGGTTTGGCAACAAGAAAAGTTAGAATCATTCCATGTACAGGGAGGGACATGACAGGGATGCCCATAGAACCATTAATAAATATTGAATGAATGAATGAATGAGAAGATTTATTGAGCGTGAACAAATGCCCGGAGGCGTCTTGGTGCTAGTTGAAGAAAGGAAGGTGAATATTAGTCTCATATTTCTGACTAAAAAGCCAGGTTTTCAAGGACTTCCTGAAAGTAACAAGAGATGGAGCTGTTTTAAGATTTATTGGCATATTATTCCACAGTAGGGCAGTGGACCTAAAGAAGCTTCTGCCGCCCCATGTGGTCCTATGGAAACCCGGTACCACCAAGTTTTTGGTGAAGCCAGAGTGAAGGGTCCTGTTGGGGGTGTACCATCTCAGCTTTTTCTTGAAATTTAGGGGGCCATGTCCATGAAGGGTCTTTTAGGCCACACACAGAGCTTTGAAGGCAATATGTTGCCTGACTGGTAACCAGTGCTGTTTCTAAATAGCCTCTTTTGCTGACTGGAATTTAGGAATCTTTAACAAAAAGCGTACCGCAGAATTTTGCAGCGTCTGAAGTTTCTTCAGTGAGCTAATCGAAAGATTTGAGTATAGACTATTGCAAAAGTCGGTTCTTACCAGTACCAGAGAGATGACCACCATTTTCAAAAGCTCAAAAGGTAAATATTTTTCAATTTTTTTAACCAGTCTTAAAGAGTAGAAAGAGGCCGACGTGACCTTATTGACTTGCTCTTTGAGCATCCTCAGATTCTTGACAGCTGGCACGGGGTAGGGAGTGGGCCCATTTGGGAAGGCCACCATGATGGTGACCAAAAAGACGGATTGTTTCCAAATAGTATCACCTTGGTTTTGGATGAATTAAGTTTCAAACAGTTTTCATCCATCCATTTGCTAACCTCACTCATGCAGTTTCTGAAGGTTTCACCGGAGTTGGCCAAGTTTTTGTCGAGTGACACCACAATTTGAGTGTCATCTGCATATGATGCTAGGTATAGACCAAAGGTTTTTATAAGCATGGCTAGTTGGGTCACGTAAAGGTTAAACATTGTGGGGCTCAATGATGAGCCCTGTGGAACTCCACATGGCAGAGAGTACGGTCTTGACTTAAACTCTCCCATTGCCACCATTTTGTTGCCTATTGAAGAGAAAAGATTGTAGTAGAGCAAGGACTGAGCCCTCAATCCCCAGCCCCCGCATACGGTCAATCTGCACAGCATGGTTGGCAGTAACGAAGGGTGCCGATAGATCCAGTAGGACAAGGGCGGGGCTCCCTCCCCTGTCCAAGGTTGCTCTGATCTCTTCTGTTGCCACTACCAAAGCAGATTCGGTACTACGACCTTTTCTGAACCCAAATTGGGTGTCATAAAGAAAGTGATTATTTTCGATGAAGGAGGCAAGCTGCTCATCATCACCTTCTCTACTAATTTGGCAGGATAGGAAAGTCTAGAGATGGGTCGATAATTGTTTTAGTCCAGTGCATTAAGATTAACTTTTTTACGAAGTGGTAGGGCTGATTTCCAGTGAGAGGGAAAAACCCTAGCCTTGAACATAGCTGCAAAGATGTTTGACAGCTGAAGCACTACTGGCTCACATGCCATGTGCATAATCCTTGGTGGACAGGGGTCGTGAGGGGAGTCAAATTTAATTTTGAGGATGAATGTCCTCAAGTGTTCTGCTGTCGGGGCTACGAAGGTCTTAAGAGCTGGTCAGTCTGACCCTAGGTTATGAAGTTGAGTTATGTGATTAGTCAAGTTACCAGCAGCAAATTTATTAAAGATAATTGCGACCTTATCTTGGAAAAATCATGCCAAGGAGTCACAAAACTGTAGCCTGTTAGCTGCCGAATTGCTATTTGAGGGTATGGTCAGTTTTTAGATCATATGAAAGAGGGTTTTATTTGAATCATTGGCTAATCTAATTTATGCTGAAAAGAATTCTGCTTTAGCAGCTGTCATCAGTTTTTTGTGTTTGGCCAAACTAGTTTTGTAAATAATTCTCTCTGAGGTCCCATATCTGTAGCGTCATTTTCGTTCTTGACTGCGGCATTTTTGTCTAGAGGATCTAAGGGTATCATTATACCATGGTTGTGAGATTCTTTTCTCGGTTTTAGACTTTATTTTGGCAGGGGCTACGCTATCCAAGGCACTTTTAATCCAATCACTATAATTCTCCACCATCTGCTCTACACTATCCGCAACTTTAGGAAGTGACCCCATAAGTACTGAATTGTATTCTGAAAGTTGAATTTTCTGCCAGTCTCTGTAATGAGAATTGTGGTTTACTGATACTCGCACTAGTTTTCCTTGATTCTTAATCTGCCAGTTCACCGCAAAATGATCCATCCAGGTTAGAGGCAGGATTATCGGGTCGTCAAAATTGGGATTATTTGAGAATATCCCGTCGAGCATATGACTGGTGCGGTGAGTAGAACCACTGGTTCTTAAAGAAAGTCCAAAACCCGTCAAGGTGTCAATCAGTCTTCCTGAGTCAATGTCCAATTTCTCTTCCAGATGGAAGTTGAAATCTCCCAGTATTGAGAAATTAGAATTTAGAATAGTCGACTCAATAAGATTACTGAGCTGGTCAGAGAAGATAATTCTGGGACCTGGAGGGCGATACACCAGCATGCCATTAAATGATTGCAACTTCGTTAGCTCAAGATTAAACTGTAAAGCTTCAAAACCCTCCCAGGAAGCTAGGGTGAAAGCTGCCTGTAGGTGGCCACGATAGATCACAGCTAGCCCTCCACCCTTTTCCCCTGTCTATCTAGCTGGAAGATGTCATAGATCTCTGGTATGATCTCTGGGCCGGAGCATTGGTCGGCCCACGCTTCTGTCACAAAGATTACGTCTATCTGGTACATCAGTAGGAATTTGTGAAATTCAGAATGGTGCTTGACTAAAGATCTAGTATTCAGCAGTGCACAGTTAAACTTGGAATAAGCTGTGGGCACTTTGCTATTTGTACTAGGAGGTAATGACTTCATAGCCTTCGTGCTTTCTGGGGATAAGGTGTAAAACAGGTAGTTTTGCATCGTTGGCTTAGGGTTGTTACAGATTCAGATAAAGCAGAGTGGCACAGTCTAATACACTAAAGGGACTTACCGAAGGAACTGAGAGCCAGCAGCGCCTCGCGAGAGTATGTTAGTCTTCGATCCTGGTCTAGGTGAATACGGCCAGGGGGATGGGTGCAGTCTGGGCATGGACGGGTGCAGACAAGCTTGCCTTTGGCACGCCAGCTGGGCGCATTGCTAGCTGCCTTTTCAAGCCCACCATGAGAGGGGAGTAGCTGGGGGAGTGGCAAGTGCCGCAAGTGGTGCAGTGGAGTCTGAAAAAACAGGTAGGAGGAACGCAAATTCAAACTGAGGTCCAGCAAACTCTGTCCTCGAGCACAGGCTTCCCTGCACAGGAAGGCTACTGGCAAAGCAATGATTAACAGTAAAGTAAAAGGGAGTAACAACGCATAAACTGATTAAAACATCCTAAAAAGGGACAAGCCCTTCTACGAAGATGGCGCTACCTACGGAGCCAGGCAACTTCGATAAGAGGTACCTAAGTGCCGTACAAGGAAATTAATGAGCATCAACCTTGTTGCAACAAAGAGCTTCAATCAAGTCTCATTATTGTATTAAGACAAAAGTTTCGGCTGAGTAGTCTTTGTCAAGTGATGCAATGACCACCTTAAAGAGTACAAAAATTGATGGGTGGAATGCTTTAATTAATCTCAGCCACTGGTAATTACTCGGGGCTGCATCCCAGTCTATTGTTACTTTGCACACCATGTCACTTCAGTTTGGACCCAGCTAAATGCAAAAGAGTTTTGGCCGTGCTCCAATGACCACTGTAGCAGCCACCACCTTTCAAGTCATACGCATTGGTCAGGCTCGTATTCATCAGAGTGGGAGAGTTCGCACATTGCCAGCTAGATTATTTAGACCCAATTTCTTCTGTTTCTCATTGATATCGCTAGACATTTGAAGCTGTGAGCTAATTTACCACTTCTATTGATCAGGAGAAAAACTTTACCATTATCCTTACACGATTTCGGTATCTGATTAGAACCGTCTGTGCTGCTTACCAACAGCTATCTTTGAGAAATTAAACTCCATTATAATTTTGCTTATTCTGGGCAAGAAGACGTCACAATGGGTGTGCCTACCCATATGTAGAGGACTCTTGGACTTTGAGCTTTCTAAGATTCTTACCGAGTTTCGATTAGCACTATAGACCCCATTACGAGTATAGGCGGTATTTGATACATAATGATACCACGGGGTATGTTTTTTTAACGAGTGTGATAAATACCACCTATTACGAGTTGTTGGGGACTAACGTGGATTTTAATAGGCATGATACAGTAAATGCTGTTTGGTTTTCCCTCTGTTAAATTTGGGCAGATTTGACCAGCCGGAGGCTCAGTTATTTAATGCATCCGATAATTATTGGATGTGTTAATTAACTAACAAACTGGTAATTCTGAGCCGTGCATAAACAGGGGTTTACGCACGGGTTGGTATATATTGACCACCTGGTAATCAGGACCATAGACTTGTTGACAGAATGATATTGACAGAATATCTTCTTGCATCTATATCCTAAACGTTATAACTGATAGGCTACGTGCCCAGCAAAAATACACTTTTTAAGATGTAAATACAGAAGTGAAGTTAAACACAAAACGAGCTATGTTTAATGTCTGGGATGAAAACACTGATAGCATTCTCAGATCACTCAAGTTATTGCAGTCCCGGTCATTGGTAGGTATGGGCGGGAGAGCGAAGGATGTCAAGTTTTTGTAGCCACATGAAACAAAAAAACTCAAATAACAATCTTCAGGCCAGCCATGTCTCACAAGGTCAGCTGGCTTGGACACTCCAACCCTCCTTCATGCCCGTGTGGCATTAATAAGACCACGAGCCTTGGATCAGAAGACTTGAAAATTGCAAGGAAAAAGCCTTTGTTGCCTTGCCAGTTTATTGGTTTTGATGTATTGCTTGTTGTCTCGGCACAGTGATTCATATCGTATTAGTCAGCCAGGGTACAGTCCTTAAAGCTTTTTTAACTTCCTGCAAAACAGAGCAGAGGTGTAAAAGGTCCTCTAAGCAAAGTTAATTAATATACTACCAGAGGGTGTTTGTGGGAGCTTCAGATTGAGAGAGTTCATGGACAGATTCAGTCACCTGGTATTTTGAGGCTTCCAAAAATGCATAAGTTAATCAATTTTCTGAATTTGTACAGGTTTTTCAATAAAAGAAGCAAAAAATAGATATTGTAAAGATGATGCATTTTTATGGTTCACATATATTTTTTGCTGTTGGCGTTCAAGACCATCCAGGTGCGTAAATGCCCGGATGAGGGAGCTTTGTGGTCTTGACAGCTACTAAAAACATGCCTTAGATTACTAAAGGTATTATCTTTGAAGGATCACATTGTTTAACTTTTTTTTTACTCACGCTATGTCTAGCTATCGCAGTGCTACCGCTTAGGACGACTCACTGTGTAGAACATTCACTACTGCCATCTACTATTATCTGTAGATCACACATTCATTTGAAGGCATAGCCAAGACATCTTTCCTTGAATATCATTAAATCTGTTAATGGTGACACCTGTTACAGCACTTACAAAAGGCAGGAGTGTTGTATGAAGAACTTCAGATTTTAATTATTTTATTTTATAGACATTAAAAACAGGTCATCATAAGGTCCATCAAGAGAGTACAAACAGGTTTAATCAATAAAGATGTTGCCAAATTGTATTCCTGGTTGGGGTCACTACACCTTCCAGAGATTTGTCACCTGACCAGAAACTACAAAATCTATTAGAAACATCAGAGCTTCAACAGAGAGGAGAAAAATAAACTCACTATCAAGCGTGTAAATTTCCATAGTCGTGGTCTTGATTTTGATCACACAGTTCACTAATATGGCAATCACCAAACACACCAGCATAAAAGTACAAAGGTGCAGTATAAAGTTTGTCAAATTCATGCAAAGCCACTAGCCTACTAGGTAGTCCATAGGCAAGGAGTTGCAGCAGCAGGAAGATCCAAGTTATTTCCAAAAAGTAGCGAAATTGGCAGAGTTGTCAAATTACTTCAGGCTTCACCATTGATTTGCTTCTCTTTTACAATGATATATTTTATTTACTAGAATGAACATTATGGCGCTAGCTCCTCCAAAGTATTCTGCATTATGCTGGTGTTGTAAACTCACTCTTTTGCCTCAGTTCGCCTGCAACATCGTTACTATTGCATAACCTTCATTAATTAATTGTGCAATAGCTGTCTTCTATGTTAAATTGGTAAAATGTTTATACAGCGCAAAATGTTTATCATAAAACATCAAATGTTCCTTATTCCATGAATACTGGAACATTAATGAATTAAATAGTAATATACACGAAAGAAAGATAAGGAATAAAGAGGTGGGTAAAACTCATTCCATAATTAACTACTTGCATCCATCAATCATTAAAATGTAAACAGGTTTTTAAGAGACTTTGGGCCTGATCTATATATTGGCGGAGAGGGTACTCCTACGCAATGGCAATGGAGTTCCCTCCCTGTCAATATAGTGGTCTGCCTGCCGCAATTACATGCAGGCAGATCTTAGGGTTAATCACGGTGGAGACTACTCTGTCCCCTCCCACGGCACTGGGGGCACTGGGGAGTAAGGGCCGTTGGAAGAATGGAAACATGTCCGCCCACCCAATTTAGATGGGCAGACATCTAGTCATTTTTTAGGTCTCGCCTAGGCAGCGCGCATGCGCTGCTCTAGGAGGGCCTTTAGCCATCGGTCTTCACTTTTGAAGCACTGCACTCGTGCTTGTGGCGGCATCCCCCTTGCGGGAGCGAGCAGCGGCGCGGCCACGTTAATTACAAACATATGGCCGCTGCTCGCTCCCGCAAGGTGGATGCCGCCACAAGCACGAGTGCAGTGCTTCAAAAGTGAAGACCGCCGATCGCGATGCTGCTTGCGTGTGGCATCACTTGTTTTCTCTGCAGACAGCGTTCAGAAAGAATTTAGTTTTTTTTTTAAGTTAAGTCGCGCCTGCATTTTTGTCCTACCCCGTGGTGCCAGCTTGCTCAGTGGGGCAGGTGGGAAACTGAGCATTATCCTCATGTTTCCTGGGATGGCAGAGACTTGTTTCACGCGATTATGGAAGAAGGGCATTTAACATGCTGAATTATCAATTTACTGACTTTAACGTATGCCGATCGCGATGCTGCTTGCGTGTGGCATCACTTATTTTCTCTGCAGACAGCGTTCAGAAAGAATTTAGTTTTTTTTTAAGTTAACTCGCGCCTGCATTTTTGTCCCACCCCGTGATGCCAGCTTGCTCAGTGGGTCAGGTGGGAAACTGAGCATTATCCTCATGTTTCCTGGGATGGCAGAGACTTGTTTCACGCGATTATGGAAGAAGGGCATTTAACATGCTGC
The DNA here is from genome assembly GCA_963921515.1 of Calotriton arnoldi. Classification (NCBI taxonomy): domain Eukaryota; kingdom Metazoa; phylum Chordata; class Amphibia; order Caudata; family Salamandridae; genus Calotriton; species Calotriton arnoldi. Next base: position 805,518 of record CAWUFW010002561.1, on the reverse strand, counting down.
ATTATCAATTTACTGACTTTAACGTATACATTAACTCGAAATATCTCAGAGTCAGTGCTTGGGCTCCGGACATCAGAGCATGGAAATCCTGCCAGTAATTGCCTCTTTGTGTTTCTGAGCTCTGCTGTCAGCACAACTTGCACTAACTTGGAGATTATTTCAGTTAATGTATGTGTTGAAGACACAGGCCTCGTTTTGTGTAAAGAGCTGCGCACTGCCTTACCGACGATAACTAGCACTTATGAACTGCAGGCCTCGCTTCATATTATTTTATTGCTGCCTTTGTCTTATGCAGCAGTGCCTCAAACAATCTGTTACCGTATTTGCTGGCTCAGCGCACATACAAACACCTGGCCAAGCAAGTATTACTATCATGGTCTATTAAAAGGCGCAGGTCCGTTATACCCTGTGTGTGTGTCTGTGTGTATCTGTGTGTGTGTCTGTGTGTGTGTCTGTGTGTGTGTCTGTCTGTGTCTGTCAGTTGTACATAATGCCTTCTTGGTTATATATAAGGTAAGAAAAATGCTTATAACACGTTTTTATTATAACTTTTCAACATACTGCACAGCAGCCACACTGCTCTACAACCTAGTTTAAAGACTTTGGCAAAACCATTCGCTCTGGCTAAACACTTATAAGGTCCCAAAGGCGAGACCTATTGGCTATGCCAATGCTTGTTTATGTTTCTTACCGCCAGGTAAAACCTGGTGGTAAGGAACACTAAAAACATTATATTGCTCTCCCTGTCATGGGAGAAACCTCCCATGGCGAGGGGAGCATTACTTTTTTTCTTTTCAATAAGAAAATCCCATTTCGGGTTGTCTTTTTGGAAAGAAAAAAAGAACACTATTTGCTGCAGGGCTGCGTCCTTCCGATGCAGCCATGCTCGTGTTCACTTCGGCAGCTACATATGTGGATTTATTTACCCGAAAAAGGGCTTATGTCTTACTCCCCGAGAGGTAACAGTCTATATGTCGCATTCAACTCATTTTGAATTATATTTGCGAGGAAGACAGTGCAGTCATCTCTTCCTTTATGAGGACCCAGGAAGGCTGATGTGTGTGTGTTTGACTTGATAGGGGTGCACACAAACAGCACTATCAGATTCAGTCTTGGTGTTGGTTCCTCCGGTTTTCATAGGAAAGTTGCCAATGATGAGAAAGCGAGGCAATTGGTGAGTAACTTCCAACAGGCTCGTGGTGGTCACTTACGTGAGGCACTTCTTATATTTCTACACATAATCTTTATGAACTGTATGGATGTGGAAGTCCTTTGTCACTGGGCCTGGCAAAAGTATCACACACAAGCACTGGGTTAGTCTCTAAATATACATTGGAGTAGGACCCTGCCCTAACACAAAATAATGATAGAGGTTGCCTATTGAGAAATGTGTATGTATATGCCCTGTGTGAGAAGTATCAGGGGCTATGAAGTTAATATTGGCTTTTTATGTGGAGGGCGCCCTCGATAGAGAATCCCTCTTTAGCTCCTATTGTGTTGGAGGTCTTGTCAAGAGATGACTGCAGCTTGTACCACCCTTTGCCGTGCCAGTGCTGCCAATGACGGTACCAACACAACTATTAACCATCACACCCCTACAAGTGTGACAATTCAGATTATTGCAGGCCTCCAATGGCTTGGGCAGCAGGTATTTATAATTTTTAATGTATATTGAATTAATAAGCTACTGTTGTGCTCATCTCTAAATTAGACAAACATCGCCACCATGAGGCAGACTGTCTTAAATGCCAGTGTTGACAATTAAATGCTGGTGCTGAGCACCGGAAACCACAGGTGCAAATTAAGCTCTGTACTTACCACTTACTCTTTCCCTAACTGGCACTTGAACTAACCCTAGCCAGTGCTCAAACAAAATATTAGGGGGGTTTTTTAATATCAAACTGCATTTATATATGTATCTACTGCACAATATCGGCTACCAACATAATATTGAAGTAAGTATATATGAGTTAAGATTAGTAAATCTATATTTACTTAAATACTTAGCAAGATAATATGTTGGCAGTCGATATCGTGGAGCCAATATGAGTGCAGGTCGATGTTACTCACCTCGATATTTTGGCATACAATCCTCTAAAGCGTAATATTACACACTACACTTTTAACACACCTACTCCATTGTTTTTTCTCACATTACATTTTTACAGATATTTCAAAAATATAATTTTATTATATATATTTATTATTTCGTTATACTGTCCAAAAAATTTAATGTATTTCAAATATTTATCTCATAGTGGTTTCTTTTCATAATGGTATTTTTTGTCAGAAGTGACCACAGTGACATGTTTCCTAATAAAGTAAGCGCAACAAATCTCTTATTCTTGATCACTAACAACCTGAAACTCGTATTTTACATCATCAGACTTTGACCCAGAAGAAGAAAGAGAAAGACAGAGAGGACGAGGGAAGCAGAAGCTTGGAAAACAGCAATAAAAATAGAAAGCATCGTTGAAAAAGAGCCTACAAGAGTTAGTGAAAGGAAGTGTAGGGTAGGGGGGAAACTGAGGCATGCGCTGCAATCAGTTCTAGGCAGCTTTTGTATTCAGCAACCATGGAACTCGGGAGTAGGCTCATAAGATAAACTTTGAGCCTCTGTGCGTAAGTTTTTTTTAACAAGTTAATCATTACTGCTACCCATCTGCAAAACATCCTGCCTCTTTATTGGTGGCCCCTCTTTCTATGTACCCTCTAGATCACAGTATCCTTCCTCACTCCCTACACAGGTTGGATGCCCTATAGGAAAACACTGAGTAGATGGAAAAGCAAGAGATCTTCCTGTTGGCCATTTCACATCAGCACAGTAACACAATTGTTTCAACGGCGTATGGTCTATGCTCCACGGCGTATGGTCTATGCTCCACGCCAGGGTGCGGGAGATGCAGCCATATTGGTTTTGAAATAGCAAACAACCAGAAACGATAAACCCTCTGGAAGTGAAGCTCTTCCAAACAAAATATAAAGCACCTATCTGATTAAGCAAGCTGAATATTACATCTACTCTGGGTGCGGGTGAATTCACTCCCTTCTATGGAATCCACACGCCCATCCACCTTTAACCCCAAATTCCCACCTCAGCCACCACTGATCAGTGTGTCCCTGTTAGAGCTGCCACCTCTCCAATTCGGAAATCTCCTTATGTGCTAAGTCAACCCCTTTAAAACTAGGACAAGCGGTACAGTTGCATACGTGTGTCAGGACAGGCATTGAATATTTGGCACTGTCTTGGCAAAGCTGGGACATTTGGCCACCCTATGATTCAAGCAATGGTGCCACTTAGGCATCAGGTACCCCAATAACAGCACATGATGGAAATCACAAAACAGGCTAAACATATTGATGCTTAACTAGAAAATGCCAGGCCCCATAACCATTTTGTATTAGCATTACACCCATTCCTACATAAATACACACAGACACACGCACACACATACACACACACATCCATGTACGCCGAACTACTACAGTGAAAGATCAGTGTGCCCCTTGCAGTCTCCCCGTACCCACAGCAGCCGCCAGCCTATTGTGTCGCACAGCAATGCATCTTTCCATAAATCCAATAAATGAAAATGATGAAAAATCACATTTCACTTAAATATGACATTTATTAAGCTTCTTTCCACTATAGTGTTTTTACAGTATCATACCTTTGTAGGAGTGATTTATCAAGGCATCTGGGTTCATCTGTGCTGTCAGCTATAATTTTCACAGGCGTCTCCAGTAAAATGAAACCCCCCCACTCATTGTTTCTGTAATGGATTCTCCTTCTGGTTTTGATTGCTTGGCTTGACTATGCTTTCAGTGCTTGGGTGTAACAAGCAAAATGATTCACGGCATTTCCACGATCATGCTTGTTTTAAACAAAAAATCTGTTAGCATTATCCCTGCCTAGGCAAAGAGTAAATAGGGATATCAGTTGTTACCACTTTGGTTGTTTTACCTGTTATCAAACACAGTTAATGAAACATGTGGCAGCCTAGAGTTGTGCTGATGATTTCATTGGATCAGATGTTGCGTGATCTCACTTCCTGTACTGCAATCAAGTCTAAAGAGTGTCTACTGTATTAGGCATTTATACATATGTTGCTAAACCCCACAAAACAGCTACAATAGTATCAGAGCACTGTGCTAGGGAGGTGAACCAGTGGAGGGGAGTGGTCATTCATTCATTGAGAGAATGTGTACCATTCTTCAGAAGTGACAAGAAGATGGAATCTCAGCCGGAGACGTTTTGAGATTCTGGTCTGGTCAGACTGGTTGTGAGTGCCTAGGGAGGATGTCATTCCGGAGCAATGATGCAGAGAACCCTGATGTGTGATGTCAATTTCAACAACCCCCTGATATTGGTGGGTTTACTTCCAAGGACAAGCATGCTAGCCTTTCTCTCTTTCATTTTTACTTTTTGTATAGCTTTAATCTTCCACTTACATCCGAGATTAAGGAGTCATTTTGAGTTTGGTGGATCCATGGTCATCTGCCAAAAATTGACAGATTCCCTGTCTGTCAAACAAGCAGTTCCTCCACCCACTCTAGAAGCAGGGGAGCAGTGGGTGTTCAGAAGGGGACCCTCAGTTGACTCTCCTGTGGAAACCCTTGGCCTGTTAACAGCATCGGATTGGGAAGGCGGGCAGTCGGGCATTGGCCGAAGGGCCGGTGCCTCAGGGTCACCTGTGGGCCGGTTTTTGTTAGCTATATAAACCTTCCCACAGAGCCTTAGTCTCTTCCCCACCCGTCCACTGTAATGTGGAGTCAGCATCATGAGCAGGTAGGCTCAGAGGGGGTAGCTTGCAGCAATGTCACTCGGTCAGTATTCTGGCCACTGCAGACTTTAGCTTAGCCCCCGTGGGGCCTGGGCAGACGCTCAGAAGCAGTGTCTCACCTCCCTGCTGTGCTGCTAAACTGAGGCGCCTGGCTGGGAGCGGGTTATACGGCCCTTGGACCATTATCACCTCAGCCTCCCCTGGAGCAGCAGCAGCTCTGTGCTTTACTTCAACACCCCCCTCCCCCTGTCAGGCCATGGGCCTGAGGCTATACTTGGCTGGGGAGGGGGAAGAGTAAGTGAAGGGGCCCCGCTGGGGGCCTGTTGTTAGCACTTCAGCGCCAGAGTCTTTCAGGCCTTGGCAGAGGGGGTGTATGTTTGCATAGGCCTCGCTGTGAGGCATCTTTCTCAGAGAGAAAACTTGAGAGGATGTAATGTTAGGATCAGTGCTGCTGAATTTGGAAATAGGTTTGAGTCCCAGCCTCAGCTCAACATCCTGTGATTCTGGGCAAATTACTTAATTGCCCAAGGCCTAAAACAAACATTAATTTGATCTTTTTTAATGTGATTGGTGCTCATATAATCACTGCCCTGGGCTGAGTTCACTCTAAAACTACAATAAAAATAATCTTCTGTTTGCCATGTTTTAAGAGTGGCAAAGAAGAGGATTCTTTATACAATAATAAAAATGTCCCTATTCCTTCTTGACATGGATTTTCTGCCTTTGTTTAGTTTTTAACTATCCGTCATGGATCATTAAAGTAGATTTAGACCTCATTTTAAACTTAGTTCACTTTATGTTTATTGTTTAAAGTACATATTGATCAAAGGAGAATATACCAGCATTAGGTGATTTTCTTCATTTTCCTACAACCAGGACAATAAAATACCAGTAATGCTGGTTAAAAAATGGCCAGGTGGCAAACATAGCAACATCACGAGTTGTGGCCTTTGGGCCACTTTATTTCACCTCACTCTCCCAGCCAAAATGTAGTGCTTCTAGCTTTCACCAATGTTTCTGGCTCTATGAGCTTTAAAATATGTAATTTATGAAACATTTCTCTAAAAATGAGCCCAATGAGACTAGCCAAATGCTGTTTTATAAATGGGTGAAATCCGCGAATGTGGGCCACTTTTTTGAGGGGTGCCCGGGCCGAATTGTGATCCCAATCCGACCCTGCCTTTTAACCTGTACGTCACAGGGCTGGCAGGCCACAGTGATCGGTATCCAAACCTATTTGACATGAATGACTGTCACTGGGCTTCCCTACCCTCAATCACGAAGAGAAGGATGGTAGTCCAAGGCAGACAAATCAGTCAATGTACTTGAGACACAGGACTAAACCCCCTTTGCATCAGGGCCATTGTTTTTCTAAAATAAACTCTCTGCTTGAGAGGTCCTTTTAGGAAAAAAAGTTTGCCAAGAGGGGTTAAAAAACACGGCACCCGCTCAGCAAACAGCTCTACCTACAATGCATCCACCATTCATTGTGGGCAGTGGGATCCCCAGTAGGCGGCCATCTCAAAATATGGTGGGTGGTCCTCTGGCGGGACAGCAGCTGCCATGACCTCTCTGACCTGCGGTGCTGGCGGCCACATGTGTAAGTCTCAATGATCCCCTTTGTCATGAGTCAGGTGTATGTATCTGTAACAATTCACCTTTTTCAGTGTGGTCGTTCCTGATTTCCATCTTTAAGTAGTCCTTTTGCTCGAAATTTGACTCTGTGGACAATGCCACTGCCTTTCAATGCCACTGTGTGTGTGATCTGTCCTTCTTTGAATATTTTCAAATCGGTTACCAAATATCCTATTTTACTTTCAATTAGGCCATGGTAAGAAAAATATTATGAGGGATTTAGCGTGTAGTTAGCCCACCACCTAAATGACTAAAGTATATGGCTACAGGGAACACCATTCTGCTCTGTCTGATCTACAGCTTTAAAATCACTGCAAGACTATGGAAAGGAAAACTGCTTTGCCATGTAGAAAACCTACTTTAATATATTAGCTAAGTCACTCCTAAGTATTAATGAAAAGTTCGTCCCCATAGTAAACAGTTGCCTAATTCTTTTTGTCAGTGTGTAGGCCAACAACATTTTCCACGAACAGACCCGGTTATAAATTAAAATTGTTTTTCATAACTCACACTGGGAAAATGTTAGCGGGTAGCTAATGCATTCTGGGTGTTGTGGTGCTGTTTTGCTCATTGAACTAACACACCTCAAATCATTATTTGTAGGTGGAAAGTTCAGGACTGGAGACAGTGTCCATAATGACCTGGAGTGAGGAGGTCACCCTATGTCTCTGGCCTGCCATGGCCGCATTTGGCCTTTGGTGTTGTGCTGGCAGTTTCTTCGGTGCTCCCAGATCCCTCTTTTAGCCTGCACTACTGTGTCTTTACATTGCATTGTGGTGAGTGAGGCAAGGCCTGGGCCGGATTGGCCGCAGCAGGCAACAGGCGTTTTCCCGGGAGGCTGGAAGGGTGGGGGCCGGTTTTGCAGCAGTGGGGGCCGTTTTTTGGTTACTAGGGGGCGGTTTTGCAGCGGTGCTGCAATATCTGCCCCCACTACCAAAAGCAGCAGTGCTTCACACTTGCACCGCCCGCAAACCCCCTTCCCCCCAGGGCTGGTACTACAAAATTGCCAGGGCTACTTTGGGTTCCCAGTGCGGCCTTGGGCAAGGCCCAGAATCCTTCCTGATGACCCTGGCCATCCCTCAGGCTTCTGCTGGACACGACAGCAGCACCAGCTGCTCCTCTGAGCATTCCGCTGCAAACCACAGCCATTTCTACCATAAATTGCTTTAATATCACAATACATGGATAGATCGATTGGCTATATCAATGCATGTTTACTTCATGCGGGTCTAAAAAAATGTTAAATGTCATCCGGTTGCTTAATGCGTCCTAAATTAGATTGAAGAAAAGTTGCCAAGAAATTCAGCAAAGCTGTTCAGCATAGTCTAAATATTTGCCATCAATGTTGAAATGTTCTGGGCTCTGCTAGAGTCACAAAAAGTTCAGACCATTATTTTGAATATGCATGTTCCTTGGAGTGATCACAGCGACAACCTTTTATTCGATATAATACATGACTTCCCCTTCAAAATCAGTGTCGAGATTAAAACGATGTGCTCTTTGACACCACAAGCACACACCATATCTATTTAATTTATGGAATGTCACTTTCACTTCCATAGAAGAAGCAAAAAAATGAGGTTTCTGGCCAGGGCCAGACTGCGGAAGCAAAAGCAGCCCTGGCAAATGTGTTCAAACGAGTCCCGCCCCCTTCGTTTCCTTGCACAATCTCTCTCTTTCCATCCATCTGTTCTCTCTCTCTTCTTCTCTCCACTCTCTCTTCTCCCTGTCTGATCACTTTTTATCTACCTTCATTCTCCCTTCCTCTTTCTTTCTCTCTCTCTCTCCAAGCTTCCCCCTCTATGCCTGCTGCCTCGTGGAGCTGGGGAAACCGACAGATGCACCAGGGGGCTTCCAAGTGCCCCAGCCCACGTGAAAATGCCCGGTGGAATAAAAGGCCTGTCCGGCCCTGTCTCTGGCAAAGGAGTGTATATCCCAGTGGGAGACACTCTGTAAAGTCAGAATGCATACGTGTGTGGGCATGTGTGATACTTGTCAATTGGAGTGGGCATTCTCACCACAAAAGCAAAGGACAGTAGAGAAAACAGATATGTCGGACAAGTGCTGCAGGCATTTAAGGGTTAATGAGCAAAGACAAGTGCAAATTAGGAAATGCCGCTACGTATTCCGTGAATCTCAGCTGAAAACAGTCCTGGGACCCCACTGAGTTTTAAATTGTGGCGAAACATCGAATTAATTGGATGACACCCCAAAAAGTGCAGATACGTGGGCCCATCTACCACAATACACTGTTGAGACATTATCCAAGACCCCCACAAGCTAACTATGGTTCAACCATGCACTCGCTGACAGGCATCACCGAAGCTTTTTTTGGGCCGGGATAAAAAATTTGCAGGCCTTTCTTGGTTTCTCATCCAATCCAATGGTAATTGATTAAACAGTAGCTGGAGAAAGGGAAACATAGGATTCATCGCCAACACCTAGTGGTATTACAGTGCTAGCTGCATTAAGAAGAATAAGGACAAACCTGCTTTTTATTAGGTAAATTTGTGTTATAATATGAACGTGGGGCCCCAATAAGTACTGGGCCCGGGGCAAAGACCCGCAGCTGCCCTTCCCCTGTGACTACGCTCGAGAGCTTGGTCGTCCTCAGGACAATGCCACTTTGTGGCTATCTCATAGTGTGAGAGTAATTTGGGACAAACCTTACCCTCTCTAAGGACTGCCTCGTCGGTCCATTTCGTCTGAGCGTCTAGAAGGTTCTAACCAGCCGCGGTTCGTGCAGGTAACAGCGGTGAGTCGGTGGGGACGTGTAAGAGGGGGTTTCGAGGGATGATGCCGAGGGAAAATTAATTACTTCTTTAATTTTCCCTCGGCATCGTCTCTCGAAATCCCCCTTTACCCGGCCCCACCGCTGTTATCTGCACGGACCGCAGCTGGTTCTAACTCTTAAGTGGGCCATGCTATGGATTATGCTTCATCTGGAGGTAGGTGAACTTCCTAAGCGTGAGCCCTTACATAACTGTAGATTTCACACTGGGCATCTATAACATGTGCTAAGCGGCATGCTTGGGGCTATTACATGTCCTATATATAAAGCAGTCCTCTAAGAGGAAAGGGTATCTCCATGGCCTCACTCACATCCCAGCATTTCACTCAGCCATCTTGAGGCTTACTGGGGTGTTACACATACTTATAGTGGTACCCTAAAGACAGGACCAACCCACAATTTTTCCTACATCAATAGCATAACATAAATCTGTAGGCGCATGCTGTAACCTGGCTATCGCTAACCAGTACACTACAAGAATATTGAGTTTAAAATTTCATGCCACCATAATATCGTAGCCAGAATATTTACTACCAAAATATTGTAAAGGTAAACATACATATGTAAGTATGGATTTACCATACTTAAGTCTTACCTTTCGGATATTTTGTACGTTAGTATTCTGGCTAAGATATTTTCGAAACACAATATTTTTGTGCTGGATATACTGCTATACAACCACACAAACATAGCTAGGGAACACACAGTCTTTTTACATCACTTTATATCACGTAGAGGAATTGTATGTTATGTTAATACATAATTTACAGAGGTCCTCAGACATTCCTATTCTTTTTTGCTCTTTTCATCTCTGTTTGGAGGACTAATCATCTTGTGACTTTTAGCAGATGGCAAGTTCACAATGGTGCTTAGCACCATCAGCGGCGCGTGCAGGTGAAGAGCGGTGGGGCCAGGTTGGGGGGGGACGACAACGAGGGAAAATTAAGGAAATAATTAATTTTCCCTCGACGTCGTCAGTCGAAATGTGAAAGGCAGCGAGTCTTCTAAGACCCTCAATGCTGCCCGGTGCAGGGTTCCACCTCTAATTCACTTTGGGTTCGCTATCAAAATAAGGAGGCAAGCGCTGGAAACTGGAAGAGAAGAAAATGGTTTATTTCTCATGAGGAGACCACGTCAACTGCTGACACCAGGATGTCTTCAGGGAGGTGTTCTGCTGGCAATGCTTTTGGCTCTTCCTTTTATACAGGTTTTACACAATGTATTTGTTTCATTTATCATGGTTACAAGCTTGGAGTCTCCGCCCCGGGCAGGTTGTCACACAAGCCCGACATTGTTTCATCAACATGGTTACACAAGCCCAACATTAACTCTCCTCCCGCCCAGGTCAAAAACAGACAATTTAATTGCAGCTGGACCTTGCTTCAGGGTCTAAAAACGAGTGAGACCGGTCAGATCTAAGAGTCCGTTCTGTTGATAAAAACAGGTCCCATTGTTGGTAATAACAAGTCTTGCTGTTTGCAGTGCAATAAATCATTTTGTAAGAGTCTCTTTGGTGTTTGGAGCCTGTTTGTGTAACTAGGTGTAGTGAAGGGTAGAGTGTCCAAAAGCTTGTCTGAAAACAGGGATGAGAGGAAAAACGAGTTTGTGGCAGCAAGTGGCGCTGAGGTTTGTTGTGGCAATAGAGTTTATAGCCCCCAGCACACATACCAGGTCGGTCAGAGGGTCAGAGGGATGCTAGTAAGGGCAGGGTGAAACAAAGGTGACCAACAGAGTACAAAATGGCTGTGATAGATTGAAATGACTGTAACTTATGTGCACATAGAATTTCACCAGACAAGATGGCGCAGGTAATGTTCATAATTGTCATTTTGCTTTTAACAGTGGCCCCTTTGAACATAACTAGCCATCTTGTTAGTCTATTTCGATCTCCATAATGTCCTGTATTTCTTGTTCATACATTACTCTCATTTTTGTTAACTGAGTGTCCATATTCTTAGGGCGCAAGGCACTTAGGCAAAGAGAACACAAAGGTGGTATACAGTGTACACCCAAACAGCAACCACATATTGCCAATACTGGGACCAAGAGAAACATTGATATTTTCCAACCCCAGTCCTTCAAGATGCCCCAAAGCCAACTTCCAATTGTCCAAGTCTCTGATCCTTGATGAATTTCTGAAGACAGTCTGTGGAGATGTTCGATTGCTTCATAGACAGAGGGTGAATTATCAGGCTGCGTCGAGGAACTGTGATGAGGCAGAGTCTGTTTGATCAATGTCTTTAGAACGCTTTTCTCGATGATGCTCTGCAGGGGCTGTGTAGGTTGGTGGCAGAACAAAGGCGATGTAGCACGTGCCCCCCTAGTTTCCTGGGAGCCAGGTGTAGGCTTTGGTTCCACAAACAAAGTACATATTGGGTGATGCAACAAGCACTGGGGGGGTTGGCAGTGTTCAAAGTCCTTACAATGTTACAAGTGCTGTGACCCACATTCTTAGTCCCACGGCCTTCAATGCATACAAGGCCAGAGACGTTCACCACAGATAGGGCCACAGTCAGTGTTGCAGCAGTTCTTTTCTTCAGGTAGGAAAATGTGGCTCTGACAGGATTATTGAACACTTGTATTTCCACTCGTTCTTTGGAGGGGACATTCATTGGGAATGTCGTATTGGAGGTGTGAGGGCAAAAGGGAGCTGCTGTTCTTCCTGTTTGGTTTAGCCAGAACTCGTTGTAGAACTGAGCGATTGTCCCATCGGAAGTGGCATTGTCTTTGTAACTTTCTTGTAGGAGCATCATCCAGGCAAGGCAAGATCCAGACAAGGGTGAAGGGATGAAAGGGATGGAATGTTCAGTGGCATGTGGTAGCAGCCCACAGACCCAACAGTTAATGGCATTGGTGGCAAGATTGTGCTGGTGCAGCATCTGTACGAAAGAATTATTCCAGAATTCTTTGCGTCGTTCTCGGAGATGTGGCGGTAGTGACACCAGGTAGTGTTCTTTCTTTGTGATTGGTTGCATGGTTGGTGACAATGTTCTGTATGCAGGTGCATTCTCTTCAATGATCCAGAGTGTGACCATTAGCAGGAGGCAGGTGAGAAATGCAGCTACAAGTGCAATTGTCTTTGTACTGTGCAGTTCAAAAGTCTTGGTGTCTTTGCGGTGGCTTTGCAGGTGTTCCGTCTCTTCCATCATCTTCGAGGAGCTCACCAACTGTTAGGACCACAGACTTTTGTCTGGTGTTTTTCCTGGTAGCGTTGTTTGGCTGTGCTACCAATCTGAGACTCTGACTCAGTTAGTGGCCTGGTTGTTGGAGCTCCCCTTTTCGTCGATCTTAGGTTGTACCCTTCCTTGGATGGCACCGTGGGGTCGGGAAATTCAGACAGTTGGAGGGTGTCTTCTTGTGGGTAGCAACTCAGAGCTGGTCGGTCTTTTGCGAGTACTTCCTCTTGCACCTCCACCCCTTCACAGGTTGCCAGGGTTGGAGGGACTCGTTTGCAATGGAGCGTGCAGTCAGTTTCATTTTATTTCCACTCGGAGGGCAGTTCGGGTGGTGCTCAGGACTTGCCAGGGGCCCGTCCACCTAGGCTCCAGATTCTTCGTTCTTATCAAACATGGTCGCCTGGCTTTATTTCATGTCCCGGGCCCCTGGATAGTCAGGCAAGGCTTGCTGCACCTGTTGGTGGATACTTGTTAGCTCGTTTGTCAAATTATGCAAGTAATCTGCGTAGTTCTGTCTCCTGCCGTGGCTCGGGCAGTAACGTCTGCTAGTGCATTTCCCTGTCCAATGAGATCAGTCACTTTCCTATGTGCTTGGCATTTTATCACTGCTAACTTCTTGGGGAGGAGGACTGCTTGCGTCAAGGCGGAGACTAAATCTCCATGCAGGATGGGTGTACCGTGTGAAGTCAGGAACCCTCTTTCTTTCCATAAGATTCCAAAATGGTGAACCACCCTGAAGGCATATTGGCTGTCGGTGTATATGTTAACTGTCGTGTCAGTCGCTAAGATCGGTCGGGACAAAGGGTTGGTGGAGGGTGTACCGTCAAATCCTATTGAGGTCACATGTGAGCCTGACAAGAGTGCCCTTGAAATCAGTCGTTTGGATAGTGCACTACGTGTTGCTCCCGTGTCTACCAGAAATGGCGACTTTGTGCCCAGGACCTCAGCGGTAACATAAGGGCCTTGCTGATCAACATAGAGCTCGACTGGATCCCTCCCTTGCCCCTGGCTGTCCTATGCAAAGTCGTACGTATTGTCATAATCTGTCTGTTGGTACTGATTCTGTTTGGGATGGTCAAATGTGTTCACTCTTCCTGGCCTTTCCTCGCTTGCTTCACTCGTGTACCCTCTCCCACGTCCTCTTCCTCTCTGTCCACTTGCTATTTCCATCGCCCTCTGCCCCTACCAGCTCCTAACAAAGCCTGGCATTGGGTTTTCCAGTGTCCATATTCTTTGCAAAATGCACATTGATCCTGTCCTAGGTCTTGGCGTCCTACATATGATGTCGATGAATTGTTACTAGGTGGCTGTACTCTAGAGGTATTCTGCTGGTATCCTCCCCTATATTGCTCCCTTCCTGTATTCGCCCCCTGGAGTTGTGCTACCATTACCCTTTCCTTCAAGTCCTTCTTTTTCCTTTCTGTAGCCCTGTCATTTTCGTTTTTCTGATGCTCATAGTACTGGGCCATTTGGAGAATGGCCGCCGGTTTAGATGCTGCCCAACTACTTTCGCTGGCTTGTAATTTCTGGGATACATCTGGCAGTAGTCCTTTGACATAGTTCTGCACAAATAAGTGGTGTCCGGTTGCGGTGGACATGTCTTGTCCACTGTAATCGGAGAACACCGTTTCAAATCTGGAGAAATACTCTGAGACATCCTCTTGTGGTTTCTGGCGGCACGCGGTTACTATGGACCAGTCTATCTTTATCTCTGGGATCAGCGTTTTCACTTTCTGCACTATTTTGTCAGGGAGGCCCAATATTGCTTTAACCGGTTTTTGACCAGGGTTCCGCTGTTTATCTAATGTGTTGAGTTGTTCCCAGGTATGACCAAGCAGTTCGGTATGGTCTATTTTCCTAATCTGTTTCCACACATCTGCTGGCAAACATAACCCGAAGAACAAGTCTATGTCGGCAAGTGTCATTATTGTTGATCCCAGAGCGGTACCTAGCTCGGTGTAAAAGGCGGTGGGGTTCTTTCGTAAATCCGGTAGAGATTTACGGAACGTCAAAATGTCCTGTCTGTCCCATGGTTGATATACCCAATTGTAGACCACCCTTCCTCTAGCGTCTTGATGGTTTATATCGTCATTAGTCCCTTGTCCTCTAGGAGGTACCCAGTAAGGGGCAGCTTCTTTTATTGGCATCATGCTATCTGTTTTTTCCACTGGGGGTCCTGCTACCTTAGTTGTCCTGTCCCTATCTATCTGTCCTTGTTCTATGAGGTGACGCAATACTTCTAGTGTGGATGAAAATAGTTCTGCAACATCGTTGTCGTCTTCATCTCCGATGTCTACCTTCCTGTAGAGGGCCACTAATCGCTCGGGCCCTACGTCTTGGTACTTCTCTTCATATGCAGTAAGGGTGTGGTAACAGAGACGTACAATAAAGTATCGTTTGCGGTTTTCAACATAGGAGTCGCATATGTCAGTTACGTATTCTTCTGTTTCTTTCCTATCTATGAGGGTTTTAACTATTTTATCAATGCCTGCTCGCTCATTTTTACTTAATCGCGGGACCCTGGGCGCTCCTATTTCCTTGGTTCCTACTTCTACTACTGCCTCCTTTGATGAGGCATTTGGTGTGGGTGGCTCGGTGGGAGCAGAGGCGGTGGAGACTGAGGTGATCGTGCCATCTCCGGATACACTTTGGTGGTCCTGGCGTTGTACTACGGGGTGAGTAGGGGCGTAAGGGGGTGGCATGTATATGATTGGGGGACCTAACAATAAATCATCATCTACCCTTTGTTTTGCTGGTAACTTGGGGTAAAGAGTCGAGGGCGTTCTAACAGGGCATTGACCTGATATTTTTGATTCCTGTTCCTTTTTATCGATTTCCTTTTCTTTTAGTTTTTCTTCTAATCTTTTACAGGCTTGGTAAGCTGATTTTCGCGTTTCTTTATCTTGTCTAGCTTCGTCCCCTTTCTTTCTTTGAGCTGCCTCTTTTCGCCATAAGCCAAAACTGTCAAACATGGCTGGTCTAGTTTTCTTTTTGTGGAGAGCTAATTCTAACATTTCTATTTTAGCGGGATGGAAAGATCCCGTCAGTGGCCACTGATTTACCCGGTCCTTCCTAGTGTATTTATGCCATAGTTTGCTATAAGCTACGCTGGCTAATCCATACTTTACGTACATGTCCTTGTTAGGGGTGCCTTCCGGCGGTGCCGGCTGACTGACCTCTAACAAACGGTCTGGTCCAAAACAATTACAATCAAACAATCTAGAGAAAACAGGCATGACGTATTTATCGGTCAAAATGAATATCTCAATCAATCAATTTAGACAAAAAGTCTGCACTACCTGTCCTTCGCTGTCTGCAAAGAGAGAATATTCCTATTCTACGTTGTTTGCAAGCAGGGAATGTCTCAAATAACTCGATATCAAAAAAGGAATACTAGTATTTCAATCAAACTATTCAATCAATCAATCAATCAATTTAAGTCGTTTTTTTCACGACCTTACCCGGACCGTATGGACAGTTCTTAGTCTTCCCCTTCCAGCGCCTGGTTGTCCTCTCACTCCAACAATCAATGCGGCGTTCCTCTAAGGTCCCAGTCAGGACCACGGGTCACTCGAGAGAGGTCCGTTCGGAATTGGTGAAGTTCAGTCGATCGGCAGCCAGACAAGGGTCTTCTCAGGCAGGTATACCCCAATCGTTTAGTTGTTCACTCCGTCGTTAGGACCTCTCTACCGGACCCGTGCGTCGCTGATGGGCCCCTACGCTTGGGCGCCAATTTGTGAAAGGCAGCGAGTCTTCTAAGACCCTCAATGCTGCCCGGTGCAGGGTTCCACCTCTAATTCACTTTGGGTTCGCTATCAAAATAAGGAGGCAAGCGCTGGAAACTGGAAGAGAAGAAAATGGTTTATTTCTCATGAGGAGACCACGTCAACTGCTGACACCAGGATGTCTTCAGGGAGGTGTTCTGCTGGCAATGCTTTTGGCTCTTCCTTTTATACAGGTTTTACACAATGTATTTGTTTCATTTATCATGGTTACAAGCTTGGAGTCTCCGCCCCGGGCAGGTTGTCACACAAGCCCGACATTGTTTCATCAACATGGTTACACAAGCCCAACATTAACTCTCCTCCCGCCCAGGTCAAAAACAGACAATTTAATTGCAGCTGGACCTTGCTTCAGGGTCTAAAAACGAGTGAGACCGGTCAGATCTAAGAGTCCGTTCTGTTGATAAAAACAGGTCCCATTGTTGGTAATAACAAGTCTTGCTGTTTGCAGTGCAATAAATCATTTTGTAAGAGTCTCTTTGGTGTTTGGAGCCTGTTTGTGTAACTAGGTGTAGTGAAGGGTAGAGCGTCCAAAAGCTTGTCTGAAAACAGGGATGAGAGGAAAAACGAGTTTGTGGCAGCAAGTGGCGCTGAGGTTTGTTGTGGCAATAGAGTTTATAGCCCCCAGCACACATACCAGGTCGGTCAGAGGGTCAGAGGGATGCTAGTAAGGGCAGGGTGAAACAAAGGTGACCAACAGAGTACAAAATGGCTGTGATAGATTGAAATGACTGTAACTTATGTGCACATAGAATTTCACCAGACAAGATGGCACAGGTAATGTTCATAATTGTCATTTTGCTTTTAACAGTAATCCCCTCGACCCGGCCCCACCGCTCTTACCTGCACGGGGCGCAACTGCTTAGCACTGCTGGCCATCTTCAGGGAGCTTAATGGGGTCTGGATGGATGATTCATCTCTAACGTGGGTGTCAATTGGTGTATTCAGAGGTAGTAGTTGCTACCACTGGCTTGCTTTTTAGTGACCCTGACACAGCCCTTGCTGACCATGGAGGCTGTGGCAATATACTTGCCACTATTTGCTTTCTATACGAAAGCAAATAGTGCCCTGTTACAACAATACTTGAAGACTTTTGCCGCCATTCAAAACGCCTTTTTCCCGAACTGCGCTAGTGCAGATCAGAAGACGGTTGTATTTTACAAATGTATTCATTCAGTAAAGCAAATTTGTGCAGGGAAAGTTTGCTCTTGCAGAGATTTTTGGTTCGAGGGGCTTACCATGCATGTTTCAGGAATAGATTCCTGGGCATCCTTAATTGACAGAGAGATTCCCCAGAATGCACCTTCCATTCCCCTGCAGTATTCTAGCTGCTGCAAGAAAAGAGACTAAGGAGACCCCCCACAAGTGATGTCGCGAATTTGTGATTTGCAGAATAAAAACAAGCATTGGCAAAGGCAATAGGTCTCACCTTTGGGTTTATTGGCTTTGTCAATAGCAGTGCTTAATTTGAGCCGGTGGTTTCCAGTGCTCAGCACCGCCACATCAACACCCACACTTTTCATGAGCACCAGTTAAGGACACATTCATTTATTGGGAGATTACGTTTTTTGCCCAGATTCACAGGATGTTTAGCCGACGCTGAGACTCCGGCAGCTTAATCACCAAACAATCTTTATGCAATTATGCCTTTTCTGCTGCGCAACCAGGTGTGAAAACTTGCGTATCTACATGGCAGTTAGGTTGTTTAAGATAAAAGGCAACTGTGAGTTTGACTCAGCTCCTTCCCCACTTTCGACCCCACGCAGCACTATCGGAGTGGCATTTCCTGAGCTGTGTAAATGGCTGTTTACATTTTCAGAACTGAACATGGGCTCTTTGTAACATTTCATTGCAAACATACTGCAGGCTGCCAATCACTGTATTAGATTTAGAGGAACTACAGACAGTAAAAGTCACTGTTAGATAAATCCGCTAGAAGTGCAGAATTAAAAGTAAAATCAGATGCATTGGTTTCTACAGAGGTACAATTGGATTTGAGGAGGTGTTGACTACATAAAACAAGCAATAGCGATTCCACATAATGAAGGTGCAACTGCAAAAACCATGTAGCTATGCCTAATAATATGTGGGTGCCTCACAATATACCTGTCAGGGTAAGTACAACTGCTCCTGGCAAGCCCACTCTTACCTAACCAGTGTGCTCGCACATGTGCACATTCAGCTTCCACACCTTGCTAAAAGACACACTGCAGTCCAGATCAGAGCAGATGTAGCGGTACCTTAACTCGTCCATGCCAGTCTTGCCCATACATGTAACAAAGCAGTCCTGCAACACCTTGCTTTTGATATCTGGAGACCATCTTTCGGCGGCTGCCATGTTTTTAAAGACGTCACTTCCACACAAAAAAGCACTGACTACCCCACCTTTTTTATGTTTCGTCTGTACAGCACAAAAGCTTTTGTAAACCAGTAGAATGCAACACAACAGCAGGAGAAACACGTATAATTATTGGCTTTATGCCAGCAGTGAAAAAGAAAAGCGTGCAGTCTCCCGAAACAGACGCATTGCATGAAAGCAGGCGCTGTGCTGAAAAATGAAGCGCGGCGCCCGTGTAAACGTTTTACTATGCAGTAAAAAAGAAATCACACGGCCCCCTGAGGCGGCTGCATTGCATGAAAGCGGGCACCATGCTGAAAAATGAAATACGGTGCCCATGCAGATAAAAGGTTTACGCCATGCACTAAAAGCACCCGGGCTCCCAAAGCGGCCGCATTTTATAAAAGCAGGCATCATGCTGAAACCTGAGCATGGCGCTAGCAGTGGGTCGAAGAGGACAGCACACAGAGAAATGGTGGGTGGGAGCGGAAACCAGTAACAGAGGACAAGGGTAAGCAACTCAGCAAATGAAGCGGTTGCGAACCTTTCATCAAGTACGATGTAAACAGAACTCAACACTAAAAATTAGCAGAGGCAGGCCAACAAAAAATAGAGTGCTCTCAAAGTATCCTAAATAACATGACGAGTAAGAGCACATGTAACAGGGGCAGTCCTCATGGGAGGGTACAAAAGTCCAAAAGGAGGGACTACTAAGCGTATTCACCAAAACAGAAGCCAGCATTTACAAAGGCCAGTAAGAGGAACCGATGAAAAAGATGGGCGGTGCTTGAAGTCCATATTGTAGATACAGCATGTCTCAAAGAGACAGCGCACATGCGCTGCCTAGGTGAGACCTAAAAAACAGGAAGTAATTTTGTGGGCTATTGAGTCTGGTCCCCCAGCCCTCTGCCCCCTGCACCTGCTCACAGACAGGACACAACTTGGACAAAAAAAAGTACGCCTTGTCCATGACGTGAGGCATTTCTGGCTGGTGGGCTGTAGGGGGGAGGGGCAAGAGAGCATCCCATCCACCTGCAAAGTTACTGTTCCACACAGGAAGTACTTTCTGAATGTAGTTGGGTGGCCCTGCATGTGTCTGAATGTTGCCATTCAGCTCCAAGACACAGCCAGTGTAGGGGGGCAAGTAAACAAATATACACTCAATATTTATGTACCACATAATTATTAAATGCATTGGTTTTTGGCACTCAATAATAATGGTTTACAACTGCACAATAGAACCAATTTAATCAACCTTAGAATTATGATAGTCTGAATTAAAACCTGTATGGACTGTGACTTTTTTTGCAGTTTTGTATTGTGAGAACTCGACCCAAAGGTATTGGAGCACTTTACTTGAGCACCAATTACATTACATATTCTTTTTTATGTAGGCACGAGGAGATTAAGTGATTTGCCCATAACCACAGGATGTAATGCAACGCCGAGTCTCGAATCCGGTTCCCCAGCTCCAAAGTCGGCAGCTCTGGAGGTTACTCCACATCCTCTCACCAGTTGGGCCTTCTAGGTTATAAGCAGCTGTTTGCAGATGGAGCAAAACCCACTGAGACACTTTACAAAGATTGTGACCTCTATGTTGCACAATACTTTCTTCCAGGTATGCAGTAGGTTATGGGATTAGTGAATCGTCTCAGCTGCTCTAGCTTAAACCATAAACTGGGACCAAACAGATTGCGTGTGTGCCCTCTATAATTATGTGCGAATGTTATTTCTCATGTTGTGTTTCATGGACAGAGACAAAGTGCTGTCATATAAATGTGCACACATTTTCCCTCAAAGGCTTTCGTCATTATCAAAACATGAAAAGTAAACGCATAGTAGAGTAACATGACCACCCTTTCTTTTGATCTGTTTGGCAAATATCTTTATTTTGTACTAGCACCAGAATTCAGCTTTTTAAAGTGGACAAAAAGCAGAATCCTGGTGCTAGTACAAAATAAATAATCATGTTTTGATGACAAAGAAAGCCTTTTGGGATAAGAGTGCGCACATTTACATGACAGCACTTTGTCTCTGTCCGTGAAAAACAACATGAGAAATAAAGTTCGCACATAATGACATAGGGCAAGCACGCAGTCTGTTTGGTCGCAGGTTTACAAGTTGAGATAGAACAGCTGAGGCGGTTCCTTTGTTCAGCACGACTAATCCCATACCCTAGAGAGAGAAATAGGGGTACTGGTGGAGGCAAAAATGTCTGCTGGGATCAAAACTTATAAACCATGCCGATCGGAAATTAAAGTAAAATGTATATACATGCTGGTCGTAAATGAAATACAAAAATGACATATGATGAATGCTGAGACAAAAGAAACATGATGTGGACAATTTTTTTCTTGTAAGCACAGCGCATGCCGATCATAAACAAAATGAAACAATGGCGAAAAATACTACACAGAAAAAGAAATGGCGAATGCTAACATGAGACAAACAACATGTTTCAGGAAAAAAAAAGTTCTCGGAAGCAAAGCGAATGCCGATCAAAAACAAAATAAAACAATGTTGAAACAAAACAACATGAAGGAGAAACACAGGAGGGAAAGAAATAGGACCTCAATGACAGCGCGAGCAGTGGACGGACACTAATCAACAGGATTCAAACTGTACTTCGTCCATACGCCAGATTTGAAACAGAAAGTGACGCATGGCGAGCGCTGGTCAATCAGGAGGCACTAAAGAAGAACGACAATGGAGCTAACGAATGGGAAGCAACGGTGGGCTCCAAACCCTTTATTGTAAACAATACCCCTCACAAGCACAGCACATGCGCTGTGTAGGTGAGACCTAATGACAAAAAATCAGCACTTTTGTAAAAATCGTGGGATTTTCCCTGCAAACAAATTGCCATTTAAAAAAAGAAACTAAGATAGATCCTCTTTTTATTGGCTCTGCGCTCCCCTAGAGCTGACCGGGGAACCTGACAGCAGGGCTGTTAGGTTCCCCGGTCACCCGCCTGTTAACACAGTTTTCAAATGCACAGGGTCATCCTTCTGTGCTAACAGCCTGTGGCCCAGCTCCATGCATAGCTCTCTGCCCCCCTGTCCACAACCCTTTGACTCCTGCCTGTGACCCACCTCCCAGTGCTTAATTTGTGCTTGTGGTTTCCGGTGCTCAGCATTGGCACTTATTTGTCAGCTCCGGCTCTAGTGACAGTCCTTCACATGGTGGCGCTGTCTTTTTAATTTCGAGATGAGCTCAATAATTGAGTTTATTAAATCAATATGTATTGAAAGTGATTAATACCAGACTCATGAAATTTTTATAGCGTTGTGTGGCCTGAAATTGTCTGAATTGTCATACTTGTAGAAGTGTGATGGTTATGTGTTATATTGGTACTGTCAATGGCAGTGCTGGCAGGGTATGGGTGGTGCAGACTGCAGTGGCCTTCCGCGAAGGGCCCGGCACTTAATTTTTTTTAACAAATTAAGCATTGCCACCTCCCCAAGTCTTCTCTGGTCTACCACCACCCCTGCTGCCCCTTGATTTCTCTACACCACCCTCATGTACCGCTTCTCCTACCGAGCCTCATCTGACTGAAACCCCCTGCCACCTCGCCTCCAGGCCCAGGACCTGCATCTGGGCCCCTCTTTCCTAAGCATCCTAAGCTTTGCCCCCCTGCGCCTCTGCTGCCCTGCCCTCCTTTGAAAGAAGGTTGTCAGATGCCAGAGAGCAGTTTTCAAATTTAAATTTGCCCTCTGTGGCACCAGATACCCTCCTATTACGAGGCATGGTGCTGCCGGACACTCTGCCAGGTCACAGACTTTCACTTTGCAGAGACTGAAGGAAAGATAGACCACAGACCGAACTGTATTTTTGCTACACCACTTTTTTCTGCCCATCACAAAAATACAGCAAACTTTCAGGTTTGGGACTACAAATTTTGTATTTTTGCTGCAAAATTTGACATGACAGGCAGCACAATTCTGGGGCGTCTGAAAGTGCATTGATTGTAAACCCGTACACCACCACTCAAGTGATGGCTCACATCTCCACTCCTATCCTACAGGTATACATGTAAATCTAAACATTAATAGCTATGGGCCTTTAAAAGACCATGCCTGTGAATTCTGCTCTCATTGGTGGTGAGGTTATGAGTGCTTTAGCCTGCTGGCAACAGTAGGCTCCCATCACCATGCCCGTGTGGCTCCTGGAAAAGAATGCATAATAGAGAACCCACTGCTTTGTTCTGCATAGGGAGCTAGGTAAGAAATGCAAGTATAGAATCAGTGGTTAATTTGTAAAAAGAATAAGTGCCGGGCTCTCGTCAGGAGGCAGCTTACACCAGCCCATTTCTCCTGTTAGCGCCGCCTAGAACAGAACCAAACGCTAACCAAGAGAGTAATGGCCAGAGCTGCCGACTCCGTAGCTGGGGAACTAGGTTCGAGTCTTGGTATTGGCTCAACATCCTGTGAATCTGGGCAAATCACTTAATATCCCCATAAATGAATGTGTCCTTACCTGGTGCTCATGAAAAGCGCCCGTTTTGATGATTAAGTGCCGGTGCTGAGCACCGGAAACCACTGGCTCAAATTAAGCACTATGTAGAATATGTGACAGTGCTTCGCCCCATTTCCTATACCACCCACCTTCATCCAACTTGCTGGAAGTCCCATTTGGGAACCTGGACCAAAAGAAAATGCAGCCTTACAAATGTGCTGCTTTCATAAAACTGACGATGAGTATGAAGACTACTGGGCATCACCGAAGCAGGCAGCACCAGAAAATCCACAACTTGGTCTTTGTGTCATGTTAACACTAATTTAATTCTTCACGTGAATATGGTTAAAAATAAAAGTGCTTTGCGGAATCGTGCGGCGTAGCACAATATATTTTAGTAAAAAAAGATAGTAGGTATACCTTTTATTCAGAGCTTAATAAAAGAGCATTCATGGTAAGGAACGAACTCCCTGTATTTAAAGTGCAATTCCTGTACTGCATTGGATTAGACTGTAGATTTATATAGCACTTACAACCCCATACGAGGCATTGAGGCGCTTTACGGAATAGATGCTGCATTCTAATTTCTCTCTTTGTGATTATAAGGTAACAAACATCTCAGCAGTATGACAAAAAGTAGACCACTTTCTAGGCAATAAAAAACAATTGTGTTAGGGTTCCATTAAAGTCTCCCTATAGTCTGGGACGGTTTACACAATCCATCCTAACAGTACTTTGTGTACACAATGGCATAATGCAGCCCTTGCAGGCCACTCAGATACAGTGCACTGATCCCTCCAACTGGAATATGTACTGAACAGCTGGAAACACATGCCTCTCTTGCCTGAAATGACCCATGTGCCCGCATAAAGACAATGCTAGCACATATGGTCCTCTCAGTGGGGACTCCCTCCGCTTGCATCCGGTATGGATTTTAAGCTCCCATACCAGATGTGGCATGGTATAGCGAAACAATGCTTTTGTACAGAATGCCATATCCAAGAACAAGTTGTTAGCGGAAGAAGTAATCGAGACAGGACATGTACAAAAATGTGCAGGATGGAAGCATGGTGCTAATACCACCCCCTCTAGAGTAGTGGTATCATCCAGTTGAGATTGCGCTTCTCAGTGGGCTGAGCGCCAGGCCACCCTCCTCAAACATACCTAATGTCAAGATGACATAACCACCCTTGTTCTGAGCATACAGAGTACAAACACAGAGTCCAGACGCCCACGCCTCCCTCCTACAAAAATAATGAAGATCACATAACACCCCTACAGGAGGGCAAGAAACCCAGAAAACATTCAGAGGTCACGATAACCCCATAACATGTACCCAGCATACTTCTTGCCTGGCAGTGGTTGACTAGCAGCCCTTCCAAATGAAAGCGTACTGTTACCCCTCCTGGTCTGAGCACAGCGAATAAGGAGTGTAAGAAATCAGAATCAATGCTCTCCTGACCAAGAAGAAGAATAAAGCAAGCACTGGCAAAGCCAACAGGTCTGGATTTAATGTGCTAACGCATGCAGAGTTAGCTCATTAGAGCAAAACACACAGGACAGAGCCAGTAGGGATGGCAGAGAGTGGTACTGTTGTAAAATGGTGCCTCCTGCAGTTCAGGTTAAGTGCTCGGTGGAGATGGAAGGAGATAGCATTAGGCAGGGCTGGATTTAGCGTTGATGGCGCCCTAATAACCTCCTTCTTCACGCTTTCCCTCCCCACCACCCTCCAATGATGCCCATCATCTCTCCTTAGTCCCTCACTTACATTTATTAATTTTATAGCGCTACTCAACCTAAAGTAGACTGCTTCACATCACACACATATTACACAGAGACAATGAGTCATACAAGTGCGTAAATCAATGTATAGGAAATATTACTTAAGACAATGAGGACTACAAGGTGTAGGAGTCACATGTCATCCACACTGGTAGACATTTTATGTTAAGAGTGCTTGGTCTGGACAAACGAAGGGGAAGATTAACTAAGTTTTATTGATGAACAGTAACCAAAGTTGTTGTGCTGCGTTGTGTGAAAAGAAGAGAGCCCAACAGCACCATATCTACTAAGATATGGTGCTGTTGCTCTGGCGTAAGTCGGGCTGTCTTGCACCAATGCACACACTCTTGCACTACAGTGCAAGGGTATGTGCGGGATGTCAGGCATAGATTTTACACTGGAAGGGTACCTAGCTTAAAATTCTATGCTTTGACAAAGTTTAACACTCTACCACTGTATATGTGTGCTGTACGGTGCAGCACACATGCACAGTTAGCATCTTTAGGGACTGCCTCGAGGAGGCATCATTTTTTTATACCAATCCCTTTCTACAAAAGTTAGCAGATAGGGATTAGCGTCACAATAATGGGTGAGCACATGGGAACGTTCATGTAATATTAATGGTATGCTTCTTGTACAGTAGCACATACTGCTATTGTCTGTTACTTTAGGGCAACTGTCTAACGCAATCCAGGATTTGCACTGGAAAGTAAGCCCAAAACAACACTTTGCACCAGGTTTGCGTCACATTTATGATGCAAACTTGGTGCACATGTTAATAAATCCGCCCTATAAATGTAACACAATGATTGGCGTGTCATACAAATAAAATAGTATTTCTACCCAAAGAAACCTTTTTAGCAACCTTAGAATAACAAAAGTGTTGCAATTACTGACCTGATTTGGATCGGTCCGTTTCCCCTTTTCCCTTCTCCCTTGGAATGTTCCCCCTC
Source organism: Calotriton arnoldi (assembly GCA_963921515.1). Classification (NCBI taxonomy): domain Eukaryota; kingdom Metazoa; phylum Chordata; class Amphibia; order Caudata; family Salamandridae; genus Calotriton; species Calotriton arnoldi. The sequence continues at coordinate 779,825 of CAWUFW010002561.1, read as the reverse complement.
AACTGTCAAATGAACATTCCACAGCTGACTCCAGCTGACTGGAAGGAACCTTGTGATGGTGTAGGAAGCATAATAAAGATCTCCTGTTCAAACTTCTGCTTCTTCAGTTTGTAACAGGAAGATTGAAGAAAAGAACAATAAGGTTCTAGACCTGTGCCTTCCACTTTGCATGCAGCATGTTGATGCTAGTTCATAGCTCAATGTGCTATATTAGAAAGATTGTTACTTATGAACTGTGGTCTGCATGCCACACATTGGGCTTTTTTTTTTTTTTTTTTGCTTTGCAACATGAACATTAACCCTCTAAGCTACTATATCATGAGACAACACTGTGATCAGACACATCACAGACCTCTCCTACAAGTGCATTAACTACCATTAATTACTGTTGTAATTATCCCCTAATAAAATGCTGCACACAAAGATCCCTGCAGGCTGCTTTTATCTGGGTTCAACCTGTCATTCAGAGGACACCCCTTGACCTTAGCTCCCAGTGCAACGGCACCAATTGCACCACCTTAAAGCAGGCCCTGGCATTAGGTGTGAGATGAATACTTCAGTGGGCTCAGCAAAGAAATCATTCACTAAGTTTCAAGCCAAAGGCTCAAAAACATTGGCTGAAGAACGCATGCGGTTGAAAGGGGCGAATCGAAAGCCCACTCTATGAATATTCTCAACAATAAACCTGCTTGGCAGCTCCACTGAGAAATCCCAGACCTAAAAAGGTAAGTCACAATACCTTTACCCCTCCTTGGGATAAAATGATAAACATAGTTAGCTAAGACATTTTAGTAGCATTCAAGCGGTACAAGCCTTTACAAATTTACCTGTGTGTATTTTAAGATGAATCTGAATGGATTTGGGTGGTCGGGGGGCTTTTAACAGTGGTTTTATTGCTTTTTTTTGGTGACCGGGGGGCTTCCATTACTCCTGGTATTTTATTTGTTCCTCCTGCTTCGCGGCCATTTTTTCCCTGCTGTGGTCAACTAGAGGTGCTATTTTGGCCATGCTGTACTCCAGTCATCTGGCAAAGTAGATGACTATTTATTTAAGGAGCACTGTGGCGCGGACGTGCTTCGGCGTGCCAGAGGCGAGTCCATCTGCGCCAGTCTGCATCTGGACTACGGCCAGGACCAACCATGATGCCTGTGTTAGTATGACAGACTGGATTGCCCTAGGTATTTGGTGCAGAAGTTAGAAGCACTTGGGCCGCCTCTGTGATGTTCTGTGAATTTGGAGGTAGGCGGTCTGCCTCCGATTGTCACACACATCTGCACTGTTAATCAATGTCCATCCTTTACTGAATATCTTCGACCTTCTAAGTAGTTTAGAATTGGATGTGTTTTTCATGACTGAGACTTGGCCAAGGCTGCTGATACTGCCTTAGTGATTCCAGAAGGTTATTCGCTGATACATTTGGAAAGGATCCACAAAAGGGTGATGGGGGGGGGGGGTTACAATTGCCTTTAAACGCTCATTGCAATGTACCACCTTTGAGCCAACCAAAATTCTGGAAGCTGAGAGTTTGGGATTTAACTTCTCAATATTGGCGCAACTGTCTTTTACAGGCGCACTGATTTATCGCCCTTCGGGCTATGTAGGTAATTTTAGTAAATCACTTGATTCTGTGTTGGTTCATCTTTCAGTATATTTTGCCAATTTTACTCTGCTAGGGGATTTTAATCTTTACTTCGATTATCCTTCTGACTAGATGGTAGAAACTCTAGCTGAAATTATGGCATCTCTTAATTTGTCTCAGCTTGTAACCTCCCCCACTCACTCAGCGGGCCATATCATTGACTTGGTCTTTTCAAACCGTTCTCTTATTATCAGTCCCCTGGAGGGAATTCCCTGGTCAGATCATTTTCAAATTCCAGTCAGATGGAGGTTTGATAACCACACCCAACAGGCTAGTCCTGTAGCACAGGCACTTTTCTGCACATGGAATAAAGTTCAGGACAATGACTGGTCGGAGGTCTTAGCTAGAACTTTCCCCCTTTTAACTAACACTGTGGATTTAAGTGTGAAGGCTATTTCTACCTGGCTCAGCAGGGCTGCTGAGGCTCTGGGCCTGTGGCAGTTGAAGAAGGAGAGGTGGGGAGGGGTATCCACTCCCTGGTTCTCCTCTTCCCTGGCTGCTGAAAGGATAGCGTGTAAACTACTCCCTGGACAGTAAAGCTAGGTATGCCCTCAGGATTTACCACACCTCCATTAAACAGGCACAGATTGTATATTTTGGGGGGAAAAAATCAGTGGGGCTTTTTGTATCTCTTGTGCTTTTTTTTAGTTCGTAAAATCCTTTTTCTATCCGAAGTCCTGTAACTGAGCGATTGTCCCCTCACAGGAGTTTTGCAATGGACTTGGGATTTCTTTGAGGCTAAAATTGACCATATCCAAAGGTATCTCCCTATTCCGAAGGCTGCTCCACCATCTATGAGGCCGGACGACAATAACAGTAATTTTGCACAATTTAGGGCAATTTCCCTTGAGCAATCTGCTGAGGCACTTTTGAATCGCAAATCTGGCTCCCCGCTGAACTGTTGTCCTCCTGCAATGCTAGCGGCTGCAGTTGAGGTGATTAATCTGGTGATTAATAAGAGTATTTAACCTCTCTTTATCATTCAGCACTATGCCAACTGCTTGGAAGCTGGCTAAGGTGGTTCCTCTTCTTAAGAACCCCTCTCGAGATCTGAACATCTTTAGCAACAATAGGCCCATCTCTTTGTTGCCTGATTTTGCTGAAATGCTGGTAAAACTGGTTAATATCTGTTGAAAAATTTATATATGTCCATATAAATTCATTTGTATGCACTTCAAAGATATCATGCTTAGATATATCCCACTTCTGACACCATTCTGATAGGGAAATACTGGGCACCCTCCCAAGAGCAAATGAATGAAACTCACCAGACACAGCAGGTTGCTCAGAAACAGAGTGACATTTATTTATTGGTACCAAAGCATCATTGCTGATCAGCAAGGAAGAAGCAGTCTGAGAGCCCCTAAGGCAGGAGACCTGACTTCTTCCTTGCTGATCAGCAATGATGCATTGCTACCAATAAATAAATTTCACTCTGTTTCTGAGCAACCTGCTGTGTCTGGTGAGTTTCATTCATTTGCTCTTGGGAGGGTGCCCAGTATTTCCCTATCAATATCCAACTCTGAGATTACTTAGAGCAGGGCAAGCTTTTGCACCTTGGTCAATCAGGGGTTCGTCCCTGCCACAGCACGGAGACTGCACTACTAGAAATATCTGATCATTTCAAGATGTCTCTGGATCAAGGCAAAAATGCAGCGATGATCCTATTATCAGCAGCATTCGATACCATCCCATACATGATTCTTTTACAACGTCTCGCCAATCTGGGGGTTGGTGGTTCTGTGGGGAATTGGCTGCAGTCATTCCTTAATTCCAGAGGGCAGTCGGTATGAGTGGCGCCTTTTATTTCTGACATTAAATGGGTGAAGCAGGAAGTGCCTCAGGGTTCCTCTCTGAGCCCCAACTTATTTGATGTCCTTATGTCCCCTCTAGCTGCGTTGGTGGAATCATTTGGCTGTAAAATAATTTCTTACACGGAGGACACCCAGGCTCAGCTTGGCCGTTGTTCAAAATGCTGCTGCCTGGCTCATCTTGAGACTTCCTAGATGGATTTCGATTTCCCCCTACTTATAATCTCTACACTGGCTGCCCATTAAAAAGCAGATTATTTTTAAATCTCTATCTTTGGTCCACTGGGCATTGTTCCAAGCCAGCCTAGGTTATCTCACCAAGAGAATTCCTCCCTTACTGTCCTGCCAGAGCTTTGCAATCGACGTTGGCAGCCGTGGTGGTAGTGCCTCGCATCAAGCATACGAGGAGGGGAGGTAAAGCATTATCATTCTTAGCAGCCAAAGCCTGGAATCAGCTTTCTTTAGACCTCCAGATGCTTCCCTCAGAGGAGGTCTTTCATAGGAAGCTTAAAACCTGCCTCTTTTCTTCTGTTCACTAAGGGTTTCCTTTAGGTATTGGGTCATACTAATAGCTTTAGCGCCGGGACACTCTCTAAGTAGACATGAGCTGTACAAAACTCGGCATTCATTCAGCATTAAAATATTCTGTGTGTGCCCCTGAAAGTTAAGCTGAGACAGCTGGATAAATAAACAAAATGATCACAGCTGTATGAAGGGCAAGCACTTTGTTTTTGTGGAAGCACACAACTTCTGCTCAATCACTACATGTACTCATCGCTCCCAACATTTAGGTGGAGCCAAAGCCCCTCTTCTGGTGATTTTCAAATAATTGTCTGGTGACATCTGTGCTATCAAGCCAGGTCATAAACAGAAAGAGCTCAGGAAGTAATTTCATCTACTTCTTCATCCCTGGAAGGATCAACACAAGAAAAGGGCAAAGCACAGTTTGTAAAAAAAACATAAGAAGTAACCAGTACTGCTACTCCTCCTAGGCAGTACATAGTAGGCAAAGTAAGTAAATACCACTGCTTCCCTTGCTGAAAAAACAATGTACCTGATGTAAGTAGAACTTCTACAACTCAAGACCAGAATGCATAATTTAAAAAAGTAGTACCTCTGCCCATCCTGGGCAGTGAACAACACATTTCTTGACACCACAGACCAAAAGATCAGAATGAGCTGCACTATGCTACACAGCACAGACACTTCTGATGCCACACACTGGCCATTTCATACCAAAAAACACAGAAGACATAATATACACTCTGCATCGCACCATCTGGCTCACACCATGAGAGCACATACAGTGACAAACCATGCCACATTAGAATCATAAAACATTACATGAGATCACTCCATTACAAAGAAGATAATAAACAATGCCGGCAACCAACCCAACCCCCGAACTCACCACTTAAAATATTGAAGGTCTAAATGGAGTAACGGCCCGTCCCCTGCCAAAGTGGCAGGCCAGGCCGGGCCAGAGGAAGGAGGAGGGAGGTGGGGAGCGTGGGAGGGTTCGGGTACAAAAAAAAACAAAACTTACTTGATCGCCGCCACCATCTCCCGCCGCATCGCGCTCTTCCGTCTTTTGGGCACAGGCTCCCAGAATGCCCTGCAACCAATCCTGACACTGCATGAAAGCAGCGTCGGGATTGGCCTGAGTGCTGGCATCTTGCAATCCCAGGCAGACTGGGAGCCTGTGCCCGGTCTCTCCAGCCCCAGCAATGGAGCTGGGGCTGGAGAGAGCTTCACTGAGCATGAGGGTTTGGCCGGCCTGAGACGGCTGGCCAAACCCTCATGCTCAGTGAAGGAAGTGCCCACCACTCCCCCACCAGAAGTGTCATCCCCTGGACCCACCCCCAAGACTCATCAGAGTCCTAGGGGCAAGTCCAGGGGATTAGAATAAAATGGGTTTCAAACCCGTTTTTATTATCGCTTTAGTTGCTGGCGGTGGCAGGGGCGGTGGCTCTCCTCCGCTCTAATAGAGCGGCTGCCGCTGTCTAAATGCAGTACTTCTCATCAAAAGTTGGAGCTATAAAATATAGTTTTTATCATCAGATAATGTTGGAGATATAAATGCAGTATCTATCAGTACCTCTGACACATCGCTCACTCTATGTTCTTCCTCACCCATCACACCTTTCTTTGGGACAAGTAGAATATCATTGTCAGGAGAAACTAGCTTGCTTCATTAACCAATGATTTCTCTTCTTCTCATATCCACAAATAAAACAGTTGAGAGGTGTGCCCTATTATCTGCCTTCTCGGTAACCCTTTCTAGTTTGACATTCTCTTCCCAGATGCTTTGACAACAAAGCATTCACTTGCCTCCCCCCCAAAGTACCAGCTAATCTCTACTAACACACGTCCCTATATTCAAAGCTCATATGATAGTAACTCTTTTTATCATTCAACCTCAGGTGTTCCTAAGCATCAACATCATTCTCAGACCTGGGAAACTGTTCTTGACTGGTTTACGGAATAAAGACAGCTACAGCAGCAGCGGTGGGTGATCATCTCCTTCTGATCAACTCTGCTCTAATGAGCCTTCTTGACTTTCAGCAAAAATTGACACCTATGATTGGGTGGCTCTGGCTTTTTTTCATTTCATACATTGGGCCAGTTCCTAGCTACACAAAAGAGACACATAAATCTTCCAAGGTTCCTGTGCAAAATGCCCTGCCCTACCTACTTGCTGGCCTCCCAAGGTCTAATCTCTCTTCAACACTCTTCGCCGTCTACATACTGCCCATGTGAGAAATTCTAATTGCAGTAGGCTTCAACTTCCACATACTGAGGCCTCGCAAGATGGCTGCCACCACGTCTGTCAAGTCTCTTACACTTTCAAGAACATTAACACCAGGATTAATGACACATGCTCCAAAAGAACATGGGTCAGAGTGGGCTCTCAAAGAAATGTTCTCAGTATCTGCTCTATGTGCCACAACCCCTTCATTCCCAAGCACTAGACTAGTCTGTCTAGGGAGAAAAGATCTTCTAGAATCCCGGTGGCTAAGAAATGGAAGTCTCCAAAAATCTCAGACTGGTGAGTGCAACCACATAAAGTTCCACACAACTTCAATGGTTTATGCCATAGGTGTATTTGAGAACACATTTTTGCTGCATATTTCCCATAACTAAATTAAGACCCACCCCCTTTCAAGAACAGAAAGCAGTGAAATAGCAAATTAAGTAAGGCCCGCATTATGAGTTGCACGGTATTGGGGTGGATTTATCTCACAGCAAATTTGCATGTAAATTTACCTTTACAGTGCGGTAAATCCAACCCAGTACAATACAATTACAAGTTAAACCCCAAGTAATGGGGAATTACCATGTGAAACTGATTTTCCCCATCAGTAATACCAAACAGAATTCCGAAATCCGTGGGGTTTAACATATACATTTGCCACCTTTCTTAGGCAGGTGTTAAATGCATGCCGGGACCCCTGGGTGGATGGATGGATGGTGATGAAGGGGGCTGACAGTGAGTAGAGGAGGGGGTTATTTCTTGGAATGGGAGCATTGTATGCGTGCCCCTGCAGAAAAAAACAGAGAATGAGGCTTAGATGCTTCTGTAGTAAAGCCTCATGCACCATGCAGAATTACCAACTGTAAAACTGCATGTCGTTCTCCTACACCCAGAGAAACAGGGAATCGGGCGGAGCAGAATTCCTTGAGGTAATTGGATATATTGGTGAGTCTATCACTTGCTGATTGGTCTATTAGGATATTCAGCTTATTGCCTGACAATTCTATTCAAAAAGTTAATTCTATCCATGTGAGTGTCAACCATAACTTGAATATCTGTTTGTGTGCTTTATATGAAAGGATTTCATCAGTACTTCTATCTCTGGGAACTTCTTCAACAAAGCTTTCCTGGCCTTACAGACCAGACTTACAGAAAAATCCACTCAACATTCTTCTATTGGTCCTTCTAAGTTCAAAATAATCTTTAACGGACAGAAATGATTTTTACGGAACCGGCTGATCTACAAACTTCCATTGATAACAAGTGAGGATCCAGCATGGACGCAGATCCTACCCGAGGCAACGCCCACCATGATTACTGCCATGGGAGTAGAACTGCATTTTGAATCTTCATGACAACCTGTTTCTCTGATACTGCTGTTAGTATTTGTTTGTTATAAATAGGAGGTACCGTTCATGTCTGAGAAGTAGGTTACTTACTTACCTTATGTTATTTGGAGTCAAGATGCGTTTACAACTATTGCTATTACATACAATTTACTGCTCGTGACCAGGTTTACCCATACTATAGTTGTGCGCTCTACACTCAACCCTCGTCATCTCCTACTCACTTATTCACTCTCCTACACATTTATGAACTTTCTTTAACATGGCTGGTCACACCATAGCTATTGATGACCACTTACGGCACCTAAACACCCACTAAACAGACACCGAAGCATATGTTTAATTTAAAGCCTGAGTTGACTAGGTTGCTTATTTTTCTCAGCATATAAAATTCTGATATATTTCTCTTTAAAATAAAGTGGCCATATATGTTTGTATTTCCTTAGGTTTGATGTGTTTTGCAAATTCCTTGCACTTAATCACTTTATTATTTGTTCACGCTAGGACTTGCTAAAGTTTTGAACCTATCTTATATTGCCTTATAACCTGTTCCAGTTAGCTCAGTTTGCTATTCTGGAATTATGTTTACATGAAATGTTGTTGCCTAAGGTGTGTCTCTATCCCATGCGGGGGTTTGAGACAATCTCAATTCTTATATTATTCTCACATTATTACACAATATCATACTTATCCAATCTACAATTGATCACCTTACGTGCATCACCCTCATAGCTCACACTATCCCATGTACGTAACTGGACATGCAATGCTCGCCATTGACATACATGGCAATTCCACTGATAGTATGCCCACCCGTTATATCTGAAACATTCCCTCAGTAGTGAGAGTGGCGTTCACTCAATTAAAAGATGGATATGACTTTAGGGCCTATCCTAATTAATGTTTGAAATGTTTATATACTATATTATAGAGGACCGAGGTTGTAGATTTACATTTCATCATGTATTGCATGTTTCCATATTCTAGCACTTTTTTATTTATTGCTCTCACGTTGCTTCCATCAAAAGTTTTACCTTGTGTTATGCTGTATTATTTCCTATTCTAGGAAGTTCAGATTGATATCTAAATAACATGTTGCTCTCTGAGAGTTATTCATGGGCTCTTACATGTTATTATTGGCATGGGATTTACTGGGGTTCCCCTCTTCTTGCATGGGCTTCTTCACAGCTTCTTGTGGCGTACCTCATCTCCTTGAGATTACCCGCAGAGGGAGAGGGAAGTTGAAGGAAGGGTAGACTTCATTTGCCCTTTGCGCTTTTTCTCTCAACATTAGGGTTGTCGTCCCCTTACATGTGTTTTACTCCCATGTCTCTCTACTTTTTTAAACTTTTGTTTTGTTTCTTTTTTTCCTTCCTTTCTTTCTTCCTTTTTTTTAGGTTTAGTGGGCGGGGTAGAGCGCGCTATGCAGTCAGGCTCCATACACCCAACATCTATCATAGCTTAATCATATCATGTTCCCGACCTTCCTGCATTACTTCCAACAAAATGAAATCTCTTAGTAACAAAGGATTGAATCATCCAGTCAAGAGGAAAAAGATCTCTTACTATGCTAAAGACCCCTTAGATACTGACAGTATACTTGAATCCAAGAACAAGAGGTGAAAGGCAGTACAACAGGGCACATAAGACAACACGATCAATAATAGAACGTACCTTTAAAATACTCAAGTCTTGATGTCTCCACAAAACTGGTGGAGCATTGCTTTACAGACCCAAGACGTGTTGTAAAATCATTTCCTCATGTGCCATTCTCCACAACATAGCCATGAGGAAGGGTCTGCACAACATCAACATAGAGCCAGATTCAGACTCAGATGAGGAACTACCACCACTACAAATTCAGCAGGATGGGAGACGTGCAGCAGAGGGCTGAACTCGATCCACAGAGATCACCAACAACTATTTTTAAGATTAGAACGATACCACATCTAAGAAATAGACAACACACGATGGTAATGTTTTCTGCATGACTGAAAGATCACCTTTTATTCAGGTTGCAACCATGTAAATCTTCATTATCAACTGTATCCACAGAGGATTTACTTTTATGTCAACAAACCAACAAAGTATAGAAACACAAACATAACAAAGTAGCCTCATAAATCTGAGTGTTTACAAAATTCACTTTTTACGGCATCTGGCGTTGGTTGCCTGCTGAGCAGGACTGGGCTGTGGAGGAGGGAATATGTCTGTTCCTGATGTGTTTTGACGTGTCCACCTGGTACAGCATCCTTCTGGCACAGATGTGGCACTGAGGCTAGAGCTGTCTTCACTCTCAGGTGGCAGCAAAATGTTAGTGACAGACAGGTTGTGTGTTTGTATGTTTTTAAGGGCTGTGGTCACTTGTACCAGCCCACGTACTACATCTTGGCAGCAATACCCCATATCATTTTGTATATTGACAGTTCTCCTGGCAAGAGTGGTCGTGGCTACTGCCAATCGATTTATCGATTTAGTGAAGGCATCACGGTGTGCCATGCGCTGCCTGTGCCTCCGTCTTTGCAGACATTGCTCCTTCTCCATGGCAGCAAACCAACAGTCTTGTCCTTTTTGCAAATTGCAGCATTGACCTTGAAATGCTTTGCAGATGCCTATTAACAGTTTTTATATGCTCGGCTTGCAGGCACTGTACCGAGATGATGGATTTCTCCAGGCCACAAAACAAAGGAGAACTGTCTGCTATGCCATCTGAGGCATTATCATTGTGGACTGGTAGTTGTTGGACTCTACGGTGTCTGTGTGTCCTGCCCACAGATGTAGTTGTGTTCCAGCTTTGTGATAGCTCTTCATCACCATCCTCAAAGATTGGTAGTGGTGACACGTTTGCTCTCCTAGTATTTGGAGTTGGAGTAATGGGCGTAGGAGTTGCAATTGTGCTGTCATTCATTTCCACATGTTGGTCAATAGCGTCATCAGCCTCAATAGTTTCAGACATGTCCTGGATGTGATCTGTGGCTATGTATGTATGTAGTTATTGTAAATAAATGGTTATGTTTATTCACAATATTGTTGTCAACTGTGAGTTATGTGTTTGTGACATGGAAATAATGTATAGATATGTGTAGTATATTTATCAGCACACAGTACACCATGTAACGTAGATGTACTACAACTCCCATAATGCATTTCAAAGTACAGCAAACATCTCACTGAAGTTTTGTTAGCTAAGATGTTGTACTTGAGGACTTACAAACAATATGTTATGGTAAAAAATTAAAGAAAAAATGACTTCCCTTGGCTGGAGCCTACAGGATTGGAGGTGTCAATGTCTGACACTCCCACCCCACTTTCTGGTCCAAGTGTCTCCTCAATCAGTGATTCCGTTGGAGTGGGAGGGGGTGTTTGGATGGTTCAACTACCTGCGCCATGAGCCTCAACCATCCTGCTGGCCACCTTCTCTTTGGAGCAGGATCTTAGGTCACACCAGCGTTTTCTGATCTCTGTTTCTAGAAATTTGCTATTTGGAAATAGCAAACACTTTCTTTCATACATATGGGTCTTGGTTTGGTAATGATCTAGCAGAATCAGTAAGATATAATTGTTCACATAAAATAACATAGAATTATTGCTATTGCTATTATTTCGATAACATTACTTTTGATTAATGGGCTAATAATATTACATTTTTTTCTGTGAACAATATAATCATACATGCCAACCCTCCCGATTCAGGCAGGAGACTACCGATTTCAAGGCTAGTTTCCCACCTCCGAATTCCTGCATTCAGAGACCCGATTCGGATTACCGAATCATGATCTGCTGAAAAACAAGGCAGAAGTGTAATGTTGATTCCTGTCACGCACACTCCCTTCTCCCCCTCCAAGAATTACCTCTGACACCAAAGGTAAATGCTTTGTAATGAAATCTTGGAGGGGAGATTAGTAAGTGTGACAGCCCTTCAACATTTTATTTGTGGCAGTTTTACATAGTACATACAAAACAGAGTTTAGAGCTCTGGTGTTTTTAGTTATGTTATTAAACTGCCAAAAATGAAATGCTGATCGACTGTCACCATACATGCCAATTCAGGCAGATTGCCTCTGCTTCAATCTAAGTCAACGGGGTAAATACATTCTCCTGACTTTTTTTTGTACATCTCTCACTTGCCTGCTCTAAAACGTTGGTATGTATTAATAAAATACACCTTGGCATATATATATATATAAAACATATTTAAACTTTACAGAAACACACAGTCACTGGATGATGTCATCAGTGATGTCATCAGTGATGTCATTTGAGATGTCATCAGTGATGTCACTGACCATGTCATGAATGATATAATATGTGACGTCATCAGCAGTGCATTGCGGGGGCGCGAGTTATAGTTAGCTCAACTAACTATAACGGGCGAATTTCTCTGGTTTTGTACGAGTGAAATGTCCAACTAACTATAACGTCCCTGAAACCTGTGGTTTTTTCAATGAATTTCTAAGGTTTTTTGAATGCTAATTTCTAACTATAACGTCCCTAAAACCTATGGTTTTTTCAATGAATTTCTAAGGTTTTTTATATGCTAATTTCTAACTATAACGTCCCTGAAACCTATGGTTTTTTCAGTGAATTTCAAAGGTTTTTTACAGGCCACAGCCCCTTTCTCCACCACTATGCAAACGCGCCTCTTGGCGCGCTCTAAGTTGGGGGATTAAGTCCCCTTGAATACTGAGGGTCCCTGGGGGCCAACTAGCCCACCAGGTACCTCCAGTAAGCCCCACACAGCTGGATTGCTGAGAGTGGTACGAGGCCACGCCCCCTTTTTACACCACTCTGCAAACGCGCCTCCTGGCGCACTGCTGCTTGGGGGATGAAGTCCACTTCAGTCCTGAGGTCCTCAGGACACAAGGGGACTTCATCACCCCACCAGCAGTGTGCCAAGAGGAGCGTTTGCAGAGTGGTGTAAAAAGGGGCGTGCCCTCGTACCACCTCTCAGTAATCCCACTGTGTGGGGCTTACTGGAGGTTCTTGGTGGCCTAGTTGGCCCCTGGGACCCTCACTAGCAACAGGGAATTAATCCCCCAACGCAGAGTGCGTCAGGAGGCGCGTTTGCAGTCATGCAGGGAGGGGGCGGGGCCTCCGGTGAGTTGCCGGTCTCTTTTTTTATCTTATGGGGGGGGGGCGCATGGCCCCCCTTCCCTGGGTCACTTCTGGCCCTGGGGACCCCATCCCCGGGGCCTGGCCAGCCTTTACTTTAAAAAAAATTAAAAAAAACAATTGGAGGGGGGCCACGTGGCTTCCGTTCTCTGTGCCAATTATGGCCCTGGGACCCCATCCCCCGGGCCTGGCCAGCCTTGTTAGGTTTTTTTTGGAGGGGGGCCGCCCCCCCTCCAGAGGCCAATTATGGCCCCGGGGACCCCATCCCCCGGCCTTATTTTTTTTATTACAGAAGGGAGGGGGGGCCGCGTGGCCCCCCTCCCCTGGGCCACTTCTGGCCCCGGGGACCCCATCCCCCGTGGCCGGCCCTTACGTTGGGGACTGCGGGGGGAGCCCCAATGCCCCCGCGGTCCCAGCCGGCTCCCCGCCTCCTGCGGGAGCCAGCATTGCTTTTGGACAAGGGAGCTGCTAACATGCAGCTCCCTTGTCCAAAGCAATTCTGCTTCGCTTCATGGAAGCGAGAGCAGGTTTTCTGCTCTCGCTTCCATGAAGCGAAGCAGAGTTTGCAATGACAGGGCGGGAGCCATGCTCCCGCCCTGCCATTGCAAATGGCAATGTCCCGGCGGTGGGCACCCCGGGACATTGCAGGAGCCGGCCCTGGGGGGCGGCGGTCCCCAGGGCCATGAAGGGCTCCAGGAGGGGGGCCGCGCGGCCCCCCTACCAACGTATACATAGCCCCGGGGAGGTGGTGGTCCTCGGGGCCGGGGGACCGCAACGGACCCCCGTATTTAAATAAAGTTTGCCCCGTGGAGGTGGTGGTCCCCGGGGCAGTGTGGGGAGGGGCAGGAGCCCCCCCCACACTTCCTTTATATTTAAGCCCCGGGGAGGTGGCAGTCCCCGGGGCTTGGGCAGGCCCGCGAGGCCCCCCGCACATAATTACCAATGCCCCGGGGAGGTGGCGGTCCCCGGGGCAGCGTGGGGGGGCAGGAGCCCCCCCACGCATTTTTCCAGCTCGAGAGGCTGGGCATCTCATTTGCGTTGCATTTCTTAAGGAATCTATTTAAAAAGGATGCCCGCCGGTGGAACATTGAATGCCGAAAGGAATAATTCAAGGAAGGGCCACTGTTGCGGAGGCCCGCCTGTTATTTTTATAAGATGTTTTAGGACCACCAGAGTTTGCAGGGACATGGAATCCCTGCGCATATCGGTTGTGGATATTCTTTTTTAATGCACTGTGTCCAGGTGAGAAACTGTGAACATCTTACACTATGGAACGGCAGCATGCTGCTTGGGACTGCATAAATAATATGATATAATTAGCCCGAAACGGAATTGATTTCTTTGAGGCTGGAAGATAATGTCTATTTAGATGGGAGTCCTAAAATTGCAGGAAATGTTTTGAGAACTTTTAAAAACGGGAAGACTGAGTGGAGATACATTACCAGTTGCACTGCATTCTGGACATTGTGGTCTTCAAACAACAATACTAGAGGAATCCACACTAAGCCCTTCCCCGCTGTTGATGAATGGCGTCTTTTAAAGCTGAAACAACTACCAGTTCCTGAGTTGCATATGATTAAGACCTGCATCAAGGTTGAAACGTGTTATGCTAAATGGACCTGCTGCTTAATAAAGCTTTTTAATCTAAACCGGATGGAGGGCCTGATTACACACTGGAGATTTGGAGATATATATATATATGTATATATATTATATATTGTGAATACACCATTAAGTATCGTGTTATTCTGCACATTTTGAGATGTCTGCTGCTATCTGGAGCATTTTCGACTTTCATTTGGAGTGCTTTCTTTATGTTGTGTGCACTGGGTAACTGTATGTACGGTTCACACTTTCTGCGATACACGACCTGTGAGAAAGGCTTTGGTAGCCGAAACGTGTCAGGGTTTGCAGCTATAGAAGAAATAAGCTCTCGTTCCTGCATTACAGCAGGAGTACGTGTCGTTTGTCTGGACTGAACACGGCTAATCCATATATGTATTTAATTTTTGATTACATGAATCTTTCTCTAGCCCAGATGTCAGGAATACACAAAAAGAGAAAGCTTGCGGTTCAGAGTTTTTACAAGATGCTAATCATTTTAATAGATGATGTTACTCTTTTGAATTAATAAAATCTCGGAGACAATGTCCTGCTGCTCTGACTGATAATACAAGCTGAGAAGAGACAGATGTCGCTGACATTTGGTCCAGCTGCAAATGACAATTTACAGTTGTTCACAAAACGTGTGTGGAATGTTTCCTTCATTCCGTCTATGCGGATTAAATCCTAAAAAGTGCCCTGCAGTCCCACCAGTCACCCTCTGGTAAAATATGTTTAAATTATCTTACATGAAAACGAATGGCACACTACCCCCAAAAAGCTTTCGAAAATGCGTGTGTCTTTGCTATAAAAAGAAGTATCTAACATAGATCCAGGGGCGCCCGCTCAATGCAAAACTTTCACGGTAGCTACATAACATCAGTGCTTAATTTGAGCAGGTGGTTGACATGCCACCGGCACGTATTTTTGGGAACCACCACTTCTTTTTCTGGATTAGAGGTTTACCAAGTTCAAGAGAGGGGGAAACACACAGATCGGAGAGACGGAGGAAGAGAAAGATGGCAAAAATATAACAAAGGGAGAAAGCAGGAACTTGCAAGAGTGAGATGAAGAGGCAGGGAGTGTCTGTAGTGGATTAAAGAGGAATGAGGTGGATTTAAGGCTTCCAGCCTTGGTATTTAGCACACCGATGTTTAATTGCACCCACTGCTAGGTGATGAGCAGAGCTTTGGTCACCGGCACTCTTTCTTTCACAAATTAAGCACTGCATAATATAAATGTACATATAACAGATTAAATGTGATTTATTTACGTGGTACGTGGTTATCCTGAAAGCTTGGCATGGCTCCAGCTCTCCTTGGCCTAGGCTAGACATCTCTGGCTAGATTGAGACTAAAACACAAATCTGTGTGTACATTGTTTAAAGCTGTAAAAAATGTATAAACATAGTCTTGAAGCAGATCTGTCTAGCCTTTAGCAGAACACACTTTCCTTACCTCTTGCTGCTTCACCTACAGAAAGAAGTGATTCTACAGGGAGGGTGGATATGAGCTGTATACTAGTGCTCTAGAAGAAATCTTGAGAGGTAATCCATTTTTAGTTTTCTTTCTTTTCCTGGCCTCTGTAGATCACACAGCTTTTCATCTATGTGCTCTGGTATAGAAAAATCTCACACATGCCCATTTATGGAAATCTGCCTTTATAGACGCACTCACAAATGCACCGTTTCTCACAGGCACCTCTTATGAACTATTGCCAAGGACTTCCTTCAAAGACTCCTCCGAATAAATGTTAATTTTCTTTAATCCCCCGAGTCTTCCTGAGCAGAATCCCTCTCTCAGACACCATATAGGGTGCTCTGCATGAGAAATGTCTCGAGTGATGCAACTTGTATCCAGGGCCAGCTTTGGTGCTGGTGGCACCCAGTGCGACCATCTTTGTTGCCCACCACACACAAAAAAGTCTTCTCCACTAATTCTCTCACCTTCACGCTCCATCGATCTCCCTCTACTCTCCATAGCCTCCTCCCACATGCATTTCATTTGTCTTATAGCACTACTCATACCAGTGTAGGTTGTCAGAGCACTTTTCATCACACACATTATACAGAGTCAGTGAATCATATGTGTGTAAATAAGTCTATAGGAAATGTTACATAAAACAATGAGGATTACAAGGTGTAGGATTCAAATATCACCAATACTAGTAGTGGTCTGGAGAAGCACAAACTCAGAATTTAAACATACCACAGCGGATAGCTTTACTAATAAGAATGTATTTCTTCCCAAATTAACTTATTTTAGCAACATTAAGATAATGAAACACTGGGGGGAAAAACATAACATTCTAACCTATCCCAGGGCCACAGGAATTATGCAATTGTGCGCCTGCGACATATTTTGCATAATTAAAGATTTTCTGCATTGGCCATACAATCTATCATCTTCTACATAATCTGCAGATTTTAACAACAAAAATGTTGTTTCTAGCTCAAGTTACTAAAAATGCAGCAACACGTGTTGCCACTCAGTGGAAGCCCCTTTGCCAAGGTTGACTGGTCACCTTTCTGCTGCTTATTGCTATATTTGGGTGTTAGAATGGTACTAATGAGGTGCAACCAATGCCCACAAAGAGTTATCACATTTAAAAATGACAAAATAATGAAGTATTACTATCGCAAACTGTGCCGCATTACTCAGCATATTTGACTTATCATTCTGCATTATTTACTCAACTCTGCCACATAATTTTGCCCTGCCCTATATTTCCAGTGGCCCTGCCTACACCATACGGTTTGCATGCAGCTCTTTGGTGACAGTTCATAGCTCACTGTGCTATATTAGGGTTGTAACTTATGAACTGCAAGTAACAAAAGGATCTCTGTGACAAAAGCAGTAATATACTGAGCGATCCACATAAAATACAGTTCAGTGACTTGCTGGTACATGTTCTTTGCAGCAGGCATATTAACCCTCTGCGCTACTTTATCATGAGTGGAAAATGCCAGTAGACAAAACTCAATCTCTCTCCATCAGAACATGAATCACCAGAGTTGTCTATGACATTGTTATGGTTGCTTGAAAACTGGACACACAAGGAACTCTGCAACAGGCGCTTTTAAAAACTGTGTTATTTCTAAACACGACCCCCTCATGCCTCCCCTCCCCCGAGGACAGTGCAGTGCGGGCCGCACCACCCTAGAGCCGGCCCTGCTTGTATCTCTTTAACCTATTTAAGAACACTGCAGAATGTGAAGCAATTTACAGAAGGAACAACTGCTTCTTTGCTGCATTGCTGCACTCACTGAGCTGTGCTTTGGAATCATCAGAAACACTGTATTGTACAAAGAAACACACAAGCCGATGATTGACATGCTTGAATTTATCTAAGCCTCGGATAGACACTTCCTATTTGGGAACACAATGCTTTCACAGACATGTTTCGGCCTTGTTGGGTCTCACCAGTGAGGTGCAGCTTGAATCCCGTGAGCCAGGACGGCCACGTGTGGGCATACCCAACCCACTTGGGTCAATACTCTGAGAAAAACAAGTGATGGCAGAATGCTTAAATTAACCTCAAGCACTGCTAATTACACTGGCCCCAACCCATCATTATTTGCTCACTATGACTTTTCAGACACCAATCATGTGTAAATCTGTCTTTGCCCAACCTCAGAATAGACAGGCCAGCTCGAACTGCCACGTTAATTTAAAGAAATATCACGTAAACGAGTTTGAAGATGTATAAACCATTTAGTTTTGATACGAGAAAGAAGATTAAATAAATGACTATAGACAAAATAATATCTAAAGAACCGCTTTTCGTATAGCATTGAAAGCAGTAGGTTAAAAACTGATTTCCATTATTAAAGGATCTTTGGGGTGGCATTAATTGGGGGGGAAATCTTCGTTGCTTCGTCAACTCGGACAACCTGCCACCATTTTGTGAGTTGCCAGTAATTAACATTGTGCAATGTTATGGTTGAGGTATTCCAGGAAAGGGGATCACAATGGTCACTGAATATTGATGTTTGGAAAGAGGAAGGGATTGATGTTTATATGCGAACCTCCATCACATTGTTGTTGCCATGAGTCTGTAAAAGTATACTGAAGACAATGAAGGTGCTCTGGGCTTATAATGGCTGGTATAAGCCTACTGCTCCAACATTTCAATGTTTGTCTTTCTGTTTCTCCCTTTTTAACTGAGAACATTCTACCCTTAGTAAGTGGAATGTTCTAATAGCCTTATAGCTCTTCTGCCTTGGGCGAAACTGGTTGTTAAAGGCCCTCACCCTCATTATAGGCCCTCGCCTGCGGATTGGGCCTCCAACTCGTATGCAGGCCTTTAACAACCGGTATAGCCCTCAGCAGCGGGCTATAAGGCAATAATATACTACTTTTTAGATTATGTACATTGATACAATTTTGCTGGTGAAGCTATTAAGGAAGGAAGGGGGATTCAGGCTAGACAGCTTTATGGTCTCCCAAATTTAGGTTAAGGTACAAATTGATAATATATTCAGTTGGGGGCCTAGCAATATAGCATCTATATCCAATAGCAGAGGGTTTATAAGTGTAGCTTGCGATGGCCTCAACTGCTGCTTTGGCATCGGTTTGCATTGCAAGGCCGGAGGCAGGTCACACTGGTCTTGTTTGCAGTAGTATCGGCTAGAGAACGGACACTTGAATGGCATTTCAGAAAAAGAAGAAATTCAAGGTTCATGGGATTAAGATGGTTGTGGTTCCTAGTGGTCTGGGTTAAGATTCTGCAGAAGTGCAGATTGGTCATCAAGAGAATGATTAGTGAGCTGCTAATTTGCAAGCATGCTGCCAGTATGAAATGTTGATTTCATACTTACAGGTCTTGGGATATAGAAGTGAGGGTCAGGCCCCACGAGGTTGCTTTACATTGCATTTTTTTGCCTTTGAGCTGCACCCTTCACTAGACAGAGCCTCATGCATTTTCACACTGTGGATTCGTGTTGCCAAAGTAAAATACTCATTTTGTGCAATTGTACATACCTCAAGCTTACCCACATGCCCCACAATATGCAACTGCAACAAATTTGGAGCAGGTTCCAGCTCTGACACCACAAACACTAGCCTGTGTCTAGCAGGATCTGACTGGCAATTCTGGCACTCTGACACTATCTCAGTGGGCTACAGGCTAGGGGGCTGCTTTCAGAGTAGAATGGGTTGCCACAATCTACGCATACAAAAACAACAGTTGATGGACAGAATGCAGAACAATGTCATACATTCACCCCAGTACAGAGATCTGGGCCTAAATCCATCGTTTTTTTACTCACCATGCCATTCCAGTTTGAACCCAGCCATATGCAAATCAGTCTTGACCCTGTGCCTCATGGGAACAGTCCAGACCGAACTGCCAAGCCAGGTCCTCCCTGGACTGGAAACAAGCATCTTAGGACCGGTTTCGGGGTTTCACCCCTCTTCAGCCAGGATAGCTTGATTCCAGTGGCATGGAGAGCGCGGGACCCACGCCTGGGCATACCCGTCCCATCTACGCATAGCCTGCCCACTCTACACGGCTTCTTGAAGTGTGGGGCATGTTGAACGGTTTATTCAGCGCTGATTTTGGATTCCAGTCTGGCCCTGATGTCAATCCTGCATGACCTGTCTACTTCGTACACAGGGGCACTGTACACATCCCTGGGTTCATTTTACCAAACAATTCCATATTTGGTATGCGGCTATTAAACTTTTGCTTACTGTTGGTTTGAACTGGTTCTCATCCAAGTGTATGGTGAATACAATATCCTCGCAGAACCAGCACAATTCTCCTCTCGCAGACTTTCTCGTGCATAATCTGTTTACAAAATGTGTTATTTTTAGGTTTTTTATGTATGGGGTTACCTTAGACCTTCTTGTCTGAAATAAACTAAATTAAATTATCTAGGTGGCTTGTGATGGCCTCTAGGTTTTGTGGAAACTTGGGATTCATAGAAACACATGGAGTTGGTGGAGAGTGGTCGGGTCAGGAAGAGGCACCAGTTTCCCTAGATTTAATTAAATACATTACTTGATCTGTGAGGGGCAGAACAGGAAATTGTAATCTTCACATAATCTTAAACCAGTTTTCTTTTAATCAATTAGATAGGAAATGAAGTCTTCTTTCTACACAGTTTATTTGTTCATGTATCATGGTCCATAATATGACTTCAGTATTGAAAGTAGCTGTTCGCTACTAAAAATCCCTGAGATCTAGGGGTTCTAAGAGGCTGATCCCACATTTTCACTGAAGCTGGTAAGACCCAGCTGATCTGGGAAAGTTGGTGGGCTTCCTCTATGTCTGGGTTGCACCCATGGTCTCTGGTTGCTAATGGTCTACAAGTCCTTCGGGCAAGTACGGAGGAATTTCTGTGTAAAGGGGACATACTTCCTTATCTAGGAAATGAGGAAGGAGAGATCTGGGTGAAAACATGCCCACTTATCTTCCCTACTCGTTCCCAGAGTGCTTCTCCAATAATAAAATAACATCATTAAAATGATTGTGAAGTCATTGTGTCAGTGTATCAGTGTATCATAGAAATCAGGCACGCATTCTCCCAGAGGCAAGACAATACTGTTCAAGCCACCGGGTATGGAGAATATTGTTATCAGAATATTGCCTGACATAAATGTTGGGTCTTAAGTCATATTTACAAAAATATTGACCTCATGGTGGTAATAATAGAAAATCTGGGGACGATATTTTTGTAAACAATATTTAGGAAACAGTATTTCTGTCAGATGATATTTCTGCAAATGATATTTTGACATTCAACCAGCCGCATCATCAAAAGGGTTAATGTTTAATAAGGATACCTTTGCTACACTTTACATCATGAATTTTTAGAATGGGAATGATATGCGCATTATGTATCACAGTATTGCGTCTTTTATATCGACCTCTAAAAGTATCAACTCCCCAAAATCGGCCACCGCTATATCGTCAAGGTAAGTACACATAGGAAATAATGGATTTACTGTCCTTAACTCCAATACATCTCACCTTAATGATCAAGTGGTCGTCGATACAGTAGAGTCAATATATTTGCATGATGATATAAAAGATACAATATTGTGGTATAACACTGGTAACCCAAATAAAGATTCTTTTCGAACATCCTCATTAATTGCGACACATTTTTGTACTTTTCAGATGTGTCTCATTTCAACGGAACACAACCAAGGTTTATTCAGTCGAATCAGGTAGTTCATTCTAAGATTGCTAACGGGGCCTTTAATGTGTGGTATATGTCTTATCAGATAATTTACCATGATTTACTTCAAGCAACCAGTAATTACAAACGAATTTTCTTGCATTTCTCTAGTTTAATTTCTCCTTTTCCTTAGGGTGTAACACATCTCACTTGCTTGATTACTTAATTCTCTTGTTGAAGATGCTCATTTTGATCTAACACTCAACACTGAGGTCAGATTTCTTCCCGTAAAGCTGTAAATTAGACTTTAATTTGATCGGATCTCTTGTTGAAGTCACCAGAGGCGATTGTGTCGAATTCTTATTCCTAATTAGAATGACTGCAGCATCGAACATGTTTATGCTTATTCTTTCTGGTATTTTCAGCCCATGCAATAAGACTCTCACTCTTGCACTGTCTGGGTTTACATGTTGTACGTTTGGCTGACCTGCAGTGCACAATACAAGTCATCGCCACAAGTACAATGACTTTTCTTTCTCTGTCGCAAAACTCAGCTTACAGAGAATTTCAATTGATGGATATTGGGCTGTAAAATGCTTTCTCCCATTGATAAACCTGATACTTGGATCAGCACAGAGCAGGAACAGCTGCCTCTCAAAAGAAGATTCTGAGAACACTGCAGTGCGCAGAATATTGAGCGAAAAATTGATGGCAGAACTGATGCCCCATCTTAGGAAGTGAACTACAAGTACTGATGTGCTGAAATAATAATGCTAATTGATATTAAATGAATAGACATGAAGGAGGCATTCTTCCACTGAGATTTATGCTAGCCAGGCATATATAGGAAATATTTCAAAGATATTCTAAAGCTTATGTGGCAATACTTAAAATTAAAAAGGATGCAGTAAGATAAAATAAGATAATCCTTTATTTGTGTGATTAGTTAAAATCATTGCAACAATTTACATTAATAAAAAAGCATAGGTAAATAGGCAGAGAATCGGATTATCCAATTTTACGTGCGCTTTAGTTCACATATAAATTCAAAAAGAGGTTGATTACAATTTTCAGAGTAACATCACTAGTGTATAATGGTTCCAAGTCCCTGACTGGAGGGAGATCAGATGCCAGTTCTGTGTGCAAAGTCGCAGATCTGGATGGGAATAAAGTGCAAGTTCTGTGTTCCAGGATGGGTTTCCAGCGCAATTAAGACCCAGAGATTGAAGTAGTTGTTTTAGTTTATGGCTTGATCGGGTCCAAATCCCTGGCTGGGGAAAGGTAAAGTGCAGGTTCTATGTGCCAAATAGAATAAAGTGCAAGCTCTGTGTGCAAAAATCGCAGATAGAAGAATTTCCAGTGCAATTAAAACCCGTAGATCATCGGTTGCAATGTTATTAGAGACGTCGTCCGCCCAAGATCGCTTTTGGGGTCATTCAATTCGGAGAATCCGAAGTGTGCATGGTTCTATTGTGGGTGCCGCATTGGGGCTTCCAAGGGCCGTCTAGTGCAGCTAGAGATCGACAGTTGCTGTTAAAGCTCAGCTAAAAGGGTGCAGTAGAATCTGAATTTTTATTAAATGCATTCATAAATCGATCTCCATTTAGGAACCTGATATGGAACCCAAAATGGATACACCTTCCAAATCCATTCAATATCACTCTCTTTGGAGACTGAAAAGGTGGAATAGTATGATACGAAACTCAGTTTTCAGCACTGATCTTAGGAATGGGTCAATATCCTTGAATATCTGTGGATCAGGACTAGTGGATTAGAAATTAACATGAATGCCAAGAGGCTGAATATTGCTTTCAAATTAAAAAAAACGCAAAATTAGTTTTTCCATAAGCCGAAGTTTAATGCAGAGTGCAATGCAAATGTAGGGCCAAGCAAAGCTTTAACAAAATGTAGGAGATTTGAAAAAACAGTGAAAGCAACAATGTGTGAGCGACATGAATTAAAACATGGTTTTGGAATGTGTTATTTGACTGAGGAAGCAATCAATGTAATAAGCAAAGCATGTAGTTATCAATAGCACAGCAAGTGCAGTGCCACCAGGGCTCAGGAGAGTGAAACACCAATGGCACTTCACCCAAGTTATGGATGTTTTTCACAACTAAACTTGAGGATGTCTGGAACTTTTTAGGTCTTGCTGCTGCCGCAGCTTCAAGACACAAATATGCGCGTGTGTGATGCTTGTCATTGGTTGGCTTTATCGCCACCTTCATTCGCTTGCTTCTTATTGAATGGCTTTCAATGTCCCATCTCATCCAGCTTGTGTTTGTCCCTCCCCTGGAGCATATCCTCTTTACTAATCCATTTATTGACTGACATATTGTTCCACTGCTCACTTTTGATTAACTTTTTCTTTTTTTTGTGAGGCACTTCATGAGAGTATTGTCCTGCTCTCTCTTGTGTGCTCCCTCAAATGCCTAACCCCACTGCGGTCCATGTTGCATAACAAACACTTGTGCTGATTACTGTTTTTCTTGTGTACTTCTTCCCCGTGCTCTGTTTTGCTCTTCCCCTTGTGTTTCTCCCTACCCGTGTTTTGCCATCACCCTTGTTTGCGTCTCCCTGCACGTGTTGCTTTCACCCTCGTGTGCAGTGCATCTCTCTACCGTGGCATAACATTAGCCCCCGCAGCCCCTGAGCTCCAGGGGGCCCCCTCTGGGACTGTGCATGGGCGACGGCCCCCTGGCCTGAATGCTCTTTACTGGGTCCGGGGAGGAGGGAATCCCCTCTATGTACTTTGCAGGGCCCCCCCCTCAAGTTTCGTTACGCCACTGTCAATGTCTTGTGTGGTTCTATCTCCATGCTACAAGTTCTTCTCGCCATTGTGTGCTTTTTACCCTACCCTCCTGGTTGCTCTCTCCCTCGTGTGCAGTCCATTTTTTATTGTGCCCATTTATGCTAAAAAGTTCTTCATTTTTTTTTACTTACTGATCCAGGTGGTGTCTACCATCTCAAATCAGTAAATAAAAAAGCAAAGCAAATGGCCCAAGTCATTCCACTGGAGTGCTCAAGAATTGTAATACATGCACGCGCATACGTCATTACCCATGCAGACACCAGGAAATTATGGGAACGCAGGCAGCAGTTGCGTCATTGTTCCATGTTCCTTTTTAGGTCTCGCCTGAGCCAGCGCATGCGCTGCTCTGGCGAGACTTTTAGTGAGTGGGCATTCAAAAATCCGACCACACGCTTTCTGTGTGGCCTCGAGCGTGCGGTTACGCGCACAGTTACGAGCAGAGGCGCCATCTGGCTTACCTCTCTCGTCATGCGCTCAGCGCATCGCTCGCGGGCACACAGAAAGCGTGTGGACGCTGCAGCTGCTTTCACTTTTGCCGCCGCACGCCCACTCGCTCCGCCCTCTCCGTCTCCTTTTGAAGACCGCTTGTTATAAACAGCCTCTGGTTGACACTAACCACTTCAAAGGGGCGCATTACAAAAACTTGAAGGAGCTACATTCCACCGCCCCCTAACACTCCCCACCCCGCTTTTCCTATACTAGGACTGCCTCCACAGATCAAAAGCCTGCAGGGTGAGAGCAAAAGCTCTACAAATCCAGGAGACAAAATTCACACCAGCCAACAGATGGGCTCTAGTGTCAGGCAAAGAAGCCAAACTGGCAGGTCTGCCCTATCAAAGAACTTATCTGATCTAATTTCTTGCTCTGTACTTCATTTCAAACGATTCTCCTTTGTCCTAGTCACCAACCACCCCTTACAATCACCCGCATTCATTTTCTACACCTCCCTCCTCCCGAAGCTGCCTTACATGCCTTGCTTCAACCCAGACTAACATGAAAGTCGGTTTTTTCAATTGTATTTATTTCATAGTTGTTTAATACAGCACAAACCCGACAGATTTCAGAGTACAGTACATCATGGTATGGCATAAGGTGGAACATATAACAAAGTTTTACCCGCAGTAAGTCGACTAAATAAAAACGCTGTACTCTTGATACCCATTTCAGTTTAAAGTCTACAGTATGACTTATTGCCAAAAACAGTTTGACTTTGAAGATTTTACTTGAAATGACTATCTTTTTCTTTGCGTAAATTCTATTTATGCAGATCTTTTTGATAGCCGTTTTGTTATTTTTAAATGGTCTTTTTTATGAAATTGTTTGTTTTCTATGAACTTTCTTTTCGTCCATTGTGAATTAATATTTTTCCTTCATTGCTTTTTTCCTCAATTTGTTTTTCTGTACATTTTATGCCCGTTTCTTGCCTAGTATTTTTCTATTATTCTGTGTATGCTCTTTCTTATTTTTTTCATAATTATTTCTATAATCCCTTGTTATTTTTTTATTCGCCTTTTCTTTTTTAACTGAAACTATTTAGCTTATGCTTGTGGAAATGCCAGTGGGATTGTGATATGAAAATGTTTTGGTGGCCCAAAACATAACGAGCAAAGCAGTGCTAGACATGGCAGCTTCCATATGTTAGGCCGAGTTCCAGTGTGTACCATGAAGAAACACCTTACATTTTTAGAAATAAGAGACACGTGATTTTTACAAAATCACATTCATGTATCCTATGAAAAACTCGTACCTACCCAAGTAGACAGAAGTTCCCGCTACCACACCTGGCAGCTCACATTTAAAGTCTTGGGTCTGGACACCTAATGCTTTTTGCGGTTAGGTATCTTTATCAACTCACTGACCCTCCTCGAATGTTAGTAAACCTTTGTTATACACTCCGAATTATTTTCTATATCGTTACCTAAAGGATGAATTAAGCACTCGTGTGACTAGCTTACTTCATTATTTACAGATTTCCTTCGTGGGAAGTATTAATTTCGTGTTTTCCTACTCTGTGACAACTTGTCTGACATGGAAGAGCTTTCAGTTCAGAAGCTTTAAACTCTATACTACCACTGCAACAGAATTCTGTTGAACAGCATAAATATAACTTTAGATTATAATAGCTACAACTTGTTTTTATAACTAATGTAGTAGCCATGGCGTTTCTAAACGCTGAAAACGTAGATCATTGACATAGCGGATGGACCGATATATGAGATACTTCCTGAACACATTCATCTGCCAGGATACTGCTGTCACTGGGCACATATTTAAAATGCTTGCCCTCTTGAGAAGGGAGTGCCGCAGTGGTTATTTCCTTCTAATGTGAAACCGAAGCAGTCGGGAAATCGTGCTTTATGTTTCCATTAGAAAGGGCCCAGTCAGTGCACCTCCTTGGTACATTTGCGAGTGACACTGGTTCACAGCCCAGCAATAACAAGCATTTGCAATGCAACAGGTCTCGCATTAGTGAAGGTTTGAGCTATTGGTGTTGCAAATGATAATGTTTGTTAGATTTTATTTTTATCAAACAATATCCCAGCAGTAGCATAAGTAATTTAAAAAAATGGAAACATATGCTCAGCCGCAATGGTTCGTTTTATAACTGCATTAAGGATGCAGTACCTTTTGTGGCTAATAGAGATCCATTTATAACTTCACAGGGACACTTAGTAACAGCCTGTGGTACTGCACCCTTTCTTTGCTTTGTGTATTTTTTTTTTTTATTGCTTATGTTACTGATGGGATACTTTTTGACAAAATAAAAATCTAACAAACATTATTATTTGCAATGCCAATAGCTCAAACATTCAGTAATGCGAGACCTATTGCATTACAAATGCTTGTTGATTTTTTTTACCGATGTGATACGGCATCGACATAAAACATTTTGCTTTTTCCTCTAAGCTCTACAGCATCCCCACAAAGCTTTAGCAAAGCCAATAGGCAACAGAGGTGAAACCTAGTGGTTTAGCCAATGCTTGTTTCCCTTTTTGCATATGCGGAACTGCATCAGCAGAAACGAGTGGCAAAGCCAGTAGGCCTGCAGTGGCAAAGTCAAAATGTGAGACTGATTAGCTTTGCCAGTGCTTGTTTTTATCTTGCTTACATTTGGAGCCCTTGGCACCTAAGAGCAAAGCCATCACTCAAGTTTAACGCTTAGGGGTATTCCAGAGTTCAAAGGATTTTCTGCAGAGTAGAGGAGAAGTGAGCTCTCTGGGGGAGAGGGTTCGTATCCACAGGCATCAAAAGAATGCTAATTAAGGAAGAATGCTGACAGGAAAGGTTCATGGGTTAAAGATGTTCATCTACATAAAGTAAACAAGTTGGTGCATAAAGGAACCTTCAAAGGGTACTCGTTTCCGCTAACCGGGCACACCTCACATTAGCTAAATGTTACAGTTTAGAGGTTAAATGTTCAGTATGTTGTCGACGTTCAGCAGACAGTCGAATTATAATGGCACAACATGTCCGCCATTGGAAACTACGACGTCACACGTTTGGACAAATGACTTTCTGTTTAGAGTGTGGCCAAGGATTTTACAGAATCTGACTGGACCTCTCATCCCCAAATGTCCGCCATTGAAAGACTCTTACGTGGGCTGCTCTGCCTCCTGGAGGCGGCTGCTGCTAAGAGGGACGAGCTTCAACTTTTGTTAAAAAGTGGCTGACAATTTACACAAAATAGAAGCTACATGGTTACTTACACGAAATGACAAACATTTCTAAATGTGATACGACATTAAACTCTACGTTTTACAAGCAGTATGTTAAACAGAACCCAAACAGCTGTCCCTGGCTGCGCGCTGCAGCGAATGGAAGAAAAGTGTGAATGACTCAATAACGGACCAATGGATGAACAGGGCCGGTGAAGAGCTCCTATAAGTGAGTCTATTACAAATGTAATTTTACTAAAATCAAAAATCTTAGCGAACACCAGAACTAAAAATGCTGTTTTCCTGTGAGAAGATAATGATGGGGTTTATTGTTGTAACAATGAGTACAGCATTTGTATTCGTTACTTTTTTAGCTTTATTTAAGCAATATGAAGTTGATAAGCACAAAACAATCATCAAAATTGGGAGTAGGTGCAAAGAGTAAATTTCAGATCTCACAAATTTTTGACATAAAGTCCACACAATTGTGTTGTTTGACACTATGCATAGTTTGAAAGATAGCATGACAACTGTTACAATAACAAGGTAGTACTTAATCTTTAGAAAAAATGGGGTAGGGGCCAAAGATTTTCTTGGGAGCCCTCCTTCGGCACTGCTGAATCCAGGGTTGCGGAAGGCCACGGCTGCCTATTCTTCTCCGCCTGCCTCTTCATTCCACCGCCTGAAACCTCCGGTCTTTTAACCTCACTCCTGCAGGTTCTTTTTCATCCCCACTTTCTCTCTTTTTTATTGTTTTTCTATCTTTCTCTTCCTCCTCCTTCCTTTTCTGCCTCTAGCTCTCTTGCACTGGGTCAAAGTATGATGGTGAAAAATAAGCTGCCGGTGACCACCACCTGCTACCACCTCTGCAAATTAAACACTGAAATAGGGTGATAGAAAGGCGCACTGATTTCAAAATTAAGTTTAATAAAGGACCCTTAATCAAAATCACACCAACACGCATTATGCCCTGATGCCTCCCTGGGCTTTAGCAGTAGAAGCTGATGTAGTCAACAGCACACCGTGCTGGGCTGGGATGGATACTTTTGGGAAAATGCGAGTCTATGGGAGGAAGGATTCTCTGCAGGGCCGGACTGGCCGTAGCGGGCACCAGGCATTTCCCCGTTGGGCCGCCAGGGTGGGGGCCGGTTTTGGGCCCCTGGGGGGGCCGTTTTTGTTACAGGGCCGTTTTTGCAGCATGGCTGCAATATCAACCCCTGTAACAAAATCGGCCAAAACCGGCCCTGGCAAACAGCTCGGTCGCACCCCCAATCCCAAGGGGGGCCGGCCGAGCACTTTGCCAGGGCCGGTTTTGGTTCCCAGTCCAGCCCTGATTCTTTGTGTTTCACTGATCATGAATATAAAAATCAGCATGTATGTCTTACCCTTAGAGGGTGGCCTTACTGCGGTCAGTTCCCCATGCAGATTTGGGATGGTAGAGGGAGAAGTGTTGCAGCGACCAGTGCGGCTGACTCTGGAGCGTGGGGTTCACGGTTCGATCGCTGGCGGCAGCTCAGCTCAGCATCATGTATCTCTGGGCAATAGCTCACTTAATCTCCCCAACGCCCCCAGCGCTTTGAAACACTTAAGGGGGTGATATGTTCGCACTTTACAAATAGGAAATATTATTATTATTATTATAGAAGAATATCGGAGCCTATCATCTCACAAAAGAAGCCTCAACTTCAGTGTAGGAGGATGGATATATTAAACTTAGCTAAACCTTGGTGGGGGATCACTGGAAGAAGGGCAGCTGCCAGTCGGGGTTAATCCAGGCGCTAAGTCGAAGATATCCATTACGCTTGCGTCTGCTTGTGCGGAGGAGGCGGAGGCTTGCAAAGCAGAGGATAAGAAGGACCACTGCAGGAGTTTGTGGAGTGCAGGCGGAGAGCTAGCTAGGATCAAGATGCTCAAGGTTGAGGTCTAGTCCACCTTTGAGCCACTTGGACCAACACCAACAGATATGGGAGATGCTTAGGTATCTTACAGCTGTTGTGATTGGAACTGGATTGTGGGCATGGATTTAGTGTGATACAGCAGGTAATGCTGCACCCTCGGTGCACCGTCTACGGTAAGAGGAAGCAGAGGACAGATAGTTTATTAAACAAGCATTGGCATAGCCAATAGGTCTCTCCTTTGGGGCCGTATAAGTGTTTAGCCAGAGCTATTGACTTTGCCAATGTCTTCAAGCTGTGCTGTAGAGAAGTGTGGCTGCTGTGCGGCATGCTGAAAAGTTATAATACAAAAGTGTCAGAAGCATTTTTGTTACTTTATATATGACCAAGAAGGCATTATGTAAAACTGAACGACAATATTAAAAAAAGTATTTACAATAAAAAATGTCCTCAGTTTTCTTTTGTTCTTGCAATGCTGGCAATGGTTGTTTGTTAAAGCTTTTTTTTTGAGGGGCATAAACAATCGGAGGGTGAAGGTTGGGAACTAGTACCTGTATTATAACACTAGCAGCGGCCAGACGCTAGGGAGAATCAACAGATGCCAGATTCCGAGAGCAGGCTGAGGTGGTGCTGAGTGATGCTGAGGTGGTAGTGGTGGTGGTGGTGGTGACTGTTGCGGAGACGATGCTGAGGTGATGCTGAATGATACTCAGGTGTTGCTGAGTGATACTGCTGTGGTGCTGAGTGATACTGCTGTGGTGCTGAGTGATATTGTCTTGGCGCTGAGTGATGCTGTGGTGGTGCTGAGTGATATTGTCTTGGCGCTGAGTGATGCTGTGGCGATGCTGAGTGATGCTGTGGCGACGCTGAGTGATGCTGTGGCGGCGCTGAGTGATGCTGTGGCGGCCCTGAGTGATGCTGTGGCGGCCCTGAGTGATGCTGTGGTGGCCCTGAGTGATGCTGTGGTGGCCCTGAGTGATGCTGTGGTGGCCCTGAGTGATGCTGTGGTGGCCCTGAGTGATGCTGTGGTGGACCTGAGCGATGCTGTGGTGGCGGTGAGCGATGCTGTGGCGGTGCTGAGCGATGCAGTGGCGGTGCTGAGCGATGCAGTGGCGGCACTGAGCGATGCTGTGGCGGCGCTGATCGGTGCTGTGGCGGTGCTGAGCGGTGCTGTGGTGGCGCTGAGCGATGCTGTGGTGGCGCAGAGTGATGCTGTGGTGGCGCTGAGGGATGCTGTGGTGGCGCTGAGGGATGCTGTGGTGGCGCTGAGCGATGCTGTGGTGGCGGTGAGCGATGCTGTGGTGGCGCTGAGCGTTGCTGTGGTGGCGCTGAGCGATGCTGTGGTGGTGCTGAGCGATGCTGTGGTGGTGCTGAGCGATGCTGTGGTGCTGCTGAGTCATCCTGTGGTGGTGCTGAGTGATGCAGTGTTGGCCCTGAGTGATGATGTGGTGTCGCTGAGTAAAGCTATGGTGGTGCTGAGTGATGCTGTGGTGGCGCGGAATGATGTTGTGGTGGCGCGGAGTGATGTTGTGGTGGCGCTGAGTGATGCTGTTGTGGCGCTAAGTGATGCTGTTGTGGCGCTAAGTGATGCTGTGGTTGTGCTGAGTAATGCTGTGGTTGTGCTGAGTAATGCTGTGGTTGTGCTGAGTGATGCTGTGGTTGCACTGAGTGATGCTGTGGTTGCACTGAGTGATGCTGTGGTTGCACTGAGTGATGCTGTGATGGCGTTGAGTGATGCTGTGATGGCGTTGAGAGATGTTGTGTTGGCTCTGATTGATGCTGTGCTGGCTCTGATTGATGCTGTGCTGGCTCTGATTGATGCTGTGGTTGCGCTGAGTGATGCTGTGGTTGCGCTGAGTGATGCTGTGGTGTTGCCGAGTGAGAGATAGAGTGAAGATATAATGCCCAATTAGAGAGGGTGGTGAGAGAGAAAGAGAGAGAAAGGGTGTACATAGAATAAAGAGTGGAGCAGGATAGAGAGAGAGAAAGAAGGGGAGAGAGAGTGAATGAAGGAGTTTGAAAGAGAAACAGATAAAGGGGTGAGAGAGAATGAAAGGCTAAAAAAGATAGAGAGGGAGAGTTAATTAAGTAGAGAGAGAATTAGAGAGGGGAGAGAGAGAGAAGGAGAGAGACAATAAGAGTGGGGGTGTGGAGTTTAAATAGAGTGAAGAAGTGACGCGGAAAAAGTAACCTTAAATATAGCTTTGTGCTTTGCGCGAATAAATATTTTTTTTAAAAAACAGTGAGAGACAAAAATACTGGTAATTAGGCTGAGACTCCCAATATAAAACAAATAGCGATATAAGGTGAAATCAACTCACCGAAGCAATATTTCTAACTAGACAAAAAAAAGCTTGCATTTCAATGCTAATCGCTGTTGTTTTTCATGTGACTGTAGTCCAGGGCCCTCAGTTGGTAATGTGAGCTGCTGCTGCGATTGAAACATTAGAGTCCAGAGAGTTAATGAGCCATGACGAGGAAATGAGGAAGAGATAGGAAACCCAGATGGCAGCTGCGCGCGTGCACGCCATCGTGAACTCAAGCTGGTCGCCAGCCGAAAGCCAGTGTTTGCACTTCCAAAACCCGCTTACTAAAACTCTCGGCCAGACCAGCGCAAGCGCTGGTGCAGGAGTTAACCATCACAGGCCTGGACTGCATACACCTTTCACCTTCCAAGCCTGGCTTAGATTTGGTGCTGATGGATGTTGTTGCTATGGTTTATTGCTTCGCTAATGGCGGCATTTGGGAGGAGGCAATTTGTCTAGCAGGGACATATACACACAGATGTTCTCCTCGGCTGGTGCATGCACACATGGTGTTGTCACTAATTGTGTAAGTTCAAAGTATACCCCAGATAGGAGGCATATGTGAATTGCACATTTGTCACTGGACATCATAGGTCAGGGCATTTGGATCCCAGTTAAACACACAAAATGGACCCAGCTGAATGGCACTTTTTTTTTTTTTTAGAAATGGATGACATAATTGGAGCATTAGTAGGACTGAGGCAGCTGATGAACATTTGAGGTGTTTGGGTGTAAATAAATAAAAACATTGCACCAAGTTAATTAAGAAAGCCCCACTTCTCTGAGTGGGTGGGGGCAGAATGGTTTCCGTGAAAATCTGGAACATTTGATGCCATATTGTGCATTTTAGAGCACAATATTCAAATTCAATTGTGTAGCAGACAGTTGTAACGGGCAGGTTACAAGTCTGATCCTATCCAGATATGCGTATCATCCCACACGAAAACTTCACAAATGGTGGTAGAAGAGAACATTTTAAGCCAAATTTCGCTAAAAACAAATGGGCTAAAAGCCATAGTTTACCAAACATGCAGTTTAAATAACCTGAGTGTGCAATATACCATGGCCTGCTATCATATTCCGAGATGAATATGGCGTGCATCTTCTCTTCGGCTTTTCATTTTCCCATCCTGCCACTTCAAAGAAGATTTGTAATCATTGATTATGACCGAAAATCTAGTTGAAATTTAAGCATGTGAAAAAGAAGTTACAAATATTTCCTGTGCTCAAACAGTACACAGCAGAGCTATACATTTGGTTAGACAACTCTCATAGGCTGAGACTCGAAAGCTACTGCT
Source organism: Calotriton arnoldi (assembly GCA_963921515.1). NCBI lineage: Eukaryota > Metazoa > Chordata > Amphibia > Caudata > Salamandridae > Calotriton > Calotriton arnoldi. The sequence goes on along the minus strand of CAWUFW010002561.1, from coordinate 746,467 downwards.
CAACTTACAGATATCTCTCAGATTCTGACGTATCTACAATATTATACCAATCGAAAGGCCCTAGTCTCAGAAAGGAGTGAGGATAATGTCATAAGAAATGTTACCAATTTAGAATAATTAATCCTGTCGTATGAGTAGGTGTACTAGCAAGTGCCCTCTTACACAAAGGAAATGACATCAGCAATAAACGTGTAATCAAATACTGAAAGCTGTCAGTGAGCTGATAGGAGATAAGGAATCCCAGCCTTTACATCACACAAAATGTTGTTTTTCCCCATACCATGCAAGCCTCTGTTTTCAGACCACTTGCCTGCATCACCAATTCCCTCCTTTTCCAAAACAAATAACCTCCTAACCAGTCCTTTAATTAACCAGCCAATATCACGTGTTCTGTAGCGCTGTGTGAAACATGGAGGCCAGTTTGAAGTCTTCTGTTATCGCTTTTGTTCTGATTAGTGTTATGTGTGAATCACAGCATTTAAGTTCTGCACATCTCCATTTCCTTATGTTATATGCAGTGTAGGTCGGTACAGTGAACTGCCGAAAGATGTACTACTTGCAGTGAATTGACAATACGTTCAGCAGCATGTACAACAACCGTTTAATCACTGCTATGGAAATTGAAGACATGCCAAGTTTAGGATATATTGTGTGTCTCACTGCTCATGCCCTCGGTGTGTTCTGACTGTCTGCACAATCCCCAGTATCGTAGATGTGCGCCTCAGATGTATCATTTGTAAGTCATCCTTTGTAATGTTCATCAAAGCACCACAAAACCATCAGTTTCAGACGGATGAATAACAAACTTCCGGTTACTGAATACATTGGCTACTATGAGTGGTTTGGCAACAATTAACAAACAAAAATGAGAATGTTATGTAAAGGGTGCAAGGTCCCCCGAGGTGAAAAAACAAAGAGGCTCGTTGAGAAAAAGTTAAATATTAGTCTGTATGGGGTTTCCCGCGTCCTGTGAGAAAATATGTAGTCTAACTTGCATTAGTAGCTGTACCTCAGTTTGACTGTAAACTTGTAGTTTCTCAGATTCTTAAACCACTGTACACTGTGTAAAGCAATTCAAAGCAAAGGCATGCAGGCATGTCATGTTTCGGAATTACAAAGAAATAATGACTAGTCTTCTTCACAAGCAGATTGGAAATTTAATTATGCATTCCGTGGTCGCGACGCCCATTTGTGGTCCATGACGTTGCATTCCTTTTGGTTCCAACTAAGTGTTCCCAGACCAGTCCCCGGGTATGGTTTGGGACTCTTTTTAGTCTCACATTACACCCTTGCTTCCAGCACGTCTTAGCCTAATGTGTTTTTATAATTACTTGATTATAGCAAAACGGTTCCCATATTTGGACTGAGACTCTTGATTGCTACTGGCCTCCTGTGCATTGCCTGAAGAGCAGGGTCAGTAGTAACTCAGAGAAGAGGATGTGGCCTAATGGCGAAAATTGGTTTCGAGTCTTGGCAGGGACGCTCAACATCCTGTGATTCTGGGCAAATCACTTAATCTCCCCTGTGCCTGTCTGTAACGCAACTGGTGCTCATGTAAAGCGCTCTGATACCTTCGGGTCTAGTTTGCGCTATATTAAAACTAAAAAAAAAAGGAAATCCATATCAAAGAGCAGATTGACCAGTAGTTTCCTAAACATGAAAAGTGACTACATCTGTGGAGTATTTCTGGATTGCATGAACCCCTTCCTATGCAGAACCATGTATCTACAGCTCAGGGCTTAATTTGTAAAAAACATAAGTGCCGGGCCCTCGTCAGGAGGCCACGCAGTTTGCACCACACATTGCCACTGTACTAACATAGCTACTAACCATCACACTGCTACAAGTGTGACAATTCAGACTGTTCGAGGCAGCCAAAGCTTTAAGAACAGCTTGGGTGGGAGGTAATAGTTGTTTTAATGTGTATTGAATTAACAAACAACCATGTGGCAGCCGTCATAAGTGCAGGTTCCAGCAATTAAGTGCCGGTGCCGAGCACCGGAAACCACCGGCTCAAATTAAGCACTGCTACAGCTTAGGCTGGGTAGGTTCCCAGTAGCGTCCTATAGAAGGAAGTGGTTGGTATCTTAATTTGAATGCAGATTGTATCCCCCCTGTCACAAGTCTGATGGAACCGAAGAGCGCGTGCTATTCTCCTGCCCGGCAGACAACAGATAAGATCCCGAGGGATCAAACCTCTCTGATTCATTTTGGGAATAAGGCAATATCAAGATGCTGTAAGAATATGTAAATCTCATGTCTGCTCTTGTGTTGTATTTGTCGTCTCAAAATGTCTTCCAAGCAGTTTGCACTCGATAATGAAAGCCCTGAGAACAGTGTAACAAATATGGCGTCCATTTTGCACAAATATTTGACTTCGAATGGGTGAATTTGTTAATGTTTTCATAGAAAAATGTTTATCAAATGCAGCAGCATTAGAAAATACCTTATTGGTTTAAAAGTACCCGCTACGAAGTTCCTTGTATGTCCAGCAGGTTTTAGGCCACAATAAAAATGCCAGGCTAACGCCGATGATGAATGTGCCTGCTGGAGACAGATGGCATCATCCCTGCTTTGTCTAGAGGCAGTTTCCATTCATGATAAAGTAGCGCAGAGGGTTAATATTCCTGCTGCAAAGAGTGTGTACAATGCAGCTCACACAACTGTATTTATGTGGCTAGTTCATTGGGTTACTGCTTTTGTCAGAAAGATCCTTTTGTTACTTGCAGTTCATAAGTTACAATCTTAATATAGCATTAAATATAGTTTTAAATAGTGCTGAAACGTGACAGGTGTATGGGCCAGGGCGATGTACATTCAAATAAAGGAGCAAGATTTATTTTGAGGGGTAGCACGAGCCCAGCTGAATGCAGCAGCTTGACCCCTATTACCACTGGCTGCTGCATGTCACTTATAGGGTGGCATTGCACGCAGCATTCATTGATGCTTGTCTTTAAGCAAGCATTGCCTTAAAGAGTTCCATTTTATAGAGTTTTCTGATCCAGAGGGGACTGGGTTCTGCTCTCAGGGCAGACTTCAAAGAATTCCAGAGCATGGGGCCCTGGTCCTCCGGTGACCTGCCTCTGTGGGGTGTAAGCTCCTGGCTGGAGCACAGTAGGCAGCCGTGTTTTCAAGATATGCTGGTCCTTTGTTCCAGTAAGCTCAGTGGATGTTAGTGAGGATGAAAGTGAGACAGAGGGAAAGAAGGCAAAGATAAAGGAAGAGACTGGCAGAACGACAGAGTGAGACGATGAAACAAGCATTGGCAAAGCCAACAGATTTCTTTTATGCGAGACCTATTGGCTTTTTCAATGTTTTTTAGGCATGTTACACAGCAGCGTGGCTCCATGGCAAGAACTATGTGGCACATTAACTGATGGACAGGCATTCTGTTCAGGGCAACTGTTACACAAGTATTGTAAAGTGCTGTAACAAGGGACGATGACACGGACATAGATAGCAGCCAAGAACTCAAAACAGACAGGAATGAATAAAAAATCTACCTGATGGCAGGGAGTGGCAGTGCTTGGCGGTGGTGCCAGCAGCAGAGGCATCCTAAGATGTGCTGATAAAGTCAGTACAAAGTCAGTACATCCCACTTTTATTCAAACTGAGTTACACTTTCAATCTGAGCTGTTACTTGGGAAAGCAAATTTTGTTTGTATTTCTCCCCTTTTTGTACACTGAGGGCTTGATTACGGGTTTGGTGGTGTGAGAGCGGGGTAGTACACCAGCGTCCAGCTCTCATACCGCCAAACCCGAACGTCGCCCGCCAGATTACTAATGAAATCGTGGTCTGGCTGGTGGCGTGGCAGTCCCACGGCAGTGCAGTAAAAAGGCTCAAATGTGAGTCTTAATGGATGCACCGCTTAGGGACCGCCACAGCATGCTCCAGCACGGCATGGACTGTGAAGTCCATGCCGTGCTGGAACTGGGGGTGCATGCACACAGGGAGGCACAACATGTGCCCCCCTGCATGCATCAACATGCATGGGGCAAGGGGGTCCCTGTAGGGCCCCCTTTGTTTCCTGACCACCAGCGTTTCATGGAGTAAGAACCACCATCAGGCTGCTGGTTGCCAGGAAACTCGTAATATGCTTGGCGGTGCTGCAGCGGCACTGCCAGCATATTGTGAGCCCCTGACCACAGCACCACCGCCAGGGATCGTGGTTCCCTGGCGGTTGTGGCGGTCCAACCGTCAAAGTTGTAATACGCAGCGCCACCGTGAGATTGGCGGTCCATGAACCGCCAAACTCATAATCATCCCCTGAGTTTTTTGCATTTTTAAATGGAAACCAATTGTATGCTTACCATTGTTTTGTTTTTATGATGCCTTGGCTACTGGTAGAAATCAAATATTGAAGCTGATAACATTTTCAGCAAAGGATAAGTCATACTAAAGAGCACAACAGAACTAAGGACATCCATGCTGACACAACACACTGGTAACAAACAGCGCTTTCACACCCAAACCACATGGGCGCCATGAGCCAAGTGGTTTGGTATTTGCGATGGGGCTGGTAACCGGTCTGATGTAATTCTAGGGATCCGTTGTGTTTCCCAGACAAAAGCAGCTGCAACGTCTGAGAGAAAGAGAGGAAGTAGCGAGGAACTACTAGAGGAGCGGGGTAATTTCACATGTATGAGAGTTTTCTTACAGTACATCTCCTACAATCCAGGCCTACTGCACCTTGCAATACACAGTAAATCTGCCCACCCCTAAGAGAGCTATCAATGTCCCCGGAATTGGTAACTCCAGCGAGGGAGAATTCCAGGACCCACACACCTAAAGAGGCCCTCGATCGTGTGTAAAGCGCTCTGATACCTTCGGGTCTAGCTAGCGCTATATAAAACTCTCAAATAAATAAATAAATACATGTGTTCCCACGAAACCTGTCCTGAACTGCCCAAGAGGGCAATGCTTGTAGGAATCTGAGCCTGGATTGCAGTCTTGCCCTTGGCCGAGTTGGGGTGGGGCACGGGTGGAGAGGATGAGGGAGGAGAGTTCGCAATCGCAGCCTTCATCCCAAAAATGTGCTGGGAACTGTTTTAATCGTGAAATCATCAGATTGCGGTTTTGTTTAAATTAGAAGAGTATGCCACTGCCAGGCTTTCAGATTGTATTGTAAATTTACTGTGAGTCTGCTCGTTCATAAACAGATGTAAGAAGCAGTCAACAGTACTGAGTTTCCCAGTTTATCCAAACTCTGGAAGAAAATGCAAGTAAGCGTCTTGTTTCACAATGAATCGCTGCAAACATATTCGCGCCTGCAGTGACTCCCTTTTTAACAATACTTCGGAAGCTGTGTACAGTAGTGTGTGAGAAGGGGTCTTCCTCAATAGCCCTTTGATATAGTGTTAAAACACGGCAGGGAGAATCAGGCGCTAGCCAGTGGCGGCTCGCAGAGGGAGTGCTGCGGGGCGGTGAGGCGGGGCGGGGGAGGGGCTGGGTGGGGGGGTAGTGGAGTCCCTCTGCGAGCCGCCACTGCGCTAGACCAGTGGCGGCTCGCAGAGGGAGTGCTGCGGGGCGGTGGGGTGGGACGGGGGAGGGGCAGGGTGGGGGGGTAGTGGACTCGGACTTACGACGGACAGATCTCCCTCTGAGTTCTGTCCGTCGTATGTCCGAGTTCACTACCCCCCACCCTGCCCCTGCCCCGCCTCACCGCCCCGCCCCACTCCCTCGGCGAGCCGCCACTGTGCTAGACATATATTCCAGTCTCGGGCTAACTGATTCCCATAGTTCAAAACTCCCCTCCCCTTCCCTCTTTTTGAAAACCATCCAAGCCTTTCTTCCCTTCCATGAAGTTTTGAAAATCTAGCCGCTCTCTCATTTGTTGGCTTAGCCCTGCGCATGTGTAGTGGCGGCTGCATCTTCACCTCTAACAAGTTGGATGATTTTCTGGGTGAAATTATCCCGGGTGCCATAATCCTGATCCACATACCCTGCCCTTTTAACCCTCTTTTTCTGCTGCGCACTTCGTTCTGATTGGGGGGTTTGAACTATGCCGCCCAATCGCCAGCTTCCAATTTCGTGGGCTTACGGCGATTTTTAGCGGGTTTACCGCCTTCCGTCTCCTGGTGGTCCCGACCTCGGGAGAGGTTCATCACGGGCCCTTCATTAGTCCGGCTGTGCCTCCCGTCCCGCGACTTTTCCTGCAGATCTCATATTTCTGATTACTAACCCAATACAGTAGCTAGACCTTTGGCCGACTGTGGCGGTCCCTGCGTTTGCCGCCCCGCAACGCCCATAGGTAAGAGCGCAGGGGGGAGGCCGCCACCCCCAAAACTCGTGCACCCCCTTGCTATGCCACTCACCCCCATACACTAGAAATGAGGCCTCTTACATCATGACATGACGTAACACAACATGACAGTAATATAGCACTAGATAGAGAACCTAGAATGCATAGGACATATTATCCATCACTTTACAGTTGTGTGCCTCAGTAAAGGCAATCAGACTCAGATGTGCTGCGCAGCATGACAATGAAACTTCTAGGTGACATGCAGTATAGGAGGTCTCAAGCAGTTGCAGTGCCATAAAAATAGAGGTGTCCAACATAGTCCAAAAGAGATGGATGCATGGGACTTTTTTCAGGATAACAACATGAGATAAACAAGCATGGGCAAAGGCAATCGGCCTTACCTTTGGGACCTGTTGATGTGTCAATGCTTTTTGGCAATGCTGTGCACCATTGGTAAGAAGCAAAATGCTTTTTGCCAATGCTCTGCAAAATTGGCAATAAAAAAAAGAAAAAATGCGTCATGATCCCTCAGTTGCAGAGTGTGTACACGTTATGATGCGACTGGAGCCCGCATTATTAAGTAGACTTGTGCACTCGTCACCATTGATGTGTACGCCTACTGAATGACATGGGCATCCTTTTCCTTATTTTTTTATTTTCTGCTCCAAGATGACAGACAGCACTCGGCATGGTAAATAAAACAAATACATTTTTAATTTTGTGGAAGCACATCCCAGCAAGCAGAGTGGCCTAGCAGCAGATTGGAGTTGCCATGGAAAAAAAATAAACATATTTAAAAGACTGTAAAGGAAGGATGTACAATGAGAATTGGGTGGAAGGAATTAACGGAAAGGATCAGAGGACGACCCAATAAAAATAAAGCTTGGTGGATAGTAGAATCGATAAAGGCTACGAGCAGTCATGGATGGATATTTGCCATGGGAAACAACATGAGGGAAAGAACTCTCAGAGAGTGCTTAGAGAAATAGAAAATAGTAGCTCCCTAAATCTGGGGTGGCAAAGTGAGCTAAAGAACGATGATGGATTGAACCCAGATCTAATAGTGACTGGGGGTGAGTGTCTGAAAAGTTTCAGCGCTCCGTTCATCATCTCCTTGTGTTTGCTTTGTTCACCCTAAGTTGGCAGGGTATGCCCAGACGTGGGTCCCCTGCTCATTTTGCCACTGGATTCAAGCTAGCCTGGCTGATGAGGGGCATTACCTCAAAACCGGTCCCTTGATGCTTGTTTCCGGTCCAGGGAAGACCTGGCTTCGCAGTTCAGGCTGGACTGTTTCCATGAGGCACAGGGTCAAGACTGATTTGCATATGGCTGGGTCTTAACTGCGGTGGCGAAGTGAGCTAAAGAACGATGATGGATTAAACCCAGATCTGTGACTGGGGTGAGTGTCTGAAAAGTTTCAGCGCTCCGTCCATCATCTCCTTGTGTTTGCTTTGTTCGCCCTAAGTTGGCAGGGTATGCCCAGACGTGGGTCCCTTGCTCACTTTGCCATTGGATTCAAGCTAGCCTGGCTGATGAGGGGTGTTATCCCGAAACTGGTCCCAGGATGCTTGTTTCTGTTCCAGGGAAAACCTGGCTTGGCAGTTTGGGCTGCACTGTTCCCAGGGGTAGCAGGGTCAAGACTGATTTGCATATGGCTGGGTCTGAACTGTGGTGGCGAAGTGAGCTAAAGAACGATGATGGTTTCAACCCAGATCTAATAGTGGCTGGGGTGAGTGTATGAAAAGTTTCAGCGCTCCGTCCATCATCTCCTTGTATTTGCTCCCTAAAAGTGAGCAATGTAATGATACATGTCAGCCATTTAAAAGGATGTTGGAGAGACTATACTCTGGGGAGGGACAAATACAAGAAGAGGAAAGAAAGCCATTGGATAAGAAGGAAGCAAATGAGAGTGGCAATAAAGGCAACCATTGGAAACTTCTCTGTGGGCTCTAAGCTTATTGTGAGTTCCTGATATAGTCCAACAAAGATCTTCCGCAACCTGATAGCTACATTCTGTCTGGTAGGCGAGGCATAAAAATGGAATGGAAGTAATTTACATAGCTTATGATAACCTGAAAATATAGCATAGATCCTGCACTCTTGGGCCTACTTTTGACACCCCTGCGATAAATGCTGTACTACAAATCTTATGAAACGACTAACATTAAAAAAAACACCCAAAAAATATCCTTCTTAGAGTCAGCACATAATTTGAAAATATAGCATAGATCCTGCACTCTTGGGCCTACTTTTGACACCCCTGCGATAAATGCTGTACTACAAATCTTATGAAACGACTAACATTAAAACAAACACCCAAAAAATATCCTTCTTAGAGTCAGCACATAATTTGCATGTTTTGGTTCTTAACAGGTTCCCGTTCCCTTCATTATAGGAGAGAATAGTTGGCCTACTGGCTTTGTCACTTGAATTCTATACCTGTGATCTGGATTCTATTTTCGGCTTCTGCACTTATGCCCAAAATTATGTGACTGTGCATAAATGCATGCATGATGGAGTGACTTAAATTGTAAATATATCTGATGTAAAAAGCGACTTTACTGTCCCAATTCCAGGGCCCACCTCTCTTCCTAATCTGCTCTATGTTCGTAGTATATAAAATATTTACACTTACCGCCTCTGATATTTATAGCGCTTGATATGCAGTAGCTTCTCGAAGCGCCCAGAGATAGCCCCATGTTGGCAATGGACTAGGGCAGAGGTCTTCTTGAATGAGTGCTACCAAGTAAATCTTTGTCAGGGCTGATACCTTCGCCAGTGTAAGTCAAGGCTTTTCACTCCATTTTGGGCCTGGGAGTTCACATTTGCATGCACGTGTAGGCCAAAATTTTCCAGCATGCAAAGTGATGGTGGCTAAAAGTGGCTAAAAGGTGGCACAAGTGGCATGGGTATTACTACAAAAACAATGGTCACCCAATCATTTATATAAAAAAATTCTGACACTTGTTGGATAATCATTATCATATTCAACGATATTTTAGGTTAATTACCTAAAGACTATTGTTAGAAAACATATTTAAATTTTCATTGGAGAGCTAGAAAAGGCCATCATGCAATGGAAAAACACTTAGTTCTCTGGTGTGGGCAGCTAATCTTAAACAGAAAAATATTTAAGTAAAATGAAGTATAATTGAGTAAAAGTGGTTTATTTTACATATGAAACAGCACTAAAACGTAGGTCTACTAGGACAATAACGTTTTTTTTTTATTATTTGGAATGTAGAGGATGGAGTGAACAGTTTAAGAAAGCAAAAGAAACGACGAGGAAGGATTTGGAACCAGCATTTACTTATTCTTTGGTGTTTGTAGATAACATGTCACTTTGGGAATTTATGGAAGTAAATTGGTTTCAATTACTATTTTGTATTTTAAGACTGGAATGTTCTGCATGCACTAGATGCAGCTGATAATAACTTTCTTTCATATATGGCTTCATACTGGACTCTGTCAATCCTTAGAGCTTCAGATGGCAGGTGTTACTATTAACCAATTTGATTTCCAATCTCAGAAAGATGAAAGGCTGAGATAGGCTGTCCATAATTCAGGCTCAAGAGTGTCAGGTCACCATACGTTTCAGCAGGGAATTTTAACTCCCTGATCTATCATGTATGAGTAAATGTAAGGTAAGGAAATTGGATTCTTACCAATAAGGTGGACCCAACAGAAGATATACTTTCTATGTCTGGTTGTATCATGCCCTTTTTAGGTCTCGCCTGAGCCAGCGCGCATGCGCTGCTCTGCGAGGCTTATAGTAAGGACTTCCATCTCACACATCTTTTCCTCATGTTTTTTTTTTTTCCGGCCACGCATTTGATTGGCCATTTGCGTAAGGCTTCCACAAAAGAAAGCACGCAAATGGCCAAAGGCTCGGGTATGTCCCGCCTTATCTTTAAATGTTCCCTCCCATAGCCTATGTGTCTCGGGAGCGAGCGCAGTCATCAGCGGCGCGCAGTGTGCCAGCTGGACGGCAGGCTGCATTCCAGTATCAGGTTACTTTCGCCGCCACTGTGATAAATGTTTACTCCCAGAGCGTTTTGCTCTTGGGAGCCAGCAGCGGCGCGCAGGGGCCATCTGTTTTTAATTAGCATGGCCGAGCTTGTTCAGTCTGCGGGCACGGCTCGCTTGCAAGCCTGCGCGGAGTTGGATTTTTTTTTCCTGGTGAAAACATTGCCTTCAGATGAGCGCCCTCAGATAAACACCGAGAATAACCGGGGAGAGCGAGAAGTCATCCGCGGATCATCAATGCAAAGACACACTGTAAGCAGACTCGTGTAACCTTTGGGAAGATGTTTAATTGGTGCATCTCCTAATTGCGCCCAGGGCCCAATAACGCCTGTTACGCAGAATGTTTGCCCTCAAGAAACAACTGCGACGCAGTCACGGACGACAAATCTGTCGTCAAAAGTGACATCCGTGCGTTTTCTGTGTGAAACCAGTCCAGACTGCAGAGCACATACCGCTATTTCTCACAGGCTGCATCTGTTTGCTGTGGTATTGCTTTCAAAGCATGTGTGCATGCCGTGTATTACCCTCAATATGTTCTCGTGTGCCATCCCGATATATTTTCTTGATGCGCTGTCAGCTCGATGACTGCACCGCTTGGTTGTTCGGAGAACAGAGCACTGCTCTGCCAAGGCAGAAATTAGCGAGACGTGCGTGTTTTCCAATCACATCTGAATACGCGGATGCCGTCGCCCCCTCTTTTACTTAGTATCAGGCACAGAGTGTCCCCTTCCTGTGCAGTCTGGGAGAGTTAGAAGGAGGATAGATGGCTCGGATGGCTGGAGGTGTCTGCTCGCATCAGAGCACGCCTGGGTTCCGCGCTCGCTCTGACGGAAAACCCCCAGATTATCCTCGCAGAGCCCTGCTTCGCCCCCGAGCCATTTGCATCATTTATGGAGGCTCTCTGCCTGCCGACTGAAAGCTCTGCCGGCTGCTCTCTTTCGTACAGACTGACCCTCGACTGAGGAGTGAGAGCTTCTCGCGAACAGTTGCGCGCGTTTTTCAGCCGGTCAGCAGAAAGCAGCAGCGAATTCACCTCTGTGCCTCGCGCGAATGTCTCCGGCCTAAACCAAATTAAATTTAAAGTTGATTTGCATGAAGAGCCTATGCAAAAGTTATTACTAGGGCAGGTAAACCCTCAGCAAAACGTGTCCGGTGAGAAAACAGGAGAAAAAGGAGGATATGTTGCATAACAGCCAGTGATGCTGACCTTGACACGAGAGTTGAAGGTTCGAGACTCGTCTTCGACTCAACAGCCTCTCTTTTTGGGCTAATAGTGCAACCTACCTGTGCCTAACATGTGTTATGTAATTCGGTGCTTACTTAAAGCGCCCTATGCCACTGGGCCAAGTTCACGTTATATAAAATTGATATCTAACGTTGTTACACACCTTGAACATACCATTTAGAGCCGTTTACAGTTTTTAGGATCACTAAATTGTGATTATTTTTGGCCATTTGATACAACGTGCATAACGTAATTGACATTTTCTTTATGTTATGTGCTTGTAGAAAATGGCATGCTCTCAGTTTAAGACATTAGAAAATTAAATACAGCGGGTTTAGTGTAATTGAAAATGAAAACGTATCACCCAGACACGGATTTTTTAACTAAGTAACGAGTCGGCCAAACTGGAAGATGGTACCTATAGATGAATCGATTATGCGGGAGTACAGCTTTATTCTCACGCACAAAAGGAGCTAGACTAAAATATAGGTCGACCCAAAAACATTGAATATTATTAAATGCTTTGGTGTATGCTTCAGACAGACCGTGGAAGTTCCCAACGCTATCTATTCAGATTTTCACATGCATTTAGGTAACTACATCACTGCTGCTCTAAGGCGGCGAAAATGGTATATTGCTGTCACACTCAACTTCACAAGAAGCTCACAAAAGGCAGCGGACGGGTTTTCATTAACACGTTATCACACTTACATGATTAATCCAAAACCAGATATTTTCATCAAAATGACACTGATATTGATATATGTGTAATATGTATGTCAAATTGTGCAGTATACTGACCTGGGCGGAATTATTTAGCAATGTGGCTCAGGTAGGTACGCTCGAAACATAAGGTGTGATCTTGAGGTCAGTAATACGAAACTTGGCAAGGCGAACTTTGCCTTTTGTCTTTCCAAGTCAAAATATTGAGTACTGTTAACGTGAATACAGAAAGCATCTGTTGTTTACAGAGCTTCGAATTACAGCCAGAAGCGCTATAAAATTACATATCAGACATTTTATAAACATATTGATGCAAAGTCTATTGTATTTTCCCACGTGTGTACAGTTCCTTACATACTTGGTGTGACATAGAACAAAGCAATCACCGTGTACCACCAGCAGACACTCCAATGGACGGATTTGACTTTTCTTAGAATATTTGAATGTCTGACGTTGCAAATGTTTTGAATATATACATGCAAACACACATATGTGTGTCTATATAAGCAATTTTTGAACATACATAATATGTTTATTTAAGAAAGAAGACAGACCACTGTATGCTGTGATAAACTGTAATAATTTATGGGCTTCCCATTGCTTTCAATCCATTATTCAGACGTGTAGAATCTTTCTAATGAAATATGGGTCTAAAACCAGTGTAAATGTGTAATACATAAACACAGATGCAAACACACACGCAAACACACTCTCTCTCTCTAACACATCTATGATCGCCTGTTGTATAAACAACCTTTGTTTTTAATGGCCATACGTCACAGTCAATATGTGAAAATGAAATTTTTCCTGAGTTTAAGGATTACATAATTCCCGCAAATTATATATTCCAAGGTGTAGAAAGTGTAGAAAACATTTTTGCATGTAATGTAAAAACAAGCATTGGCATAGCCAATAGGTCTCGCCTTTGGGGCCTTATAAGTGTTTAGCCAGAGCTATTGACTTTGCCAATGTCTTCAAGCTGTGCTGTAGAGAAGTGTGGCTGCTGTGCGGCATGCTGAAAAGTTATAATAAAAAAGTGCCAGAAGCATTTTTGTTACTTTATATATGACCAAGAAGGCATTATGTAAAACTGAACGACCATATTAAAAAAGTATTTACATTAAAAATTTCCTCAGTTTTCTTTTTGTTCTTGCAATGCTGGCAACTTGTTTCTGCCTATTGCAATGGTTGTTTGTTAAAGCTTTTTTTTTGAGGGGGCATAAACAATCGGAGGATGAAGGTTGGGAACTAGTACCTGTATTATAAAACTAGCAGCGGCCAGACGCTAGGGGAGAATCAACAGATGCCAGATTCCGAGAGCAGGCTGAGGTGGTGCTGAGTGATGCTGAGGTGGTAGTGGTGGTGGTGGTGACTGTTGCGGAGACGATGCTGAGGTGATGCTGAATGATACTCAGGTGTTGCTGAGTGATACTGCTGTGGTGCTGAGTGATATTGTCTTGGCGCTGAGTGATGCTGTGGTGGTGCTGAGTGATATTGTCTTGGCGCTGAGTGATGCTGTGGCGGCGCTGAGTGATGCTGTGGCGACGCTGAGTGATGCTGTGGCGGCGCTGAGTGATGCTGTGGTGGTGGTGAGCGATGCTGTGGCGGTGCTGAGCGATGCAGTGGCGGTGCTGAGCGATGCTGTGGTGGTGCTGAGTGATGCTGTGGTGGCGCTGAGTGATGCTGTGGTGGCGCTGAGTGATGCTGTGGTGGCGCTGAGTGATGCTGTGGTGGCGCTGAGTGATGCTGTGGTGACGCTGAGTGATGCTGTGGTGGCGCTGAGCGATGCTGTGGTGGCGCTGAACGATGCTGTGGTGGTGCTGAGCGATGCTGTGGTGGTGCTGAGTCATCCTGTGGTGGTGCTGAGTCATCCTGTGGTGGTGCTGAGTCATCCTGTGGTAGTGCTGAGTGATGCAGTGTTGGCCCTGAGTGATGATGTGGTGTCGCTGAGTAAAGCTATGGTGGTGCTGAGTGATGCTGTGGTGGCGCGGAGTGATGCTGTGGTTGTGCTGAGTAATGCTGTGGTTGTGCTGAGTGATGCTGTGGTTTCACTGAGTGATACTGTGGTTGCACTGAGTGATGCTGTGATGGCGTTGAGAGATGTTGTGTTGGTGCTGAGTGATGCTGTGCTGGCTCTGATTGATGCTGTGCTGGCTCTGATTGATGCTGTGGTTGCGCTGAGTGATGCTGTGGTGTTGCCGAGTGAGAGATAGAGTGAAGATATAATGCCCAATTAGAGAGGGTGGTGAGAGAGAAAGAGAGAATAAAGAGTGGAGCGGGATAGAGAGAGAGAAAGAAGGGGAGAGAGAGTGAATGAAGGAGTTTGAAAGAGAAACAGATAAAGGGGTGAGAGAGAATGAAAGGCTAAAAAAGATAGAGAGGGGAGAGTTAATTAAGTAGAGAGAGAATTAGAGAGGGGAGAGAGAGAGAAGGAGAGAGACAATAAGAGTGGGGGTGTGGAGTTTAAATAGAGTGAAGAAGTGACGCGGAAAAAATAACCTTAAATATAGCTTTGTGCTTTGCGCGAATAAATATAAAAAAAAAAAACTGTGAGAGACAAAAATACTGGTAATTAGGCTGTGACTCCCAATATAAAACAAATGGCGATATAAGGTGAAATCAACCCACCGAAGCAATATTTCTAACTAGACAAAAAAAAGCTTGCATTTCAATGCTAATCGCTGTTGTTTTTCATGTGACTGTAGTCCAGGGCCCTCAGTTGGTAATGTGAGCTGCTGCTGCGATTGAAACATCAGAGTCCAGAGAGTTAATGAGCCATGACGAGGAAATGAGGAAGAGATAGGAAACCCAGATGGCAGCTGCGCGTGTCACGCCATCGTGAACTCAAGCTGGTCGCCAGCCGAAAGCCAGTGTTTGCACTTCCAAAACCCGCTTACTAAAACTCTCGGCCAGACCAGCGCAAGCGCTGGTGCAGGCCGAGACCTAAAAAATGTAGCATGGTCCGACAATGCCATCTTTGCAGTTTAGTGACATTTACAATTTTCATGTCTCCAGAAGCCTCCAGGGCATTACAGATCTAAACAAGCATTGGCATAGCCAATAGGTCTCGCCTTTGGGACCTTAAAAGTGTTTAGCCATGCAACAGTTGATGTTGTTGCACCAAGGATATTGTGCTGGATAACTAAACACTTATAAGGTCCCAAAGGCGAGACCTATTGGCTATGCCAATGCTTGTTTCTAATGGTTTCTCTCTGCCGCACAAGCTGAGCATCAGAACACGACCCCACATAGGCCACGTCTCATTCGTACAATCACTGTCTAGCCATGGATTATCTTGTAAACGCTTAAGCGTCCTGACTCTCAAACCTTTTCCCTTCAAATTCACATACAGTCACAGTGACAAAAAGACAATAAGAGCACAACCCTGGTCCACACACATGACAACAAAATATTACTATCA
This sequence comes from Calotriton arnoldi, assembly GCA_963921515.1. Classification (NCBI taxonomy): domain Eukaryota; kingdom Metazoa; phylum Chordata; class Amphibia; order Caudata; family Salamandridae; genus Calotriton; species Calotriton arnoldi. The sequence continues at coordinate 730,827 of CAWUFW010002561.1, read as the reverse complement.
GCCATGTGACGTACACATTCTTTGGTCCACAGTACCCCCTCAGAGTAATAAGCTACCTGTATGCAAGTGTGCATATATATTTATGCATTTTTATATAGCGCAAACTTTATACGAAGGTTTCAGAGCGCTTTACAATAGAACAAGTTACATTACATTAGGCCTTGTCGGGAGCATGGAGTGCTATATGAAAGCATCTACAATACAAGAATTGTTTTAAGTGATGTGATTTATGTTTAACATACTCAGGGCTTGTGCATTCCTTGATTTGTGGGGTGGAATCTGGATCTGAACTAAGCTTCATAAAACCCACAAAGCAACCGCAATCACATTTCTATATTTTCTGTTATAGCAGAATAGTATGTATACCAGTTAAGTTACAGACATTTCTGAAGCTGCAAATCATTTCTGTTGGGCATATCAGAAAAATAAAATTGCCCTATGTCTTATGCTAAGTAAATTATATACTTAAATTGAAATTTACACATTTTCCCAAATTTATTTTTAGGCCTTGTTTTGGTTGTGGTCAAGACTAACCGTACTAGCAATTTTAGAAGTCTAGATATTTTTATTTCTAGAGCTTTTCAGCAAATCATCTCATGTTCTGAAGACTTTTCAAAACTGTCCTGTTTATCCTTATGGAATGGTATCTGTTGAAATCACAGAATTGATACAACGCAAAATTTTCTCCCCAATATTTCAATAGAAGAGATATATATATATTTTTTTTATAAATCTTTTTATTAAAACATACATCGGTTCAAATATACAATACAGAGATCACAGCCAGTTAAGAGGTAGTAATTGCGTACAGAGGAGAAGGATTACATATCGACATCAGAAGGGAATGTCACGGGGTAGGGGGAATATTTGATTCAGCTCTAACAGGTGGCGTACATATTTCTCCGCGATAGTCGTTCCAAGGACTCCAGATTCGGGCCCACGTTTTGGGGCATCCTCTGGCAGTATAGACCGTCTTCTCCCTAAACATACACCAATCTAGGTCCCTCTCCCAGGCCTCCCGAGTCGGTGGTTTAGCAGCGCCCCATAATTGTGCAATGTTTCTCTTGGCTATCATGAACCCCAGGGTGGCCCATTGTGTCTGGTGTGTGCTCAGGTCCGTGGGTTCCCATATGTTTAGAAGGCAGCGTCTTGCCTCCGGCGAAAGGCGGACGTGCAACACTGCAAACATTACCTCGTGCACCTCGCGCCAGAAGGAACTGACCTGTTCACATTCCCATATGATGTGCAGGAAGGTTCCCAGGTAACCACATCCTCTCCTGCACTCCCCACTATCTGCTCCCCCATATGGATCAGGGGTGGCCCGGTGATGTATACCCGATGAAGGATTTTTAGCTGAACTAGTCTCATGCGTGCCGGTATGGCGACTACCCTAGGGGAAGACACTGCCTAGAAGAGATATTTTTGGTTGTCATTAACCTTTTTTAAAAAAAAATAATTCTGCAATCAACACACTTGTTGTCAAGGTGACGTTCTTGAGCATCCACTAAATATTTATTTTGTACTATCTTCCCTTTTAATAGTCAAATTTTATATATCTTTATTAACGGTCTTCCAATTCTTTTATATATATATATATATATATATATATATATATATATATATATATATATATATATATATATATATATATCTCAACAAAGTTTCCCTTTGGTGAAGATGCCACACACAGCGAGTTTTACCTTTTATTCAGAGGACAATAGGTGAGTTCAGTCTCCAATCTCAAATCAAAATTTAAAGCCAAACGCATTTCAGACATAAAGTAGTCCTGGTTCACTGGCACTTGCAACAGGAAACGGCAGCCTCTTGTGAAACACCTGCTCATTATCTTATACTCCCGCCCTGGTGGGCGTTCAATGGGCGTATGCATCTTTGCATTCTGGTCATTGCAGTTCACATGATATAATACCCCCGTGGGTGCCGTCGTACCTTCTATTTTGCTGTATCTTACCCCAGTGGGTTGATGTGAGTCGAAGGCACTGAAAACATCAAAATAAAAAGTCACTTAGAAGCGGACTCGCCGTCCCTAGCGCCTCGGTTATCCCAGACGCCACAGGTCCGCAAAATTTGCAGCAGGGCATCTTCGCGACTAGGGGAGCCGCTACAAATCCATCAACAAAGTTTCCCTTTGGTGAAGATGCCACACACAGCGAGTTTTACCTTTTATTCAGAGGACAATAGGTGCCCTGCTGCAAATTTTGCGGACCTGTGGCGCTTCGATGTTAATTGGCCCCCGGGTGGGCCAAGTCCCGGGGGCATGGTGGGGGGGGGGATAATTTAATGTGTGGGGGCCTCAAAGGGCCCCCAAGCCCGGGGACCGCCACCCCCGGGGCTTTTTTTAAAAATGGTGCGGGAGGGCTCTGAGCCCTCCCGCAGCCCCGGGACCACCACCTCCCCGGGGCTTTTTTTAATACATTATAAAACCTGTGTGGGGGGCTCCAGCCCCCCACACGCCCGAGACCGCCACCTCCCCGGGGCACTAAACATTTTAATATGGGGGTCCGTTACGGACCCCAGAGCCCGGGGACCACCACCTCCCCGGGGCTGTGTACTGAATGGGAGGGGGGCCGCGCGGCCCCCCTCCTGGAGCCCTGATGGCCCTGGGGACCACCACCCCCAGGGCCGGCTCCTGCAGTGTCCCGGGGTGCCTACCCCCGGGACACTGTAGTTTGCTATGGCAGGATGGGAGCCTCGCGGCTCCCGTCCTGCCATAGCAAGCTGCTTTGGATATTGGAAGAGAGAGCAGGGAAACCTGCTCTCTCTTCCAATATCCAAAGCAGATGCTTTCCACATGGGGAGCTGCATCTTAGCAGCTCCCCATGTGCAAAGTAATGCCGGCTCCCGTAGGACACGGGGAGCCGGCGGGACTGTTGGGGGTTTGGGGACCCCCCCACAGTCCCCAACGGAGAGGGCCAGCCCCGGGGGATGGGGTCCCCGGGGCAAGTAGTGGCCCGGGAGGGGGGCCACGCGGCCCCCCTCCCCAAAAAAGAGAAAACATTTTTTTTTTTTTTAAATGGAAAGGCCGGGCCCGGGAGATGGGGTCCCCGGGGCCTTAAAATGGCCAGAGGAGGGGGGCCACGCTGCCCCCTCAAAATAATAAATATAGAGGCCATGCCCCGGGGGATGGGGTCCCGGGGCCAATACAGGCCGAGGGAAGGGGGCCACGCGGCCCCCTTCCCGTTTTTTTTTTTTTGTAATTTAAAAAGGGGTAAGGCCCTGGGGGATGGGGTCTCCAGGGCCCAAAAAGAGAAAAAAAGGAAGGGGGCCACACAGCCCCCCTTCAGAGACAAACATTTTTTTTTTTTTTTAAACGATCGGGCCCGCAGGCCCCGCCCCTTCCTTCACCACTCTGCAAACGCGCCCCCTGGCGCGTTTGCAGAGGAAGGCAATTCCCCTTGAATACTGGGGGTCCCTGGGGGCCAACTAGCCCACCAGGAACCTCCAGTATGCGCCAGGAGCTGCCTTGCAGAGAGGTGTACAGAGGCCACGCCCCTTTTTACACCTCTCTGCAACGCAGCTCTGTGGCGCTTTTGGAGGTATATGGTGGGCTAGTTGGACTCCGGGGACCCTCAGGATTCAAGGGGACTTAATCCCCCAACTTAAAACGCGCCACGGGGCGCGTTTGCACAGTGGTGAAGGGAGGGGCGGGGCTTCAGGTGACATGTGTGTAAACAGGCCCCGTGGCGCGTTTTAAGATGGGGAATTAAATCCCCTTCAATCCTGAGTGTCCCTGGGGGCCAACTAGCCCAACAGGTACATCCAGAAAGCGCCACAGAGCTGCGTTGCAGAGAGGTGTAAAGGGGTGTGGCCTCTCTACACGTCTCTGCAACGCAGCCCCTAGCGCATATTGGAGGTTCCTGGTGGGCTAGTTGGCCCCTAGGGACCCTCAGGATTCAAGGGGACTTAATCCCCCAACTTAAAACGCACCACGGGGCGCGTTTGCACAGATGTCACCTCAGGCCCCGCCCCCTCCCTTCACCATTGTGCAAATATTCTTCTAAAATCATCCGAAATACGAATTCCGATTTACTCACCTGTTATAAGGAGAGACCTCAGTGCTGCATCTTTCAGCCCAGTACTGGTCCTGAAAAGTAATTTTAACCGTACTTACCAGTAACTTGAATTTCCTTCCATAGGATATCATTGCCTTCTTTTTGCTGAAAAAGTTTCCAAGTGTTGATTTTTGAAACATATAAATATTCCTCTAAAATCAGCCGAAATACGAATTCCGATTTACTCACCTGTTATAAGGAGAGACCTCAGTGCTGTATCTTTTAGCCCAGTACTGGTCCTGAAAAGTAATTTTAACCGTACTTACCAGTAACTTGAATTTCCTTCCATAGGCTAACATTGACTGGTTTCACTTGGAAATTCTTCTAAGTGTGGAGTTTTGGAACTTTAAAATATTCCTCTAAAATCAGCCGAAATACGAATTCCGATTTACTCACCTGTTATCAGGAGAGACCTCAGTGCTGCATCTTTCAGCCCAGTACTGGTCCTGAAAAGTAATTTTAACCGTACTTACCGGTAACTTGAATTTCCTTCATAGGCTAACATTGACTGGTTTCACTTGGAAATTCTTCTAAGTGTGGAGTTTTGGAACTTTAAAATATTCCTCTAAAATCAGCCGAAATACGAATTCCGATTTACTCACCTGTTATCAGGAGAGACCTCAGTGCTGCATCTTTCAGCCCAGTACTGATCCTCAAAAGTAATTTTAACCGTACTTACCAGTAACTTGAATTTCCTTCCATAGGATATCATTGCCTGCTTTTTGCTGAAAAAGTTTCTAAGTGTTGATTTTTGGAACTTTAAAATATTCCTCTAAAATCAGCCGAAATCCGAATTCTGATTTACTCACCTGTTATCAGGAGAGACCTCAGTACTGCATCTTTCAGCCCAGTACTGATCCTCAAAATTAATTTTAACCGTACTTACCGGTAACTTGAATTTCCTTCATAGGCTAACATTGACTGGTTTCACTTGGAAATTCTTCTAAGTGTGGAGTTTTGGAACTTTATAATATTCCTCTAAAATCAACCAAAGTACGAATTCCAATTTACTCACCTGTTATCAGGAGAGAACCTCAGTGCTGCATCTTTTAGCCCAGCACTGACCCTGAAAAGTAATTTTAACCGTACTTACCAGTAACTTATATTTTCTTCCATAGGAATCCATTGTCTGGTTTTCAGCAGAAAAGTTTCAAAGTGTCGATTTTCACAAACTACAAATATTCCTTAAAAATCGCCTGTATGACTTAAACGCATTCTTTCAACTGTTTACAGGAGATGCACCAGTGCTGGAACCAGGATCCAACACTGAGTAACAAAAAGTAACGATAACAGTTTTTACCTCCTAAGTGAATTTCCTTCCATAGGATAACATTGGTCATTCTATGAGAAAAAGTTTCTAAGTGTCAACTTTTAAAATACAATAATATTCCTTAAAAATCACGAGTGTAACCAAAACGCTTTTACTCAACTGTTTACAGGAGATGTGCCAGGACTGAATCTAGGATCCAGTCCTGTGGTTAGAAAAAGTAATCCATAAAGTAACTAATTGCATTTAACTAGAAATTCACATTGAGCTGAATGTTGCATTGTGTTTGAAAATGTGTTGCCCATTGCAACAACTGTAACTACTGTACTTAAAAGTCTATTGCCTATGTGCAAAGTATTTAAACTAAAGTAATTCATTCTGAGAAAGTATTTTTGTAATGTAATGTATAATGTAATTACAATGTAATTTAAAAAATAAAATGTTATATAAAATTGTTTCAAAAAATGTAGTAAATCAGTATTAAAAAAATTTATATAACAATTAATACATTTAAAAATTGTCATTTACAAAACCTTTGAAATTCACTGAAAAAACCGTAGGTTTCAGACATGTTATAGTTACAAATTAGCATTTAAAAAACCTTTGAAATTCACTGAAAAAACCATAGGTTTCAGGGACGTTATAGTTACAAATTAGCATTTAAAAAACCTTTGAAATTCACTGAAAAAACCATAGGTTTTAGGGACAGTTATAGTTAGTTGGACATTGCACTCGTACAAAACCCGTGAAATTCCCCCGTTATAGTTAGTCCAGCTAACTATAACTCGCGCCCGCAATGCACTGCTGATGACGTCACATATTACATCACTCATGACATGGTCAGTGACATCACTGATGACATCACTGATGACATCTCAAATGACATCACTGATGACATCACTGATGACATCATCCGTGTGATAATTTCATGCATCTTCTCACACCCTAATATAACCTTTGATACACCCACTCTAAATTACAGAATGCCATTCGCAAAACCATAGACACTCCAACACCAATAACTACATACCCACACACTGTTTCTTAGGTCTACGCACACATCCACTCACTCACCCGTACAGTCACTCATACTTACGGTCACTCAGTACAGGACTATCATATGCACTCATACTCCTATATAGACACTCAAACACCGCCACTCATCCATAGAGGTACTCACACACCTAGTCAGTCATGCAAATAATTAAACACACTACCATTTACTCACCTATACAGTTATACACACACCAGCTCACTTACTCATACAAATACTAGCACATTCTTACGCTCTTATACAATCACTGATACAAGCACACACTCATCCATACAGCCACTATCACAATCAGTCACTCTCAGCTTATAGCTATTTATATACTCCAACACACATATATACTGCCTTTCACATATGTAGTTACTCACACATGTACCACTGGGACATACATTCACTCACTAACACACTCTTACACACACTTACCCACCCATACAGTCTATCACAGATGCACTCTTGAAACCATCCACCCAGTGAATCACCCACTCACACATCTATGCACAGAGTCGCACACACCCCTCCCACACAAACACTCAGGCACCCATACAGATACTCACACAAGCATTCAATAACTCAAATAGACACTCATGTAGCTATTCACAAACACATGCAGCCACTTACACAGCAACAGACAGACGGATACAGACATTCACCCAGTTTAGTCACTAACCCATGCATTCAGTAAGATACGTTAAATCACTCACTTATACAGTCAGTCACGCACCTACTAAATCATCCATACAGACACTTACACACCCACTCATTCTTCAATACGTCTTTTCATATATATATTAAAAATATTTAAACTTTAGAGAAACACACAGTCACTGGATGATGTCATCAGTGATGTCATTTGAGATGTCATCAGTGATGTCATCAGTGATGTCACTGACCATGTCATGAGTGATGTAATATGTGACGTCATCAGCAGTGCATTGCGGGGGCGCGAGTTATAGTTAGCTGGACTAACTATAACGGGGGAATTTCACGGGTTTTGTACGAGTGCAATGTCCAACTAACTATAACTGTCCCTAAAACCTATGGTTTTTTCAGTGAATATATATATATATATATATATACATATACATATACACACACAATAATTTTATACTTAAGACCATTTATATTTTATTCTGTTCACTGTTCTCCTATTCTTTTTACTCTACCATTCTCTCTTTTCCTCTTTTTTTGCTTTTCTTTCTTCCACAGCATCTTATTATGCTATATAGTGTATATTTTAAATATTTCTGTTTATAAACACTCGGTGAATAGTTTTCGGCATAAATATCGCATTTTCTATATCATTTAATTACCAGATGTTATAAATGCTTACCATTTTATTGATTGCTTTCATGTCGTTAACTCTTTTGCAAACTTTAATAAAACAGTAAAAGCAGTAAAACCAAAAAACACCACAGGGCTTAAGATCCCAAATACATAACACAATGTTTGTTTTAAGAGAAGCCCATCTCTGGAATAACAAGCCACCTTCCCCCTAAAAACTCTGCTAACATTTGCCAATTTTCGACAAACACCAAAAGCCCACCTCCCACATTTCTTTACATAATTTGCATAAAATGCATAAAATACTGTTCTATCTACAGCGCCTTGTGAGATGCTTCTGCCGCAGTAACGATGTTAGGAGTGTATAGCCTGGCTATTTCTTGGACATAAGAATAAGCTGTATGAAATTCCCAAATAAAAGAAACATTTGTAATAAGTATTCTCTTAGGTCCTACACAGATCTGTCTATTTCAAAGCGCCTTGAAACCGCTCTGTGGTGTGCAGTACAATGGAAATATATTGGTGTTAGGCACTGAATATACTATGATAATCCACTTTACGTGAACGACTAACTTGTTGTTTACCGGTATTTTTTATTTACTCATTCACTTTCTATCGATTGTCTGTAATGTTTCCCTCCAAGCTTCTAGAAAATTCTTCAGGCAGCTGAGCATTTGAAAGGATAGGCCATAAATGAACAGCAGAGAACATTCCGGAACGTGGGGGCAGCCCGGGAGGCCAGGGTGACCGAGAGCAGTGCTGGAGATTTCACAGGCACCATTAGGCCGCAATTTCTTAGCAAACAAAACACTTTTTTGCTTTGAAACCTTAGCATATTTATGATTTGTAAACAATTTTCATTTATGAGCGAATGCCTCCGACGGCAAGAGGTCTTCTATTGCTCAACCACGAGAGTTCATGCAGCGAGGAACGCATGTCACGTGACTATTGCAAAATGTGTTCCTGCTGTTAAGGATTAGGTTGAAGAGCAGTTCGCCTTCACTTACACGTGTCATGTGGAACTGTCCCACATCTTCCAGTGGCATTTTCCCTATCTTTAGTCAGTATGAAAGCCTTAATGCCCACCTTTTTCCACTGCATTATATGTACCAACTGTCGGAGTCTACAGGGGCATTTTGAGAGACATTTAATTAAATTCACAAGGAATGCCAAAGTCAACAGGTCAAATTGAGATGACTATTTTTCTGTAATTTTCCATTCCCCGTTGCTCTACACTTCCCAATCACAAAGGCATGCCTATGACTAGGAGCGAAAGTTAGTGACTGTAAGTAATACCACATTGGTAAAGACATAACAGTAAAACAGTAAAAGGGACCGATTACGAGTTTGGGCAGTTGCGCCGGTTATCCGTCGGCACAGCTGGGCCAAACCCGTGCACGTACTGCTGGCCATATTACGGGTTGAACTCTTGTACGGCGGACGGTCCTTCGCCTTCCCATGGCGGTGTCTGAAAAAGAGGTCACCGCAATGGGAACAGCAAAAAAGTTCCAGCACGGCTTGGACGGCGATGAACTTTGGGGTAATACAGGCAGAGGGGCACATGTTATGCCCCCCTGAATGTATCCCCATGGCGGAGGGTTATGGGGGCCCTGTAGGGCCCCCTTTTTACCTCCACCGCCAGCCTTTTCATTGCAGGGCTCCCGCCATGAAATGACTGGCCATGGCGGAACTTGTAATATGCTCAGCGGGACTGCGCCAGTCCCGTTGAGCATTTTACATTGTGGCGCTAGCCACTGCCAGCAGGGCCGGAATGGCCATAGTAGGCACTGGGCATTTCCCCGGTGGGCCGCCAGGGTGGAGGCCGGTTTTGGGCCCCTGGGGGCCCTTTTTGTTATCGGGGCTGGCAATATCGGCCCCTGCAACAAAATCGGCTGAAACCGGCCCTAGCAAACAGCTTGGCCGCACCCCTATGCCCCCCCAGGGGGGCCGGCCAAGCAGTTTGCCAGGGTCGGCTTCGGCTCCCAGTCCGGCCCTGACTGCCAGTGAACAACTGTTCCCTGGCGGTCCTCTGCCGCAACGACTTCCAAAGTTGTAATGCCGCAGACGGTGGACCGCCACTGCGAGTCTGGTAGTCGCAAGACCGCCAGACTCAAAATCAGGCCCAACGCTCCTCACTGTAACAACTCATGTGTTCATGTTCATAGAGTCCCCCTTTCTTCCAAAATTATAGGATGCTGCTTTCCTATGGAATACATATTATTTCTTCATCTGCCCTTTCCTCTCGTGCCATGTCCCGCAGTTTTTTCCTCGGTTAACATTTCCTCGTCATTTTTTGTGTAATTATCGTTTAACTATTTGCTCAGAGTCGTAACCATTTCATCATTATGACTATTTCCTGTTACGCGCATTCATTGAAATGAATATTAATTTATTAAAATATTAAAATTCAATTAATTATTGAAATGAAATAAAGTTACTTTAATTAAAACGTTGAATTTTATATTCAATTCTAATCCAAATGTATTTTCAATATATAATTACTTTATGTTTACCTTTTTTTTAAACCACAATTGAAAGTCCACTAAAAGTGGTTTGCCAAAAGAAAAACGGATAATGAAATGGTAGGTTCCCCCTACATGGCATGGAACCGGAGCACAGCCTAAAATAGAATTTTTCAAATTTGGAATCCTAGGAACATGCACTCCCTTGTATGCACCCCAATAGATCAATTGGTTTAAAAAGACTTTAGTGCTGTTTTGGGGATCTAGGGTCAGAGTGGGAGGCGTACAGAGAGAGAGGAGTGATGGCTGCGGATCTGCTGAAGAAGTCTGGCCGTTGCCACTGGCAGTACAAGAGCGACTTTAATAACTCATACTTACTCCAATATTATTTTTATTATTATGCATTTGTTAAGGGCAGCTATCACTCTGGAAAGAGTCTCTTGGGTTTGTGGCAAAGAACAAAAAGACAATGCATCACCAAGATCTGGACAATTATCCTTCTGAGAAGAGCCATGGTTTTATGGCCCTTCTAAACCGAATCAGGGTAGGGCAAAACTCTCGAGGAATTTTATTCCAGAGAGTGGTTCCGTGGACTCTGAAAGCTCTTGAGACTCACTGTAAGTACCTGTAAGTAGAAATCACAAAAGTGGCTTTGCTGCCAGATCTTAAATTCTGAGACGGTAAGTATTTCTGGAATAAGTAGGATAAAAGTTTATGACCTGTCTCGTAGAAGATTGACTGGGGGTGAATGTTTACATTATTCAGCATTCCGTCCATCATCTGTTCTTTTTGCATTTGTTGCCCTAAGTTGGAAGGGTATGCCCAGACATGGGTCCTGTGCTCACTGCGCCACTGGATTCAAGCTAGCCTGGCTGATGAGGGGTGATGCCCTGAAACTGGTCCCTGGATGCTTGATTGCGGTCCAGGGAAGACCTGGCTTGGCAGTTCGAGCTGGACTGCTCCCATGAGGAGCAGGGTCAAGACTGATTTGCATATGGCGGGTCCACACTGGGGTGGAGTGGTGGGAAAAAAACGACGAATTAAACCCAGATCTGTTGACTATGGTGAATGTTTGCATTGTTCAGCATTCTGTCCATCATCTGTTCTTTTTGCATTTGTTGCCCTAAGTGGGAAGGGTATGCCCAGACATAGGTCCCATGCTCAGTGTGCCATTGGATTAAAGCTAGCCTGGCTGATGAGGGGTGATGCCCCAAAACCGGTCCCAGGAAGCTTGTTTTCGGTCCAGGGAGGACCTGGCTTGGCAGTTTGGGCAGGACCGTTCCCATGAGGAGTATGGTCAAGGCTGATTTGCATATGGCTGGGTCCAAACTGGGGTGGCGTGGTGGGCAAAAAAAAGATGGATTAAACCCAGATCTGTTGATTGGGGGTAAATGTTTGCATTGTTCAGCATTCCGTCCATCATATCTTCTTTTTGCAGTAGAAGATTCTACACATCATATATCAAGCCCTAAAGCTATTGGATTTCTCGACAAGGAGCCTGTATACAAGCACTCTTTACTCCATACACATGGGAAGACTCAAAAGACTCTAGAATCCCACATTTGCAAGGAGGCAGTGACAAATGGCAGAGGCCTTGCTCAATATACCACTGAGCAAGAGTTGACTAAATTGAACCGTGATCTAGTGCTGACGTACAACACTTAGAAACATCCATTGGAACAGGTCATCCAATAAAAGACTTGGGAGATGGAGTACATTCCTTGAACTTCCTTAAAGCCAAGACACAGGGGACTGGATTCTAGAATAGAGGACAGTACACAGACACTCAGGATCCGATTAATAAAAAACACACGAAAGTAGATTTGGAGATCTACTCTCCAGCTTTAATGTGCTTTTATATATTTTTAATTAACACACATCTTCTGAACATTATGTCTGAAAAGCTACGCCAAGTTCCAGATTTTCAGAAACATTCCTGGAAATGTCATATGGCTTTTTATGTGTTACCATAATGCTTGCTTGCCATATTTAATACATCTAAGAGATAAAGATTCTAGTGTGTAATGATTGTATGTTCTTTTGAGATGTAAAATAGTCCCTCGTGCATTGCAATGCAATAGCTCTAGAGGAGTGGAATGGTACACCAAAAAGCTAATAGAATGGGTTTGAGAGAAGTACGCCTCTGGGTGCAGCATATTTTAGAGAGCTGGTAACTAGTGCCGGAAATTAGGAGGATCCCAAAGGATCCCTGTTCCAGCAGCTACTACTGAGCCTGACTGGGGTTCTGGCTAACCCAGTAAAATATGGTGAATTTGTCCTGGTGTCATTTTCTGACACTGGGACACAATTCATCAGCACCCGAACGTTGTCTGCTTTCTGTTTGTAGCTGCAACGTGCAGGCAGCTTTCTTATTTTCACTTCCAGATGGGACTAAAACCAAAGGCCTAATTTAAGGGGCCATCAGTCATTCTGTTGTTGAAGTATCATCCTGGCTAGGAACCATCTGAAGCCTAACACTGGAAGGAAACAAGCGACGGCTGGTGCAGGTAAGCGCGGTGGGCGTGGCAGGGTGGGAGGGGGAAAGTCGACAGACCACGGAATAGGTAAAATTAAATGAATAAATAAAACCTATTCTGTCTGTTGACTTCACCCCCCCCCCCCCGCCCTGCCCTGCCCCACCACGCTTACCTGCACCGGCCGCGACTGAAGCAAACAAAGGCTCAGAGCTTATCACTTCACAAGTACTTTAGAGAAACTTTGTTTGGCGGCAGGTTTTTTACTTTGTTTAATTCTTCTATGTAAGAGATGTGCATGTACCCTAAGAATGCCAGCTGTATCTGTGTGTATGAGTAATTACACAAATAATGATTTAAATGGCACTTACTGATTATTTTTTATTTAATTCTTTTACTGCGTTACTCATCCCAGGGAAGGGTGTAAAAGAGCTTAACATTACACATAAAGAGACACCGAATCACACTTGTGTGTTAATCAATGTACAGGATATGCTACAAAAGGCAATGAGAGTTATAAGGTGTAGGAATCACATATAGTCGATACTTGTAAATATTATATGTTTAGAGTGCATGTTTAAGCGAAACACAAAGTCAAGATTTTAAACGTAACACAGCGATTGAGTTTAGTTTGCACTAACAAGACTTTACTACTACCCAAAAGAACCTTTCTCTGCAAACTTAAAATAACAGATTGAGAAAAAAACACAATAAGCATTTAAATCCATGGCTTGCGGTCTATGTGCAGCTCCTTGATGTCGAATCACAGCTCACTGTGCTATATTAAGATTGCAACCTATAAACTGGAAGTAACAAAAGGATCTCTGTGTCAAAAGCAGCAACCCACTTACCTATTTACATAAAAAACAAATCTGTGATTTGCATGTCAAACAATGTGTTCTGCAGCAGGCACTTTAACTCTCTATGTTACTTTATGATTCAAAACGGAGCCTAGACAAAACACAGATCTCTTCTAAAACTGTATTAACAACTAGAGTTATCTTACCGTTATTACAAATCCTTGAAAACTGCTTGACAGATACCATAAAGTACTCAGTACCTGCACTTTTTTTAATTTGGAAAGGATAGTACTAGCACCTTTCAGCACTGCTCCAATGTTTTTAATGGAAGAGTAATGGCACTTCTCAAAAGCAAACAGGTACGCTAGGAAAAGGAATGCCTGCACTTCTATATTTCCATTTCTAGCACTATGCAGCAGGGGCGTACTATTTTGTGCACTGGGGGCCCAACAGGCTTGTGCGCCCGCTTTGTGCTCCTCCGGGGCACAATGGTATTACAGAAGGGGCTGCAGACACTTGTACAGCCCCTTCTGTAATACTGATTGTGCTGGCGCACCAGTAGCACCAGCGCTATCATGAGAGAGTGTTCCCGCGTGGCCCCATGCAAATGAGGGAATTACTTTGCGTCTGGATCCGCGCCGTATTATGATTGCTGTTGTATAGGTAAACATGCCCTTAGGAGACAGGCGCACTGAAAGTGTACCAGACAAAGGTGGCGCACTTTCAGTGCGCCTCCTAAAGCTAGCCCTCTGGAGGGGAGAAAGGGGGTCCTATGGCCCCCCAGACATTCCCCTGTAGGTGGGTGCAGTCACTCACTGCCCCCACCTGCAAGGGTATCTCTTTCCCCTCTTCAAAGTGCGGTTTTAAAGCAGCTGCTCTGTATTTCACTTGAATGTGCTGCCCCCAGGGCTGCATAAGTTTGCGGCTGCCCTTGGGGTAGCACAGTCTTTCTAATATGGCACACTGTCCCTGTTTGCACCCAGCGCACCTTTTGAAAGGTGCACCATGGCGCAAACAAGGAAAGTGCGCTGTATACATAACATGGCCCCAGATGTCTTAACCCTGCAAGATATTTTAAATGTAGCCTCTTTGTGACCAATTAAGTAAGCTAGAACAGACTTTTTTTAGTTCAATAATTTCCATTAGAAAACAAGCCAGACCTAAAAATGAGTAACATAACAAAGTATCCCAGGGTGCAAGAGTAAGTTAGTGGTTTCTTCGGGAGATATTTGCATCAGGGTGCCGTTTCATTCGTGGAATGAAAGGACGACAATGATGAAGAAAACTAAGTGCACTGTGCCCAGGAAAGATGTGTAAGGCGAACACATGATGGCATGCAAACGAAGACTGGACTTTACTTGCACAGAAACAACTAGAAGTAAAACTCACACTTCTAAAAAAGTGCGCATAACTACAAAACAAAGGCAGAAATATTTTTAAGAAAGCACAAATAAAAAAAAAGTTCTAAAGAAACAAGTACCCCAGAACACAAATCTATCTTAGCAATCACTTCAGTGCCACACACAGCCAGGACACGCCTTCACCACGTTTGATGTATGAATGTGCACACCCAGCTGTGGAAAGCATGCTAGCCAAGGCTCCTGAGGGTAGGGTGACGCAACCACATCTGTGACATGGGAACTCTCAGCAGGGAGCAGCACTGTGGCCCCCCCACCCTCTCTCTCAGAGAGAGAGAGAAAGGCACGAGCTGGCACATCAACTGACAGATCATGCTACATTGCTTTCTCCTACAGAATCGTGCCGATGGGTCTGTGGCCTACCAATGAAGTCTCCTGCCGGCACTCTTAAGGATTCAAAAGGAGACATGAGGCGCTTTACAAAACCAAGGCCCTCATTTACCTTATTTTGATGCAGGGCAGCGCAGCAAGCCTTCCTGCTGCGCATCAAAATAAAAGGGGAGGAATCACCCGTATCTACAAGATACCCCGAATTCCTGTCCTTCTCCCATGTGCCAGTGCACAAACAGCAGCCGTGGGCCACCGCAGACCCTTCTGTCATGTTGCAAGAGTGCCTGTGTTGCAGGGATGATTGTTTTTGTGTAGGAAGGGGCACCTTCCTGCACAAAAACAATAATTGAAGGCATTTCCCTCTTTCTATGCATGCTGCAGAATGTGCAGCACGCTTAGAAAGAGGAAAAAACGAGGAGAAATAAAAGTATTTCTCCTTGTTGCACCACTCCTACGTCTCCCCTTCTGAGTCACAAAGTTTGAATTTGTTGAATTCTGCAATCGTAATTTGCACTTATTTGGGTGGGTATTGTACACTCGTTTGAGGGATTTTTCATTGTTGCAAATGTAGGTCCGGAACGTAAAAAGACAGGTTCATGTATGGCGGTCCTTCAAAATTCAGTCAGATCACAAAATCTTCTAAAATTGTGGGATTTGCACACAATTTACAGTTGGTTCCCCACCTGGAAAACACACGTGAAATTTCTCCTGTAAAAGGCATCAGTTCTTTAGGTGTGCTCAGTTTTCACTACACATGCGTGCTTGGCAAAATCAGAAAATATCCATGAGTTAAGTTTTCCAATTTAATTTGATGAAACAAGGCCCATTAAAAAAAACAGCCACACAAAGCAAATGAGATAACGTCTATTCAGCATGGTAAGTGTGTGACATGCAGCTGGTGCTGCATTTTGGGGTACACTGTCATAAATATATTACAAAAGCACGATTTGGTAATTCACTGTTATTTACAGACAGCACGCCTTCCATTGAAATGGCCAATAAATTCGCACAGGAAATGGCCACTAAATTCTCACAGACATGTAGTTTTACTGATAAAACTATGTAGCGCACAAACAATAATGTGTGCAATCGGATTTCAGTGAATAGTTATCATTTGTGCATCAACACCAAGTTCAGTGTCTTGATTTGTGTTCAAATCTTTGTTTCAATCCGCATCAGAATTTGAGGAAAAATTTGGTTCGTTTGTGCTTTCCTAACTGCTGATATATTTTGAAATATTTGTACAAAATTATTTACAGGTATTTAAATATTGTTATGTGTTACAAAAACATTGACATCCTGCAGCTTTTCCTTTCACACGTCCTGTACCCGAGCAAGATTGTAGTTCACTTAATGATATCCTTTCACTTTAAAGTCTAACAAAGAAAAGTAAATGTCAGTCTCCCTGTTAAAGAATAAGTAGCAATTTGTCAGGAGACACAGCCTGACATCTGACTTCTGTGTTTGGAGGCAAAAGCAAATATGACAAGATAACAATAAAATGTAAAGGCATCTTTATTGAGTATTCACCTTCTAAACTCCAGCATGGTCATTTTGGGGGTGTTTTGCAAAACCCCAAGCAACCCTACTTCCACCGCTTATGTTAACAAGCATTTGCAATGCAATAGGTCTCGCACTGTTTTAGAGTTAGAGCTACTGGCGTTGCAATGGAAATCAGCTCTGCAAGCAGCGCAGATTCTGAACAAATAAAGGCAAGCTTAAAGTGAAAGTGGCACATTTAATAAAGACTTGATGTTTTGAAAAGTGAATACGGCGAGCCGCGCATAAAGAAAGGCATGCAGCTGCCATTTTTTAAGTGAAAGCGCGGCATGTTGCGCTTTCAAAAATAAGCACTTTCTCTACCAACAACAAGGGATGAGTTGCAAAGCGCTGTGAAGAAGAAAAGAGGCGCCTGTTTTAAAGGTCGGTGCTCAGCTCTGCAAGAGTCACCGATTCTGAACAGATAAAGGCAAGCTTAAAGTGAAAGCGGCGCCTTTAATAAAGACTTGATGTTTTGAAAAGTGAGTACGGCGAGCCGCACATAAAGAAAGGCATGTGGCCGCCACTGTTTGAGTGAAAACCGCCATATTTAAAAATCACAGCCGGCCCTAGCAGTGATCTCTGTGCCTTCAGGTGAACCAGGGTCACAGGGGTTCCTCAGAAGCCACTACAAGTTTGGTGGACAGCCGCTGCCTGTTTGGCAGCCGTTCACGAAACATTTTTATTTTTCAGAAGCAAACTCCCAAAGTGGGAGTTTGTTTCTGAAAAACAAACAGCTAATGATCCCCACACCCCAGGAGTTTTCTCCCAGGGTATGGGGCATCTTTTTTTTGTCTGTCTGAGACTGACAGTTTTTTTTTGGTGGTGACAAACAGAAAAAAAATCTGAAAACTAACAATGGAAAACTGACACTCCTCTGATTCAAAATAGAGAGGCGGACCAAGGGTTTGGAAGACAGGATACTCTGTGACATTAGCCCCCGGGCCATCATACTCTAAATAGGGCCCTAAGTCTTTTGGGCTTCCCACCAGAAGAGGGCACAGTGATTGTGCAAAGAAGTGATAAAAAAAAGACAGAAGTTGTACTCAAAGTAGCAGCTGAGAAGAGGGACTTCCACTTTCAGAGCAACAAAGGTGCTTGTATTCCTTTACTTCAAGGGAGACACAGAAATGGTGACACAACATGCATGTTAAGCAACTAGTTGGGGTTTGGCCCATAATCAGTAAGGCTAGGCCTATTTAGTAACAAAAAACAACACACATGCCAATACTAATATCTCTTTACACACTCACTTCAAGATCACACCACACTTCCTTCTTTCACAGGGGAATCAACAAATGATCCTTGATACCGTATGTCACTCCACTTAAAAAAAATACTTCTATTAGCGCGAACGCCATTCGGGACCGTTCGTCTCAATGTTGTATGTGACATACAACATTGAGACAAAAGGATAATTTGTTGATTCCCCCGGGAAAGAAGGAAGCGCGTATCACAATGCCGTAGGAAAGTTTGTTGTGGGGACCGTGGCTCAAGTTATAAGGATCTTCAAGTTAGAGACAATTAATTTTGGATACAAGAGCACATTGTCGTTCTGAGTCCTGAGGAGAACCCTGTTAAAAATACATTACATTAGGGTTCGAAACGCGTCGACTGTTCACTTTTCAAACAAATGTTGTTTGGCAGAATTGTACCAAGGTGGCTCATAAAATGAAATTAATCAAAGTCAATAAGTGTGATAATGTGGAATGAGCCAAATTGGAACACTGTTTGATTTTTGCTCATGCTGTAAGAAATAATTAAGCAGGGCATTGTACCGTCAAGTAAAAGGGCGGGGCTGTTAGTGTAATTTTTGTTTTTGTGTGTTTTTGTGTTTAATGTCTTACAAAATCACAGAACCAGAGCTATCTAAAGATTTTTTTATGTGTTTATGTTATATATGGTCTGATTGTCAAAGGTTTTTGTTGTTTTGGAGTAAAAAATGTAATGTATGTTTTAATGTTATTGTGTCTCCATGGTGTGCAATGTCGAGAATAATAAGGTTGTCTCAACCAATGAGTATTACAATGTTGATAATTAAAAAAAAAAATGATATGAAAATACAAGATCAAATATCAAAAATAAAATATTTGGTCATATCAAAGGTGTGGTGTGATCTTGAATGGAGTGTGTAAAGAGATGAATGAATGAATGAAAAGGCATTTCTAAAGCGCATGGCTACCCGGGGGCATACCAGCGCTAGTAGCAGTGCAGCTTCAACTTCGGGCAGATATCAGTATTGCCATGTGTGTTGTTTTTTGTTACAACATGCATGTAACATGGGAGGAGCTTAGATATCTCCAGACGGAAAGTGTCAATCCTGTACCTGGCCGTTGTAAGTATTTCACAGAAGGTAAGTCATCTACTCTTGCAGGTTGTTGGGGCATGGGCAATGCTGAAGGGAATTGAAGGAGCTGAGCCGAAAGAAAGAGTCGAAGGATGATTCTTTCGTAGTGGAGGCTGCAAGGGGGGATTTTTTTGCATTTCAAGGAGACACTTAATTCGTAACTTGCAAATGCCACAGAGAGCTGCATCCTATGAAACCAATGGAGTCACTGCCAAATATATGTATATTTTCTCTTTGTTAAAGGGGTCTACTTTCCCTTGTACCTAACCCCTCCCCATTTTAGATTCTCTCCAATTTGGAGTGGAATTTAGTGATTTCTATAGTTCGGCCCTCACAATTTGTTTTGGTATATATAATACAAATTCTTATAATATTTGACATTTGGGTAACTTGTGGGACCTGTATATGATATGACAGGTAATGAACATGACACGTTTTAAATATTTATTGACAGAACAATATTCAGACAGCTGCCATCACATCATAAGTGAGACCAAAGAAGCAATCCCAGCCGAATTTCCCATAAATATTCAGTAAACAGATTTTACCAAAACATGGGACTAGTGGTGCTGTATTTGAGCTAGAACCCAAAGTGAGGCCTCCTTGGGTGTCAAAGCTAATGCACTGCATATTGAAAATAATTGCTTAATATTTTTAGTTAGCTGTGGAATTTAGAGTCCCTGAGATAGCCTCCAGATCCAGTAGCTCCTCATTAGCCACCGGACAACTGAAAGGTAGTGTTAGAGTCCAAACGCGTGTTTAAAACACAAAGACCCTGTAACCAAAAGGCCATAAATGGGTGACTGGCCTTAGCCGGTAGAACTCTACCTAATCCACTGCGAGTAATAGAAAAGACCATGTGCCTCATAATTCCCTAAATAGGTTGATCTGGACTCTCATTTAGTCCAGTGGGCCATGGTGTAGTGCAGGCTCCCCACAAGATGCTGTCATTCAGTGATCCACACACTTCTTCCACTCTCCAACGCAGAAGCGGTTTTGGGTTTGTCATAGCATTTCAATGCGGACTCTGGGCCTCCAGAGCAGGACAACTTATTTGAGTCGTCCTCCGCACAGATCCAAACGGGTGGTTCTTGTTCTTGCTCTTCCATGTCAGGGATATCCTCTCCTGTCTGATGGGTTTGATTAAAATCTTCCCAGCAGCGTACAGTTGTCAGACTTCTTCTAGTGTCCTAGGACAGGTCGTAGCATCAAGGAAAACAGTAACCAGAGGGTATCCTGGTCTTGGTCAGATATCTCTCAAAGCTGGTGCTAAATAGCTTCACCCAAAGCCTCCAAGACAAATGCAAGCATCAGGTTAATATATCATAAATGGCAGGAATCCCGACCTGATCATGTGATAATATTAGGTTTATAATCACAACCAACCAAAGTGGAAAACCTTTTTGTGGACTGTCTTCAGAGACTTTCAGTAAAGGAGAGTAAAGGCAGGCACCAACTGTTGAGGAAAATCTTTATTGCAAGGGAGGCAGCCTAGAATCCATGAGGGGGGTTCTCTTTAATTCCAGACAGTTTTGGCAGCACAAAAAAACAAGCATTGGCATAGCCAATAGGTCTCGCCTTTGGGACCTTATAAGTATTTAATTCTGCAGCACAATATCCTTGGTGCAACATCAACTGTTGCATGGCTAAACACTTATAATGTCCCAAAAGCGAGACCTATTGGCTATGCCAATCCTTGTACTAATCTATGTAACTGCCATTATTGACTTCTTGACATTGTCCTTCTTCACTGTTTATTGTTAGGGACTTGCAGTGATAGTGGCATGAAATTGGTTTCCTTCTGTGCCTCACACTTACATTTATACTTTTATAATAAATACTTTTGACTTTCATGCACATATTGTGTTAGAATGAATTAACCTGTGGTATTTCTGACTGTATTTGTTCAACACAATTTACTCATACGATCGTGAAATTATTGAATATAATGCATTGTCCTTTGTTTGTAAAAGTGAACAAGAAGGAGCGATTTACTCAGTGGCCAAACTGCATAATCAGTTACAGGAACCCTGGGCACATATTACAGATTCCCCATTTGACCAAATTGTGTGATCTTGTGCAAATCACTCTACCTCACTGTGCCTTATCTTGATTTAGTGTCAAATCTCAGACCTCCTTATAGGAACCCAGTTCAAAAACCTCACTTAGGTGTGGTTTAATACACAATAATGCTGCTCTACATTATATACAGTGCACACGACAAACTGAATTCTGTTGTTTATTCATGGCTGTGTTACCAGAGGATAGAGGTGGGGAAACGGTTTTATGTTTAAAAATATTACTTCGAACAGATGTCAATGCAGTGATATGATCTAATGCACTAAAGTGAAACACGAGCTTGCAATAAATAACCTATGTTTAATTTGCAAGTGTCTTTTCCATATGTGCACATGATATTTGCTGTGTCACTTTCATGGTGAATTCGTCCATGTCTCGGCTCGTGCTTTGGGTCTTAGAGCCAGACCAGACCAGGCCCTGGCTCAGCTTCTTCTCTTCTCTCTCTATGAATTTGCTGCCTGGCTCACCGCTAATAAATTGTAAAGTGAAATTTGTGGCTCTTGGTACAAACAACCTGTCAAAATTATCTAGGCAGAGTTTACTTTAAGGGAATAAATCATGAGTGATGTTTAGAATATTTACAGTCGTGATTAGCTGTACTTTAGTTTATGTACACAAGGGCAGCCATTTTCAAGTCTTATGCGAGCCACTCAATTACTGCTCTCAGTTTTAAAGGGACTATTCGTGCTTAATCTTTTTTTCTTATCTTTTGTGTATATTGCTTGTTTTTTTACTTTCCATGATGCACTTTAATTGTATATTATAAATAATCTTATCATTCTATAAAACTGTTATTACTACTACAGGGTGGCCGAGGGTATGTATGGAAAGGAGGTCCGCAAGTGTGGAAAATTTCACAGGGTTCCTGATATCCTAAAGTGCCCAGTGACATGTTTTCTGTATGGAGTCCAGGTGCTCTGGACTTTCACTAGCACTTCGTGCCGGGCCTTGGCCACTGGTGTTTGCTGCTGGTGATTCCCCTTGTGTCTTTACACGAGGCCAGCGCGCGACCCCCTCACTGTGGTTCTTTGCACGCTTGCACCAGTCCTTGCACCAGTGCTTGCACTCACGTCTCTTCTGTGTGTTCCTTTCACAGGCAGAGTGTAGAAACTTTGTCAAAGTGCTGCTGGTGCGGAACGAGGGCGCCCTCTTCGTGTGCGGAACCAACGCCTTCAACCCTGTCTGTGCCAACTACAGCGTGAGTAGGGTGTGCTCTGGGCTCAGATACTAGTGCAAGAACAGTGCTTCCGAGGAGACTGCAAAGTGGCATGTAGCGCTTTGCAAACACTTTCATAAACAGGTGCCCGTGGGATACTCTACCAGTATGTGGTGGTTGAATGTTGGTGTTAATGTCAGTGTGCCCTACTAACACTGATTGTCCCAGTGCTGTAGTGTAAATGCCCATATAGTCGGTAGACATTATGTGAAATGTGGTGTTGATTTTCAACGATTATACTGAACATTTGAAGAGACAGATTCTAATTAATACAAATGAGCCTGTTTTGGGTGTAATAGCCTCGTCAACTTAGCCTGTTGAGTTAATTTAACTCAGTAAGCAAAATTATTGATCCAGAAAATAGGGTGACTAGACTATACTAGGATTCTGCAAAGAAATAAAACAAGCATTGGCCGCGCGGCCGTAAAAGTAACGCCGTGCGGCCGCGAAATGAAATAATAAAAAAAAAAAACGGGAGTGGTGACGCGAGTTGTGCGCATGCGCGCGCGCGACGAGAAAAAGTGCTGTGCACGTCGCGCGCGCTTGTGCGCGTAACCGCACGCTGGTGGCCGCTTTCGGAGCACTTTCAAAAGCCCCTTACTAAAGTCTCGCAGAGCAGCGCATGCGCGCTGGCTCAGCGAGACCTAATGAGACAGACTTCAGATGGCTTCAGGATTTGGACTGGGCCAAGGGTTGAGCGCATACAGTCCGAGCCAAGATAGAGGTTTTAAGTGGGCAGATCTCGGACAGAGCTGCCCTAAGCACCAAAACCAGTTCTTCCTGTCTTTCGTCACTGGTGTAGCACGCATCCTGACGCGAGACCTGATATGGATACCTTCATCTTTCTAGACTGCTATCGGATGCAGAAAAGGTGAAGTGGACAACACACCCACAGTCAATGTTCACCTAGCCGGGGATGCACCGCATACAAGCCACATATTCCAACTCAACACACACAAGCACCAGAAGACATTGAAGGAACCCAGTAAAAGGGGGCTGAGCAAATTTTAGACACAGTGGGGGTTATTTACTAAGAGTTGGCGGGTTCGCGCAGGTGCAATGCAATAGTGCGCTGCACTCCCTGGCTTTTATAATGGTAAGTTAATTGCTGCAAACTTTGTATCGCTTTGCGCCACACGAATTCCTGCGCAAAACCTTTGTGAGTATGCGCCAGAGTCACTAGTCTACTATCCCAGCGGTATGGGTAACAAAATGCCTGTGCCCTCACCAGAGAGGGGTTTATTGGATGGTCCCTTAATATGACAGGTTTACGTACACACAAGACACATATATTTTAAGTTAAAGGGAAAAAAGCGATACGAAATCTAACATTCACATTATTTCCTGCTGAATGCGAAACGGGAATTAAATATATCCCATGTCAGGGGAAGGGGCCCCATGACTCAGCTGGAAAAATATCTATTTTTCCAACAAAATGATGACTTCACTTTAAATGAACGTAAAATAACCTTTCATCGACTGGATATTTATCTGTATTTAAAACGAGCAAAAGAAAATGTCAGCATCGACCAGGAAAAGACGGTTTGTGAGAATCAAGAACACTCAATTGTTATTTTGCCAGCGTAAATATTGGTTTTAAAAATACACAATGAGTTCATGTGCATTAGGGAGCGAGCGCAGACTAGCCTAATGTTTATCTCGTTGTATAAACACTGCTTCTCTCTCTCAATGTATGCGAGCAGTCAGGGCCCGACTGGGAGCCCAAAGCAGCCCTGGCAATTATTTCTGGTACAAACCCCTGGGGAAGCACAGTCTGGCCCCGGGAGGCTGGAAACGCTTGCTTGCTGGTTTTGTTACAGAGGGCCGATATTGCAGCACCCAGTAAGAAAACCGGACCCCACCTCTACAAAACCTGCCCCCACCCTTTCAGTCTCCCGGGGGAAACGCCCAGTGGCGTAGCTAGGCACTCTGCCGCCCGTGGCGGTCCCTGCATTTTGCCGCCGCGCTGAGGGGGTGAGAAGGGGTGCTGGCGATGATTTTTGCGGCAGCCGCCGCCCCCAAAACTTGTGCCGCCCGGGGCGCACCGCCCCCTTTGCCCCCCCTTGCTACGCCAGTGGAAACGCCCAATGCCCGGTAGGGCCAGTCGGGTCCTGCAAGCAGTGTGAGAAAGAGAACTCGCCATCAGTTCCGACTCTGCTTTCATGTTCACTATTGCTCAATACTATATTTGACGTAGGCACTTAACCAGTTTTCCAAAAACCTGGTTATCCTTTGGTTGTTGCTGCTACACAAACATAACATAGCTCAAAGCTCTCATTGGCTTCACCTAAATATGTCTCTTTTACTGGAGGGGGACAGTGGCAAGAGAGTGGGACATCAAAATAAAAAGTAATCTTGGTTCTTTCACCAATCACAAAAATTCCAATCTTCAAATCATTTTTAGCCACTGAAGTCAGCACCCTAAACATTACTGAGAACATTTTATGAATATCACGCAGAAAGACAAATCAAATTTGTTCCCAGAACAGTGAAGTATAGCACACGAGTCAGAGAGTACAGCACCAGGGCCTTTTCACCATAGGGAAGAGTCTTAAAAGATTTTGCACACTTAAGTGTAAAGGTTATCACATAACATGTAAAGCGCTCTGATACCTTCAGGTCTAGCAAGCGCTATATAAAACTCAAAATAATAATAATAATAAGTATCCCTTATGCAAAAAGATGCAACTTAGGGTGGCGACCCATCCGTAACTTACACGGTCTGTCTGTAAATTAGCCCTAACGTCCATTGTCCGTGATTGGTGTTTCAATTAATGGCATTTTCCATAATTTTAGCATTTCTTCTAACAGTTGAGATACCTCCGTTTAAGAGGGAGGGAGTCTCCTGTGAGGCCAAGGGAGGAGCAGAAAGCTAAACAAGAACCAAGCCATCTTGCTAGGGTGCCTGTTGCCTAAAATGTAAATGTGTGGAATTGGTTCATTTGCAAAGGCAGCTTGGAAGCGGGTAGGGGTGTTAATTAATGAAGTCACTTAAAGCCTCCTGATGACAATTATTTATTCTTTTTGAGAGGTGTTGTAAGGGTGTTACCATCTGAGCCCTGGAGTGACTGCTTTTAATAGACAGTTATAAAAATGTTTGCACTAGGTACAGTCTGAGTATTGCTTAAACCTCTACTTTGGACGTCCTTTTTTCTCTTAACCTTATTTTGTAGTGCATTTTGTGGCAGCCTATCTTATACTGTGTGTAATACAAGTTTAAACTAATGACTTACACATTCACAGTGCTTTCTGTCACAAGTTGGAACCTTGTAGCACTAAAAATATACTATTCACCAATGCACCAAGGATTCAATTCTATGGCTCTCTGGTTGTACACAGACATCTGAAGTGATCGCATTAACCAATGGAGGTTACAAAACATAAAGTAGTGCATTTCTCACTGATTAATTTAACTTGCATTTATTTTTCATTGAAGATGTGTGTTATTTTATATGCAGTTACCTGATTGTGAAAGCTCAACAAAATAGGTACAGAATATTTTGTTTTTTTGAGCCATGCCTTTGATTCCACCTTCAGGCTCACTGACCCTATCTCAATTGCATTCAGGATCACAATAGCCATATTGTTTTTATTGTACTTAGACCGTGTTGAATAGCTATGTAAAATCTGTGAAAGTGCCTGTGATATTAGCATATGGTGTCCTGCCTTCTCTTACCTTCACTATGTAAATTTTTTGTTTTTTAGAAATGATGTCGCAAAACCAAAGGGGATGATGGACGGAGTGTTGAACATTGCAAGCACTCACCCCCAGTCAACTGATCTGGGTTTAATCCATCATCATTCTTTAGCTCACTCCGCCACCCCAGTTCAGAAATGGCCATATGCAAATCAGTCTGACCCTGTGCCTCATGGGAACAGTCCAGCCCGAACTGCCAAGCCATGTCTTCCCTGGACCGGAAACAAGCATCCTGGGACCGGTTTCTGGCTTACAGCCGTCATCAGCCAGGCTATCTTGAATCCAGTGGCAAAGTGAGCAAGGGACCCACGTCTGGGCATACCCTGCCAACTTAGGGCGAACATAGCAAAACCAAAGGGGATGATGGACGGAGTGTTGAACATTGCAAGCACTCACCCCCAGTCAACTGATCTGGGTTTAATCCATCATCATTCTTTAGCTCACTCCGCCACCCCAGTTCAGAAATGGCCATATGCAAATCAGTCTGACCCTGTGCCTCATGGGAACAGTCCAGCCCGAACTGCCAAGCCATGTCTTCCCTGGACCGGAAACAAGCATCCTGGGACCGGTTTCTGGCTTACAGCCGTCATCAGCCAGGCTATCTTGAATCCAGTGGCAAAGTGAGCAAGGGACCCATGTCTGGGCATACCCTGCCAACTTAGGGCGAACATAGCAAAACCAAAGGGGATGATGGACGGAGTGTTGAACATTGCAAGCACTCACCCCCAGTCAACTGATCTGGGTTTAATCCATCATCATTCTTTAGCTCACTCCGCCACCCCAGTTCAGAAATGGCCATATGCAAATCAGTCTGACCCTGTGCCTCATGGGAACAGTCCAGCCCGAACTGCCAAGCCATGTCTTCCCTGGACCGGAAACAAGCATCCTGGGACTGGTTTCTGGCTTACAGCCGTCATCAGCCAGGCTATCTTGAATCCAGTGGCAAAGTGAGCAAGGGACCCACGTCTGGGCATACCCTGCCAACTTAGGGCGAACATAGCAAAACCAAAGGGGATGATGGACGGAGTGTTGAACATTGCAAGCACTCACCCCCAGTCAACTGATCTGGGTTTAATCCATCATCATTCTTTAGCTCACTCCGCCACCCCAGTTCAGAAATGGCCATATGCAAATCAGTCTGACCCTGTGCCTCATGGGAACAGCCCAGCCCGAACTGCCAAGCCATGTCTTCCCTGGACCGGAAACAAGCATCCTGGGACCGGTTTCTGGCTTACAGCCGTCATCAGCCAGGCTATCTTGAATCCAGTGGCAAAGTGAGCAAGGGACCCACGTCTGGGCATACCCTGCCAACTTAGGGCGAACATAGCAAAACCAAAGGGGATGATGGACGGAGTGTTGAACATTGCAAGCACTCACCCCCAGTCAACTGATCTGGGTTTAATCCATCATCATTCTTTAGCTCACTCCGCCACCCCAGTTCAGAAATGGCCATATGCAAATCAGTCTGACCCTGTGCCTCATGGGAACAGCCCAGCCCGAACTGCCAAGCCATGTCTTCCCTGGACCGGAAACAAGCATCCTGGGACCGGTTTCTGGCTTACAGCCGTCATCAGCCAGGCTATCTTGAATCCAGTGGCAAAGTGAGCAAGGGACCCACGTCTGGGCATACCCTGCCAACTTAGGGCGAACATAGCAAAACCAAAGGGGATGATGGACGGAGTGCTGAACATTGCAAGCACTCACCCCCAGTCAACTGATCTGGGTTTAATCCATCATCATTCTTTAGCTCACTCTGCCACCCCAGTTCAGAAATGGCCATATGCAAATCAGTCTGACTCCTGTGCCTCATGGGAACAGTCCAGCCCGGACTGCCAAGCCATGTCTTCCCTGGACCGGAAACAAGCATCCTGGGACCGGTTTCTGGCTTACAGCCGTCATCAGCCAGGCTATCTTGAATCCAGTGGCAAAGTGAGCAAGGACCCACGTCTGGGCATACCCTGCCAACTTAGGGCGAACATAGCAAACCAAAGGGGATGATGGACGGAGTGTTGAACATTGCAAGCACTCACCCCAGTCAACTGATCTGGGTTTAATCCATCATCATTCTTTAGCTCACTCCGCCACCCCAGTTCAGAAATGGCCATATGCAAAGCCTGGCTGATGACGGCTGTTAGCCAGAAACCGGTCCCAGGATGCTTGTTTCCGGTCCAGGGAAGACATGGCTTGGCAGTTCGGGCTGGACTGTTCCCATGAGGCACATGGTCAGACTGATTTGCATATGGCCATGTCTGAACTGGGGTGGCGGAGTGAGCTAAAGAATGATAATGGATTAAACCCAGATCAGTTGACTGGGGTGGGTGCTGCAATGTTCAACACTCCGTCCATCATCCCCTTTGGTTTTGCTTTGTTCGCCCTAAGTTGGCAGGGTATGCCCAGACGTGAGTCCCTTGCTCACTTTGCCACTGGATTCAAGCTAGCCTGGCTGATGACGGCTGTTAGCCAGAAACCGGTCCCAGGATGCTTGTTTCCGGTCCAGGAAGACATGGCTTGGCAGTTCGGCTGGACTGTTCCCATGAGGCACAGGGTCAGACTGATTTGCATATGGCCATGTCTGAACTGGGGTGGCGGAGTGAGCTAAAGAATGATGATGGATTAAACCCAGATCAGTTGACTGGGGGTGGGTGCTTGCAATGTTCAACACTCCGTCCATCATCCCCTTTGGTTTTGCTTAGAAATGATGTCAGCATAACCTGTGATCTGTTTTTATTAAACACAAAGTACTATTCATCTGACAGAATTGTACAAAACGCTGTCCTCTGGTGTTAAACATGAATGAGAAAAATAATTTGACTTAGTGACGTAATTGCTCATGTAACTAGCAAACCTGGGTTCAAATCGTGGTTTCCCAACATGACTAAATTGTATGATCTAAATTAAATCAATTTACTTCATGTGTTTAATTTACTTGATTGTGATCTTTGCAAGTACTTTCAAGTGATTCAGTTCAAGATGGAACCTGTACAAAAACATCACTAGCATATACTTTAATAATCTGTAATGTTCCACCATCCACAACAATAATATTGGCCATGATGGAAGGGACACCCAAAAACTGGTTCACTTGGATCACTCACGGCATTGTCAGGAGGTAGTGTTAATAAATGTTTCAAAGCTCATCTTCAGAAGCTTTCACTTCAAATAAATGTTAATGTAATGTTGTGATCTAATGTACTAAACTGAAACCCTTCCATATATTAATGAAACACTGTCTACATTTTGAAATCATTATCATGTTCTTACATTTTGTTCATGTAATTTACATCCCAAGTAGTTTGAATGTTATTCACCATTTATGGATGAGCCAGACCACTACCTCGGCCTTGGCTCGACTGCAGAGCCATTTTAAGACATGGACACACTAGGCAGTTGCCCAAGGCCAAAACGTCCAAGGGGCCCGGCCCCTGCCCGCCCTACACAAGCACCACCAACTGACCACTGCACCAGTAGAGTTTGCCAGAGAGGGTGCTGCTTGTTCAGCCACTCGACAGTGACTCTTCTATTTCTGGCCTCTTTGCTGAGACTACTCTCACGGTACGCAATACTTTCTGCTACTCATGGAGGGCCCATTTGTCTGATTTTATGAATTGTTCCACCTAGTTCTTCTCTTCATTATTTCTACAGTTCTTAGCAACAAACCTTTGTATCAGTGGATCTCCCATCTATCTCAGCTTCCTCCTGCTCTTTCATTATTGTCCAGTCATAGGCTATTATGATACGTCTGTCCCTTTCAGGCTTCTATGCATTCTTAGAGCCCCTCATGAATGTATTTCCTACACTGATTTGGCTAGGCAAGTGGCACAGGCCATTACGCCCCTATATACAGTTCTGAAGGTGCATTTGTGGCTGGCTTTTGCTGGGCGTCTTTTGCACCAACTATGAAATCTACAGCAGCGCTGCCATTGCAGGATTAAAATACAGCTTGCCTGACAACCCTGTTGTCTGACCCTGTTCGGAGGGCCACGGAGGCAGGCAGGAGCTACTAGGCTTCTGCCATGGTGGTTGAGGTCATTTGCCACTGATATGCCAAGTCCCATTCTACTGTGACTCTGCAGACTTGGCCAAGCACAGCCATTCTGTGCTTGATCCTTGGAGTAGCAATGGCAAGCAGTCACAGAATTCTCAAGGAGGCAGCTCAGCACTTAACAATCTCCCAACAGACACCATAAAGTTGATGTCCATCTGAGTGCTTATCTTTAGAAAACAAAAGTACTTTAATCACACAGTTGTACTAAATACTGCACACTACACCACATGTGTGATACAGGGTGCTATCTCTTGTAGGCACTCCCTCTCTGTCCCCATTCCCCTGGTGTTTTCTCTGGCTCTGGGTTTCCATGTGTAGAGTGATCAGGAGTAGCATGAATCAGGCTCAGGTGTAGTGATTTGCTACTACACTTCAAATATGCTGAGACTGACATGAACTCTTGAGGTCAGTGACAGGCCAAGGCCTCTGTACACATGCTTAGATTAGCGTGATGCCATGGCCAAAATAAAAAGGCAGGATATCAGATATACATGCAGTTGGGCACTCCGGACAGGGGAACACACAAATGTGTAACATGCAAGGAACATACCTGTCTCAACAAAAAATCTTGGCTGTCTCCAAAATGTCAGAGTGGAAAATAATGCATTGCCATCGCTCTGGCCTTTTATCTCGCATAACACACCACTAACTGCTTCAAGTCATTAATACAAAACTCCACCCCACCGGTTTTGCTGTCTTGGAGACAATAAACACAGAGTTGACCCTACCAGGATGTGCTTCTTTTATTTGCAAGTTAGAAATAGGCCTATGCATCTTGGCCAAAATCTACTGAGGTATTTTGCTTACGGTAAGCTAAAGGTCTGAATGCATTGTTCTATTCTGTATGAGCACTAACTCCTTTTAGCAAAGTCACAGGCCACCCCACGCCATAATCCCCACTGCTGACCCCCATTTCACACAGCACCGCCACACCTACAGAACATCACAGACATCTGTGGGACATTGTGGAGAAAACTTTGCAAAGTTTTGCTTGTTGCCTGATATTGCAGCCAAGCATAGAAACTTGCAGTCTGTCTAGTTCAACCCCTGATACAACTCTGTGTACAGGCCCATCACTACCTTGCCTGTCACAACTCGGACTACCATTCCAAACAGAAGGACTTTTTCATATTACATTTCTTTGCTTCTCTCCACTTTTCCATATATGATGCATTTTTATACATGACAAGTGGAGCTAGCTTACTGTCCCTTGCTCTGGAGGAGACGGCTAAGGGTTGCCTGTTTTGCACTCTTCTCTTATAATATTTTAACTATATTGCCATTCTCTAACAACCTCGACTTGGTCAGTCCTCTCCAGGATCCTGCTCCCCTCCAAGCTTGCTCTGTGTGTGAGGGTACATGCCTGCTGTAACATTAACCTAGACCACCTGGTTTACTGTCTCCACAACAGCACTAACAAACACTACAAAGTTGGTGATGGTGCACTTTTCTGAGGGTGGAGGTACACTTTTCTGAGGGTGGTGGTGCACTGTGCTATGTGTGGTGATGCATTACTCCATTGGTCGGGCCATGTTACACAGTGGGTAATGATGCACCATGCAGCATATTGTATTGTATTGTATTGTAATTGCATTTATAAAGCGCTTACTACACCTGACGAGGCGTGTAAGTGCTTTTTCGGCGAGTAGCACGCTACTGTGGAACCCATAAAGGATTAGTGGTGAGTTAGTATAGTGAAATATGAAAGTAATTTGAGTGGTGGATATTAGTCAGTTATTTAGATTGAGAAGGATAGCGGGGGGATAGAAGAGGGAAAAAAGGTTAGCATTTATATAGCGCTTGTTACCCCAAATGGGGTGTTGAAGCACTTTCTTGGCGAGTAGCATGCTACTCTGGAACCCATAAGGATTAGTGGTGAATTAGTATAGTGAAATATGAAAGTAATTTGAGTGGTGGGTATTAATCAGTTATTTGGATTGAGAAGGATAGCGGAGGGATAGAAGAGGGAAAAAGGTTTTCATTTATATAGTGCTTGTTACCCCTGATGGGGTGTTGAAGTGAAATATGGAAGTAATTTGAGTGGTCATAGCTGCCAAGGTTTCAGATTGCTATGTGTGACATTGTCATACTTTTAGTGTAATTATGAGTGACATTTCAAATGCTATGAGTGACACTTTCTCTCGAGCAAAATTACGCAATGAAGACGAGGGAAACGTATAAATATCATAAATTACACCCATCTTTGGACCCCGGCCGAGTCTTTAACAGGGCGTGAGAGGCCCCAACACGAATCTCAGCAGTAAGCTAACTCTCGGATTCCGGCTGTCACAGACAGTCGCAGCACGGCATGATTGTGCAGCCCCTCCTAACGCACTACAAGGGTTCACCATGGAAAGGCAGCAGCAGTCTCCTCAGGGAATGATTTTATTTTGTATTGACTTCAGGATGTTTATAAAGCGTGAACGAGGCCTGATGAAGTCAGGGCGCCTGGTATTAAACATTTAGTATCACAAGAGATGTACAAGAGGAGATACACACAGTATAATATTCCTTAGAGGCACAGACATTAGTAGTGGGGTACAGTGCCAGCTGCACAACACACGAGCGTCACCACAGAAGTCAGAAATACCCCGATCGAGATCTTCCGCCTTCAAGAAAGGACATGTCCTGGTTTGCTCAACAGCAAATACAAGTAATTAAAAGGCCTCTTTAAAAAGGATTCAAATAAAATGACCCACTATGTCAACAAGTAGCTCTATGGTAACATGGAAAGCATTTTCAATGTTTGCTCTTTATTGCGGGTGATCATTGTAGCTATGAGCATACGACGAGAACCACATAAACTCACCAGCAACACTAAGGTTTGTCAACTCAAATGGCTTTGTTTTGGTAAACTACTGCAAAATAGTGAAATATCACGTACTACGATGCACAACATGTTCTAGCTGTATGCAATTGTATGCGACATATTGCAACTATATATGTATATATCTCTTTCAGTCTCCTATTCTGTCCCCGATGGCATTCCTCAATGCATCCTTTTGTTACACTTGTGTGACTTTATAATCACTTAATGCTGTCAACTATGACTCTTGTGAATCCCCTCATGTACCTCTTGTAAACGTTATCACATAACATGTAAAGCGCTCTGATACCTTCGGGTCTAGCTAGCACTATATAAAACTCAAAATAATAAAAGGATAAAGATGGGACGAATGGTCAAACCAGTGACGTCATTGAGGGGGTCAAAGTGTGCATGATGTCACTTCCTTTACCCATGGCATTTTGTTGACTCGAAGTTTATGTCTATTGGCATACTTTCACAGGTTTGGATTCACCAAATGTGGATCTGTGGAGAATGATGCCGAACGTTCGACTGAGGAAAATCTGGAGGAATACCATATTTTCTGCAGTCAAACATTCTGGGGTCCATAATCAATGGAACACAGACAATCTCCAATGCTTGAGGGCATTCACAAATATTTTGCACTGCAGTTTTCTCATACTAGCAATGCTCACAGATTTACTCCCAAAAAGGTTGGAGAGGTTTGCTTCCATGGCAGGCAGCCCCCATCCCTCTCCCAACAGTGGGGGAGGAGTTTCTACACAACAAGTAGTAAAACTAGTTTTAAAAAGTTTCATAAGCCAATGCACAGATCTGCTCAGATCACTGAAATGGATTGTATGCCCTGTGGACAATCCTTTCCAATACTCAAGGAAGCCCATGTTAAGAACAGATATTTAAGTACAATCCTGGTGATTTTTTGACAATACCAAGAAGTTGCACATCCATCAACATTGTAAACCTAGGAGTAGATTTCAGATTTCAGTAAAGTTTTGTGAATTGACCTGATTGAGTATGTCTCAATGCTGGGGCAGGTAGGCTTACAGATGAATTTTACTTCCACAAACAGGTTATTTCATTTGAACCCTACCTAGATTTCATCCAGGCACCGCGCGACAGAACACTCTATATACAGTTTAGGATAAGATCACTTCCAGTTCGAGAGTTTACTGCAAAGTGGCGTGCGCCACATCAAACATCAAAGGAGTGTCCCTGCTGTAAGGCGCCTGCTGAGAGTGTAGCGCATCTTATGTTCGCTTGCCCTTTCTATAAAAATGCTAGGTCGAGATGGCTTAAACCCATCTGCAGACAATTGGGAACTCAAGAACATTGTATTGCCCTGCGCATTTTAAAATCAGACGCACGGACCCTCTTTGCCTGCGGTGTGGCCAAGTATCTCGGCCGCGCCTGGATAACAAGACATACATTTTTGAGTGGGGTTTCATGATAAATTTTCATGTTTTTGTGTTAGTTTTAGCGAAAATTGCTTGTATATCTTAAATTCCATTGTCATTTTATACTGTATCTTGCGAGGGTCATTTTGATGAATCCTACGTTTTTATGTTATTTTTTTAACTAAAACGATTTACACAAGTTGCACTGTCACTTTAGATGATGAGAGCTGGTATAGAATGTTATTTATCTATTTTTCTTATTTTTTTTTTTTATTTTTTTTATTTTATTGTACTGTGCTCCCAGATCTTGCAGTCCGTTCTTCCCAGCCCTGGGCTATCATGAAACACAAGAATTGATGGACTTTTAAAGCTTTTATGTCCCGTTTTTTATTCTGTATACTGTTTATGGATGGAAATAAGAATGTTAATGCTTTTAAGATACTTTGTTATCGAAATAAAGCTTTTTATATATAGTATGTCTCAATTGTCACATTTAAATTTCTTGCATGCGCTTCTGTTCTGTGGAAATTAAGCCCAAGCAAAATGTTCATTATACCAGTGTAATCTTGTTTAGATTCCAGTACTTCATGTTACACTTGTTACACTAAGTACCTAAAATTAATCTATTATCCACCGTCATGTAATTTTAAGTCTGTTTGAATAGAAATCCTATTGCAGGTGTACTGGAACAACCTAAATTAACAGAACGTTAGCGGCTACTGTCCGCAGCACTTGTGTTTTTTTTAGCTTTTTGTAGTGTTAAATGCGTGGACTAAGGATGCATTGCAAGCTAAAAGAATGCGCTAATCTCCAGATTTGCTTTTCACGTAATTTTGCATAATTTTTCTGAAATTGTGCGTTAATACTCAAATGTAAATTACAGATATTTCCTCACCCCTAGCACTGGAAATAAAATGTGCATATGAATTTAAGATCCATGTTGCAAGTATTAAGTGCTAATATTTTACCTTAATTTATTCAGCATTTTTTTTTTTTGTGCAAAACTAGATCTATGAGAAGCCTTCTAAATGCGTAAAAAAATGTGAACTACTGCTCTAAGTTGAAATCTGCGATTCCACACATAGTGCAATATAAAAAATAGTAAAGAAATGCACTGATAAAGTAATGAGCTTTCCAAATGCGTAATATGTTTTTAAAAAATGTGAACTACTGCTCTTAGTTGAAATCTGCAATTCCACACATATTTTTCTATGGAAAAAGCTCTAGGCACAAGTCTATAATGTACCAGGCACCCAGCGCTCCTACATCTGGAAATAATAAACAATGAGGAAGTCATCAGTTACATGGAGATAAGACGTTTATGGAAAAGCGACTAAAAGACGATTTCTGGCTGGAATCGAAAAAGGGGCTTGTTAGACTTGGCATCTTTTGGCGTGTTTCCCCTGACTTTTTGCTTTCTGACCTCCCGGTTTTGACTCTGTTTTTGCTGGTGTAATGATTCTGCGCACTTTCCTCACTGCGGTCCAGTGGGAAAGTGCAAGTGCTCCTGTATAAAATGTGTTATGGATTGGTGTTTCCATGATTGGCCTATTTGGTTTATCTGTCAGTCCCTTGTAAAGTGCACTGCGAGTGCCAGGGCCTATAGACCAAATGGTGTTGGTGGGCTGCAGCACTGGATTGTGCCACCCACGCAAACAGCCCGTAAAGTGTAACTCGGGCCTGCCATTGCAGAGCCTGTGCGCAGCCTGGGGCTGCCATGTCGACTTGGCAAGTGCACACACTTGCAAGTCCCTAAACCTTCCCTTTGCTACATGTTAGTCACCCCTAAGGTAGGCCCAAGGTACCCCTGTGGGCAGGGTGCGTTGTACGCGAAAGGTAGGACATGCCCTGGTGTGTGCGGCATGTCCTGATAGTGAATTACAGCCTAGTTCGTTTTTCACTATTGCAAGGCTACCTTTTCCTCCTAGGCCAGAATGGGCAGTTCTGATTATTACAGTTTATAATCCTAACTGACCCCGGGAACATGGTAGAAATTCGAGTTTAGTATGCCTGGACTCAGAATGATAAAATGCATCTTTTAGTGAAGTTGGTTTTAACATTCTGTGTTTGAAAATACCACTTTTAGAAAGTGGGTATTTTCTTGTCTAACCATCCAAGCCTGCCTCTGCGAGGTTGTGTATTCCTTGTCTGGAGTGTGAGTGACAGGGGCTGGGGGATGCCAGGAGACAGGGTGAGTCAGCACCGGGCTGAATAGCAAGGTCTACATGTAGATGGGTGGGAGGGGTCGCACCTGGGCCCTGAATAGGACAGTGCCTTCCCTCCACAATGCTGGCTCCACCTCCTGTGGTGCGTCTGATGTCCCTGGCCTACTCACTGAAAGAAGGGACGGAGACTTGTCAACAAAGTGCTCCAGAACTGGTTTGGACTAGGCAAAGGCCTCTCTGCCTTCAGAGAACAAAGGAATTTGGGATATAAATATTGGGGCCCTGACCCCATGAATTTAGATCTCGCTGGAATCAAGGAACCTGCCAAGACGAAGAGCTGGAAGAGCTGCCAGGAGGAGTACTGCCCCTTTGCTGTGTTGTTGCTTTGTTGGGTTGGCCTGCAGCTGCTGCTTCTGCCTTGGGCAGTAAAAGAAAGGAACTTTCTACAAACTTGTGCTGAGTTTCTCCAAGGGCCTGGAACCGAGCTGGCCTCCTGTTAAGAAGTCTCAGGGACTACAAAGACTTCACAAGCCTCTGGGTACCGCTTCTGGAACGCTGTTTCAGTCGCCACAGAGGAAGGGAACTGCAACCGACTCCGTCAACTGAATCCATCCCTGACCGGTGACCTGTTTGCACCGCAGACCGCATCGCCCCGCTTCGCATCGCAACCCTGGTCTCACCGTGGGCGACGTCCGACGCCGCCAGCACCGAGCCGCTGCTTGCACCGTGACCTGTGGGCACCGCAGTTCGCATCGCATCGCTTCACTGTGCCAGCCGGACCAGACCGACGCTGTCGCTGCAACTGGCTCAAGAGTCGAGACCGCACCGCATTTGGGGCACCGCTCGCACGTCTGCGACGCACCGCTCCGACTCGCACCGCTGTCTGACGCCAGCTCCCGCACTCCGGCTTGGTCGCCTGCATCGCAACCTGTCAGCACCGCATCGAGCATCGTCTCACCCTGCATCGCACGCCTTGGACTCACCGACTCTGTCTGCACGACGCTCATCGAGCCGCTGCCTGCACCGCATCGAGGGACACCGCACCTTGCATCGCTCCGTCTTGCACCGCAACCGCGACGAACGCCGACCGGCTCGTACACTCCGTACCAGCCACAACGAGAAAGGTACTGTAACCGAGTCTGTTCATGACTCTGCTGGCCCGTATCGACGCGGTCGGCTGGAACTGTTAGACTCTGTGGTTTTCAGCATCACGGTAGGCTCGGACGGAGCTACCGACTCGCATCGAACTTTGCTTTTGTGCTATTCCTGCAAAGAAGAAGTTACCGTATCAAGTATTCATTCGTAAAGTATAGTATTGTGGATTTTTGTCGTAATTGGTCTTGTCTTGAGTATGTAAAATATTGGTTATTTTTCTAAACTGATGTGGTGTCCGTTTGTAGTGCGTACACTGTATTACTGTTGGTTATGTGCAAATGCTTTACACACTGCCTCTGAATTAAGCCTGACTGCTCGTGCCAAGCTACCACGAGGGTGAGCAGGGGTTACTTCACGAGTGTAACACCCTTACCCTGACTAGGAAGAAGGGTCCCTACTTGGACAAAGGTGCAAGCCCTTGCCAACTAGAGATCCCATTTCTAACATTGGTTGTCAGCGGTGAGGATAGGACTTGTGTTTGCACTTGACTTACAGTGATTGGTGTGCACTACTACCATATCGCAGACCATTACGTACCACATACTGGTTCTTTTTCTTTTGGCCTATTTTTGATCTTGCCAGTTTTCAACTCACTACTTTTGTCATGCCTGAATCAATTGCATCATCCGTTGCATCTCTGGAAGTTATCTTTGAGGAGGATAGGTTGGAATCCTACGCCGTAAAGGAGCTACGAGCGATTTGTAAAACCTGAAAGTCCAAATTAAAGGCCTCACAAGGAAGGAGGAGCTACAGAAGGCGCTGAGGGCCTGGGTAGCAGCCAGACATGCCAATGGGCAGCCTGGTAATCTCAGTGAGGAGGCGGAGGAGCCTATTTCCAGGGTGGATGTGCTTTTGGGTAGGGGGGAACCGCCAGGTCAGGCACCAGCAGTCTGTCCCCAGAGGAGCTGGAGGACAGGCGGGAGGCAAGGCAGTTTGAGCTGCAGAAGCTCAGGCTGGAGAGTGAGCGGGAGGAGAAGAGATTGGCCATAGAGGAGAGGAAAATGCTCTTAGAGCATGAGAGAGAACTGAAGGAGCTAGAACTTAGGAGTAAGTCAGGCTCAGATGGTGGCAGCAATTCGTCCAGAAAGGCAGACAGGATTGTGCACATTCCCAAGAACGTAGGCAAGGAGTTCAAGAAGGGGGATGACATACAAAGGTGGTTTCAGGGTTATGAGGCAGCCATACACATGAATGGGGTCCCTGAGGAGAATTGGGGAGCAGGATTGTGGCCACTTTTCCCTGAAGAAGCAAGGGATGCTCTGATAGCTTTGGGTAAGGGGTATCACCTCACCTATGCTGACATGAAGGATGCCCTTCTCACGAAGTATGGTCTTACTCCTGAAAAGTACAGGGATCAGTTCAGGTCCAGTAAGAAGTCTGATGCCAACACTTGGTTGGAATGTGTGGATGTGTTCTGCAGGTCTCTGGATGGTTGGGTGAAGGGCAGTAGTGTAACAGATTTTCAGGGGCTCTACAACTTGATTGCATGGGAGCACTTGTCTAGTCTATGTTTTGCAGATCTGCGCCAGCACCTAGTTGATAGTAAGCTAACTGACCCCAGGAAGCTTGCTATGGAAGCAGACCGCTGGGTGAGTACCAGGGTCCACAAGAAAGCGTTTGGGGGAGACTCAGCCAAAGGTGGGCAGGGTCCCCAGCAGAAAGGTGGGGGGACAAGGGTAAAGCACAGGAGTTCTCTAAAGGGCCCCAAACTAGTACCCAGGGTAAAGGTTCCCAGCCCCCCGGTGATAAGAAAAAAGGG
The DNA here is from genome assembly GCA_963921515.1 of Calotriton arnoldi. Taxonomy (NCBI): domain Eukaryota; kingdom Metazoa; phylum Chordata; class Amphibia; order Caudata; family Salamandridae; genus Calotriton; species Calotriton arnoldi. Next base: position 691,472 of record CAWUFW010002561.1, on the reverse strand, counting down.
GTCTCTACAGGGAAGCCTGTTGAGACCGGCCCCCGCAAGTGTTATGCATGTGACCGGGTAGGTCACTTTAAGGGGGACCCCAAGTGCCCGAAGGGGACACAGCCACCCACCGGTGGACAGTCCAAAGTGTTGGCTAGTGTAGCGCTTGGGGAGGAGGGGTGCCCACAGGAGGGTGGGGATCCCGCAGAAATGACCCTTGTCTCACTAGGGGACAGTGAGATGGTCCCAGGAAACCAGGTGCCCCCTAACACAAAGAAATATAGCACCTGGGTGACCATTAATGGGAACAGGGTAGAGGCTCTCAGAGACACTGGAGCCAGTGTGACCTCAGTCCGGTGTCACCTGGTGTCTGAGAAGCAAGTAGTCCCCGGGGCATTCCACCAAGTAGTTGCTGTAGACAACTCAGAGCGCCAATGTATGGTGGCGCAGGTTCCCTTTGAATGGGGGGTCTCAGGTCCCTTAAGGGTGGTTGTGAGCCCTACCATGCCTGTAGATTGTCTGCTAGGAAATGACCTGGAGCAGTCCTTATGGAAGGAGGTTGAGCTCAGGTCTCACTTGGAGATGCTTGGGTTGCCAGAGTGGGCATGCGTGTCTACTCGTTCAATGGCAGCCAGAAAGGGTGATCAAGAGGACTTGGAGCCTGAAACAGTGGCCCAAGTCCCTGCCAAGAGAAAGGGCAGGGGCGCGGGAAACCGGCCCCCGAAGTTCCCACGGACCGGGAGGAGGCGGACCTCGAGGGGACGCCCGGTGCCTACAGGGGAGCAGGTAGCCGAACTGGGAGACATCTCTGAGCTGACCCATTGGCAGCAAGAAGGGGTCCCACCAGGGAGGAGTTCTGCAGGGAGCAGAACGAGTGCCCTACTCTGGAGGGTCTGCGGCGGCAGGCTGCAGACCAGGCAGCTGGCAATCAGTCCGGGTCACATCTGATCTACTGGGAGAGTGGTCTCCTATACAGTGAGCCTAAGGTTGCTGAGCCTGGGTCAGCCCGTGTGCTGGTGTTACCCAAGCGCTTCAGGACCTTCCTACTGGGTCTGGCTCATGACGTGCCTTTGGCAGGACATTTGGGGCAGGACAAGACCTTTGACAGGCTTGTCACCCACTTCTTTTGGCCCCAAATGCGAAGGCAGTCAGATGCACACTGTAGGTCTTGCCAAACTTGCCAGGCAAGTGGTAAGAGTGGGAGGAAGGTCAAAGCTCCTCTCCAACCTTTTCCTGTTGTTGGAACACCCTTTGAAAGGGTAGGGATGGATATTGTGGGGCCACTGGATCCCAAGACAGCCATGGGCAACAGGTACATCCTGGTCTTGGTGGACCATGCCACCCGGTACCCGGAGGCAATCCCTCTCAGGACAACGACGGCGCCAGTGGTGGGCCGGGCGTTAATGGGGATCTCTTCCCGTGTGGGATTCCCCAGAGAGGTGGTTTCTGATAGGGGGACCAATTTCATATCGAAGTATATGACATCCCTGTGGAAGGAGTGTGGTGTAACCTACAAGTTCACCACTCCTTACCACCCACAAGGAAACGGTCTGGTGGAGAGATTCAACCAGACCTTGAAAGGCATGATCAAGGGTCTAACAGAACCCATGAGGCGTAAGTGGGACATCCTCTTGCCATGCCTACTCTTTGCATACAGGGAGGTGCCTCAGAAGTCTCTTGGGTACAGCCCCTTTGAGCTCCTGTATGGCCACCCTGTCAGAGGACCTCTGAGTTTGGTAAAGGAAGGCTGGGAGGCAGCTCCCAGAAAAACTCCCCAGGATGTATTTAGCTACATGCTGGCCTTTAGAAACCAAACTGCCCGCTTCAGGAAACTCGCTCAGGCGAACCTAGAAGCAAGCCAGGAAGAAATGAAGAGATGGTATGACCAGAATGCCACTCTGGTCGAATTTCAACCTGGGCAAAAAGTGTGGGTAATGGCCCCAGTGGCACCTTGTGCCTTGCAGGACAAGTGGACTGGGCCATATGAGGTAAAGGAGCGCAAAAGTGACGTCACCTACCTGGTGGATTTGCAGGCTCCAAGGAACCCTTTGAGGGTCCTTCACGTGAACCGCCTCAAGCCCCACTTCGAGAGGTCCGAAGTGAGTATGCTCTTGGCGACAGATGATGGGGTGGAAGAGGAGAGTGAGCCTCTCCCTGACCTCCTGTCTACCAAGGAGCATGATGGGTCAGTAGAGGGTGTGATCCTCTCCCCTACTCTGACTCAGGAGCAGCAGGGGGACTGTCGCCAGTTGTTGGGACAGTTCGCCCCACTGTTCTCTCTGACCCCCGGTGTTACTCACTGGTGTACCCATGACGTGGACACTGGTGACAGCCCTCCTGTGAAGCACAAGTTTTACAGGTTGACTGACCGTGTCAGAGCCAGCATCAAGGAGGAGGTCTCTAAGATGTTGGCGTTAGGGGTGATTGAGCCCTCCCACAGTCCTTGGGCCAGCCCAGTGGTCTTGGTCCCAAAGGCTGCGGCGCCCGGTGCCACTCCAGAACTCCGGTTTTGTGTGGACTACCGTGGGCTCAATGCCGTCAACAGGACTGACGCGCACCCCATCCCCAGAGCTGATGAGCTCATTGATCGGTTGGGAGCTGCCCGGTTCCTCAGCACGTTTGATTTGACGTCTGGGTACTGGCAGATTGCCTTAACCGATGGGGCCAAGGAGAGATCAGCATTCTCAACCCCAGAAGGTCATTACCAATTCCGGGTGATGCCCTTTGGGTTGAAGAATGCCCCTGCCACCTTTCAGAGGTTGGTCAATCAGGTGTTGGCTGGGCTGGAGGATTTCAGTGCCGCCTACCTGGATGACATTGCTGTGTTCAGTTCCAGCTGGGAAGAACATTTACAGCACCTTGAGAAAGTGTTGAGGGCTCTGCAAGGTGCAGGCCTCACGATCAAGGCCAGTAAGTGCCAGATCGGGCAGGGTTCTGTGGTGTACTTGGGACACCAGGTAGGAAGCGGCCAGGTGGCGCCCTACAACCCAAGATTGACAACATTCTGGCTTGGGAACCCCCCAAGACCCAGACAGAGGTGAGAGCCTTCTTAGGTCTCACCGGTTACTATAGGAGATTTGTTAAGGGCTATGGCACCATCGTTGCCCCCTTAACAGAGCTGACCTCTAAGAGGCAGCCCAGGAAAGTGATCTGGACTGAGTCCTGCCAGAAAGCTTTTGATGCCCTGAAGGCGGCCATGTGCACGGCGCCCGTGCTCAAGGCACCTGACTTCTCCAAGGAATTCGTCGTGCAGACTGACGCTTCAGAGCATGGTGTGGGAGCGGTGCTCTCACAACTGAACGAAGAGGGCCTGGATCAGCCTGTAGTCTTCCTTAGCAGGAGACTACTTCCCAGGGAACAGAGGTGGAGTGCCATAGAAAGGGAAGCTTTTGCTGTGGTCTGGGCACTGAAGAAGTTGAGACCATACCTGTTTGGGACTAACTTCCGGGTTCAGACAGACCACAGGCCCCTCAGATGGTTGATGCAAATGAGGGGTGAGAATCCAAAACTGCTGAGGTGGTCCATCTCCCTACAGGGAATGGACTTTACGGTGGAGCACCGTCCTGGTACAGAACACGCCAACGCAGATGGTCTGTCCAGGTTCTTCCGCCTTAGTGAGGAGAACTCCAATGGGGTTGGGTAGTTCTCCCTACTTTCAGCTGGAGGGGACATGTGTTAGACTTGGCATCTTTTGGCGTGTTTCCCCTGACTTTTTGCTTTCTGACCTCCCGGTTTTGACTCTGTTTTTGCTGGTGTAATGATTCTGCGCACTTTCCTCACTGCGGTCCAGTGGGAAAGTGCAAGTGCTCCTGTATAAAATGTGTTATGGATTGGTGTTTCCATGATTGGCCTATTTGGTTTATCTGTCAGTCCCTTGTAAAGTGCACTGCGAGTGCCAGGGCCTATAGACCAAATGCTGTTGGTGGGCTGCAGCACTGGATTGTGCCACCCACGCAAACAGCCCGTAAAGTGTAACTCGGGCCTGCCATTGCAGAGCCTGTGCGCAGCCTGGGGCTGCCATGTCGACTTGGCAAGTGCACACACTTGCAAGTCCCTAAACCTTCCCTTTGCTACATGTTAGTCACCCCTAAGGTAGGCCCAAGGTACCCCTGTGGGCAGGGTGCGTTGTACGCGAAAGGTAGGACATGCCCTGGTGTGTGCGGCATGTCCTGATAGTGAATTACAGCCTAGTTCGTTTTTCATTATTGCAAGGCTACCTGTTCCCCTAGGCCAGAACGGGCAGTTCTGATTATTACAGTTTATAATCCTAACTGACCCCGGGAACATGGTAGAAATTCGAGTTTAGTATGCCTGGACTCAGAATGATAAAATGCATCTTTTAGTGAAGTTGGTTTTAACATTCTGTGTTTGAAAATACCACTTTTAGAAAGTGGGTATTTTCTTGTCTAACCATCCAAGCCTGCCTCTGCGAGGTTGTGTATTCCTTGTCTGGAGTGTGAGTGACAGGGGCTGGGGGATGCCAGCAGACAGGGTGAGTCAGCACCGGGCTGAATAGCAAGGTCTACATGTAGATGGGTGGGAGGGGTCGCACCTGGGCCCTGAATAGGACAGTGCCTTCCCTCCACAATGCTGGCTCCACCTCCTGTGGTGCGTCTGATGTCCCTGGCCTACTCACTGAAAGAAGGGACGGAGACTTGTCAACAAAGTGCTCCAGAACTGGTTTGGACTAGGCAAAGGCCTCTCTGCCTTCAGAGAACAAAGGAATTTGGGATATAAATATTGGGGCCCTGACCCCATGAATTTAGACTCGCTGGAATCAAGGAACCTGCCAAGACGAAGAGCTGGAAGAGCTGCCAGGAGGAGTACTGCCCCTTTGCTGTGTTGTTGCTTTGTTGGGTTGGCCTGCAGCTGCTGCTTCTGCCTTGGGCAGTAAAAGAAAGGAACTTTCTACAAACTTGTGCTGAGTATCTCCAAGGGCCTGGAACCGAGCTGGCCTCCTGTTAAGAAGTCTCAGGGACTACAAAGACTTCACAAGCCTCTGGGTACCGCTTCTGGATCGCTGTTTCAGTCGCCACAGAGGAAGGGAACTGCAACCGACTCCGTCAACCAAATCCATCCCTGACCGGTGACCTGTTTGCACCGCAGACCGCATCGCCCCGCTTCGCATCGCAACCCTGGTCTCACCGTGGGCGACGTCCGACGCCGCCAGCACCGAGCCGCTGCTTGCACCGTGACCTGTGGGCACCGCAGTTCGCATCGCATCGCTTCACTGTGCCAGCCGGACCAGACCGACGCTGTCGCTGCAACTGGCTCAAGAGTCGAGACCGCACCGCATTTGGGGCACCGCTCGCACGTCTGCGACGCACCGCTCCGACTCGCACCGCTGTCCGACGCCAGCTCCCGCACTCCGGCTTGGTCGCCTGCATCGCAACCTGTCAGCACCGCATCGAGCATCGTCTCACCCTGCATCGCACGCCTTGGACTCACCGACTCCGTCTGCACGACGCTCATCGAGCCGCTGCCTGCACCGCATCGAGGGACACCGCACCTTGCATCGCTCCGTCTTGCACCGCAACCGCGACGAACGCCGACCGGCTCGTACACTCCGTACCAGCCACAACGAGAAAGGTACTGTAACCGAGTCTGTTCATGACTCTGCTGGCCCGTATCGACGCGGTCGGCTGGAACTGTTAGACTCTGTGGTTTTCAGCATCACGGTAGGCTCGGACGGAGCTACCGACTCGTACGAACTTTGCTTTTGTGCTATTCCTGCAAAGAAGAAGTTACCGTATCAAGTATTCATTCGTAAAGTATAGTATTGTGGATTTTTGTCGTAATTGGTCTTGTCTTGAGTATATAAAATATTGGTTATTTTTCTAAACTGATGTGGTGTCCGTTTGTAGTGCGTACACTGTATTACTGTTGGTTATGTGCAAATGCTTTACACACTGCCTCTGAATTAAGCCTGACTGCTCGTGCCAAGCTACCACGAGGGTGAGCAGGGGTTACTTCACGAGTGTAACACCCTTACCCTGACTAGGAAGAAGGGTCCCTACTTGGACAAAGGTGCAAGCCCTTGCCAACTAGAGATCCCATTTCTAACAGGGCTAAAATATGTTTGTTATTATTTTGAATTTTATATAACGTTAGCTAGACCTGAAGGTATCAGAGCGCTTTACATGTTATGTGATAACGTTTACAAGAGGTACATGAGGGGATTCACAAGAGTCATAGTTGAACAATACAGCATTAAGTGGTTATAAAGTCACACAAGTATAACACAAGGACGCATTGAGAAATGGCACCGGGGACAGAATAGGAGACTGAAAGAGTCATGTATGTATATATAAAGCTGCAATATGTCGCATACAATTGCATACAGCAAGAACATGCTGTGCATCGGGGTACGGGATATTTCACTATTTTGCAGTAGTTTACCAGAATACAGCCATTTGAGTGGACAAGCCTTAGGGCCAGATGTGCGACTGTTTTTTGTGGTCGCAAAAGGGAAATCGGCCCATTTGCGACTGCAAAATAGGTCTGCCCTATTTACAAACCCTTTTTTGTGAGTCAGTTACCTATTACTGACTCGCAAAATAGGGGTTGCGACCCGCTATTAGGAAGGGGCGTGCCAAAGGAGAGACCTATTGCATTTTCCATGCTTGTTTTTACAAGCTGACAGCTACCAAAAGGTGAGCTTTTAAGAGACAAACTGTTGTGTGAATCTGATGTCTCGGTTTTATGTACTTTAAGTTAATGGGTACATTACATTAATAAAATATTTTCTCTAGAGAGTCTTTAATGTGAAGTTTTCGTTTTTTTGAGTTGATTCATTTTTTTCTATCTTTTGAAACAATATTTAAGAAAGCTTGATTGTAATTTCCTTTCAAAAGCAAATCAATATTATTGTGATCCGTTGTCACAGGCCCCTCTAAAAGGAGTGGGGCCCATAGGCCGTGCCTACTTTGCCTATTTGGTAATCCTGCACTGTCGGCAACCCCTGATTCAGCAGACTGTCATTTGGTGGTGACGTGTCACTGACGGTTGCTGTGGCCGACGTAGGGCAGAGTCCCGATGAACACCGACTCATAGGGGTTGCAGATTCAAAACAGCTTTTTGAAAAATGCAGCAACTTGTTGAGAAATAACGTCCTGGGGTTTCAACCTTTATTTTAAATATAGTAGGAATGTAGGGCCTGAAAAATAGCTCATCTGTACCGCGGCTCTATGGTTTTACTGGGTGACAGGCGACCCGCACTTCTCTCAGCGTGAACAATTTCCAATTCCTCTGTTGCCCGACGCGCTGTGCTCTGACGCTGTTTGTCGAGGGCTCCTATTGAATTAACGGCCCTGGTGCGAGGCCCCGTGGCCACAGCCAGACTGGGATGCGGTGCTCGGTGTACGTAATTTCTCTAAAATGCCTGCAACGTACGATAAGCAGCCCTACTTCCATATATTATTCGCAGATCTGTAATGTACAGCGGAACCATGCGCGGTTTCAGATCACTGACCACAGAAATTATTACCGAAGGTAACTGTAAACGTTTTATTGACCTCGCAAGGATAAGCAGCAGAGTCGTCCTCTCCAACATGATGGGCGGCAGAGAGGTTGCCTTAGAGGTTGTGAGAACGGGTGGCGGGAAATTGGGCAGTGCCGTGGCAGAGATGTACCGCACCAGGCGCTATACCAGGTCTTGGGTTTGTAAACGATAAACAGCTGGCAGAAGGGCAGCACTGAAGGTCGAGAGGGCACATGAGAGCTATGCCCACAAAGCCAGCTGGTTATCCAATAACAATGCAAAGAGCTGCATAAAATACTCATATCGTGCAGTAACAATATTGTGGGCGCTAACACAACAGATATAATACCTTTCATGTGCAGGAATACAAAGTACAAAACGCGTGTCGTGCTGATATTGGTGTATGCCGCACACCTGATGACACGCTGAGGCAGCGCTCCTTGCACCAGTTAGGGGCAGAGGTGCGGTCACATACAGCGCCTCGAATGGATGGGGAGGGAGTGAGCGACATGCTGCGCATAAAGTGCCTCGAAAGGAAGGGGGGCAAGAAAGGGAACTGCTGCCACATACAGCGCCTCAGAAGGAAGGTGAGAGCATGAGAGAGAGAGAGGGGTGGAAGGAAGGAGAGAGGAAGAGAGGTGCTGGCACAGACAGCGCCTTGAAATTAAGAAGAAGGAGAAAGGTGGAGGGAGTAAAGTGGTAGGACGAGGAAAGAAAGACGGGGAGAGAGATGGAGATGTAGCCACATAAAGCGCCTCAAAAGGAAGGTGAGAGGATGAGGGAAGGAGAGCGGAGGAGCGAGAGAGATGCTGCAACATACAGCGCCTCGGAAGAAAGGAGAGAGGCGCTGTCACATATAGCGCTTTGCAAGAAAGGAGAAGGAGAAAGTTGCAGGGGCAATGGTACTGGCACTACAGTATATTAAGCAAAGAAGTGGAGGGGTAGGCTGGGAGAGAGGTGCTGACACCGACAGGGCCTCAGGAAGACAGAGGGCTCAGGGAGCGGGGTGCTGACACCGACAGGGCTTCAGGAGGGCAGAGGGAATAGGGAGAGGGGTGCTGACACCAACAGAGCCTCAGGAAGACAGAGGGGGCAGGGAGAGGGGTGCTGACACCGACAGGGCCCCAGGAAGACAGAGGGGGCAGGGAGAGGGGTGCTGACACCAACAGTGCCTCAGGAGGGCAGAGAGACAGGGAGAGGGGTGCTAACAGTACATAGGCGTAGGGGGTTGGAGGTGCTGACACGGACAGTGTCTCAGGAGGACAGAGAGACAGGGAGAGGAGGAGAAGGGTGCTGACACCGACAGTGTCCTGGGGAAAGGAGGGGACATGGAGGCGGGTGCTGACACTGACAGTGTCCCAGAAAGAATGCGGGGGGGGGAGATGGCGACAAAAGGAAGAAGAAGGCAAAGGGGCAGGGTGTGTGAAATAAAACGGGCCAAGACGCGCTTTAAAAATGACATTGTGTCTTAATTGTGATAAGACGGAGGAAGGAGGTAGGAAACATCTCGGGAGCACGACAGACCCCGCCTTGTCTTCCTTTGATGTGTTTCACACCCCTCAGACACCCGTCTTTTCACACCATTGGTTTATCTTCTGAGGCACCGGTACCATCGTAAACAAGCAAAGACTCCAAACTCACCAGAGCACTTTAGATCTAACATACACCCGATGCAGTGAGCATTAAATTTTTATGGGCTGGGATTCGTGCCCTGCATTCCAGGCGAACCGAGGCAGGCTGCTCTAAGGAACAAGAAGACGGTGGACGTGTTATGCCCCACCCACCCCCTCCTAAATGCTGCTCTCGCCTCCAGAGCATTTTTCTAAACAACCATCGCAGCAGAGGCCTTGTTTTTGTTATGATAGAACCACGTCTGTAAAAAGATGAACGCCACGCTCACTTTCCTGTGTGGGGCAGAAGATATTATTTCGGGTTTTTTTCACGTCAACAATATTTCACATGCAATATCAGCGTCTTTGCAGCTTGAAAGTAAATCAGAAAATGTGCACGTGTGTTAACCGATAATAAAAAAAACACACCTGTCAAAGTAATGCAGAAGGTTTATATCTCCCCACTTCCTCCCCAAAAATATTTACGTGACTCGCTGTCATATTCAACAAATGGCTGCCGTTGTCCCAGGTCAATAAAGAACAAGCATCGATCTCTTGTCTTTATGGGGCCATGTGTTTCTAATTAGAAACACATGGCCCCATAAAGATAAGAAAGTGCTTTTCGGAGGCAAAAGGGCGTCAACAAAAAACGCTAATTTCCAATGGCAGGCCACCGTTTAGCATAAACGGTGACGCAAGCCAATGGAAATGAGGGGCGGGGCTTCGAGTCCCTTTCTGAAAACCCCTCATCCACAAACTCTCTCGCCGAGCGAGCAGCGCTTTGCGCTGCAACGCTAGGCGAGACCTAAAAATGACAGCCAAAATGGACCTTGTGGTAATCCCAAAATGAGCACCAAATGAGACACAGCTCCATTGATTGAAGGTGGGAGTGGTCTTTCCACCACACTTAATTAGATAGAAATGACCAGCATCTGGGTTTACTCAATTAAAGGAAATAATTAATTACCAGGATGTATATAAACCTATACCAACATTTGTTGGAATCTCATCTTGAAAAGCTATCTGAGGCTGCACCTCTGACCAGCCCACCTCCACCCCTTCTGATGTCACATGAATGGACATCAAAATCCAATAGATTAAATTAAAGCACAAAACAGAACTATTGAAGTGAGCGAGTTTTACAAAACAGTGTGGCTTGTCCACTCTGCTGTTGCGATCTATTTGTCAAAGCTCTGGTATCCTTTCGAAAACTGGTGTACATTAGGGTAATTTCAGCCCAAAAATGATGATGTTGCACCTGGCAAAGAGCATATTGGATGTTTTGGGCTAATGCACAGTCAATAAGTTGTTTTTGTTTGGGACGCACTTTTTACTCACTTTGGTTATGCGATGAAGACTGACAGATATGAGGACAAAATAACCGAACTGTTATGAGCAGCTGGCCTCAGGTCTATGAAATACCCGGATGCACTGGATTCCATCAAAAAGTGGAGGGAGCATCAAAGGACAAAACAGTGTACTTTTCACTTTTTAACTGTCTAGGAATCCCCCCAGAGTTTAAAAATGGCGCAGGAAAAAAATATTTCACAATTTCTACCAGGAACACCCCCATGTGAAGTGGAGTAAATGTGGACACACCTTTTTTTTAAAAAAAACATTGGCAAATTTAAGAGGTTTGGTGTTGGCTGCCAGTCATATGGCCTTGTCAATGCTTGTTTTGTCATGTTTTTTCTAAAAAGGGAGCAGCTGGGCTTTCACCTATGTATAAAATGGCTAATAGCAAAAATATTTAAAGTCTCAAAAAGCATGCATTGCCATAGCAGTCCGTTGCACAGAAGAGAACGACTTTGTGTGGGAATGTGCTTCTTGTGAAAGAGCAGAATGTCATTACCCACAGTGGAGTCAGTCAGTCGCTGGAGTGGGCTGCCCCATTGCTCCATTCTGTATGCAGTATGAAGGAAAATGTGAATGACACAACAATAAACCAATGGATGAAGAGGGCTGGTTAAAAGTCACTACAAGTAAATATATAAATATTATTGTGGTAAAATTAAAAGATCCTGGGTAACGCCAGACCTAAAGATAAATCAGTGCATATTTATTTGCTTCAGACCCTCGCAAATTCAAGCTCAATGTTGACCTGTGAATATTTGTTCGGCCCCTTCAAATTTCCTGGATATTCTTCATATATTTCACCTCCTCCCCCATGCAGTGTTTTTTAAAACACATTTTAAGACTGCGTGGGAGAATAAGTCCACATATACCCGCCCGGGAAGGCCCCACTCACTGTGGAAATGTCAGGCCGCCTCTACATGCAGTGTAATTGCACATAAACACAAACACAAACGCGCACAAACATCCATGGTATTACTCAGAGGCTACCGTTGTCTCAATTTAGATGTTTCTTGAACCTCCTTGGTTATTACAACCCCTGACCTGGGGGTGGCAATAACCTACAGGTATTATTTCCAAATTATATATATAGTCATATTTACACCAAGCCTGAGCATGCTACAGCGTACTCCTAATTCAAATGATGAACGTAAATGCCAATTTAAGCTCTCTTCATAGACTCCTGAATCTGATTGTCACTTAAGAACTATCTAGTTAATATTTTGATATTTTTCCATTTTTTCTGTCGTCCAGATGACGTTAATCTTAACAGGCATGGAACTTATCCTTCAACTAGAGGTAAAGTATGGAGTTTGCATGAAAAGTACATTTTTACCAATTTTGAGCGCACCAGGTTTATAGACTTAGCACAAGCCATCCACATCTGCACAGATAACCGACCACGTGTCAGACTGCCGACAGTCCAATGGGCTTCTGCATCAAAATGTTATTATCATGTATCTTCTACTAACAGTGGCATTTAATAGGCAATATTGTGGCACATACCGAAGGCTTTGTTCAGATACACCAGTCAGAGCATCTAGTTCTCCAGGTACCAGTCCTGCATAGATCCAGCTAAGACGATATTGTCTGCCATCAGTGCCAGGGGTCATGGCCATGCTTCCATAAGGTGAGCTTTACAGTATGACAGAGTGGTGCTGGCAAAATTCTAAAAAAAAAGGCACCACAGCTGACTTTTTTGAGTGTATGGGGAGCACACCAGTAAGCAACATACTATTTTGCCTGGAGCACTCTAAATCCTGGCTAAGTTTTCCAATGCACCCATGTACAGACAACACCAATAAAGAATATGGAAAAGCTGCAGGACTTTACCAATGTGCAAGAAAACTGTGTTCCTAAACCAGTAGGGAGAATGTGATCGCAATTGTTAGGAACACTGGGGCAGATTTACAAGAAACTGACGCATCTCTAGAGATGCGTCAGTTTCCCTGAGCCAGCCTGCGATATCCTTGCGCCACCATGGATGCGCCGTATTTACAATACGGCGCACCATGGCACAAGGACTGACAGATGCGTCAGAAATTCTGACACATCTGTTGGCCCAAAAGTCACACATTGCTGGAGTTGTGTCGCAAGCACGACGCAACTCCAGCAATGCATGTTGAGGCCTATACTTATTGTACTGCGTCACTCCTTACGCCTGCTTCAAGCAGGCATAAGGTTTTGACGCAGTGGCATCCTAGAAGTGGCGCAGTGAAATCTTGTAGATTTCTCTGCGTCACTTTTACGAGGCTTTCCTGCGTGGGAACGCCCACCCTGCATACATTATACCTGACGCAGGTATAATGTGACTCAGGGATTTACAACGTGACACATCTCCCTAGATGCGTCACGTTGTAAATTGGCAGCATTGTTTATGCCGCCGCTGCGTCACAAAAGTGACGCAATGGCGACGCAAAAGTGTTGCAAGGGGCTTGTAAATCTGCCCCACTGCATTTAAATGTTTTGGGGAGGAGGTAGACTTTCTGGCCTTTCTGACAGAGGGGCACCACAAAAACTAAGGGTCAGAGCCAAAGAGCTCCAAAAAGATCAGCCTTAAGGCTGATGAAGATGTTAGTGCTCTTTACATTACAGGTCTCTACACTGCAATGAGGACCAACTGCAACGTTACCAGCTCTGGGCCGTACAGGGTATTAAAAGTAAAGATAGACTTTCAAGTCGGTTTAATTTTCTTTTTTTCAAAGAGTTTTATACAGTTTTTTAAAATAAACAAAACATAACCTTATGGAACATTTCTAGATTCTGTATATAATCTCATGCAATAGAAAGAAAAATATAGGCGTTATCAAGCCACAAGATTGATATAAGGCATTGCCAAAAACAACAAATCAGCATAAGCATCTATGAAATTTCTACCTCAATATCACCCTATTGTATTTCTGGAAGCACACGGTTGCTTGAATCTTAGCAAAATATCAGTCCTTTAGTTGGAATGTGTACATGTGGTAAATGCAAATAAGGGAACACGTTAGAAAAACCAAGGATTAAACATGAAAGTAATATGCTATGAGACAGTACACATCTTATTTTATGTCAGGCCTGTAAGGCCAGGGCATGGCGGCCATCTTATATTGAGATACAGAAGGGGGAGAGAAGCCATATCCAAGGAGAACAATCCTCATGGTGGTTTCACCAATTGCAGATAGACGTCCACTTTATTTCAAGTGGGGATTTTGCCAAAGATGATATCTGAGTTCTTCAAGCCAATGTTATCTTGACTCCATGTGAAACAAAGCGTGCATGTGTGTGTAGGAAGCTGAGTGTCTGATGTCCAGTTAGTGAGGATTGTTTTAATTCCTAATGCAAGGAAAAAATCAATCAACATGAGACAGAGAAACCTTGCATTGGGTGTGTCCAGATGTCAACTCACTGGCTCTAACTTCACATGAAGAATATCTTCCATATTGGTATTGATTTCCTTCCATGTGGGGATTAACATGTTCACTTTCTAACATCATATACAGATTTAAATTTCTTGAGTGACTCCTTGTGCTTGATTTTGTTGGGTAATGGGTTCCATAATCAAGCTTCTTGTTTGAAAAAGCTTCTTCCACCCACCATCTTAAGTCAGTGGAGAAAAGGCATAAAAGGACTTTGCCAGATTTGTATCAGTGATCTTTCTCTCCTTCTGCCTGTAAGATAGGTGGGGCGGAACCAAAGACAATTATTCAACATGCACTGTCAAAGCCATGGGTTTGTTATCTGTATATGTGGTGCTGGCTTTCCAAGCGCCTGTTTGTGGACCGGGGAGCAAGCACAGACAAAAGAATCTGAAAAGGGATGTTCCACAAAAAAAGGCATCCACTTTCCAGATGCTTTTGTCAGCGCTCGCTTTCAATGTTGTTGCGCTGGTCGCACACAGTAAAATAGTCCCTCCTGCATTTCAATGGAGGCAGAAGGACACACCTAAGCATCCAATAGAAAAATTGTGACACCAAAATACTCCTCTGGGATGTTTCAATAAGTCATTGGCAATGGTGCAGGCCAATGACTGATACTTCGTGGGCAGAAAACGGCTAATGCCCTTAGAAGGCTGACCTCAAACTCCTAATTATAGAATACAACATGTTCACCAAAAATGGCTGAAGCTTCACACACTTGAAACCTAGAAAAGCATCCACACTTCAACTCAATTCTGTTCACCATTTTAAGCAAATGTAAATCCCACCTGGCATGAGCGATGTGTCTTGCCTCTTAGGGCCTCGCACAGTGTGTGTGACTTGTAATGTGTAGGTCAGTTTTTAGGAGCCCCTGGGTACAGGAAATCCGAGTGAAATCACTTCTTACCAGAATATAAATATGACAGAGTGCAGGGTAGAGCCCGTGGACAGTATGGAAATGGAAGGAGTTAGATTGGACCGCATTGTTTACATCAGAGATGAATAAAGGATAGCACATCATGCCAAGGTTCTTGCATTGCTTTATGAATTTGGCGGACGCACACTATTTTTGTCCTGGTGCACACTGGAGTCCATGGGCTCAACTAGGAATAGCTACAAAAGGTATTCTGTGCGTTTACACAGGCTCGCTTTACTATCTTATAAATATACTTATTACCCACCACACAGCAAAAACTCTTACTGAACTGTACACACTGCCATAGACCCATATGTTCTTATTATTACTATCTGAATGTTTCAATTTATTTTTTTTGCTATTCTGGCTGAACGCCATAGTAGTAATTCTGTTTCGGGTGTTAAACTCTAATGTGTGCCCGAAGCAGGATTACAAACTGGGATCATATTGGGCATTTAAAAGCTAAGCAGACACATTGCCATTTTTGCCCACCTCTGAACGAGGGAAAACACACGCATTAAGCGCTTTATTCCTCATTCGGAGGTTTAATGCTTAGAATAAGGCGGAAATTGCACAGCCGTTAATTTCGCACCCCGCACAAATACTAATCAACAGGGGCTGTATTACGCATGACTGCGCCGGCGCTAGTTGTCGATGTGCGCTAGAGTATGGGGCTTATTTACAAGCCCCTTGCGCCACCCGTACGTCACTTTTCCCATGATAAAAATGACGCAAAAGTGGCGCAAGGGGCTTGTAAATAAGCCCCAATATGCGCACAGAAGCAAACGCACATAAACACAGAGCGCACAGTCTGTGCCAACATCACGGCGCATTACAAACCGAGGGGCAGATGTACAAGCCCCTTGAGTCATTTTTGTACTGCAGTTGCCTCACTTTTTGTGACGCAGCGGCGTAAAAATGCGGCCCATTTACAACGTGACACATCTAGGGAGATGCGCCACGTTGTAAAGCCTTGCGTCACATTATACCTGCGTCAGGTATAATGTATGCAGGGTGGGTGTTCCAACGCAAAAAAGCCATGTAGAAGATCCGCAGTGAAATCTACAAGATTTCACTGCGCCACTTCTAGGACGCCACTGCGTCAAAACCTTACGCCTGCTTGAAGCAGGCGCAAGGAGTGACGCAGTGTAGTCAGAATAGGCCTCGACATGCATTGCTGGAGTTGTGTCGTGCTTGCGACACGACTCCAGCAATGTGTGACTTTTGCACCAACAGATGCGTCAGAATTTCTGACACATCTGTCAATCCTTGCGCCATGGTGCGCCGTATTGTAAATACAGCGATACCAAAGGGGATGATGGACGGAGCGCTTGAGCAAATCAAACACTCACCCCCAGTCAACTGATCTGGGTTTAATCCATCATCATTCTTTAGCTCACTCCACCACCCCAGTTCAGACATGGCCATATGCAAATCAGTCTGACCCTGTGCCTCATGGGAACAGTCCAGCCCGAACTGCCAAGCCATGTCTTCCCTGGACCGGAAACAAGCATCCTGGGACCGGTTTCTGGCTATTCAGCCGTCATCAGCCAGGCTAGCTTGAATCCAGTGGCAAAGTGAGCAAGGGACCCACGTCTGGGCATACCCTGCCAACTTAGGGCGAACAAACCGATACCAATGCAAAAAAGCCTTGTAGAAGATCCGCAGTGAAATCTACAAGATTTCACTGCGCCACTTCTAGGACGCCACTGCGTCAAAACCTTACGCCTGCTTGAAGCAGACGCAAGGAGTGACGCAGTGTAATCAGAATAGGCCATAACATGCATTGCTGGAGTTGTGTCGTGCTTGCGACACGACTCCAGCAAAGCGTGACTTTTGCACCAACAGATGCGTCAGAATTTCTGACACATCTGTCAATCCTTGCGCCATGGTGCGCCGTATTGTAAATACGGCGCATCCATGGTGGCGCAAGGGTGTCTCAGGGTGGCGCAGGTAAAGTGATGCATCTCTACAGATGCGTCACTTTCTTGTAAATCTGCCCCCAGGAGGGGGATAATTCATGCACGGTTTCCACAGCCAATAATTTCAGGGGCAAACATCTGCATTTTTACACACACAGTACAATCCCTATTTGTACGCAGACAATAGTTTGGACTGGACCTAAGTGTTTCAGGAAATTCTGGTTTGCTTATGTCATGGCGGGCTAACCGCCTATCTCGTCATTGGCGGCAGCATATATCAGCAAGGATAGCTGATTAATATTGTTTACCAATTCGAAAGTTCCAGAATGGGGAGTGGGGGAACGGCACAGGACTCATGCCTGTGTAAAGCAGACAGAAAAACAAAACAGAGACGGCCTACTTTAGAACCGCCACCAAACGACCCCAACACAGGACTGGCACTAATAGTTAAACATCTTGATTCTTCAATGAGATGGAAACCTTTGGGTACCTCCAGAGTTTACTAAACGTGTTTCCCAACATCCTAATGTTTAAAGGGATTTGTGGCACCGCATCCCCTACCTTGCCAAGTGGTCACGTCACACGCTAAGCCCCTCCTCCTGCTAAATCAACCTTTACTCTTAAGGATACCGGATCTCATGGGTGCAGCCTGTAGGTTCAGGTCCCATATGATCCTAACCCCTTAACTCAGAGCTACCCCATCGCTTCCCTGACTTCACAAGAACCCTCAAAACTTTTACCTTAAACTCAAAATCCTAAACTCAAAGCAAAATAATTTGAGAGTATTATGGAAAGACAACCCAGCTTCACCTGCCATGCATATACTGTACCTTCAACATAAGTATGCCATTTCAGAAAAATTATGTGGCATGATACAAAAGTATATGCCCATGTTCTGATCTCCCTGTTAACACCATTGGGTTCCATTAATCTACGTTTACATAACGACGCCAACTGCAAATATTCTTTTGTAACACCTGATGCTATGTACACCACTTCTGCTAGAAGGCCAACAAATATAATAAAAAACAGAAACAAGGACTGTTTTGGGCCTTACTCTGCTAAAATTCAGAAATATTTATGAAGTAACTTTTAAAACAGATTTACTAAACCAATGGTCTGTACTGGGGACCTATGGAGAGTTTTGCCAGAACTTTAGCCCCCAGTTCCACAAAGTCTAAAATGCTGGATAGACCTTATGCTGCGATGTGATCAACAGGATAGCACATCTGAGGAATCTGGAGAGAGATATTGCTGCTAACTGAAAACAGCATCACGTTTTAGTCACATGCCGTTAGTGACATGAATATCACGTTGTGAAGAGAAACACAACTATTCCAGAAGAATTCTAACTTTCCATTGTAGGAGGCAAAGGATTATGGCCAGAGTTAGGAAGGCTTTGCTGTGATTTACTCTTATAATTCTTCTGGGTTACTCTTGAATTTCAGGAGACACCCAGGAGTACTCCTGGAATTAAGGAGAAAGCCAGGAGTACTACAAGAGTAACTCACAACTAATCATTGTAAAATACTTCTGAATGCAGGCCCGGTCTGTTTTGACCCCAGCGCCAATAATTTCCTACTTAACAAGATTTCTGAACAGACTAATCTAAGGAATTTTAGGAAGGTTCTCACCACGTTTCAGGTCAGTCACTTTCAAGGTCAAAGATTATGAATGTGTCATCTTTAACAGTAGAATAAAATCACTCATAACGATAACAGTCACAGTTTTAATGAAGTAAATATCTTAATATCACATACAATATGCAATACATTTTAAAGATGTTAAAACAGCTGCACGGCTCATTTTGAAATGTGTGTTAGTGAACTATCAGAGTCCTTTGGGTTGCAAACATCACATAGTTTGACTGCAGGCCTAAACAAGCACTGGCAAAGCCAATATGTTTCACTTTTGGGACCAATGGTTTTCCATGCTGTACAACATCCCCGATGCTGTGCAGCATGGCTAAACAGAACAACAACAAAAAAGATGCTATGATGCAGCAGCTGTGTCATTGTGTGGGCATGTGCACCAACCATGCGCATACCTAGAAAATGACACAAGAGCTTTTTTTTTTTAAATAAATGAGTTGGATCGGTACATAAAAACGTGAGTAGCGCGAAAGCGTTTTTTTCCTGAAGCGTGGGGGTGGGGCACAACACAGAGAGTGCAGGTGGGGGAAGCATCCCAGAGGATGGGGATGGAGAAGCATCATGAAGGACGTAGAGGTGGGAATCATCACAGAGAACAACAAGGGCATGGGAAAACAACACGGAGAGTACAGGTGGGGGGGACAACACCAAGGGTGAGGGCGGCGGGAAACAACACAGAGGGCGGAGGGACAGAAGCAACTCGGAGGGCGGGGATGAAGGTAGAAACAAAAGGCAAAAGAGAATCGACATGGAGCGAGTGTTGCCAAAGGCACAGGTGAGAAAGCAGTGTGGGAGGAGAAGTACACAACGGTCTGTTCAACATTGAGGAGCCGGAGGAGAAGCACACGGGAAACAGAGAGCAACATGGAGTGTGGGTGGTGGAGAGAATTACATGAAGGAGACAGCTGGAAAACACACACACCCTCAAGGAGTGCTCAACCCAAAAGAAACAAGCATTGGCAAAGCCCAATAGGTTTCTCCTATGCTAAATCTATTGACTTTGTCGATGTTTTTTTACATGATGCACAGCTGCTGTGCAACATGGCTTAATGTAAAACAAAGCACAATGACGCGGTCAGCGTTGACCGCATCATAGAGCTTTTTTTCCTTGACATGCACTCAATAAGAGTGGATATCCAAAAGTAACAAAAGAGTACCTGCAGGAGCCTGCAGTCAGTGGAAAGACACTGCCACAGGAAGCTGTATTTGGTCCATGCTCCATGGCATGGACACACAGAGAAGCCCCAGGAGGAAGCTGAGGCGAGGAGATGCAGACCAATGGTAAGTAAAGAAACATGAGCGACGTGGGAGCCAAACAATGGTAAGTAGAGGTAAGTAATGGCTGGGCTTGAAGCCCCTTTTAAGATTTTTTTTAAGAACAGTAGCTTTCGCAGACAGGGCATGTGTACTGTAGGTGAAACCTAAAAAGTAATGTTTGAAAAGCAAGCACTGGAAGCTCACAAGTAATCCATCAATGCTCCAAGGAAGGGACAAACACAAGAAGAGGAATTAAAGCCCACACAAGCTAATGAATGAAAAGCAAGCAAATGTGAGTGACAGTAAAGACAACCAATTATAAGTACTGTATGGACTCTAAGCCCACAGTAAACCGGCAATAGGTCTTTTCGCCAATAGGCAGCTTGTGCTGTCTGGTAGGCAAGACCTACAAATCATGGATTCACATTGAAATAGTTGAGGCATAATAACAATGATAAATGTTGTACATCAATATTTTTTTTAATTTAGCTTTTATTATTTTCAAAAGAAGAAACAAAAAGCGGTACACATAATGGATGCAACACATTTGAGAGGTGTATGAGCATTAAAGACCATGGTAAGAGCAGTAGACATATTACAAACCATAACTTGTGTTAAGAGCTGCACAGAACTAAGAGTGAGGCATTGTGATCAACAATTACGACTGACAATCTATATACTCCGGTGACCCGGGGTAAAAGGGGACTAATTAAGAGATGATTGTAATATAACTAGGAGGATACATGAATATGGTAATAGTTCCAACATTAATTTCAACAAAATTTATGGAGTCTCCTCTTGGTTTGTCAATGTTGTACATCAATATTTCCACAAAACGGCCATCACATATAATTCTCGAGAGAAGTGATGCTTCTTTGATGGAAATGTACAAAATGGAGCCCAACATAGACTGATCGTAGTTCCATGAGGTATCTTCCTGTTAACGTTTTAAATTGATTGTAAAAATACAAAGATTAACTTTTCCTACTATATTAAATAATTACTTAGAAATATTATAAACTGTATTCCCTGTGACAGCCGTGCATTGGTCTACAAGCAGGAAATATCCCAAAGATGCAAGGGCAAATTTAGCCAAATAATTATCTGCATATTTTACTTCCAAATTCATAAAAAGTCAAAAGTACCCTTGTCTTGCTTAAGTTGTCTCAAATAATGATTGCCTGTGGCTTTGTTGTGCAAATCAGCTATCACTACTCTTCTTTCCTATTTACAGGAATCGAGCCCAGTTCTAAACTCATGGACTCCTGGGAGTATAAACAGTGCTACCACTGTTTACCTTATGCTAGCACAAGCTGATTCAATGATTCCTGATGTCTCTCCTGTATTTGTGCTCCACAGAACAGTTGGACAAATATTTTTTAATAAAAGGCTCTTACTTATGGTATAATAGCGATACCTCATTCAAAACCTAATTAGACCTTCACAGTTACTTCAACTTTTTTAGTCCACCCCAATCCACAATTTTAACACCTTCACTCTCACCTCTCCCAAGATCCAGGCGTAATTTGATCTTTTGCTTCTAAGAGGCAACACTGTAGTGTTTTTGCACTTAAGTACGAACAAATTCTTGTCCACCTCGACTTTTACAGCATCTAACTGCTTTTGTAACCTTTATGATGTTCTACCCCAAAATGCAGGTTACACACATACTGTAACATGTCAACCTTCTCCGATATTATTATCGAAGGATACTTTCCATACATCTTCACTTTGTCTGGCAAATCTGCCAGACAAATATTGAAAAGTGTAAGGGTCAAATTTTAGCCATTTTGACCCTTTAAATAGAAAGATGTTCATACGTCAAGTGACTTTACCTATGGTTAGTGCTTCCATCAATATATTAGTGTGAAACAGCATTAGAATTTTGATCAGAGCTGTATTCTACCCCATTCTAAGCACATTTACTGATTTCAATGTCCTATGGATGGTGTTGAATGCGACTTTGAAGTCTATGAACGTAGAAAAGAGACGTTTGATTATTTTCATTCAAAGATTGGAATATCCTACGAAGAGGCTGAAGACCATCACCAACCATCGAGAATTCTGAAAGCAAAACAAATCTTCCCAAAATCAGGACCCAACTAATTCTCTGTCAGAACCATGAATTGTTTGAATGTGCAGCTTCTGATCTGATCCTCATATTCAGGGACATCTTAAGAATTTTAGGGGCCCCGGGCCGATAGTTTTTAGGGGGCCCCTGTTCAGAACAGTTCTGAATTATGATCCAGTTTCAGCTTTTTCATGCCCTCTTAGGCCAGGTCACTGACAGTGCGCAGGCACACTTGTCCAATTCTAAAGTTGTTACATCAAATGTTCATGAATAGTGGTGAGTGTTTTCAATATTGTAGCACAGTAGCAGCTCACTTACATTACTGCAAATAATCTTTGTGACACCCGCCCACTTCTTATATATCAAGTCCTGTTTTGATCTAAATAAAACTTTATTTATGGATGTTGCATGAAACAAACACAACATTTTGCTGCAAAATCTTTGTAATAGACTTTCATGCACCACTCACATCAAAACTAAATTAAAGAGAAACAGTATTTAAAACAATCTGCCATGAATTATTCAAGGTCATCAGGGCAAGCCTTGCAGAACAAAGCTGGCTCTATCAGGGGGCCCCCCTAAAAGGCTGGGGCCCTGGGCCAGAGCCCACTTTGCCATGCCTTAAAACATCTCTGCTCATATTCTTACACCACATGTATAAGCAGCCGGTAAATGCCACTACTACAAGTCTGCAGCACACTCTCATACCTCATGCAAGACCCCAAAACTCAGCGCTAATAAATCTCATTTCAACCAACCCCATTCTCCCATCCATGCCCTAAAGAAGTATTAAACACTTATTTGGAAAGTACTTGTGTGCCTCGACAAGACGTAGGAAGGTGTTACAGAAATGTTACAACACTATGCAATATACAAATGAATTGTGGCTTCTGAAATCCACCTGGACGTCACCCATTCTTAATGTTTCCATAATAACGGATTTTCATTCCCTTATCACAACTCAGTTCAAAAGTAAGACTATACATTTGAATTTGTGTTGACCATCGCCTGATGGAGGTTTTGTCGGCAAAGGTTACTTTACAAATGCTTTCAGATCTTGTCTCTGCAAAATGAGTCCCTACTACATGCCATAGCCTACATCTATCCACTCTGGTGCGTCTCTTCTGTCTCTGTCAAACTGAGACCTTATTTCTTCCATCCCATTCTATGGCACTCTGCCCCAACACACGTCTGGTATTGTCCACACGTCACATCTCGTTCATGTGGTGCTGCGTCATTATAGAAATGTATGCGTCGTGGGAGATTTCCACTATTGGCATAATATCAGAGCACCAGCATGCGGAGATTGAGCATGGTGGCCTCACACTCTTCAAAAATAATATAACAGAAAGATAACAATTAAATTAAGACTAAACAGGTTTTATGATCACCAGCTTTCTGTGTAAAATGAAGCCTGTCGGATCACATATTATTTCTACGGGTGGAAGCTCTTTCCAAAAGAATCCATGACACCCAAATACGCAAATTTTGTCGTGAAAAAGACATTCTTTGCATGAGCTACTTCTAAGGCGGCCAAACAGTTTCTTACTTTGCTTGAGCAGTGTCCCAGCCTCGTCGCCACTTGCCAAGAAATACTCCAACACTCTCTTGACTTCAATACTTTAATATATATCCACGTCCAGCCAACGCTGGGGGCAGCTCACATCTTAAAAGCCCCTCTCTAACTCCTGTTAACAGAATCTCTAACAACCAAGATTCTGAATCGTGACACTTTCCAGTTATAGGGGTAGCATGATAAATATAAAAGATTACAATACAGTGATCTCCCATAACTTTGTGGAGAAGCCGTCGTGACCTGTAGAGAGGCATGCACTCCTCTGCATTAGAGCATGAGCACTGAGGATCTCAGTGTAATAGCTAAGTTCCACTGGCCTGGGACATCTTAAGGATTTGGTGGGCCCTGGGCAAAAACCAATTTTGGGGGCCCCTGTTCGGAACACTTTGATTTAATGATCCAGTTTCAGCTGTTTCATGGATTCTTTGGCCAGCTCACTGACAGTGCACAGTCACACTCGTCCAAATTCTAAATGTGTTTACATCTAATATTCAGGGATAGTGACGTGTTTTCAATAGTGTAACACAGCAGCAGCTCACTAATGTTACTGCAAATAATCTCTGACACACCCTCCCATTTCTCACATGTGAGGTCCTGTTTTGATCTAAAAGAAACTTTTTTATGGATGTTGCATAAAATAAACAGATTTCTCTGCAAAATGTCTGTAATAGACTCTCACACATCACCCACATTAAAAATAAATTAACTGAAAACGGTATTTAAAACAATCTGTTTAACAAATATTTAAGGTCATCAGGGCAAGGCACTCTGCAGAGCAGTGCTGGCTACAATAGTGGGCCCCCCTAAAATGCTGGGGCCCTGGGCAAGAGACCACTTTGCCCAATCCTTAAAACGTCTCTGCCACTGGCCACAACAGACTTTTCGCTAGTCATGCAACAATAATGCGCTGAAAATTAAATGAATAAAACCCCTTCATTGATACACAGCTGCCTGTTTGACTTTGAATGTATCAGCTACTGCTGCAGAGGTCACCCCTCCAGAGGACCATCTACAACAGTAAGCGGCTACTCTAGCTCATCAGGAAGGCAATGCAGTTTTCAAGGCTGGAACAACTTGAGCAGCCTGAAGAACAGGCACTGACTCAAGAGTGGCATAAACATAGGTGCAAGACATGCCTGCCCCGTAAAGAGGGCTGGGAACAACTCAGCCATGGTGCCCATTCCTCAAGGGGTAAAGCAACGAGATTCTAAACTAGGCTTTGCTGCCTGACAAACCATTTCCTGTGAAAGAACTTCAGCCTAAGCCCAATTTCCCATGCTTCTATTCCCAATCACGTTGACTCCCACTCAGTGCTTAATTTGAGCCGGTGGTGTCCGGTGCTCAGCACCGGCACTGAATTGTCAGCAATGGACCTTAGACCAACAGCGCCACCATGTGGCAGACTTCCCTAATTTAGAGATCAGCAGAACAACATTTGTTTATTAATTCAAAATACATTAAAAACGACTAATACCTGTGACATAATCCAGTCTTATAGCTATGGGGGCCTAGAATAGTCTGAATTGTCACGCTGCTAGGTGTGTGATGGCTAGTAGTTGTGTTGGTTCTATTATTGCCAGCGCTGGTAGGAGCAATGGGTAGTGCAAGCTGCAGTGGCCTCCTGATGAGAGCCCTAACACTCATTATTTTACAAATTAAGCACTGCTCCCAGTTCCAGCTGTTGTTGCTCCAGTGCCAAGCCGAGTTAAGAGTATGGCTTGATGTTTTTTCAGGAGCTATGAAAGGTATTGTAGAGCCAGGAAGAGTTCACGGCAGAGGACCTAGTCACATAATCTGCAGGGTAGGCTTCGTCCGTGACCAGGTGAGTCAGCTGTCGTGTGAACAGTCTGTTTTAAAATCCCACAGTCACTCCTAAACTCGACCAGTGTTGGATACCGGATCGGGAGTCCGTGGAAAGTTAAGGAGAAAATGAACTTTTCAAGGAAAAAAGTTAAAAATATAGATGCTGTGAATGTAATCTCAACTTTTTCTCCCATCTCGGGTCACTACTTTCGTAAAACTTGCATCAGGGTGAAATATTTACGAAAGGTGGAACTTATCACACTGCCATCTTGTCAAACGTTCAAATTGACTGTCGACGACGTAAATGAATATTATGCACAGAATTTGCAACTCTCCAACCCAGCCTGACTGCTGAAATTTGCGTACACAATTTTTCCTGCAGCCCAAAGATTTGTTGAGTTACGTGGCAAGCAGCGTCTCGCAGCTTGGAGGCACAGCTGTGCACCGCTATTTATTCTGGGATTTGGAAGAAAATAACCCCCGCCAAGACATAGAAACAGTGCTTGAACTACGACAAACAATGTGCTTTCTTATACATCACTTTTTAAAGTTCACAGAATCCGGTGTAATGTGCTCCCAAAAGCTGCAACACACATGTAGCTTTACACCATGTTGGGCAACACATGAACTTGGCACGCTGGTTGGCCGATGAGCCTGCATTTCGCTTCTCCTGCCTTCCATGAACTTTCACCTGAACTTTGCCCTGTCCTGCCCAACGCTCTTTATCTTTCCATCAGTGGACCTCTCCCCCTCTATAAACATAAACTATAAACTATAAACTCTATAAGAGTCACACAGCACCGAGAAGAAACCGAGCAGCCCACATACAAAAGCTGACCACTTCTGGACATACCCGGCACCTGAGGCGCCCTCTCTCGAGCGCCCTCTGCCGGCACACCGATGAACCTACCTCCGGCTCCTGCAGGTTGACCTCGTTGGGGGCGTTCTCTTTCTCTGCGCTGCTCATCTTCGTCCTGTTTGCGGTCCGGGCTGTTCCCTTGACGTCCCGTCCCAAAGATTTCGCCTCGCACTGATCCCAGAGTTTGCCTCCTCGTCCCGACGGCTGCAGTGAGGCACCAGGGGCTGAGGGAGACCTTCAGGGGAGGCTCACCGCGCAACTGCCCCGCATCAGAGTGCCCCAGAGTGCAGTTAACACTGGAGTGTTTTTTGCCACAGCGCAATAAACGTACAGAAATACGCCCTGGGTTGGTAGGGCGCGTGAGGGGTTAAAGGAATGTATTAAAAGGGGGCGCTGGTTTTGGGGAGACGGGTGCAGAGTTTGCTTTCTCCAGATATCTGCTGCGCACTGCGGGGAGGCTGGAGCTCGGTCCGTTTCCCAGCTCTGTCAGTGGGTGGGTGGGGGCTAACGCCGACAGGAAGGGATGGGGCTGAGGAGGACTCCGTATCACTTCCAATTACTCTTAGGGAGAGTACAAAATACGTCAAGACGTTTTAAACATCCTTGTAAAAGAGTTTGAAGATTTCCAGAAAAGGTCAGGATTAGGAGGTGAGAGTAGGAGGCGGAGGGAGGGCAGAGAGAGCGCGAGCAGAGAGGGAGATGCCGAAGGAGGACAATTAATGATGTAGGGTGAAGGGGGAGGGTGCGCGGGGGAGCAGAGTAGTCATTGCAGGGGGTGTGAGGCAGCCGTGCATGACAGCAAGGGAGTATTTTCAGGCAAAGTACGAGTGTGTGCAGAGGAATCTGAAAAGTCACAATCTACAGTGCATTCAAAGAGAGAAAAAAACTTCAAGCAACGCCTTTCACACAGTTGTATTTAAGTTTGTTGTTTGTTGCTCTACCAGCCCAAGAAGTAATTTCAGCATTTAGTGTCTTGGACAGACAGCCGTGTCCACATCACTCAGTGTTTTTAAAGGGCTGTCACACTGCAGAAAGGGTGATGTAATACGTTTTATCGTGTACCGCCCTTTCCCCAAGGGCAAACTGCATCATGTGCACGATTATGTGGCAGTATACAAAAACATGTTATCTATCATCTATCTATCTATCTATCTATCTATCTGTTCATCCAACCTGCCCACCCATGTTTATTGATAGTAAAACACGCTAGACGTCCATAGGCCCCCCTTCTTCACCATCTATGTGCTGCTCTCAAAACTGCTCTTGGACGTCTCACCACTCTAGTCCCCTTTCACTTGTTAATCTACCCTACCACCCATGCTCACACGCACCCACCCCCGGCAAGATGACTTGTAGGCATTGGTGCAGGAAATGAGGAGGATCCAGACGCATCCTGGTTCTGGAAGCTTTTCCTGAGCCGGGTCTGGTATCCGGCTGACCCAGTGGAATATGCTGAATTTGTTAACTTTGTTCAACCCCCTCCCCCCCCATGTAGTAGATTTGCTTGCATTGTAAGAATGCCAGATGTATCTGTGTGTATGAGTAATTACACAAATAACCATTGAAATGGTGCTACTAATTTGTTGTTATGTAATTCTTTGATAGTGCTCCTCATTCTAGAGTAGGGTGCCGGAACGCTTTTCATCACACAAACAGAGACAATAAATCATAAAAATGTGGAGGAAATATAAGATAAGAAAAGAAGGGTTACAAGGTGTAGGAGTCATATATCAACCATACTAGTAGACATTATGGGGCCGATTCCGATTCCGGCCGGAAATCTCTCCGACCGAGCCGGACCCGGAGAGAATTCCGACCGAATCGGACCCTAGCAGTCCGACCGGACGAGTACGATGCATTCGCATGCTATCGGACTCGATTCGGTCGGACTCCCATTGAAGTCAATGGGAGCCGGTCGCACAACGTGTACGCGGGCTCCCATTGACTCAATGGGTGCGAGAGCGAACAAGGGCGCCCTACAGCGGGTACGCGTCCATGCGTATCGTGGCGTACATGCACAGGTAGGGGGACCCATGGGTCCCCCTGTGTGCGACTCGCGCGCCTACGCGTACAGGGGTCCGACGCGGACCCCCAAAGTCCAGCTCCGACAGCTCTTTCGAGCCGGACGGCGCGAGTCGGTCGGACTGCTTGCGGCGCGCATCGTACTTACCCGGCCGGGAAACGTCTCCATAGCGCGGTGCGAGTCGTGTCCGTGCGAGTCGGTCGGAGCGTGTTGAAGCCGCGTACGAGTCGGTCGGCGATTTCGCGGGAGCTTGCATCGTACTCGCTCGGCCGGACCCGCGTACGATTCGGTCGGGAAACAGGGCTCCGAATCGGATCCGGTAAATCCGAATCCGATTCGGAGCACTACCGGCCGAGATCGGAATCGGCCCCTATATGTTAAGAGTGCTTGTTGGGCCTTGAGCTGAGAACTGAGAAGGGCGAGGTAGTCAAAGGACATCAGGAAATTGCAGAAGAATTTGTGCACTACTATCAGGGCTTTAAGTGGGTCGGGTCTCACCGGTGCTGAGCACCGGCAGTTTTTTAGAGGGGGCCTCGAAACGGGTCTCTATCGGGCTCTGTTTTGTGCCCTGGCACAAGCCTTCCGTGTTTTGTCCTGGACTGCAGTGACAGATGGCACATTGATGTGCGCTACTCACACTGCTCACTTCTCACGAGTACAGAAGTTACGGCATGACGTCATGCCAGGTGAGCCTTGTAGGGGAAGGGAAATCCTTTAAAGAGAGTCATTTTCTCTCTGGATTTCCCTTCTCTTTTTCAAACTCAAGAGCAGCAACATTGTCGTGGTGTCACCAGAGCATTTAGTGGAAGCTTTTTCAATATTATATATAGCTCATAGTTGCTGCTTATTTATCTTATGCAACTAACAACCATTGATAAAGCCAATAGTCCTCCTGACTTGTTGTAGGTATCATGTTACCTGTTGTATCATATATCTGGATGCAATGACAGAAACAGCAAAATACCAGTCGGGCGGCACACTATGCTAAGCACAAATTTTTAGCTTACGTGTTTTAAGCCACGCCCTTAATTACATTGGCCACGCCCCTTTGAGAGACCTTCCAGTTTTTTCATCCCACTTAAAGCCCTGACTACTACCATTCCTTATTTAGTAAATGCACCACACGATCCCACCCAGATATAAGGGAGTTCCTTGGGGGTATTACTGTGCAGGAGCTTACGGCTGAGGCGAGGTAAGACATGGGCGCTGACATTAGAGGGACATAAAGACAGGAAAGGCACAGGGACCGAATGGCCTACCAACAGAGCTATACAGAAAAGTGGCAAGCGAACTGTCCCGCACTTATGTCACATGTTTTAGGAAGCGAGGAGTCGGGGTGTCCTCCTGAGTGACCAGAGATTAACCACTATTGCGGTAATCCACAAGGAAGGGAAGCCCCATACAGATTGCCCCTCCTATAGGCCAATCTTGCTCCTGAATGTGGAGTGGAAAATCCTTGCTAAACTCCTGGCCACGCAACTAAGAAGGATTGTACAGACGCTAATACACTATGACCAGTCGGGCTTTATGCCAAACAGAGGGACGTGGTTGAATCTCGGGCGGCTATACGCTTGTATTGAGGGCACCAGGGTGGGGATTCGGCCGGCAGCGGCACTGTCGCTTGATGCGGCCAAGGCCTTTGATACGATCCAGTGGGAGTACCTGTGGGGAGTGTTAGAGAGGATGGGCATTGGTCCTAACTATATAAGGTGGGTAAAACTACTGTATAGTTAGCCATTGGAGCAGGTAAGAGTAATGGGATGCGGTCCCGACCGTTCCAGCTACACAGGGACACTGGCAGGGGTGCACGTTGTCACCTATGCACTTTGCCCTGGCGTTGGAACCCTTGGCTTGTTGCCTGCGCAACGACCCGATAGTGAGTGCTTTAGTTTGGGGAGGGGAATGGGAAGACAGAATTTGAGGTCTCTATTCCCAGACTGCTCCATATCTTCCACCTCTATGGAACCTCCACGGAATACACAATAAATTGGGGGAGTCCTTTCTTTATTCCCTGTGTGAATGGGATACACAACAGACTCTCCCAGAGGAAACTGTGGGATTCAAGTATCTGGGCCTATATGTTACTAGGCAGCCTGAGCTCTTCTACTCAGCCAATCTATACTCTGTGCTGGAACGCTTTAGAGCGGATGTGCAACATTGGATATCGCTTCCTCTTTCGCTCCTGAGGACAGCGGCAATGTACAAAATGATTTTCCTGCCGAAACGCCTGTATGCATTACAAAATATTACATATTGAGTGCTGCCTGAGTTTTATAAGAGTGTTAACCAAACAGTTCGACAGCTCCTGTGGGATGGGGGGTCGGACAGAATAGCGCTTACTAAACTCACGAGATGGGGTATGATAGGGGCATCGCCCTCCCTGACTTAGAAAGGTAATATTGGGGGTCGCAATTGATACTTGTCAATGAATGGGTCTTTGCCTCCTTGACGGAACCCTCGATCAGGGCGGACCGGAGGGCTCTGGGTCCTAGGGGCTTCCCGTGGGCATTATTCTCCAGGAGAGGTTGCAGATCTGTCCCGCCTTTGACAAGAGTCACATCCTCATTCTGGTGGGTGGCAAACAGGTTTTTGGGCTGGCAGGGTAGACTCACAGCGATGACCCCATTGTGGGATAGTTACATGTTGGCTGAGGTGTGGAGACTTGAAGGGTTTTCTAGTTGGGACCTGATAAGCATCTTGACATTGGGAGATGTGTGAAAGGGGGAGGATCTGATCGCCTGGGAGGAGTTGCAGGCAGAATATGAGATGGCACCCAGGGAAATTTTTCAGTATCACCAGCTGAAGCACGTCTTACAGGTGCATGTGGAGCGGGGCCAGACCCTGGAAAATGCCTCGCCATTTGAGGATAGACTGCTGACAGAACCACCAGTCCTCCAAAAAGCGATCTCCCCGATGTATAACAAGTTGATGAAAAATGCCCCCAACCTCTTATTGAATGTGAAGGAGGCCTGGCAGGCAGACATTGGGGAACTAGGGGAGCAGGTATTGGGGGAGGCAACCGTTCACCCAGATAAGTGGCAATCAGTGCACGATTTTGACTGATCCAGCTGCTTCTACTGCATAGGTCCTATTACACTAGAGTGTGTCTCTACACAGGGAGGGGTGGGTGGTTCTACATACACTAAGGGACTGTCCATGGCTAGCGGACTTCTGAACGGGTGTCCGGAAGGGACTCGGGGAGGGAACCCACATAACGGCTGAGATCTCACAGAAAACAATCCTCTTGAATATCCTGAGTGAGGAAGATCCAGGAATATACCCCAGGCTGCTATTCACCCTGGGATTCGCAGTAGCGAAATATTATTCGCAGGTGGGGAGCGGCTGATCCACTGAGTGTTGAGGAGTGAAAATCTGATATATGTATTGGTTCATAGCAGCAGAGCGACAGGTCTATAAAGGTTGAGAGTGCCCCGCAAGTGGGAGAAAGTATGGAGTATGTGGGGAACCTATCGGGCCTTTTGGATGACCTGTTGGGACAGGAATAGTATCCCGCCTGGGATAAGGTTCATGTATGACAAGTGCCTTGTTGATGGGAGGGGCTCAGGGTTAGAAGGGTCAATACAGGAATACAGGAAAAGTCATTGAATAATTTGATATGGTATCCTGCAAGATACTTTGTGCAGACATGGGTGTTGTTGGTTGTGTTTTGTGCTACAAAATAAACATTGTTTTATTAAAAAAAAAGACTAGGCACCCTTAACAATCAGGAGCCCTGGCATTAAGTGGTAGTGATGGTGGAGAGCTCCTAATACAAAAATTGGTGCATGCACTTATGTTTTTTACCCTAATGTATGTCATATTAGAGAAATAACACGGTGCGCAGTCAGAATATCGAGTTTTAAATATCGTGTTGCACAAATATCAAGTCAGAAATATCGTGATTGAGAAATATCGACAGCAAGAATATCGTGGTCAAGAATATTGACTAAAGGTAAGTAATATCAAATTTAAAAATATCGAAGTGTTTAATATCGTTTGCAAAAATAGAGTTGTTAAAAATATTGATATTTTAATTAATGTTATGTATTTTAGTGTATATTTTAAATGTATGTGATGTATTTTTTTTGTATAAGAATTGTTTATATTTTTAAATATATGTGTTAAATTTTTAGTAGTTATTAATTTTTTTGAATTTAAATTTTGTTTTTTAGTTTTGTAGCGGGTTGTGGGTTTATAGGGGAAAAGGGTGGGAAGTATTTAACTATATTAAATTATGAATATTTTTTATTTATTTAATAGAGATGTTATAGTGTTAAATGTGTAAATTAATGTATTCTTAATTAATTAATAATTGGTTGTTAATTAATAATAATTAATTAATTAGAAATGAATTATGGTAATTGTGTAAATACATTTTGTGTGTGTTTTTGTATTTATAGGTGTAAAGGGTGGGAAGTAACTTTTTTTATTGATGAATTAATAATTTGTTGTTTGTTAATATTAAATATTAATTGGTAACTAATTATGGTAATTGTGTAATTAATTTTAGGTGTGTGTTTTGGGGTTTATAGGGGTAAAGTGTGGCAAGTAATTTGTGTTTAATTAATATATTGTTAATTATTTGATATTTATTTTGGGTAATTGTTTATTTTGTTGTGTGTTGTTTTTATTTTTAAAGGGGTAAAAGGTGGGTATTAAACACATTTTACTTACTTCATAATTAGTTGTTTATTAGTAATAGTTTTTAATTTTAAAATAAGTTTTAATGTTTAATGTATTATTTTACAGTTTAATTTAGGTGTGTGTTGTGGGGATTATAGGGTTAAAGTGTGGGTAGTTAATTTTTATTAATTTTTTTATTCCTAATATTTTTTTAATTGATAATTAAATATGTTAATTATGGAAGTATATATTTTGTAAAAACTTTAGAAGTGTTTTGTTGTTTGTGCGGTGTTATAGGGTAGGAAATAAAATAAATACATTTATGTAATGAATAATGTTTTTGTTTGTCAAAATGTTCTAGTTTAAAATATTTATTTTTGGGAAATTTAGGGGCCTGTTACGATGGCGGTCGGAAAACCTCCCCGACCGCCATGGTAGCGGGAAAAGACCGCCCGCATGGACCGCGACATCACCGCCGGTCGAATTACGATGACCCGCGCTCGAAATCTGACCGCGGCGGTCTGATCGCGGGCCTTAACATTGCGGCGGTTGCTGCTGCCCGCAGCACCGCCGCGATGCCGATAGGAGCATGTCCTGCATTTCCCTGCACTGCGTGGCAGGCACTGCACAGTGCCTGCCACCTGGTACAGGGAAATGTAGGGGGGACCATGGGTACCCCCCCAGTGCACCCCCCCAACACATTGGGGGCCCGTTCGGGCCCCCGGAAGACAATCTCCGCATGCCTTTCCATGGCGGTTTGACCGCTGAGGAAAAGCTGGCTACCGCCGGCATCATAATCCTGCCGGTGGAGCCTGCTCTGCACCGCCACCATTATCCCGGTCCTGCTCCGTCCGCCAGGCAGGAGTGCGGATGGCAACCGGCGGAAAAGAGGCGGTCGGAATTTCCCACCGCCGCGGTCACCACCGCCATCCTAATTGGACCGGCGGTTTTCTGGCTTGCGATCGCGGGCTGATGTCCACCGCCGGTCCGGCGGGCACCACCGCCGGCCCGGCGGTGGACATCCGACCGCCATCGTAATAGGCCCCTTAGTCATTATTTTATTTTAGATAATATTTGTAGGTATTTATTATATGTAATTAATATTACACTTTTTTTTATATATGAAATATACTGGTTTTTTTTTTTACATATTTATTAATGTATTCATTTATTTATTTTTATAATATTATTTTTTTGATTTTTAAATATTTTCTTAGTTTTTATTTTTAAACTGCTTGGAGTGTGAATATTAAATTTACCTCTATGCTATCCAACACTTTCTCTACTGTTGCACTCTCTGGAGTGGGAACAGTAATTTTTACCCCTCCGTTATCCAACACTTTCCCTACTGTTGCACTCATTGGAGTAGGAATAGTCATTTTTACCCCTCCGCTATCCAACACTTCCCCTACTGTTGCACTCACTGGAGTTGAAATAGTAAATGTAATACCTCCACTATCCAACACTTACCCTACAGTTGCACTCACTGTAGTGGGAATAGTAATTTTTACCCCTCCGCTATCCAACACTTTCCCTACTGTTGCACTCACTGGAGTGGGAATAGTAATTTGTACCCTTCTGCTATCCAACACTTTCCCTACTGTTGCACTCACTGGAGTGGGAATAGTAATTTTTACCCCTCCGCTATCCAACACTTTCCCTACTGTTGCACTCACTGGAGTTGGAATAGAAAATTTAATCCCTCCACTATCCAACACTTTCCCTACTGTTGCACTCACTGGAGTGGGAATATTAATTTGTACCCTTCCGCAATCCAACACTTTCCCTACTGTTGCACTCACTGGAGTGCGAATAGTAATTTTTACCCCTCCGCTATCCAACACTTTCCCTACTGTTGCACTCACTGGAGTTGGAATAGCAAATTTAATCCCTCCACTATCCAACACTTACCCTACTGTTGCACTCACTGGAGTAGGAATAATAATTTTGACCTTTCTGCTATCCAACACTTTCCCTACTGTTTCACTGACTGTATTGGGAAATTTAAGTTTAAATATTTTTTAATAGTTTAATGTTTTGATTTATTATAGAATGTTTTTTTATATTTTAAATTATTGATATATATATATATATATATATATAATTTTTATATAATTTTAAACTTTTAAAATAAATTAAAAATAATAGTTTAATTATTTTAAAGTAAGTATATATATATATGTATAAATTATTATGTTTGTGTGTTTATCTTTTTTTAAATTAAGTTTATTTGTTATATTTTGTTAAAATGTATATATCATTTAATTTATTTTGTTAAAATTAAAATTAATAATTAATATATATATATATATATATTATATATATTTAAATCGATATTTTTTACATCGATATTTTTTACATCAATATTTTTGTACTTACCTGTTTAGGTATGGGAGTCGATATTTTTGTAGTCTATATTTTTTAATCGATATTTTTAACATCGATATTTGTGTCATTGATGTTCTATCAGTGAACCAAATAGCACAGATGAGTCGTGGCCTTTCGCCTCATGTTCTGGTGAACTGGGGACCAGAGGGCCTTGCATAGAGTGAAGTGCAAACAGCGCACAACCAAAAGGTGATTTAAGGCAGCATGGATTCAAATTACCGGCCATTATGGGCTTGCAAACTTGATTGTGTTTTTCATTTTTGCTGAAATTATTAATAGTTTGGGTTTTAACAGTTGAGTTGATTTTGAGAGTCAAATGATTGACATTTTAACTAGATTCTTTAAAAAAATATCATGCCCTCCCTGCATTTTGGTGCCGATCTACACATGTTTGGAATTCACAGGTTTTGAAGACTACCCGTGGAATCATGTGACCGTCAGAGGCTTCTTAGTGTACTCATAGAAAGCATTTCTACATTCCGACTTATGTCCATGCGAAGACAGCTCAACCTATGTAATGGCATATAATGTTCAGTTGTGCATGTTAAAATGATTTTCCATTAATGAAATTGCTCTTTTTCACTTTTGCATTTCCCCCACAAGAAGAATATTTTTACTTGTGTAGGAGCCGCTGCCCCTACAGCACTACACACTGTGCTGGCAGCCCCGCCCATTTCCTGGAAAGGTATTTGCTCCATGACAGGGGTAAATCTCCAGCCATTTCCATGGAGGGAATGGGTTGTGAAAGAAATTGTGAATAGCCACACACTCACCTGTTTATGGGTGTTCCTGTTCTTTTCACAGTTTCCCCTCCCTGGATCTCTCACTCCTGCCCATGAGAACAGATTTACTTCCCCACAATATTACACCTTACTGTTTTAACTTTATGCACGAGTAACATTATGGTGTAAGATCATGCATAAGTGAATTGGAAATTACAAAAGTGAAATCGTACAAATTAAGCTGTTTGCATGTCACCTCAACTTACACATGCAAAAGGCTTTGTGAATAGAGTTTTCAGAGTTAAAGTTAAGAATACGCCACAATCTCGTATTCCCCAGGGCACAATCGACTTATGTTCAGTGAGCATGGGGAGGGGTGGTGGGGCTGTGTATTTGTACAGTTGTGTATTTGTATTGCAAACCGTAATTGATTCAAAGTTTAAAATAAAATTGCTACTTTTATTTTTCAAACGTATGCTAGCTTCTGTGGGTCTGCTGGAAACCATGGATAAGCCAATGTAGGAAAGACACCAGACACCAGGATTTGGGAAAATCTGAAGAAAGTGCAGTTTAACTACCAACTTTAGCAGGGCTGGACTGGTCGTGGTCGTGGCGGGCATCGGGAGTTTCCCCGGGAGGATGGAAGGGTGGGGGCTGGTTTTGCAGCAGTGGGGTCCGCTTTTGTTACTGGGGGGCCGGTTTTGCAGCAGTGGGGTCCGCTTTTGTTACTGTGGGCCGGTTTTGCAGCATTGGGGTCTGCTTTTGCTACTGGGGGCCCGTTTTGCAGCAGTGGGCTCTGTTTTTGTTTCTGGGGGCCGGTTTTGCAGCAGTGGGCTCTGCTTTTGTTAATGGGGGCCGGTTTTGTAGTAGTGGGGTCTGCTCTTGTTACTGGGGGCCGGTTTTGCAGCAGTGGGGTCTGCTTTTGTTACTGGGGGCCAGTTTTGCAGCAGTGGGGTCTGCTCTTGTTACTGGGGGCCAGTTTTGCAGCTGTGCTGCAATAACAGCCCCAGTAAAAAAAGAAGCAGTGCTTCACACTTCAACCCCCCCCCCCACCCTCCGGGCCGGTCTGACAAAATTGCCAGGGCTGCTTTGTGTTCCCAATCTGGCTCTGTACTTTAGACAGCCTAGCACAAAACCAGCCGAAGTAGCTTGAAAAATGTTTTGCCTTCCCTAGAACAGTTTTAAAAAAGGTGGATGTGAACCCTGTACTGCACATGCATCCTTACCATGGGCGTGACGGGGCACTGAGTTGAACTGTCACTGCTTCAGCAAGAGATGATCATGTCATGTCACTAGTTGGAATTCCAGCAAGGACTACAACGTTTCCTCCTTTCAGGGTGGGTAAATAGATTATCATTACTAACTGTGAAAAGTGCAGCCATTAGAAACGTGGTATCTAATGCTATATCTAAACAACAGTAGCTATCAATTGGAAATATGCATCTTTTAAAGGAACAAAACTGGTTCCGTATCACAGCAGTTTGAAGCATCATCGTATGTTTGGTTTTGGTAACCCTGCCTCACTTTATTACATGCTTTTAGTCATGTGATGTTTGAAAGCAATGGCAGAGGTGGGTAGGCTTAGATCCTCTGATGCCCTAAAATGACACACCCATACAGTAGCTTGCAACTAAATACTCTCACCGTGAGAGCTGAAATTGCATGTTACTATTTGCCATTTTAATTCCCATGGGAAGTTTTGCTCTCTGATACAGAAAAAATAGCCAAACGGAATTACACCAAATTTGGCACAAAGGGGCCGATTACGATGTCCGTCCGCCATGGTGGTGGCGACCGGGACCCAGCTTGGTATGTCGATGGTCCACTTACAGCTCTAGAGCCAGATTGATCTGAGCAACACCGGCACCTGGTTTCAGAAGAAACACTTCCTATCATAAAATTGAAGAGACGCCTATTCTGTTGCAACTCTTCGAACTAAATATCTTTGAGCAGGCATCGTGCTTTACTCATATAGTAGACTGAGTGCCGCTTTGACATATCTGGAAATTTGACTGTTATTGTACAGGACACCACTCGTGAGTGTTCTAGCCTACCCTACATTATAGGACATTGCTGTATACTATGACAGTATCGTAGTGGCCATTTTCATTGAAATATCGCTTACATTAATATATCTTGTACCCCCTGGGTGTTATGTGATCTTGTGATATCTGGAAAGGTCCTGAGGAAGGTGGTCCAACTACCTTTTATATTCCACCGAAACGTGCGTCGACCTTGTCTGTTCAGAATCTGCTGAACATATTAACGTCACATGGTCGTGGAGACCCTGCAACTCTATGTCTCCCCTTAACCCAGATATATATGCCTGTGTGAATGCTGTATGAGTCTGGATGGTTTTTTGTTTGAGCATGTATGAATATTTTTTTGTATGTTTAATTGTCTACATTCAGGGGTTATAAGTTTAACAGTGCACTTTATATATTCTAGAGTTTTATGTAGTAGTTTTGTATATATTGATGTTCATAAAAAAAGTTTTTAAAAAAAGGAAAAAATTATTCTATCACAAATGTGTATTTGGTTTTATATAAAACATGAGACAAATCAATGGAATTTTTGATATATAATCTTTCAATGTTAAAAAGAAGCTAAATAAACAATCATGTTAAAATCAACGTTATTCTAACATCTATGTTGGTATGACTCCATCATTGTTTAGCCCATACTGAATTTAACTTCATTTGATGAAAGAAATATAGGTCGCAAGGGAGCTTTGTATTGAATGTGGTGGCGACCGGGACCGTCCGCAATACTTGCGGCGGTTCCGCACACCAAATCAGGATGCGACCGCCACTGTGGCGGTCGCATCCTGCACCTTTAACATTGCGGCGGGTGCTGCTGACCGCAGCACTGCCGCGGTGTTAAAAAATGCATGTGGTGCATTTCACTGCACTACGTGGCAGTGAAATGTCGGGGGTACCATGGGTACCCCCCAGTGCACATACACCCCCTCGAACACATTGGGGGCCCGCAGTGGGCCCCCGAAACCAATCTCCACCAGCCTTTCGATGGCGGTTTGCCCGCCGCGGAAAGGCTGGCTGAAGACCGCATCGTAATTTGGAGGACGGTGCCTGCTAGGCACCGCCACCATTTTACGGATGCAGACCGCTCCGCCAGGCAATCGTAACGATTGCCTGTGGCGGTTCCGTGGCGGACGGTCTTTGCGTCCGCCGCGGTTGCGTAATCTGGCGGTGGAAAAATCGTGGTCCGATGTGGGAGGGACCACCACCGCCGGGCTGGCGGTGACGGTCCTTCCGCCATCGTAATCGGGCCCAAAGTTAGAACTTTACTCAGAAAGTATGCCTATCGTGAATTGGTGTAAATCCATTCACCTGTTTTCAAGAAATTAGGGTTTAAATTGGGGCTGGGGTTTGCCATGAAGGGGTTGATCCTCGGAAAAAGTTAGAGATATCTGGATGTTTGTTCCTGCAAGAGTCCTGCAGTCCTCTTATGGTACTCCCACGGTGCAAGAAAAAAAAAATAGTTGCTTTTGAATTGTTGAGGTATTTTTTTTCTCACATCAACCATTTTGCTACTGTGGTGCCGAAACAATCTGAGTGGCTGGCTGCTACATCAGAGTAAATGTTGTGCCTGCCATTACAGATCTCGGGGCTCTCAGTCCGGAGTCCTGAAAAAGATTTGATAGGCCCCATAAGGGAGTAGGGTGTGCTCACCCTACCCCCCAGGCCCATGTTGGGGAGGGCTTCATAGAGACCCACCAGAAATTAAAATAAAAAAACAGCAGACTTTGTTGCTGGTACAGCAGTACTACTGCGGGACCCACCTAGGTCTGTAAGGTGCTGGGGTACTCCCATGCTACTGTGGGTGAATTGGATGCAGGACGACCAGGCCCTGTGGATTAACCCCACTGCCTTCAGCTAAATGCAGCGGGAGTTGGTTTCTCCATGGGCGTTTTGGGGCAGGTCCTGACTGCAGGCCAGGCTCTGCAGCTAATCCCTTCTGTACATGGCCTTCAGCAGTGTGCAGAGGGAGTTGGCTACACCACATAGGTTTAGATGGAGGGCCTGGCTGCCGGCCAGGCCCTCCGTCAAACTACTGTTGCAAATGGCCACAGGCCATACGCAGCAGGGCCAGTCCTTCTGCGTATGGCCAAATGCTGTGTGCAGAGGGAGTTGGCTGCTCCACTGGTAGGGGGGTGGGGGGGGTATGATCTCTGGGCCAGGTCCTGCAGCCAACCCCCGCTGTACCAAAGGCCATGCGCTGAGGAGGTTGCCCACTCCATAGGGAGTTGGGTTAAGGACGTGGACACATGCCAGGCCAGGCCCTGCAGACAGCCCCCACTGTGCACAGCCACAGGCCATAAGCAGCTGGGGCTGGACGCTCCTGGCACTTAGGGCGCAGTTCCTATCTTCCTGATGTAGAGCTTGGGAAGCAAAGATAACATACCATATCTGTTGCATGAAAAAAGATAGCATTCATTCAACTTGGTGGCCGTGTTTCCCCTCCTAGCACCCAGAGGAATGCAATGCAACACCTAAGCGCAGCCAAAAACAAACATTAACAAAGCCAAGGTGTTTGGAACAATATTACTGAAGTTCTAAGAATAAATATCTTAAAGCATTAGTGAAAATCTGAATGTATTTTAGCAAACTTATCCTGCTTAAATAATGTCGTATGACAGCCAGCACAGTGCAGGTTCGAAAAATTGGAAC
The DNA here is from genome assembly GCA_963921515.1 of Calotriton arnoldi. NCBI lineage: Eukaryota > Metazoa > Chordata > Amphibia > Caudata > Salamandridae > Calotriton > Calotriton arnoldi. The sequence continues at coordinate 651,146 of CAWUFW010002561.1, read as the reverse complement.
CCACAAAAAAGTAGGGGTGTGTGAAATTTGCTGAATTTCCTGTTACGTAATCACACGAACTTTTGAAAAAATTATGTGAAATTGCACGAAATGGAAATCCAGAATTTAGATCTATATTTTACTGCAAAATTTGTGGAAGCGAGGATGTATTTCGCTTTTAAAAAAATAGCACAAAAAACACAAGTGTTGCGAACAACAGCTGCTTGAGTTCTGGTCTTTCACATTGTTCCTGTGCACCCGCGATTTTTACCTAAATGGTCGTTAATTGCTTGAAGGTGGGTTTGAGGTTCTAGACTTCAAATGCTACTATTTAGCAGCACAGCCATAATGGGTGCGAAATGGCTGGAAGATTATTAATCAGTGGGAACCATGTTTATTAAAAAAAATTAGTGCTGTGAAAATAGCCAAAGCAAAGACCCCAAAAATCCAAGTAACTCCTGCACTGTTTGAAGCAGTGCAGCAGTGCTGGACTAGATATATCAGGCAAATCATAAACTCCTCATATCGGTTATTCAATGTTCACTGTATTTTTATTTATAAAGCGCAGCTGTCACTCCGGAAGGAGCTTCCTGGCGCTATGTGGATGTTAAGATAATGGTCAAAGCAAGCATGAACTGAGTCGCATTTCTAAACAAGTGAAGAGCAGAGGGCATTTGGGGATGCAAAAATCAAAGTTTTGAATAATTTCTTAAAGAGAGTTTCTGATTCGGTCAATCTTAGGTTTGTAGGAAGAATGTTCCATGCTCTGGTCCCAAGGGCTGCCAGGGATTTGCCCCCTTTAGTCTTATACCTGAAAACAGGAGGTTTCAGCAGGTTTGCTGAGGAGTATCTGAGCGTCCGGGCAGTGACGTATGGGGTAAACTTAGCAGTTAGATATTTTGGCCCGGTTGCTCTGAAAGCTCTGAAAGTAATTAGGAGGATCTTGAATAGTATTCTTTTTAGGTCTCGCCTAGGCAGCGCACATGCGCTGCTCTAGGAGGACCTTTAGCCATTGGTCTTCACTTTTCAAGCACTGCACTCGTGCTTGTGGCGGCATCCACCTTGCGGGAGCGAGCAGCGGCGGGCCACAAGCACGAGTGCAGTGCTTGAAAAGTGAAGACTGCTCTCCCAAGCACGCACGCGCACCACTCGCGGGCTCACCTCCTGCTCCCCCTTCGCATCCTTCTTGCAGCAGCTGATGGTGATCTTAGTGGGGAGCGGGGGCTTTTTGATGAAGAAAATGAACTATAGAGAAAACGAACAGGCACTATCGGCCTTAAATGAAAAGAAGAAAAAAACAGCCCTGTTGTGTTTTGTGTGCGCGCGTTTCATGCGCAAAGTGACGTGCGTCTGATTAAGCATTGAAGCCCGTCATCACCCTGGAGCGGAGGCTTGTGCTTTGGACGGCGCTCTCCCAGCAGCTCCCCGTTTCCATCCCGCTGCCTTCGTATAAGAGGAGAAGTGAGTTTACAATGGCGTAAACTGTCTACACGGTTCCAGTGGCGTTTCAAGTGAAGTGTGCTTGATTTGAAGTCTCTGTACGTCGGCAGCAATTTACTCCGTGAGTCGGTGACAATAAAAAGTGCACATTTTAATGTTCTAATCAAGATAACTTGGAGTTTGATTGAAATTTTTTTAAATGTTGTGTTCTAAATTCAAGCATTCCTTTAAGTGAGAAATTGATGCATAATGCTTACTTCATTTACTATGTAAATATCTTGCTCATCTGAGTTGTGTGTGCTTGTGGATACGTGCACGGCTGCCAGGAAGTGGTGGTTGTGCACTGGGCATTTTCGTAAAAGCTCGCAAAAACTCTAAGCCCGCCGCTGCGCTGTATGAAATGGGTGCAGCTGACGCCTACTTTACCCAAAGTTAATGCCTTGAGCCCGACAGATGGCGCTATATTTAGACACGTCTTTAGACCGCGTTAACTCACTCCAACCTCAATGAGGGGAAGCAAACGTGCGATATCTGCCGCAAAGTTTACTCCCAGCTTTCAGCAAGAGGCACGTCAACCCCCTGATGACGCTTACCGGGAAGGGCGCAGTGCAGCTGCTGGAAGCCACGGTTGATGTTTGCAGCAATCAGCTTCTCCAGCAATGTCAGGGAAACTGAGACTGGCATGCCATCTCCGCCACCCTGCGACTGTCGTTGAATCTCGTGCAGTTTCTTCTTCACCTCGGCCCGCAAGTCATGGTACTTGTGCTGCAGCTCGTCCTTGGTGCGCACCACCACGCCCTGGCCATTGATGGACTCCACCAGGCGGTGCCAGACCTCCTTGCGCCGCTGGTCGTTCTTCCTCTGACCCTCCCCATACAACAAGTCGTAGTTGTGGTGCACCGTATGGATCAGCAGCTGCAGCTCCTCGTACGTGTAGTTCGGCTTCCTTGGCCTCTTTCCCCCCGTCTTCCTATTACCTACAGAATCCCCTGGCTCTTGGGAAGAGGACATAGCCAGCACTCCCTTATCCACAACAAACACGCAAGTCCCCAAGGCGCACATGCAGTTCCGCGGCAGGGGCACGGCTGAAAGTAAAGCTGAAACCTACTTTCGGTTACCGAGATCAGCCCACATAACAGGAAAGTCAATATCCCTCCCCTTAACCAATCACGGTGCTGGGAACAGCCATGGCAACCAACCGCAGGGGAGAACAACTGCATAGCAACCAGTAACAGAGCCAAAATAGCCTCAAAACCAATCAAATGAGAAACAAAAAGTAACTGTCGAAACTTAGCTTCCAATCACGAGCTAGGCACAACACTCACGACCTTCCAAAGACCCAAGAAACTTGCTACAGGTTACCGATTTGAACCGTGAAGAAACATTGGCATAGCCAATAGGTCTCGCCTTTGGGACCTTATAAGTGTTTAGCCATGCAACAGTTGATGTTGTTGCACCAAGGATATTGTGCTGGATACCTAAACACTTATAAGGTCCCAAAGGCAAGACCTATTGGCTATGCCAATGCTTGTTTGAATTGGCAGCCAATGTAGGGTATTAAGAGCTGCAGAGGCCGAAGAACGGCAGGGCAATTTCAATACCAACCGGGCGGCTGCATGTTGTACTATCTGCAGCTTTTGAATCACTTGTTTGTTGGCACCTGCAAACAAGCTATTACAGTAGTCTAATTTAGACAAGATAAGTGCTACCGCTACTGTCTTCCTTGCAGGACAGGGAATGAGGTTATTGTGGTTTCTCGCTAAGTTTGCCCTGATTGGACACATGATAGTTTGAGAGCAATGGAAAAGAGCGAGTACCACCAGAATTGGCAATCTGTTAGAAGTGGAAAAACTGGTAACTTGTGAGGAACTAACACAGGCGTATGAGTAGATGGAAGGTGGGTCCAAAGAAAATGAACCCTTATAGACAAAGTTTAACAACCTTTGCTCACTATGAGTACCGGACTCAATGTGAACACCCAATTGTATAGTGAACTGAGAGAAAGTAGAGGTACACAGCTAGAAGACGTTAAGGTTAGATGGGAACTGGACGTAAACATGACCATGTCTGAAGAAGAATGGAATATGGAAAAATAATTTGTCCTACAAGTCTGCTCACCCTTTAAATACATATAGATCATCTGTCTAGATCAGATTTATATAACTCCCAAAAGCATACATAAGGTCTGTCTGAGTGCAACCTGTAACTGCGCAAGATCTACGGAAGAAGTGTCCGGCTTCTTCCACATGATACGGTTGTGCCTGGAAATAGAAATACAAAAAAATCATGGAGCCAAGTTACGGCAGAGCTCATGGATTTGACCGGTGGGACTGGGTTCCATGTTGCACATATTCTCATACAGGGTATAATGCCAAGGCCTGAGAAGATGAAAGTAGAGTGCAGATTCACTTACCTTGCAATGATACTTGCCAAGAGGCTGGTAGCATAGCTCTCAAAATCAACAACACCACCCAGAGAGCATAAATTGAGACCAAATGCTAGCAATGGGTCCAAGCCGAAATCACTGCCTTGAGAGTGCAAAACAGTGGGACAGGAGGAATTAGGAAGGCAGTAGTCTGGGATGCCTTATTAATATTGTTCCTTAAAGGAGACCATTTACCACCATAGACATAAATATGGAAATGGGACCTGGGTAAGTCGGATACAGAAAACTCATTGAGACTTCAAGTTTAACAGAGTGGGGCGAGCCCTCTGGGATTACAACCCTGAGAGGCTGACAACACATGCAAACAGCCCAGAATACGAGTCAAATTCAACTGCAATGTTCTCTTGACTTCTGGTAATCCTGTAATGATTCTGCAGATCATTGGTTTAGGGATCAGAAAACAGTGACTACAGCATGGAACTCTAGGTGGAAAGAGGATTTCCTAAGACAATATATTTGCTCTGAAACTGGCCTAGATAGATATTAAATGAGTGATTAACTGACATGTCATCAAATGCTTTATTTTGTTATAATAATGTATTAAGCATCACTGAATGAGAACCGAGCAGAAACATTTGTGCATATGTGGAAGCATTTATGGACGTAATAATCTTGTTGATGTATTTTCTTTACAATCAATAAAAAATGTAAAACAAAATCAGTGATGTGCAGCTTCTGTCCTTTGGCACAGTGAGCTAAGAAACCCATTTGCCCTGACGTGGCATTGACCATCCGTGCCTGGGTCCATAGAGGACATCAGTTCCAGAGCTCCTTGGATCTATGTCTATCTGTGTCAAGTTTCTTAGTTTTAGTGTCTATTAGAACATTGGAATGTTGAGCGCTCCATTGAAAACAATGGAGTGCTCTGGGCTTTAAATGGCCTGTAGAAGCCCGGAGCATCAACATTCCAATGTTTGTTCACAGCAACAGCTGTGAACAAAGGCCTCACGGAGTCCGAGGGGATTTCAACCCCCTCGGGCTCCGTGAGGCCTTTGTTTTACAAATTAGAACATTCTGCCTTCTAGGGGTGGAATGTTCTAATAGCCTTAGAGCCCTCCGTAGTGGGCTGTACAGGCCATTAAAGGCACTCTCCCTTGTTAAAGGCCCGAGCCGAACGCTGGAGCGGGCCTTTAATGGCCGGTAGAGCCCGCTACGACGGGCTCTACGGCTATACAAGACCTCCTTGGTTTAAGCTCTGATGCTCTGTGTTTCTCATTGCTAATATCCATCTGTTTGAGTGTCCAAGACGATCCCTGCCTCGGTTCCTGTGCTAGTGTCCATCAATAACATAGAGTCATGGTTTCATGCTCATCAGTGCCGAGTTCCCAATATCAGAGCACATCAGTGTACAATTCACTAAGGTCCATACAAAACCTAGCTGAACTATGATCTTCGGGTACATGATAAGGAACAATGTGGAAGATGGCAGGCACACAAGGCACAGTGGATGACTACAGTGTGGAAATAGGCAGAGGGAAAGGAGTTAGACTAACAGACCATCTTAGATTTTCAATGTTGGTCTTGTTAGTTTAAAGCACAATATTAAGAAAGGTGTTATTCGTGTAGAGATATGCACATTAGATTTTCTTCAGAAAAGTAGCTCCATGTTGTATTCTGATTACTCTTTTAGGTGGTATATAGTTATGAAATGGACCTCAAATCTCCGAGGGAAAAAACCCCTCGAACTTCATGAAATGTGTTCAGAAAATTGCTAATCAATTATCTTTTTTGTGGTCGATGCTAAACTTTCATTTTGTTGAACCTTATACAAATCTACACATCATCAATTTACAACAGTTTCAGTGTTAAATAAGTGGTGATAGTGTGAGTCTGGGAGTCTCAAAATCTCACATTCATGAGAGTTGCTGAGAAGACGTAGAGCCCCATGCAGCACAGTAATTTTTTTAACCCCTATTCATGTGACTCTAGGAGAGACTGCTGAAAAAGTTGAGAATGATTCCTGATGGGATTGAGACATATAAGGTGTTTTCGTGTGAAATATAAAATGCGCATACCTTCAATTTCACATACTATGACAATATAGGAACTAAAATGACAAAAAAATAGGTCAAACTACACAGTGTGTGACTGTCCAAAGAAATTAGGTAAAATCTAGAAAGCATGGGAAGAAAGCTGGGAAGGGTGGTAAAGAAAAAGCAAAAAGTTTCCAGTACCGTAACACAAGGAAGAAGTAATGTTTGGTTTTAGGGCGAACCTATAGAACTTATGTTTATGATATATAAACATTTTTTTCAAATGGACAAAAGTTAAATCAGTAAGTCAATATCAATCAAGAAAAATTGAAGACATTTACTATCTAGAATGTCCAAATTCTGAAGAATTTCCTTTTACCGAGGACAATAGCCCATATGGATCCTAGGAGCTCAGTCAGTTAGTTAGTTATAGCTCAAATTTTGCTTAGACATTTGATTGTCTCTCCTGCTCCTCATGCTTCAATGAACAAGTTCTTCCCCTACACATCTTTGATGAGGAAGATACCACCCGGAAGGCTCCTCGTTTCAAAATAATTAACCATGTCACCCAGGAAAATGTGGAATGAACGTCTGGAGTGTGAGTGGTTGTAAAAACATTGATAGCTTCTAAGACGAGGGTGAAATATATCTCCTTGTTTCACAGATATGATTTTAGCTACATCACAAAAAGATACATAAGGGCCCTGGTAGCTGCTACCATGGGAATCTAATTAATTTCCCTTGAGTGTAGTTTAAGAATAATACAACAAATGGATGGTTTTGGGAGCTCTGTATACTCGCAGTGCTACTGACAGAAAGCCCTGTGCACAGGCAGCCCACTACACAGACACCTCTTCTCACAGACGGTCCTGTGCACAGGAAGCGCTTCACACTGGCATCACTGTGCATACGTAGACTTCTGCACAGATTGTCCTCCTTGCAGGTAGCACTCCAGGCAGCTATGCTCACAGGCAGCCGCTAGAGGCATAGGTAACATTGGTGCAGCAGGTACAGTGCACCGGGGCCCAGAGCCCTGAGGGGCCAATGAACCCTGATAATTACTGCATTTAACTATCCCAGCAGCAGCAAAGGGGAATTTTTCATTGCTTGCACCAGAGCCCATAGCATTCTTGTTACGCTACTGGCCACCATGGGTACGGGTGGCCCTGTACACTGATGACCTTGGGCATACAGAGCCATAAAGTCATTCCAGAACACTGGCAGTGCTGCACTCGCTGTCATGCGCACTGGCTTCTCTGTATGCTATTTACACAGATTTTAACTAAATACCAACCTGTGCATCACCTGCAATGATGGCAGGCTATCCCTCAGCAAGCCACACAAACTGCCAGCCGTGCACACTGCCAGCCTAGCTCACTTCTAGCCATGCAGACTTCCACCTGGTGCCGCGACCTGTAGTCATTTGAAGGAGTGTACACCTTGTGAGTCTCTGGCACTCAGAGCAGCCTTGTCCTTTGTTAGCCTGGCCTAGCATTAGCTCTGCACCCTTTCTGCTAGTCCTGCACACAGCCTGTCCTGAATAATGCTTGCCAGGACTGTACATTGCTAGCCCTGGGCACTGCATGCTATCCACTGCCACACTGAAGCCAGCCTTGCACACTGCTTACCATCCTTCACACTACCAGCCCTAAAGCAGCCTTGCCCCTTCCACCCCTGCCACTGCTCACCCTGCACAATGTCTGCCAGTCCTGCACACCCGGAGCACTGGAGGCAGTCTCTCTGCCAGCATTGTGCACAGCGAGCCATGAAACCTGGGGAGGTTGCCAGACACAGGCGCAGCTTTGAACTAAAGTAATTCACATTGTGACTGTGAGCTGCATTGACTTCCTGGCGATGGAGCAATTTTCTTTTGTTTATGGTTCTGCAGCACAGTTAAGAGACAAGCAAACCCCAGCTTTAGCAATAATGTATCGTTAGCCATGATAGCAAAGCATTAGGGTAGAGTCTTGGGTGAAGGAGCCTGTAGCTTGGTGGTTCAAGATGGAAGGCAATCAGTTGCAGTGAGACCAGTTCTGGAGACATTGATACAGACTGCAAAAAACATAACTGCAGAGGCCCAAAGGTTTTTACGAGCCCCCAACTAGTGCTACAAATGCCACGGTTGCCAAAAACCAAGCCTGCCTGGGTTTGATTCTACCTCATGCCTCTCTCTTCCGCCACCCTGCATGGTATTGTACCACCACAATGCATCCAGTACAACACATTACAATTACAACAAAGTCATAACAACACATTTACCACTACAACGAGGTAAATTATAAGGAGGTAAGATAAAACGCTTTACAGTTACAAGACATTTCTAATGGGAGAGAAGGTTTGCGATGGGTAGTAAAGGGTTTAGTGATTGGTAGTGTTTAGGGGTATTAAGGGTTTTCAGGGTTCAGGGACAGGTAGAGCCTGATTCACAAAGGTAAACTTACTCTTTTGTGTAGGATTACTGCAAACTATGAGTTTAATTTTACTAACAATAATTTTACGACTGCGGAGCTTCCACAGTCGGGCAGAGAACTCCGCACATAAAAAGATAAGACGGGTCTATCTTTTATATGCTGATGCTCCACAAGTGCGAAGTCTCCACAGTCATAAAATTACTATTAGCAAAATTAAACTCGTAGTTTTTAAATACCATAAAAATAGTCAACTTACACAAATGTGTAAGTTTAGCTTTGTGAATCAGGCTCATAGTGTATAGAGTAAGTAAGGATTTGTAGGGTTCCAAGTTAGGTCTGGTGTAGGGGCAGTAATGAGTTTTTAGGGTTCAGGGATGAGTAGTTTCTTGTGGTAGTGATGGGTTTTTCGGGTTAATGAATAGGTAGTGTATAGGGGGAGTATTGTATATATATATATATATATATATATATATGCTCGAATTTCCAGTTACCCTTCCAAACCGGACACCGACACAGCAGGCTTGGTTTGATTTTCGCACGTTTTTATTATTGCTTGCTGTAACGCGTTTCGGCAGTATCTCCTGCCTTGCTCACATATATAAAAAATATTATTATTATTACCCATATACCATACATAAATATAGCACTTGGCAAATGAAATAGCAGCCTGCACCATTAATATAAATGTGTAATTCGGACTCTGGTGTTTAAAGAAACACTATTAAGCAAAAAGGAAATATAGCACCACAGCACGAACTTGGATGAATGATTATGGTGCATTCTGGGACCTGGAGGAGGTTGCCTCAGGTCATGTGACCACTTGGTTTTAAAGACACTCACCTGTGATCAAGGCATTCATGCCGAAACGTGTAAGGATTGAAGGAGTGAATTTGCTGCCACTGATACGATGCATAAATAAATGGCACCATTTAAGTCGGAGTTGGGCCTCTGCATTTTCTTTCCGCATTTCATGCTATGACAGGATTCTCCGTTCCTGATGGCAGAGGCCGCTCTGCAGGGTTGGTGGCCCCCGGTAAAATGGAGTTCTTTTGTGTATATGTATATATATATTGAAGTTGTGTGTTTTTCTCACGCATGCATTTCGTTGTGCCTAATTTAGCCGCCATAGGATACTGTCAGCATTTTTACATAGTCTGTTTTTCCTGCTGTTTGTATGCCCTGTTATGTCACTCGACACATGCTTTCCTGCTTGCAGTAAAATGACACACTTGACTTTTGGCGTAAGATGTAGTAAAATGCCTACTCACTGTAATGGACATAGCAAGCAGACTGCTGCATCCAATCACATTCACCTGTATATATACTGCACATGTCCTCACAGAGCGCTATGTGATCAAGGCTGCATGTTTGGCAGCCGAAACGCGTCATGTTGGACCTTCTTTTGATGTGTGAATAAACTATCATCCTTTTTCACACCAGCTTTCGGAGTCTGTGCCCATGTGTTACGCCGGAGTGACTGTCGTGGCATTGGGATTTCTTCGTGATATATATATATAGCCCTTTTTGGGGTTTTGTCTAAATCTGTATAGTAGTTTTTGAGATATTAAAGGAAAACCAAATTTGTATATCTAGAGACTCGGACCCTCCGCGAATCTGGCCGATTTCGTGCAGAGATATGATTGGCTGTCAACACTTCAACCAGGAAGTGTTGGCAGCCATTTTGGGGGGGGGGGGAGTCCCAAAAAAACCCCACAAAAATAAAGAGAAGCGGGTAGGGTAGGAATACCATGACCCCCTAGCCCTGGTGATGGGGTCCCCCAGGGCAAAAAATCGTTAAAAAGAAAAGAAATTGTGGCAAAAATTATGACGGATTCGCAAATTCACGCTTGTTTCTCTTTCAGTCCCGGGTGGGCTAGGTCCAGGTGACATATATATTATTAGGAAATGGGGAGGGGCACATGCGGCCCCCTCCCCAAGGCCAATTTGAGCCCCGGGGACCACCACCTCCCCAGAGCTTTATACAATAGGAGGGCCGTGTGACCCCTCCGTAGGCCTTAAAGGCCCCACGGACCACCACCTCCCCGGGCTTTCCAGGCTAATAAGAGGGGGGCCATGCAGACCCCCATGCTGTAATTGAAAATGCCCCGGGGACCGCCACGGAATAATAAAAAAAGGTCGAGTGGCGTTGCACGGCCCCTCTCCCCGGTCATTTTTGGCCCCGGGACCACCACATGCCCGGGTGTGGCATTGTGCAATAGAGAGGAGGGGGGCAGGTGGACCACCCTCCTGGAGCCTCTAATGGTTCCTGGGAACCCCCACACCTCAGGGCCGGCTCCCTATGTCCCAGGGTGCCCACCCCTGGGACAGAGCAAACAGTAACTCTGCTCTCAGCGGTCGGGAGCTGGAAAACTGCTCCCACCCGCTGGGGGAGGAGTTTTCATATGTTTCCCTGTCCGCTATCAAACGACAGGTAAACAGATGGAAGGATTCCTCTTGCACACAGGGAGCAGCATTTTTGGCTGCTCCCTACATGCAGAGCAATGCCGCTCCTGCTGGAGGGGGGAGCCGTTAAGGACCGCAGGGGCATTGGGGCTCCCCCCACGGTCTGCAACAGTGCTCACTGGGTGCCCTGGGTGGGCACCCAGCTTTAGTTTGCCAGGCACCGGAGAATGGAGTCTCCGGGGTCAACATCAGCCCAGCGAGGGGGGATGCAGCCCCCTTCCCTTCAAAAAGTTGGCAGACCCATACAGCCACTCATAAACCCACTTCCAAATGTTATAAGGATGTTAAAGTTAGGAAATAACATTTAAAAAAGTAGAAATTCAATGGAAAAAACAAATGTTAAAGGGGCCTTATTGTTAGGAAATAAAATTAAAAAAACTTAGAAACTCGCTGAAAAAAACAAAGGTTACAGGGACATTAGGAAATAGAATTAAAAAAAATTAAAAATTCATTGAAAGAAGACAAAGGTTACATTGACCATATAGTTAGGCTCAAATTTCACTCGTACAAAACCAGTGAAATTCAGCAGTTATAGTTACCTGAGCTAACTATAACTTACGCCCGCAATGCACTGCTTATGTCCTCACATATGCATCACTCATGACATGTTCAGTGACATCACTCATAAAATCACTGATGACATCTCAAATGACATCACTGATGACATCATCCAGTGAGTGTAAGTGTTTCATAAATGTTTCTGAGACTTAAAGATATATACTAAGCTACTGCATAAGTTAAATTACTGTTCTTTCTGTACTATTAATGAGTGATACTGTTTCTAAACAAATTCAGAGCCAGCCATTATCCCAAACACTGGTTCTTTTCGTTTTCAAATCCTTTTTTCTAATTTTCTATCTTTCATCTGTCAGTCTGTCTATCTGTTTATCTATCTATCTATCTATCTATCTATCTATCTATATAAATATATATATATATATATTTTTTTTTCAATGAAAGAAACAAAGGTTAAGGAGGATAAGTTTTAGTTAAGAAAAGTTTATATATTCTTCTATACCAACCCAACTTAAACTTTACAAATATTAGAAATTCTAAAGTTATAGTTATAACTCACATTTCTAATTTATGCACCACCAGTTATGATTTAAATTTATAATTTAAGCACCACCTTCAATATACTATAAGTCATGAATATACTATAAGTCATGAAAGAAACAAAGGTTAAGGAGGATAGGTTTTAGTTAAGAAAAGTTATATATTCTTTCTATACCAACCCAACTTAAACTTTACAAATATTAGAAATTCTAAAGTTATAGTTATAATTCACATTTCTAATTTATGCACCACCAGTTATGATTTAAATTTATAATTTAAGCACCACCTTCAATATACTATAAGTCATGCCCCTTCGTACACAGTCTTGTCATCTCACTTACTACACTACACTACATTAACTATAACTCGCACTTCCTCAATGCACCCATGTATATATTATGACGTATAGCATGTGAATTATAGCATTAACAACAACTATTATAATATCTCAAATTACATAATTTGTCAGAACACAGTGCATGGTAGAGTGGTGAGTTATAGTTAATGTAGTGTGGCGAATGAGGTGACAAGACTGTATGGAGGTGCACGACTTTTAGTAAATTGAAGGTGGTGCATAAATTATAATTTTAAGTTATAACTGATGGTTTGTAAATTATTAATTGAAGTTATAACTATAACTTTAGAGTTTCTAATGTTTGTATAGTTTAAGTTCGATTTGTATAGAAAGAATAAATAAACTTTTTCTAAGTATAACTTATCTTTAAACTTTGGTTTTTATTTTTTTAATAAATGTGTGTTTTAAATTGTAGTGTTGAGTGTTATTTAATTAAAAGTTGTTGAGTGCAGTGCCATAGAGCATAGTGAAAGATAGTGCCATACAGTCTAGTGCCCTAGGGTCTTGTGTTGTAGAGTGGATTAGAGTGGAGAGGAGTAGAGTGGAGTGGCGTTGCGTGTAGAGGAGTAAAGTGTTGGACAGTGGATTGGTGTGTCGCACAGTGGAGTGGAGTAGTGGAGAGTGCAGTAGCATGTTGCAGTCAAGTTGCGTGTCGTACAGTACAGTGGAGTGTTGTCGACCGCAGTCCTGTGGAGTCAAGTGTCATGGAGTGGAGTGTCATCGAGTTAGTGGCATAGAGTGGAGTACAATTCAGTAAAGTGTTGCAGAGTTCAGTTTTGTGGAGTGGAGCGTTGTTCAGTAGAGTGGCGGAGAGTAACGTACAGTGTAGTGTCGTACAGTGGAGTGTTGTAGAGTGGTGTATCATACACTGGACAGTGGTACAGTGTTGTATAGTGGAGTGTCATGTCATATACTAGAGTGGCGTGTCATAGACAAGAGTGGAGTGGCATGTGCTAGAGTGTCATACAGAGTAGTACAGTGGCATAGAGTGGATGGGTATAGAGTGGAGTAAAGTGTCATGTAGGGGCAAAGAGTGTAGCAGAGTCTTGTAGAGTAGAGTTGCATAGAGTACAGAAGGGTGTTGTACATTGGACCGGCATACAGTGGAGTGTTGAACAGTGGCATAGAATGGGCTAAAGTATCATACAGTGGAGTAGAGTGGAATAATGTTCAGTGGAGTCGCGTAGTAAACTGTAATACAGTAGATTGTAATGATGTATAGTAGAGTGGCATGGAGTGGAGTAGGATTGCTGGCATAACATACAGTGTAGTAAAGTGTCATAGACTGGAGTGGTGTGTCACAGAGTGTTGGAAAGTGCCGTACAGTAGAGTACAGTGGAGTGACATGGAGTGGAGGTTAGTGTTGTAGAGTGCAGTGGCGTATAGTACAGTTTCGTACAGTGTGTTAGCGTGTAGTGGTATAGAGTATTGTAGAGTCGTGTAGAGTGAAGTGGCGTACAGTCGAGTATAGGAGTACAGTGGAGCAGTGTGTCATAGAGTACAAAGGAGTAAAGTTTTCTGGGGTGGCATTAAGGTAGAGGCATAGTGTGTCTTAGAGTGGAGTGAAGTGTCGTAGAGTGCATAGAATCGAGTAGAGTGTCGTACAGTGGCATAAAGTGGAGTAGAGTGTTGGGCAGTTGAATGGAGGGACACCTAGTGTAGTACAGTGTCATACAGTGTCATAGAGTGTAGTACAGTGTTGTAGAGTACACTTTAATAGAGTAGAGTACAGTGTTGTAGAGTGTAGCAGCATACATTAGAGTGTCGTACAGTAGAGTAGAGTGGGATAAACTGTCGTATACTGGAGTTGAGTGGAGTGACTTAGCACAGAGTAGACTAAAGTGTCAGATAGTGGAGTGGCATCTCGTATAATACAGTGCTGTGGAGTGGAGTGCAGTGTAGTGGCGTAGCATAGAGTGTAGTAAAGTGTTATAGTGGAGTAGTATGCCATGTCATAGAGTGTGGGAAACTGTTGTAGAGTGGAGTAGAGTGGAATGGCATAGAGTGGAGTACAGTGTTGAGTGGAATGAGGTAGAGTAGAGTGTGGTATAGTGTGGTAAAATGGAGTCGCATAGAGTGTTGTAGAGTTGAATGGTATATAGTGCTGTTGGGTGGAGTGGCATAGAGTTGAGCGGTGGAGTAGAGTCAAGAAGAGTGAAGTAGTGTGTTATAGAGTAGAGTGGAGTAAATTCTGGTGGAGTGGCATAGAGGGAGTTGCGTAGAGTGTTATAGAGTGGAGTACAGTCTGGTAGAGTGGTATAGAGTGGTTTACAGTGTTGTATAGTGACATAGACTTGAATACAGTGTTTTACAGGGGAGTTGTGTAGAGATGAGTAAAGTGGTGGTGCATAGAGTGTCGTACACTGGAGTAGAGGTTCATAGAGTGGAGGAGACTCAAGTGACATAGACTGGAGTGGCGTACAGTGCACTGCTGTACAGTGTCGTTTCGTTTTGAGTCGTATCGTAGAGTAGATTGGTGTAGAGTGTCATAGCATAGAGTGTTGTGGCGTAGAGTGTCATGGTGTACCTTTGGAGTGGTACAGAGTGGAGTGACGTACAGTGGAATAGCATATAGTGGAGTGGTGTACAGTTTAGCAGCATACACAGGAATGACATACAGTGGAATGCGTACAGTGGATTGGGATATAGTGGAATGGCATAGAGTGGAGTGGCTTACAGTGGAGTAGCATAGAGTGGAGTACTGTACAGTGGAGTGGCATATAGTGGAGTGTCCTAGACTGGAGTGGCATACAGTGGAGTGGGGTAGAGTAAAATAACATAGAGTGAAATGGCATAGAGTGGAGTTGAATACAGTGGAATAGCGTAGGGAAGATTGGTGTACACTGGAGTAGTGTATAGTGGAGTAACGTGCAATGAAAAAGCGTAGAGTGGAGTGGTGTAGAGTGGAGTGACATAGATTGGAGTTGGGCAGAGTGGAGTAGAATAGAGTGGAGTGGAACACAGTGGAATAGCATAGAGTGGAGTGGCATAGAGTGGAGTGGGCTACAATGGATTGTGGTAGAGTGGAATAGCATATAGTGTAGTTGCGTACAGTGCAATAGCATAGAGTGGAGTGTCATAACGTGAAGTGGCATAGAGTGGAGTATCATACAGTGGAATAGCATAGAGTGGAGTGGCATACAGTGGAATAGCGTAGAGTGGAGTAGCGTACACTTGAGTGGCATACAATGGAATGGTGTGGAGTGGAGTAGAGTGGAGTGGCATACAGTGGAAAAGCATAGAGTTGAGTAGCGTACAGGATAGTGGCGTACACTGGAGTGTCGTAGACTGGAGTGGCATAGAGTGGAGTGGCATAGAGTGAAGTGGCTTATGAATGTCGATTAAATTTGTCAAGAATGCATGATATGATGTGCAGATTAATGCAAGACAGCAATTTCGCTGCCTTGTATTTCTCCAGATTTACCAAGCAACTCAGGGCTAAGCATGGTGGCCTTGTGTTAGTTTAAAAATGTGATTTAAGTATTGCATTGCTCATGCGAGACCATGCGTGATGCAAGCCTAATACAATACAGTAATATACCTGGCCCTTAGTTATATTTTGTACCACCGTATATCTCGGTAACTCCGCGGTATTCTGCAGTATATGCCAATGACAAGGCAGTATATAATTAGCTAATGGCAGCCTTAACAAAATGAAAAGGCAAGCATGTTTTTAATACACTTTACCTATTCTCTGTATTAGGGCCTTACTTATAGGTAAGTAGTAAGTTTAATCATTATTCCCTACTTATTAACTCTTTATTAAAGTGTTATTAGTTAGGGAAATTAATTTATAATTTTCTATATATTTTCAAAAATGTTGACGGAGTACCACATTAGTACCTGAGAAGCACCATTTTTCTTAAAGAAATGTACCTATTTCATTTTAATCATTTTTAAGTTGCGCTGTAATTTATTGGTATTTCTGTGGTACTCCATACACTTTTTTATGAAGCATTAAATATGTAAAAAAATTAATATATATACTGTAGTACATTATATTTGTTATAGTGTATTACAATGTTTTTTTAAAAATGTTTAACATATATTATTCTTTCACATGTTTTGTAAAGTATTGTGGTACCACCTTAGGAGTACCACAGTGCTCTGTGACAGTTTAAAACAAAAATATATAGAAACTATATATACTTTTCCCTACCCATCACCACTTTAATTATGTGGTAACAGGTAGGGGAAAATTATAAAACATAATAGGCACCTATATCTAAGCCGCCCTAACCTTCAACATAGTGAAAATAGCCTTAAAACAACATGACTGCCTTTAACTTTTGTAAAGGCAGTCACAGCCAATCACCTAATGCCTTGTCAATGCTAGGTACTGAGGAACTTTCTTGAGATACCTCAAAATTACCGCAAAAACAGATATCATTAAGTTAAAAATGCTTATAAGTTTAAAAAAACTTACCCCACTGACCTGTACTACCCAAAAGGATCATCTACGCACCATAATCTTTATTCCTGGCAAATGTCATTCAGATCCGTTCAGACGTTTTTGTGCTACGTCTGAGTACAAACTCAATAGAAAATATATTGGTGCCAAAAAGCGTTTTAGGACCCCCCCTTTTTTTTTTGCACGCCCTTGACGAATCTCCGCAAATCTTTACACTATTCACCAATGTAGAAAAAGGAAGAGGTCTGCAAAGTTTTTCGGAGATTTGTTGAACGGGGCGCACAGCTATTAGCGACCAAAAATCCAAGGAATTCCTATCTCTGGGTATCCTAACTATAACTACAGAGTGGCACCTGCAACATATATATATATATATATATATATATATATATATATATATATATATATATATATATATATATATATATATTCACTGAAAAAACCATAGGTTTCAGGCACGTTATAGTTAGAAATTAGCATTTAAAAAACCTTTGAAATTCACTGAAAAAACCATAGGTTTTAGGGACAGTTATAGTTAGTTGGACATTGCACTCGTACAAAACCCGTGAAATTCCCCCGTTATAGTTAGTTCAGCTAACTATAACTCGCGCCCCCGCAATTCACTGCTGATGACGTCACATATTACATCACTCATGACATGGTCAGTGACATCACTGATGACATCATCTAGTGACTGTGTTTCTGTAAAGTTTAAATATTTTTAATGTATATAGGGAAAGGCGTATTGAAGAATGAGTGGGTGTATAAGTGTCTGTATGGATGATTTAGTAGGTGCGTGACTAACTGTATAAGTGAGTGATTAAACGTATCTTACTGAGTGCATGGGTTAGTGACTAAACTGGGTGAATGTCTGTATCCGTCTGTCTGTTGCTGTGTAAGTGGCTGCATGGGCTTGTGAATAGCTTCATGAGTGTCTATATGAGTTATTGATTCGTTGTCTGAGTATCTGTATGGGTGCCTGAGTGTTTGTGTGGGTGGGGTGTGTGCGACTCTGTACATAGATGTGTGAGTGGGTGATTCACTGGGTGCATGATTTGAAGAGTGCGTCTGTGATGGACTGCTTGGGTGGGTGAGTGTGTGTATGGGTGTGTTAGTGAGTGAATGTATATCTCAGTGGTACATGTGCGAGTAACTACATATGTAAAAGGCAGTATATATGTGTGTTAGAGTATTTAAAAGGCTATAAGTGAGAGTGTGTGATTGTGAGAGTGGCTGTATGGATGCGTGTGTGCTTGTATCAGTTATTGTATAAGAGCGTAAGAATGTGCTAGTATTTGTATGACTAAGTGAGCTGGTGTGTGTATAACTATAGGTGAGTAAATGGGTGTGTGATTAATTTTTTGCATGACTGACTAGGTGTGTGAGTACCTCTATGGATGAGTGGCGGTGTGTGAGTGTTTATATAGGTGTATGAATGCATATGATAGTCCTGTACTGAGTGACTGTAAGTATGAGTGACTGGACGGGTGAGTGAGTAGATGTGTGTGTGTAGACCTAAGAATCAGTGAGTGGGTATATAGTTATTGGTATTGGAGTGTGTATGGTTTTGCGAATGGCAGTCTGTAAATAAGAGTGGGTGTATCAAAAGTTATATTAGGGTGTGAGAAGATGCATGAAATTATCACATGGATGATGTCATCAGTGATGTCATTTGAGATGTCATCAGTGATGTCATCAGTGATGTCACTGACCATGTCATGAGTGATGTAATATGTGACGTCATCAGCAGTGAATTGCGGGGCGCGAGTTATAGTTAGCTGAACTAACTATAACGGGGGAATTTCACGGGTTTTGTACGAGTGCAATGTCCAACTAACTATAACTGTCCCTAAAACCTATGGTTTTTTCAGTGAATTTCAAAGGTTTTTTAAATGCTAATTTCTAACTATAACGTGCCTGAAACCTATGGTTTTTTCAGTGAATTTGTAAGGTTTTTTAAATGCTAATTTCTAACTATAACGTGCCTGAAACCTATGGTTTTTTTCAGTGAATTTCAAAGGTTTTGTAAATGACAATTTTTTAATTGTATTAGTTATATTTATTTTTTTGATACTGATTTACAACATTTTTTTCAACTATTTATTTTTAGATATTTTATTTTTTAAATTACATTGTAATTACATTATACATTACATTACAAAATATACTTTCTCAGAATGAATTACTTTAGTTTAAATACTTTGCAAATAGGCAATAGACTTTTAAGTACAGTAGTTACAGTTGTTGCAATGGGCAACACAATTTCAAACACAATGCAACATTGAGCTCAATGTGAATTTCTACTTAAATGCAATTAGTTACTTTATGGATTACTTTTCTCACCACAGGACTGGATCCTAGATTCAGTCCTGGGACATCTCCTGTAAACAGTTGAGTAAAAGTGTTTTGGTTACAGTAGTGATTTTTAAGGAATATTATTGTATTTTAAAAGTTGACACGGAAACTTTTTCACATAGAATCACCAATGTTATCCTATGGGAGGAAATTCACTTAGCAGGTAAGTAGTGTTATCGTTACTTTTTCTTACTCAGTGGTGGATCCTGGATCCAGCACTGGTGCATCTCCTGTAAACAGTTGAAAGAATGCGTTTAAGTCATACAGGCGATTTTTAAGGAATATTTGTAGTTTGTGAAAATCGACACTTTGAAACTTTTCTGCTGAAAACCAGACAATGGATTCCTATGGAAGGAAATACAAGTTACTGGTAAGTACGGTTAGAATTACTTTTCAGGGTCAGTGCTGGGCTAAAAGATGCAGCACTGGGTTCTCTCCTGATAACAGGTGAGTAAATCGGAATTCATAGTTCGGCTGATTTTAGAGAAATATTATAAAGTTCCAAAACTCCACACTTAGAAGAATTTCCAAGTGAAACCAGTCAATGTTAGCCTATGGAAGGAAATTCAAGTTACTGGTAAGTACGGTTAGAATTACTTTTCAAGGTCAGTGCTGGGCTAAAAGATGCAGCACTGGGTTCTCTCCTGATAACAGGTGAGTAAATCGGAATTCGTAGTTCGGCTGATTTTAGAGGAATATTATAAAGTTCCAAAACTCCACACTTAGAAGAATTTCCAAGTGAAACCAGTCAATGTTAGCCTATGGAAGGAAATTCAAGTTACTGGTAAGTACGGTTAAAATTACTTTTCAGGATCAGTACTGGGCTCAAAGATGCAGCACTGAGGTCTCTCCTGATAACAGGTGAGTAAATCGGAATTCGTAGTTCGGTTAATTTTAGAGGAATATTTGCACAATGGTGAAGGAAGGGGTGGGGCCTGAGGTGACATGTCTGCAAACACGCCCTGTGGCGCGTTTTAAGTTGGAGAATTAATTCCTCCTCAATCCTGAGGGTCCCTAGGGGCCAACTAGCCCACCAGGAACCTCCAGTATGCGCCAGGGGCTGCGTTGCAGAGAGGTGTACAGAGGCCACGCCCCTTTTACAACACTCTGCAACGCAGCTCCGTGGCGCTTACTGGAGGTACCTGGTGGGCTAGTTGGCCCCAGGGACCCTCAGGATTGAAGAGGATTTAATTCCCCATCTTAAAATGCGCCACGGGCCTGTTTGCACACATGTCACCTGAAGCCCCGCCCTCCCTTCACCACTGTGCAAACGCGCCCGTGGCGCATTTTAAGTTGGGGGATTAAGTCCCCTTGAATCCTGAGGGTCCCTGGAGTCCAACTAGCCCACCATGTACCTCCAAAAAGCGCCACAGAGCTGCGTTGCAGAGAGGTGTAAAAGGGGCGTGGCCTCTGTACACCTCTCTGCAACGCAGCCCCTGGCGCATACTGGAGGTTCCTGGTGGGCAAGTTGGCCCCAGGGACCCCCAGTATTCAAGGGGAAATCGTTCCCCATCTGCAAATGCGCCAGGGGACGCGTTTGCAGACTGCTGCAGGGTGGGGGCGGGGCCTCCGGCACGATGCCGGGTTTAAAAAAAAAAATTGTATGGGAGGGGGGCTGCGTGGCCCCCCTTTCCTTGGCCTCTTTTGGCCCCGGGGACCCCATCCCCCGGGGCATGAGGATTTTCATTTTGTTTAAAAATTAAAATAAAACGGGAAGGGGGCCGCGTGGCCCCCTTCCCTGGGCCTATATTGGCCCCGGGGACCCCATCCCCCGGGGCATGCCCTCTTTTTTAAATTTTTAAATATTTGGAGGGGGGCTGCGTGGCCCCCTCCTCAGGCCATTTAAGGCCCCGGGGACCCCATCCCCTGGGGCCGGCCTTTCCTTTTTTTTTTTTCAATTTTTTTTTTTTTTTTTTTTGGGGAGGGGGGCCGCGTGGCCCCCCTTCCAGGCCACTACTTGCCCCGGGGACCCCATCTCCCGGGGCTGGCCCTCTCCGTTGGGGACTGTGGGGGGGTCCCCAATCCCCCCACAGTTCCGCCGGCTCCCCGCGTCCCTTGGGAGCCGGCATTGCTTTTCCACATGGGGAGCTGCTAACATGCAGCTCCCCGTGTGGAAAAGCAATCTGCTTTGGATATTGGAAGAGAGAGCAGGTTTCCTGCTCTCGCTTCCAATATCCAAAGCAGTTTGCTATGAGAGGACGGGAGCCGCGAGGCTCCCGTCCTGTCATAGCAAACTACAGTGTCCCGGGGGTAGGCACCCCGGGACACTGCAGGAGCCGGCCCTGGGGGGTGGTGGTCCCCAGGGCCATTACAGGCTCCAGGAGGGGGCCGCGCGGCCCCCTCCCTTGAATTGCACAGCCCCGGGGAGGTGGTGGTCCCCGGGCTCTGGGGTCCGTAACGGACCCCCACATTTATTTTCTATGTGCCCCGGGGAGGTGGTGGTCCCCGGGGCATGTGGGGGGGCTGGAGCCCCCCCACACGTTATTTAAAATTTTAGAAAGAAGCCCCGGGGGGTGGCGGTCCCCGGGGCTGCGGGAGGGCAGGAGAGCCCTCCCGCACCATTGTTTTTTATTAAGCCCCAGGGGGTGGCGGTCCCCGGGGCTTGGGGGGGCCTTATAGGCCCCCCATATAAACAATAAACCCACCCCCCCGCATGCCCCCGGGACTTGGGCCACCCGGGGGCAAATTTGCATCGAAGCGCGGGAGACCGCGCTTCGATTTATTTTTGTTTCGGCAGGATCCGCGCATCCTGCCGATTTAAAAAAAAAAAATGCTTTTTTCTGCCCAGGGGGTCCTTGTGGGACCCCCTGAGCAGACCTAGGGGGTCAGGGTGTTTCTACCCTGCCCCCTTTGTGCGTTTTGCGCACTTGTTTCTGTCCCTCGGTTCTACCAAGGGACAAAATGGCTGCCAACACTTCCTGATTTGGAGTGTTGACAGCCAATTAGCATGCAGCTCGTGATCGGGAGGGTGCGCGAATCCGACGCGGCCATAGATATATATGTGATTTTGATTTTGATTTTCACAGGAACTACTGAACGGATTTACACCATTTAACAAAAAGGGTTCTTTCTGAACCAAGAACTACCTCTTTGCCAAATTTGGTGTAATTCCGTTCAGCAGTTCGGGCTGTAGCCGTGGCTAAAGTTTCCTATGGGAAAATGAATGGGGAAAACACGTTTTGGGACCCCCCTTTTTTCTCGGCCCCCGCTTGACGAATTACCCTGAAACTTTCAGGGTAGGAGCGGACCGGAGCGGGCCATAAAGTTTGAAAATTTCGCGAAGATTCGTCAACCGACGCAAGAGTTATTTCAAATAGAATGTCGCGGATTTCCTATGGAAAATAGGTCCTAACTATAACTATCTACTGGCGACCGCCAGTAGATAATATATATATATATATATATATCAAAGCTCCATATATATGAGGGCCCCATCATTGAAAGATGCAATCGTACAAAGCAGCCCAGAGACAAATCGTGAACAAAGCTGGTTACGACCACCACAAGGCTTTAGGAAGTGCACACGCTGCAGGGCATGCAGCGTAGGCCAAAATACCATGACATATCACACTCCGTTTGGCAGAGGGGAGGTGAAAATTAAGGGGGTATACAATTGCAAAACAGATTTTGCTGTGTACCTGCTAATTTGCATGTGTAATTTAAGATATGTAGGCAGCACCACATTGCCAGTCCAAAGACGAATTCTTCAACACATGAGGGCGATCACAAATGGGGATCGTATTTACCCAGTGGCACGCCACTGTGAAGTATTTAATCAAAAAGACCCTGAGCAAATAAGGAATTTTGTAATTGATGTGGTACCCGCAAGTAAACGAGGGGGTGACCGCACAAGATTGCTAAGAGAATTGGAAACAAGGTATATAATCATGTTGGATTGCAAAATGCCCAATGGGCTAAATTATGATGAGAAGTTGCATTCCTGTTTGTGAATATGAGATTTCTCTGGGCTGCAATCATGTCCCTTGACAGGATCCCCCATGTTTTGGGTTTGTTGATAGAAGAAGAGTTTTTCAATATAATTTTGGCTTTAAATTTTTCTTTTTTAACCTCCTTCATAATCAAATGAGCAATTAAATATGCTCAATTGTGTCAGTAACATCCATATCAGGGCATTAGTCTGTGAATTTATTGAGTGACAATGATTATCATAATAGGAATCAATAGGGGAAAATAAAGTAAGAATCATGTAATTCAAAATCATGACATGCTGTAAAGGTTAACAAAACTACAAGTATAAAACAGGCAGATGGAATATTTATAAAGGGCACTGGACATTGTAATCATTTTATTGAAATAATATGTATTCTGAGACATAATGAATTGTCAGTAATAATTAAAGGATACTTGCCAGTATTAGGACTTGGATAATACATGCAGTATTTAGTGGAATACCCATGAAATTGGCACTCATGCACTTTTTTTGTATATATTTTCCCATATATTAATGAACTTTTTGGATATTGTCCAACACGAGTTGCATCATGTAATAATGAATTATGGATGCGTTTTAGAGAATTTAACAATGAATCATAATTGTTTTGAAAAAAACGGAGGTTGTTTGAAACGCTGCACGTAAAATGCTTTGTACAACGTGTACATGTCATGTGACCAAGGCTGTCGAGGCGGCTGAAACGCGTTATGGTGGACGGCGAAATAAACTGAAATCAAAGTAACCGCATTTATATATATATATATATATATATATATATATATATATATATATATATATATATGTATATATTTACCTACTGGCGGTCGCCAGTAGGTAGTTATAGTTAGGACCATGTTTCTATTCAAAAAGCGTTTTTTCTTTTGCCAATATCTTTGGTGCCGTTTGACGAATCTTCGCGAAATTTTCAAAACTAATGGGGCGCTCCGGTCAGCTCCTGTCTTGAACGTTTCGAGGTGATTCGTCAAGCGGGGGCCGAGAAAAAAGGGGGGTCCCAAAACGCATTTTCCACATGTTAATTTCCATAGGAAACTTTAGACAAGGCTACAGCCCGAACTGCTGAACAGAATTCCACCAAATTTGGCAAAAAGTTAGCTCTTGGTTCAGAAAGCGCCCATCTTTTTAAATGGTGTAAATCCGTTCAGTAGTTTTTCAAATATTAAAGGAAAAAGAAATTTATATATCTGGGCGGAGCCTAACCACACATCTCATCGTGAGATCTGATTGGCTGTCAGCACTTCATCCAAGAAGTGTTGGCAGCCATCTTGGGACCAATATACATGATAGCACTCCATTAAAATGCATTGTAGTGAATGGAAGGTTTTGAGGGTCACCAAAAGGAGAATGTATAAAGGGTGATAAGACTTTAGTTACATTATAAATCATTTGTTGATGGTGCCATACTAATTTTAGGAATTGTGGTGTGTTCTAAGGTGATTTTACCCTGTGAAAAAGCCTTCTGCTGGGATATCATGAATCATGTTTGAGAGAAAACTATTTTCTCATACTTTTCCCATAGAGGTTTGGAAGGTGATCTAGAAGCTAAAATGAGAGCATATTTTTTCTAAATTCACATTATCTTTCTCAGTCATGTGAGAATGAAGTCTGACATTCTCAGTAAAACATGTACATCCAACAAGGGCAGAGACTGTCAGTTGATTCCTTTGTGTTCTACTGCAGCTTCCCAGAGTGTTCTAAAGAACAACTAGAGCACTAACAGTCTTACTTATGACAAAAGTATGGCACACCTGAAGCCATCTTGATTGGAATAAAGTGGTAACACTTAAAACATTTAATTTAAAAGGAACAAAATGAGGGGGTTCATTTTGTCATAGAAATTATGATTAGTGCTGCAGAAAGAAAAATTAGGGCACATTTTGAGTGACTTCTCAAATCCTCTTCTATCTCATTAAAATATTCTGACATGCAGACTGCACTTTCAAAACCAGCAGCAGACTTCCCTGGTGAGCAGTAGCTTTACTACAGTGATCTAATGAGCAACTAGAGTGCTAACATTCTGAATTTATGGCAAATGTGTGACACATCTGAATGCCTTCTTGATGGAATCAAGGTAAAAAACTGAAAGTATTTCCTACTGAGGAGACTGTAGTAAATGAGGAAATTAGGAAACTTCATAACAAATAAGTCTCCCAAGATGGCCACCAGAGACAAAAGAGCCCAAATGTAGCACAAATATCACCCAGATGTAGCCCACGTATAGCCCAATGACAGAATGTCCCAGAGTGTTCTAAAGAACAACTAGAGCGCTAACAGTCTTACTTATGACAAAAGTATGGCACACCTGAAGCCATCTTGATTGGAATAAAGTGGTAACACTTAAAACATTTAATTTAAAAAGGAACAAAAGGAGGGGGTTCATTTTGCCATAGAAATTATGATTAGTGCTGCAGAAAGAAAAATTAGGGCACATTTTGAGTGACTTCTCAAATCCTCTTCTATTTCATTAAAAGATTCTGACATGCAGACTGAAACAGGCACTTTCAATACCAGCAGCAGACTTCCCTGGTGAGCAGTAGCTTTACTACAGTGATCTAATGAGCAACTAGAGTGCTAACATTCTGAATTTATAGCAAATGTGTGACACATCTGAATGCCTTCTTGATGGAATCAAGGTAAAAAACTGAAAGTATTTCCTACTGAGGAGACTATAGTAAATGAGGAAATGAGGAAACTTCATAACAAATAAGTCTCCCAAGTTGGCCACCAGAGACAAAAGAGCCCAAATGTAGCACAAATATCACCCAGATGTAGCCCACGTACAGCCCAATGACAGAATGTCCCAGAGTGTTCGAAAAGAACAACTAGAGCACTAACAGTCTTACTTATGACAAAAGTATGGCACATCTGAAGCCATCTTGATTGGAATAAAGTGGTAACACTTAAAACATTCAATTTAAAATGGAACAAAATGAGGGGGTTCATTTTGCCATAGAAATTATGATTAGTGCTGCAGAAAGAAAAATTAGGGCACAGTTTGAGTGACTTCTCAAATCCTCTTCTATTTCATTAAAAAATTCTGACATGCAGACTGAAACGTGCACTTTCAATACCAGCAGCAGACTTCCCTGGTGAGCAGTAGCTTTACTACAGTGATCTAATGAGCAACTAAAGTGCTAACATTCTGAATTTATGACAAATGTGTGACACATCTGAATGCCTTCTTGATGGAATCAAAGTAAAAACTGAAAGTATTTACTACTGAGGAGACTGCAGTAAATGAGGAAATTAGGAAACTTCATAACAAATAAGTCTCCCAAGATGGCCACCAGAGACAAAAGAGCCCAAATGTAGCACAGATATCACCCAGATGTAGCCCACGTATAGCCCAATGACAGAATGTCCCAGAGTGTTCTGAAGAACAACTAGAGCGCTAACAGTCTTACTTATGACAAAAGTATGGCACACCTGAAGCCATCTTGATTGGAATAAACTGGTAACACTTAAAACATTTAATTTAAAAAGGAACAAACTGAGGGGTTCATTTTGCCATAGAAATTATGATTAGTGCTGACGAAAGAAAAATTAGGGCACATTTTGAGTGACTTCTCAAATCCTCTTCTATTTCATTAAACAATTCTGACATGCAGACTGAAAAATGCACTTTCAATACCAGCAGCAGACTTCCTAGTGAGCAGTAGCTTTACTACAGTGATCTAATGAGCAACTAGAGTGCTAACATTCAGAATTTATGGCGAATGTGTGACACTTCTGAATGCTTTCTTGATGGAATCAAAGTAAAAAACTGAAAGCATTTCCTACTGAGGAGACTGTAGTAAATGAGGAAATTAGGAAACTTCATAACAAATAAATCTCCCAAGATGGCCACCAGAAACAAAAGAGCCCAAATGTAGCACAAATATCACCCAGATGTAGCCCACGTATAGCCCAATGACAGAAGTGTGCAAAACACTTTTTATTTTTTGTTTTATGCAGTTTTATATAGTGCAGACTGGTCAGGTATTGGAGTGCTTTACATGAGCATTGGTTACATCACACAAGGACAAACTCATGTTGGTTGTAGACATGGGGAGATTAAGTGATTTGACCAGAATCACAGAATGTCGAGCTGAAGCAGAAACTCCAACCTGGTTCCCCAGTTGCAAAGTCTGCAGCTCTGGAAGTAATACCACATCCTCTCCCCTAAGTGCAACATTTAAACAAGTGGTCAACTGGATAAAAAAACATAAAGATAACAAATAATTTAAAAGTGTTGTCGCTATTTGAAAACTCAGAAAATATGTCCTCATTTTAGTTTTTTAGAGCACTAACCATAATTTCGATGCAAATAAGACCCTCTCATTTCTGTAATTTCTAAAGGAAATGCTCTAGGTATTACAGTTTTGATTACATCAAGATGACGTCAGGCGTGCCACACTTTTGTAATAAATATAGAATGTTAGCAATCTAGTTGTTCATTAGGATACTGTTGAGAGGCAGAGGCCAGGGGCACGGACTCAGAAAATTGAAGGCAGGTAGGAGGGTGCAGAGGCAACAATTTGACCACACTGGGCAGGCAGGAAGGGCAGTGGCAGCACAACAGACTATGGAGGGCAGTGGAAAGGGGAGCAGGGGCAACAAACCAACAATGCAGGACAGACACGAGAGGCTGTGGCAATATAATAGACCATTGTGGGCAGAAGGAAGAGGCAGTGGTAGTACAACCATACATGCCAACAGACCGATTCAGCCAGGAAACGCCCAATGTTTTTAAGCCCAAATGGGCTTTATTTGATCTGTCTCCTGTCTACAATCTCCTCTTTTTCAATGTAAGTCAATGGGGAAAATCAATACCCCAGTTTTCTTTTCGAAATCTCCCTCTTACCAAGTTCAAAATGTTAGCAAGTATGGTACATTGGATCATGGAAGGCAGGAGGAATTGGGGTAGGGACATGGACAGGTGCACCAAACTGACCTTACAGGGCAGGCATCAGGGTTTGCAGCAGCACAATACACCACACAGGGCATGCGGGACAGGAGTGCAGCACAACAATCCATGGAAAGCAATAGGGAGGGGACAGGACCATGCACATGGACAACAGAGAACAAAGGGGAAAGAGGCAATGGCAGCTAGCTGACCATAATGGACAGACAGGAGAGAAAGCTGCAGCATAACGGACCATAACGGGCAGGAGGTAGGGATCAGGGGCATTACAATGGAACAGACAAGCCAGGAAGGAGGGAATAGGGGTCTGCACATGGAAAACAGAGGGCAGGAGGCAAGGGGGCAGGGCAGGAGCAGCAAGCTGACAATGGAGGTCAGGAAGGATGGGCACTAGAAGCAAGACACACCATGGAGAGCAACAGTGAGACTGTAATGGCATACACACAGACCATGGAGGGAAGGTGGGAGGGGGTCAGGGGCAGCTAGCTGACCACACAGGGAAGGTGGGAGGGGCCGTGGCAGCACAGAAGACCATGCATGGCAAGCGGGAGGGTTAGTGGCAGCACATTGGCCATGATGGGTGAGAAGGAGGGGGCAGGTGCATGCAGAAAGGACCATGGAGGATAGAAGGGAGGGGTAGGAGCTGGGCACAGACAAGAGAGTTCAGAGGAAGGGGCCTCACAACAGACCACGCAGGGCAGGCAGGAGGAGCAGTTGCAGCACAACAGACCAGGGAGGGCAGAAGGGTGTGGCAGTAAAATGGACCATGGAGAACAAGAGGAAGGGGATAGGGGCATGGAACGTGGACAGGCAGGGTGGAGGTGGCAGGGACAGGTTACAGTCATCTGACAATGCTATGCAGGTGGGAGGGGAGTGGCAGCTCAACAGAACACTCAGAGTAGATAGGAGGGGCAGGTCCATGGAACATGGTGGGCAAAAAGGATGGAGCAGGGGCATGCACACAGACATTGGAGGGCAGGGGGAAGGAGAGTAGGGGAAGCAAGCTAAGCACAGAGGCTAAGTAGGAGGTCAATGATGGGGCATAGAATTGGGCAATGGAGGGCAGGAGGAGTGGACTGGACATCATGCTAAATGGAGGGCAGTGGCAGCACATCAGACCATGCATGGCAGGAGGGAGAAGGCTAGTGCATGGATTTAGACAACAGAGGATAGGGAGGAGGTGGATGGGGCAGCAAGCCAACTGTTCAGAGAAGGCGGGAAGGCCAGTGGCAGAACAACGGCCACACAGGGCTGTAATGAGGGAGCAGGGGCATGGACTTGGACAATGGATGGCAAGGAGGAGAGGAGGCAGGAGCAGCAAGCTTGGGTGGGGGCAGCACAATGCCAGGCCAGGCCCTGCTTCCAACCCCCCACCATCCATTGTGATAGGCATCTTACTTAACGTTAAAAAAAACCTTAGAAATTTGCTGAAAAAAACACAGGTTTCAGGGACGTTAAAGTTAGACTCAGATTTCACTCGTACAAAAACTATAACTCGCGCCCCCGCAATGCACTGCTGATGACGTCACATATTACATCATTCATGACATGGTCAGTGACATCACTGATGACATCTCAAATGACATCACTGATGACATCATCCACGTGATAATCTGATGCACCTCCTCATACCCTAATATAACCTTTCATACACCCACT
Source organism: Calotriton arnoldi (assembly GCA_963921515.1). Classification (NCBI taxonomy): domain Eukaryota; kingdom Metazoa; phylum Chordata; class Amphibia; order Caudata; family Salamandridae; genus Calotriton; species Calotriton arnoldi. The sequence goes on along the minus strand of CAWUFW010002561.1, from coordinate 621,725 downwards.
CTAAAATACAAACTACCATTTTCGAAACTATAGATACACCAACACCAGTTACTACATACCACTCACTGATTCCTAGGTCTACACACACATCCACTCATTCACCCATACAGTCACTCATACATGCAGTCACTCATCAAAACAGCACTATAATATGCACTTATACACCTATACAGACAGTCACACACCGCCACTCACCCATACAGTTACTTACACACCTAGTCAGTCATGTAAAGAATCAATCACACTCCCATTTACTCACCTATACAGTTATACACACACCACCTCACCTATTCATACAGATACTAACACATACTTACTCTCTTATACAATCACTGACACAAGCACACACTCATCCATACAGCCACTCTCACTATCACTCACTCTCACATATAGTCATTTATATACTCCAACACTCACATATACTGCTTTTCACATATGTAGTTACTCACACATATACCACTGAGATATCCATTCACTCACCAACACAGCCATACGCACACTCACTCACTCACACAGCCCTTCACAGACACACTCTTGAACCCATACACCCAGTGAATCACCCACTTACACATCTATGCACAAAGTCACACACCCCCCACCCACCCACACAAACACTCAGGCACCCATACAAATACTCAGGCAACCAATCAATAACCTATATAGACACTCATGTAGCTACTCACCAACCCATGCAGCAGCTTACACAACAACAGACACACTGATACAGACATTCACACAATTAAGTCACTAACCCATGCATTCACTAAAACTCATTTATTCACTCACTTATACAGTCATGCACCTACTAAATCCTCCATCATGACACTAATACACCCACTCATTCTTCAATACATCTTGGCATATATATAAAACATATTTAAACTTTACTGAAACACACATTCACTGGATGATGTCATCAGTGATGTCATTTGAGATGTCATCAGTGATGTCATCAGTGATGTCACTGACCATGTCTTGAATGATGTAATATGTGACGTCATCAGCAGTGCATTGCGGGGGCGCTAGTTATAGTTATCTGAACTAACAATAACGGCCGAATTTCACTGGTTTTGTACGAGTGAAATGTCGAACTAACTATAACGTCCCTGAAACCTGTGTTTTTTTCAGTGAATTTCTAAGGTTTTTTAAATGCTAATTTCTAACTATAACGTGCCTGAAACCTATGGTTTTTTCAGTGAATATATATATATACATATATACAGATACACATATATATTACCTACTGGCGGTAGTTTAGTTTCCATAGGAAAAGCTTTTTTTTTTGCCATTACTTTGGCGCTGTTTGACAAATCTTTGCAAACTTTTCAAAACTAATGGGGCGCTCACGTCGGCTGCTGTCTTGTGAATTTCGGGGTGATTCGTCAAGCGGGCCCGAGAAAAAAGGGGGGGTCCCAAAACGTTTTTTCTCCATGTTTGTTTCCATAGGAAACTTTAGACACGGCTACAGCCCGAACTGCTGAATGGAATTACACCAAATTTGGCAAAAAGGTAGCTTTTGGTTCAGAAAGCTCTCTTTTTGTTAAATGGTGTAAATCCGTTCAGTAGTTGCTGAGAAGTTTAAAGAAATTCCCAATTGTATATAAAGGGACGCGAAGGATCCGCAAACCCTCCTGATCTCGTGCCTGCAGTCTGATTGGCTGCCAACACTTCCAACCAGGAAGTGTTGGCAGCCATCTTGTGACTGGGTTGAAACGAGTCACAAGAAAAAAGGTAAAAAAAAGATTACAAATAAGAAAAGAGGTCAGGGTAGAAACACCCTGACCCCCTAGGCCTGCTCATGGGGTCCCAGAGGGATGCCCAGGGCCAAAAGAAAGCATTTAAAAAAAAAAATTCGGTGGGATTCGCGCTGGGTACGCAAATCTTACAGAATTCTTTTTTTTTTTAAATGAAGCACAGTCTCTCACACTTTGTTTCTTTTAAGGATCCGGGTGGGCGGGGTCCCAGAGGCAATGCCAAATTATGATGCGGGGGCCCCCCCAGCCCCGGGGACTATCCCCTCCCCGGGACTTTATTTTTAAAAAAATGCATGGGAGGGGCTCCTACCTCCCCACGCAGCCCCGGGTACCGCCACCTCCCCGTGGCTATAGTTTTTAAATGTGGGTTGTCCATGCGCCCCCCCTGCAGCTCCAGGGACCGCCACCTCCCCGGGGCATACATTAATTAAATGCGTTGGTCCGTCGCGGACCTCCGGCCCCGGGGACCACCACCTCCCCAAGGCTTTAAACATGTGGAGCCCTTCATGGCCCGCCACCCCCCCAGGGCCGGCTCCAGCAATGTCCCGGGGTGCCCACCCCTGGGACATTGCAGTTTGCTATGGGATGGCAAGAGCACTGTTCCCGCCATCCCATAGCAAACAGTGTACTCGCTTTGAACAAATGAGAGCACTTTGCTCTCGCTTGTTCAAAGCGAGTACACTTTGCTTTTTACCTCCAGGGAGCTGCATGTCAGCAGCTCCCTGAGGATAAAACCCCATGCCGGCTCCCCCTGCGGTCCCTTTAGAGATGGCCATGCCCCGGGGGATGGGGTCCCCGGGGCAAAAATAACCCGGGAGGGGGGCTGCTCAGCCCCCCTCCCTTTTAAAACCAAGAGCGCGCCAGGAGGCTAATTAGCAGAGGGGTGAGAAAGGGGGTGTGACCTGCAATCACCTCTCAGCAATCCCACTGTGTGGGGCTTACTGGAGGTAACAGATAGGCTAGTTGGCCCCTGAGGACCCCCAGCAGCGAAGGGGACTTCATCCCTCACCAAGAGCGCGCCAGGAGGCGCGTTTGCAGAGTGGTGGAGAAAGGGGGCGTGGCCTGGTATCAGAACTCAGCAATTCTGCGGTGTGGGACTTACTGGAGGTTATAGGAGGGGTAGTTGGCTCCCAAGGACGTCCTTGGGGGCCAACTAACCCTCCTGTTACCTCCAGTAAGTCCCACACAGTGGGATTGAAAGAGGTTTTCGGAGGCCACGTCCCCCTTTTTCCACTACTCTGCAAACACGCCTTGTGGCGCACTACTGGTTGGGGGATGAAGTCCACTTTTCTCCTGAGGGGCAAGAAGCCCTCCAGGTACCACCATATGGGTAATGATCTGAATGATGAAGAAGAGGACCGATAGTGGATGGGGAAAGAGTTGTATTCCTACACCATGATAGGACATACACAAAAGTTGTTTAAATACCCCTCACACACCAAAAGGGCCCTTGATGTCATGCTTCATCATTGGGGTCTTCCCATCCCACTGTGGGATGGGGCGTGCTACGACCAGCGACTACGCGGGAGCACTAATCTAAAATACTATGTGTGGTGCAGGGATGGTGAGAAGAAGGGTCAAAAGTGAGGTTTAAAAAGGAACTGGCCTCATGGACATAAGACAATTTAATAGGTCATTGAGGCTGAACCTGGTTAAAAATTGTGATTTGGAATAGTCATGCATATAATGAGCTGACGTTCCTAAAGAGTCGACATGTTTCGAAGCTCAAGGCTTCTTCATCAGGACTAAGAAGATCCCTTCAGCGCTCACTTGTTGTTTAAAAAGTGAAAATAGTTATATACAAAAGTGAAAGAAATTCTTGCAAATATTCATGCAGTATAAAGTACCTGTTTGTACTCCTATATGTAAATCTGTTAGTACTACTATATGTTAATCTGGAAAAAGAAGAAAAAATTTTGAGAATATTAATTGCGCCACACACGGCGTTGTCTCACGAAGACCTGAAAAGACAACACATGTGTCAAGGTGACTGTTTATAAAAACATAGTGCTATAATGGTGCATGGACCTGTGAAAGAAATTGGGGAAAAAGGGAAAACATACAGTGACACACTACATATAACATAAAACACACACTCTATTAGTGACTATTATAATCAAAGAGGCGGTGTGTAGAACGATGTATATACACAATACATACAATGTATGAATGGGTGTATTGCCCCATGAGCCTCAGGTACAGATGAGCAGGAAGAAGTCACTAGTTACTGCAAGGGAAAAAAATATTTTTTGAAATGAAGAGAGAAACGGTCAGGTAGTACTCGTCCTCTTGCCGAGTAATCAACGAAAAAAACTCGGACCATGACGGCTATGCCGTACTTACATGCTGCTAGACAAAATTTTGCCCCATACTGCTCACCCGCGGCTCCACTGTATGACTAGGGAGTGCGGGGAGCGGCTATTTATACAGAAGTAACGAGAGGAAATAGGATTCACCTGCGATGCTGGCGCGAGAAAAACAAACCGGAAGAGAGCTTCCAAGTTTGATTTTCAATGCGCACTAGAGCGCTGACTCCAGTGCACTGCGGAAATGAGTATTCCGTGCGTGTTTAAAAACCGAAGTGTATGTAATTTAACCAGAGTTCTATAGAACAGCGTCATTGTTGCCCAACATTGCGTGTAGTTATCTAAGAAAAATTGAAAAATTAAAACATGAAAATAAGGGTTGTTCTGAATTTTGGTAACAATATATTACACAGAAGATGTAGTTCTGGAGCTCAACCTTAACCTGCAGTTCACTATCCAGCAGTTAGGAATACTGAAAATTACAAAATCAAAAACGGTTCAAAACTCTGCCAGATTAAAGCTCCAAAAAAGAGCTATTGCCGGAATATGAACTGAACCATCTAATAATGACACTGATTACAACACTGATAACCCTGGGGGGCAGGATGGTGATAGTGGAAGAGAGAAAGAGCTAAATCCTCTTCCCCTAGAGAGAGAAGATATTGTACCTGTACAACTCCAACATTGGGACTATGATGCTAACGTGAGAACAAACACAGACCGGAAGCGAGCTTTTAATGCTTAATTCTCATTGCGCACTAGAGCACTAACTCCCGTGCACAGCGAAAAAGAGTATGCCGTGCATGTTAGAAAAACTGATATGTATGTAACTAATCAGGATTCTATAAAACAGCATGGTTGATGCCCAACACTGCGTGTGGTTATCTGAGAGAAAGTGTGAAACATGGAGATTGGTGGTACTAATATTTTCTTTATAATCGAGTGAGGGAAGTGAAAGCACTTAAAGTGCATCAAAGCGTTCTAAGAAGCAAAAAATAACGCTCTTCAAACAGCACAAGTCACAAACGATATCTGACGTTATGAAAGGCCAGAAAAATAATACTAATGGATGGAACGCAAGTAAACTCAGGCAAAATCAAGTCTAATTAAGATGTAATGAGATTGCTGATGCATTATTTGGACCTCTATATACAGGGACCGAACACTGAGATACAGTCTGTGCCCTGTGTATAGTGATGAAGGGAAGTAGGCAGGTGTAGTGACTACTTTCAACCTATTAACTGAGCCCACGGAATTTCATCATTCAAACCCTTTTCATGTGTCCCCAAACGGAACACCCAACGTTGTTCCTTTTCCAAAAGATCTCTTTCGTGGAAGATTTGTTCAATCACTGTCCATTTTATGTCGTCAACGTTGTGGTTGGTTGACAAGTAGTGGGTTGCCATTTTGGTGGTACTCTTCTTACACCTCACATTGCTTTTATGTTCACCAATTCGTATTTTAACTGGTCTGGACGTCATCCCGATATACTCCAAATTGCACGGGCAAGTGATCATGTAAATTACATTCTTGCTGTTACAATTAGTAAATCGTCTTTGTTCCCACACAGACCCGTTAGAGAATGTGATTTGTTTACTCTTTGTGGTAAGGGCACAAGTGCTGCAATTTCCACAGGGATGATGACCCTGAATAGGTTGGGAATTGAAAGGGGCCGGGTTTGTTTCCCGTGTGGTACGTGGCCTCGTATGCACAAGAATATCTCTCAGATTTCTGCCTCTTTTATGCGAAAACATAGGTTTGGGAAAAGAAAGTTTTCCACAGTTCAGTGTTTTCCAGTGTTTATTGATTATCTTGGATACTTCATTCGAATGGGTATTGTATGTTGTGACACAGATTGGTCTGGTCTCTCTTTCCTTTGGGGGATTGTTGTCCAACAATGCCTCTCTATTGTTATACCTGGCTCTTTTCCAACCCTGTTTGATAATTCTCGATGGATATTCACGTGCCAATAGTTTTCTCTCAAGGTCAGTAGCTTGGTTTTTGAAGTCCGTTATTTCCGAACAGTTCCTTCTTAGGCGTAGGAACTGTCCAAAAGGGAGATTGTCTCGCAAATGTCGTGGGTGGAAACTGCTATAAAGGAGAAGACAGTTCTTTGCAGTTGGTTTGAAGTGAGTAGTTGTTTTGAGCTTGCCATTCTCTGGGTAGATGTTGAGATCGAGGAACACTAAATCAGTATTGGATGTTGTATGTGTGAATTTCAAGAACTGATTTTGTTGGTTTAACCATAACATAAAGGTCTCAACTGAGTGAGTATCACCTTTCCATACCACTAGGATATCATCAATGTACCTCTTCCAGGTAATGATGTGCTCACAGAATGGATAGTCTTGGTGCAGTATCTTGGTTGTCTCTAGATGATGCACGTAAAGACCTGCAAGACTAGGAGCGAAGGTGCTTCCCATGCTAGTCCCATGTTTTTGTAAGTAGTGTGTATCTTCATAGAGAAATACATTTTCTTTTAATGCTAAGGAAATGCATTCCATAACCATACTACGTGGTGTGTGGTATTCCCATGTGGTTGCATATAGAACTTCTTCTATGATATCAATGGTTTCATCATGAGGAAGACTAGTGTAAAGACTCTCAACGTCTAAACCTAGTAGGAGATGTTGACTTGTGTCAAAGTCCTGAGTCGCAAGTAGTTGTAAAACTGCTTTCGTGTCTTTCAGGTAAGTACCTGTTTTCTGGACTAGGGGTCGCAGAAAAGCATCAGAGAACTTGGACAGGGGTTCTAATAAGGAACCAATCCCTGAGACGATAGGACGTCCAGGAGGATTATCCAAGTTCTTATGAATTTTAGGAATGGTGTAAAAATAGGGTGTTATAGGTGATTTTTGTATCAGAAATTCTGATTCTTTTTTTGATATCCAGCTGTGACAGACAGCTTCCTCCACCATTGCTCCTATCCGTATCCGAATCCTTTCTGTTGGATCGTCTTGGATTACTTCATAATTACGTAAGTCACCCAATAGTCGCCTACACTCAGTATCATACTTGAGAGTGGTTTGTAACACAATGGCTCCGCCTTTATCCGCTGGTTTTATAATAAGATCCCTGTTATTGGCCAAAGTTCGTAAAGCCTCCTTTTCCTCTCGTGTTGTATTATGAAAGGTTTTTTTGTCTTCGTTAGACAATTTCATAATTTCACCCATAACAGCTCTCTCAAAAGTAAGCAGCTCCACTGGAAGGGTTGGATCCGGAGGGGTGAACGTAGACTTAGGTCGTAATCCGGTATCGGAAATCTGTTCCTCTGCAGTCTCTGTAGTATCCTTCTTGTCAAAGAAAGCCCGTAGTTTAAGTTTTCTTAAGAATTCTTTTACCTCCAAGCATAGCTTAAAATTGTCCATTTTGTTAGTGGGCACAAAACCAAGACCTTTGCTTAAGGCCTGTTTTTGTGGTTCAGTGAGAACCAGCGATGTAAGGTTGACCACTAAGTGTCCTACCTGCTGGTTGTTGGTTGGTTCGTGATTCCGGTCATGCTTCTTGTTGACACTCTGACTGCATCTTCTGGTTCGTTCCTCCAGTGGACTTGATTGCCTCGTCGATTCCTTCCTCTTTGTGGTCCTGGGCGTGTACCTAAAAAGGAGGTGGTCCATAATAGTTATACTCCTGTGGTGTTGGGGCCCAGTGCTGGAATGGTCCTCCCATTGGTGGTGGACCATATGGATAGTGGGCAAAGATTGGTTGGTTTGGGTAGTGGTTCCATCTCCCTCTAGGTTGGAACGGTCTTTGTTTCCATGTTCCTCCTCTCTGATTTCTCGAGTTGCTCCCCGGCTGGAATATGAGTCGTTAGAGCCAGTGTCTGATATATCACTGTCAGAGCCTTGTTCACTATTGGATTTCCTTGTTACGTAGTCCTCACATATGTAGGGGTATATACGTTCATGGCTAAAGGCTGCAGTGTCTTTTTTAAATTTTTTGAATTTGCTTTGTTTCAAAGTAATCTCGTACTCACTCATCTGTTGGTTCAATTCATCCAATCTCTTTTTTAATACTGTATGGGATTGGTAGCTCTTGAGTTGCACCTCCAACTTCTGTATGTCAACTTTCAATTCTTGTGCCAGACGGGTTGCTGTTTTGATTATAAGGACCAGCCAATCCCTAGTGCAGTGCCAGGATATGAGTGACCAATCCTTTTTGAATGCCTTGTCGTGCTGAAAAATGAATGGTTCGTTGCGGACAATTAGGCCATGTGGTGCCGCATTTGCCCTTAAGTACTCAGTCATTAATAGACCGTGCAGTGCTGTTTTTATCTGGGTTCTTCTGAGATTAGCCATCTCATCCCAGTCAGAGCTGCTAGGTCCTGGATCTGAGTTGCTTAGCCCTTCAAAGGGGTTGAGGGCAGCTAAGATCCTGTCGATCTCGTCTTCATTGAACGTGAGACCTGCTGTCTCGGCCATGTTTGTGAATATTCGTGTGAGTGTGTGTATAGGTAGTGTGTGTGGAAAAAATTAAATATAGAAATTAATAATTCAAAAAAGGCAAAAACCGGTGCACTGAACGATATTGCCTGAATCCCAGAAATACTGGATAACTCCCACAGCTATACGCTGTCCAGAAGGCTACAAAAAAACAAAATTAGGGAGTGAAGAGGTAGTGTCCCAAGGGACACTGACGGTGGATACGTCCTCCTCGAGTCAGTAGTTAACAAAACATCAAGATCCACCATATGGGTAATGATCTGAATGATGAAGAAGAGGACCGATAGTGGATGGGGAAAGAGTTGTATTCCTACTCCATGATAGGACATACACAAAAGTTGTTTAAATACCCCTCACACACCAAAAGGGCCCTTGATGTCATGCTTCATCATTGGGGTCTTCCCATCCCACTGTGGGATGGGGCGTGCTACGACCAGCGACTACGCGGGAGCACTAATCTAAAATACTATGTGTGGTGCAGGGGTGGTGAGTAGAAGGGTCAAAAGTGAGGTTTAAAAAGGAACTGGCCTCATGGACATAAGACAATTTAATAGGTCATTGAGGCTGAACCTGTTAAAAATTGTGATTTGGAATAGTCATGCATATAATGAGCTGACGTTCCTAAAGAGTCGACATGTTTCGAAGCTCAAGGCTTCTTCATCAGGACTAAGAAGATCCCTTCAGCGCTCACTTGTTGTTTAAAAAGTGAAAATAGTTATATACAAAAGTGAAAGAAATTCTTGCAAATATTCATGCAGTATAAAGTACCTGTTTGTACTCCTATATGTAAATCTGTTAGTACTACTATATGTTAATCTGGAAAAAGAAGAAAAAATTTTGAAATATTAATTGCGCCACACACGGCGTTGTCTCACGAAGACCTGAAAAGACAACACATGTGTCAAGGTGACTGTTTATAAAAACATAGTGCTATAATGGTGCATGGACCTGTGAAAGAAATTGGGGAAAAAGGGAAAACATACAGTGACACACTACATATAACATAAAACACACACTCTATTAGTGACTATTATAATCAAAGAGGCGGTGTGTAGAACGATGTATATACACAATACATACAATGTATGAATGGGTGTATTGCCCCATGAGCCTCAGGTACAGATGAGCAGGAAGAAGTCACTAGTTACTGCAAGGGAAAAAATATTTTTTGAAATGAAGAGAGAAACGGTCAGGTAGTACTCGTCCTCTTGCCGAGTAATCAACGAAAAAACTCGGACCATGACGGCTATGCCGTACTTACATGCTGCTAGACAAAATTTTGCCCCATACTGCTCACCCGCGGCTCCGCTGTATGACTAGGGAGTGCGGGGAGCGGCTATTTATACAGAAGTAACGAGAGGAAATAGGATTCACCTGCGATGCTGGCGCGAGAAAAACAAACCGGAAGAGAGCTTCCAAGTTTGATTTTCAATGCGCACTAGAGCGCTGACTCCAGTGCACTGCGGAAATGAGTATTCGTGCGTGTTTAAAAACCGAAGTGTATGTAATTTAACCAGAGTTCTATAGAACAGCGTCATTGTTGCCCAACATTGCGTGTAGTTATCTAAGAAAAATTGAAAAATTAAAACATGAAAATAAGGGTTGTTCTGAATTTTGGTAACAATATATTACACAGAAGATGTAGTTCTGGAGCTCAACCTTAACCTGCAGTTCACTATCCAGCAGTTAGGAATACTGAAAATTACAAAATCAAAAACGGTTCAAAACCCTGCCAGATTAAAGCTCCAAAAAAGAGCTATTGCCGGAATATGAACTGAACCATCTAATAATGACACTGATTATAACACTGATAACCCTGGGGGGCAGGATGGTGATAGTGGAAGAGAGAAAGAGCTAAATCCTCTTCCCCTAGAGAGAGAAGATATTGTACCTGTACAACTCCAACATTGGGACTATGATGCTAACGTGAGAACAAACACAGACCGGAAGCGAGCTTTTATGCTTAATTCTCATTGCGCACTAGAGCACTAACTCCCGTGCACAGCGAAAAAGAGTATGCCGTGCATGTTAGAAAAACTGATATGTATGTAACTAATCAGGATTCTATAAAACAGCATGGTTGATGCCCAACACTGCGTGTGGTTATCTGAGAGAAAGTGTGAAACATGGAGATTGGTGGTACTAATATTTTCTTTATAATCGAGTGAGGGAAGTGAAAGCACTTAAAGTGCATCAAAGCGTTCTAAGAAGCAAAAAATAACGCTCTTCAAACAGCACAAGTCACAAACGATATCTGACGTTATGAAAGGCCAGAAAAATAATACTAATGGATGGAACGCAAGTAAACTCAGGCAAAATCAAGTCTAATTAAGATGTAATGAGATTGCTGATGCATTATTTGGACCTCTATATACAGGGACCGAACACTGAGATACAGTCTGTGCCCTGTGTATAGTGATGAAGGGAAGTAGGCAGGTGTAGTGACTACTTTCAACCTATTAACTGAGCCCACGGAATTTCATCATTCAAACCCTTTTCATGTGTCCCCAAACGGAACACCCAACGTTGTTCCTTTTCCAAAAGATCTCTTTCGTGGAAGATTTGTTCAATCACTGTCCATTTTATGTCGTCAACGTTGTGGTTGGTTGACAAGTAGTGGGTTGCCATTTTGGTGGTACTCTTCTTACACCTCACATTGCTTTTATGTTCACCAATCCGTATTTTAACTGGTCTGGACGCTCATCCCGATATACTCCAAATTGCACGGGCAAGTGATCATGTAAATTACATTCTTGCTGTTACAATTAGTAAATCGTCTTTGTTCCCACACAGACCCGTTAGAGAATGTGATTTTTTTACTCTTTGTGGTAAGGGCACAAGTGCTGCAATTTCCACAGGGATGATGACCCTGAATAGGTTGGGAATTGAAAGGGGCCGGGTTTGTTTCCCGTGTGGTACGTGGCCTCGTATGCACAAGAATATCTCTCAGATTTCTGCCTCTTTTATGCGAAAACATAGGTTTGGGAAAAGAAAGTTTTCCACAGTTCAGTGTTTTCCAGTGTTTATTGATTATCTTGGATACTTCATTCGAATGGGTATTGTATGTTGTGACACAGATTGGTCTGGTCTCTCTTTCCTTTGGGGGATTGTTGTCCAACAATGCCTCTCTATTGTTATACCTGGCTCTTTTCCAACCCTGTTTGATAATTCTCGATGGATATTCACGTGCCAATAGTTTTCTCTCAAGGTCAGTAGCTTGGTTTTTGAAGTCCGTTATTTCCGAACAGTTCCTTCTTAGGCGTAGGAACTGTCCAAAAGGGAGATTGTCTCGCAAATGTCGTGGGTGGAAACTGCTATAAAGGAGAAGACAGTTCTTTGCAGTTGGTTTGAAGTGAGTAGTTGTTTTGAGCTTGCCATTCTCTGGGTAGATGTTGAGATCGAGGAACACTAAATCAGTATTGGATGTTGTATGTGTGAATTTCAAGAACTGATTTTGTTGGTTTAACCATAACATAAAGGTCTCAACTGAGTGAGTATCACCTTTCCATACCACTAGGATATCATCAATGTACCTCTTCCAGGTAATGATGTGCTCACAGAATGGATTGTCTTGGTGCAGTATCTTGGTTGTCTCTAGATGATGCACGTAAAGACCTGCAAGACTAGGAGCGAAGGTGCTTCCCATGCTAGTCCCATGTTTTTGTAAGTAGTGTGTATCTTCATAGAGAAATAAATTTTCTTTTAATGCTAAGGAAATGCATTCCATAACCATACTACGTGGTGTGTGGTATTCCCATGTGGTTGCATATAGAACTTCTTCTATGATATCAATGGTTTCATCATGAGGAAGACTAGTGTAAAGACTCTCAACGTCTAAACCTAGTAGGAGATGTTGACTTGTGTCAAAGTCCTGAGTCGCAAGTAGTTGTAAAACTGCTTTCGTGTCTTTCAGGTAAGTACCTGTTTTCTGGACTAGGGGTCGCAGAAAGCATCAGAGAACTTGGACAGGGGTTCTAATAAGGAACCAATCCCTGAGACGATAGGACGTCCAGGAGGATTATCCAAGTTCTTATGAATTTTAGGAATGGTGTAAAAATAGGGTGTTATAGGTGATTTTTGTATCAGAAATTCTGATTCTTTTTTGATATCCAGCTGTGACAGACAGCTTCCTCCACCATTGCTCCTATCCGTATCCGAATCCTTTCTGTTGGATCGTCTTGGATTACTTCATAATTACGTAAGTCACCCAATAGTCGCCTACACTCAGTATCATACTTGAGAGTGGTTTGTAACACAATGGCTCCGCCTTTATCCGCTGGTTTTATAATAAGATCCCTGTTATTGGCCAAAGTTCGTAAAGCCTCCTTTTCCTCTCGTGTTGTATTATGAAAGGTTTTTTTGTCTTCGTTAGACAATTTCATAATTTCACCCATAACAGCTCTCTCAAAAGTAAGCAGCTCCACTGGAAGGGTTGGATCCGGAGGGGTGAACGTAGACTTAGGTCGTAATCCGGTATCGGAAATCTGTTCCTCTGCAGTCTCTGTAGTATCCTTCTTGTCAAAGAAAGCCCGTAGTTTAAGTTTTCTTAAGAATTCTTTTACCTCCAAGCATAGCTTAAAATTGTCCATTTTGTTAGTGGGCACAAAACCAAGACCTTTGCTTAAGGCCTGTTTTTGTGGTTCAGTGAGAACCAGCGATGTAAGGTTGACCACTAAGTGTCCTACCTGCTGGTTGTTGGTTGGTTCGTGATTCCGGTCATGCTTCTTGTTGACACTCTGACTGCATCTTCTGGTTCGTTCCTCCAGTGGACTTGATTGCCTCGTCGATTCCTTCCTCTTTGTGGTCCTGGGCGTGTACCTAAAAAGGAGGTGGTCCATAATAGTTATACTCCTGTGGTGTTGGGGCCCAGTGCTGGAATGGTCCTCCCATTGGTGGTGGACCATATGGATAGTGGGCAAAGATTGGTTGGTTTGGGTAGTGGTTCCATCTCCCTCTAGGTTGGAACGGTCTTTGTTTCCATGTTCCTCCTCTCTGATTTCTCGAGTTGCTCCCCCGGCTGGAATATGAGTCGTTAGAGCCAGTGTCTGATATATCACTGTCAGAGCCTTGTTCACTATTGGATTTCCTTGTTACGTAGTCCTCACATATGTAGGGGTATATACGTTCATGGCTAAAGGCTGCAGTATCTTTTTTAATTTTTTGAATTTGCTTTGTTTCAAAGTAATCTCGTACTCACTCATCTGTTGGTTCAATTCATCCAATCTCTTTTTTAATACTGTATGGGATTGGTAGCTCTTGAGTTGCACCTCCAACTTCTGTATGTCAACTTTCAATTCTTGTGCCAGACGGGTTGCTGTTTTGATTATTAGGACCAGCCAATCCCTAGTGCAGTGCCAGGAACCTTTTTGAATGCCTTGTCGTGCTGAAAAATGAATGGTTCGTTGCGGACAATTAGGCCATGTGGTGCCGCATTTGCCCTTAAGTACTCAGTCATTAATAGACCGTGCAGTGCTGTTTTTATCTGGGTTCTTCTGAGATTAGCCATCTCATCCCAGTCAGAGCTGCTAGGTCCTGGATCTGAGTTGCTTAGCCCTTCAAAGGGGTTGAGGGCAGCTAAGATCCTGTCGATCTCGTCTTCATTGAACGTGAGACCTGCCGTCTCGGCCATGTTTGTGAATATTCGTGTGAGTGTGTGTATAGGTAGTGTGTGTGGAAAAATTAAATATAAAAATTAATAATTCAAAAAAGGCAAAAACCGGTACACTGAACGATATTGCCTGAATCCCAGAAATACTGGATAACTCCCACAGCTATACGCTGTCCAGAAGGCTACAAAAAAACAAAATTAGGGAGTGAAGAGGTAGTGTCCCAAGGGACACTGACGGTGGATACGTCCTCCTCGAGTCAGTAGTTAACAAAACATCAAGATCCACCATATGGGTAATGATCTGAATGATGAAGAAGAGGACCGATAGTGGATGGGGAAAGAGTTGTATTCCTACTCCATGATAGGACATACACAAAAGTTGTTTAAATACCCCTCACACACCAAAAGGGCCCTTGATGTCATGCTTCATCATTGGGGTCTTCCCATCCCACTGTGGGATGGGGCGTGCTACGACCAGCGACTACGCGGGAGCACTAATCTAAAATACTATGTGTGGTGCAGGGATGGTGAGAAGAAGGGTCAAAAGTGAGGTTTAAAAAGGAACTGGCCTCATGGACATAAGACAATTTAATAGGTCATTGAGGCTGAACCTGTTAAAAATTGTGATTTGGAATAGTCATGCATATAATGAGCTGACGTTCCTAAAGAGTCGACATGTTTCGAAGCTCAAGGCTTCTTCATCAGGACTAAGAAGATCCCTTCAGCGCTCACTTGTTGTTTAAAAAGTGAAAATAGTTATATACAAAAGTGAAAGAAATTCTTGCAAATATTCATGCAGTATAAAGTACCTGTTTGTACTCCTATATGTAAATCTGTTAGTACTACTATATGTTAATCTGGAAAAAGAAGAAAATATTTTGGAAATATTAATTGCGCCACACACGGCGTTGTCTCACGAAGACCTGAAAAGACAACACATGTGTCAAGGTGACTGTTTATAAAAACATAGTGCTATAATGGTGCATGGACCTGTGAAAGAAATTAGGGAAAAAGGGAAAACATACAGTGACACACTACATATAACATAAAACACACACTCTATTAGTGACTATTATAATCAAAGAGGCGGTGTGTAGAACGATGTATATACACAATACATACAATGTATGAATGGGTGTATTGCCCCATGAGCCTCAGGTACAGATGAGCAGGAAGAAGTCACTAGTTACTGCAAGGGAAAAAATATTTTTTGAAATGAAGAGAGAAACGGTCAGGTAGTACTCGTCCTCTTGCCGAGTAATCAACGAAAAAACTCGGACCATGACGGCTATGCCGTCCTTACATACTGCTAGACAAAATTTTTGCCCCATACTGCTCACCCGCGGCTACGCTGTATGACTAGGGAGTGCGGGGAGCGGCTATTTATACAGAAGTAACGAGAGGAAATAGGATTCACCTGCGATGCTGGCGCGAGAAAAACAAACCGGAAGAGAGCTTCCAAGTTTGATTTTCAATGCGCACTAGAGCGCTGACTCCAGTGCACTGCGGAAATGAGTATTCCGTGCGTGTTTAAAAACCGAAGTGTATGTAATTTAACCAGAGTTCTATAGAACAGCGTCATTGTTGCCCAACATTGCGTGTAGTTATCTAAGAAAAATTGAAAAATTAAAACATGAAAATAAGGGTTGTTCTGAATTTTGGTAACAATATATTACACAGAAGATGTAGTTCTGGAGCTCAACCTTAACCTGCAGTTCACTATCCAGCAGTTAGGAATACTGAAAATTACAAAATCAAAAACGGTTCAAAACCCTGCCAGATTAAAGCTCCAAAAAGAGCTATTGCCGGAATATGAGCTGAACCATCTAATAATGACACTGATTACAACACTGATTACCCTGGGGGGCAGGATGGTGATAGTGGAAGAGAGAAAGAGCTTAATCCTCTTCCCCTAGAGAGAGAAGATATTGTACCTGTACAAATCCAACAAAGGGACTATGATGCTAACGTGAGAACAAACACAGACCGGAAGCGAGCTTTTAATGTTTAATTCTCATTGCGCACTAGAGCACTAACTCCCGTGCACAGCGAAAAAGAGTATGCCGTGCATGTTAGAAAAACTGATATGTATGTAACTAACCAGGATACTATAAAACAGCATGGTTGATGCCCAACACGGAAAGATGGAGATTGGTGATACTAATATTTTCTTTATAATCGAGTGAGGGAAGTGAAAGCACTTAAAGTGCATCAAAGCGTTCTAAGAAGCAAAAAATAGCGCTCTTCAAACGGCACAAGTCATAAACGATATCTGTCGTTATGAAAGGCCAGAAAAATAATACTAATGGATGGAACGCAAGTAAACTCAGACAAAATCAAGTCTAATTAAAATGTAATGAGATTGCTGACGTATTATTTGGACCTCTATATACAGGGACCGAACACTGAGATACAGTCTGTGCCCCGTGTATAGTGATGAAGGGAAGTAGGCAGGTGTAGAAACTACTTTCAACCTATTAACTGGGCCCACGGAATTTCATCATTCAAACCCTTTTCATGTGTCCCCAAACGGAACACCCAACGTTGTTCCTTTTCCAAAAGATCTCTTTCGTGGAAGATTTGTTCAATCACTGTCCATTTTATGTCGTCAACGTTGTGGTTGGTTGACATAAAACCATAACATTTTGTCTAGCAGCATGTAAGTACGGCATAGCCGTCATGGTCCGAGTTTTTTTCGTTGATTACTCGGCAAGAGGACGAGTACTATCTGACCGTTTCTCTCTTCATTTCAAAAATTATTTTTTTCCCTTGCAGTAACTAGTGACTTCTTCCTGCTCATCTGTGCCTGAGGCTCATGGGGCAATACACCCATTCATACATTGTATGTATTGTGTATATACATCGTTCTACACACCGCCTCTTTGATTATAATAGTCACTAATAGAGTGTGTGTTTTATGTTATATGTATGTTTTCCCTTTTTTTCCCTATTTCTTTCACAGGTCCATGCACCATTATAGCATTATGTTTTTATAAACAGTCACCTTGACACGTGTTGTCTTTTCAGGTCTTCGTGAGACAACGCCATGTGTGGCGCAATTAATATTCCCAAACATTTTTTCTTCTTTTTCCAGATTAACGTATAGTAGTACTAACAGATTTACATATAGGAGTACAAACAGGTACTTTATACTGCATGAATATTTGCAAGAATTTCTTTCACTTTTGTATATAACTATTTTCACTTTTTAAACAACAAGTGAGCGCTGAAGGGATCTTCTTAGTCCTGATGAAGAAGCCTTGAGCTTGAAACATGTCGACTCTTTAGGAACGTCAGCTCATTATATGCATGACTATTCCAAATCACAATTTTTAACAGAGTTCAGCCTCAATGACCTATTAAATTGTCTTATGTCCATGAGGCCAGTTCCTTTTTAAACCTCACTTTTGACCCTTCTTCTCACTATCCCTGCACCACACATAGTATTTTAGATTAGTGCTCCCGCGTGAGTCGCTGGTCGTAGCACGCCCCATCCCACAGTGGGATGGGAAGACCCCAATGATGAAGCATGACATCAAGGGCCCTTTTGGTGTGTGAGGGGTATTTAAACAACTTTTGTGTATGTCCTATCATGGTGTAGGAATACAACTCTTTCCCCATCCACTATCGGTCCTCTTCTTCATCATTCAGATCATTACCCATATGGTGGATCTTGATGTTTTGTTAACTACTGACTCGAGGAGGACGTATCCACCGTCAGTGTCCCTTGGGACACTACCTCTTCACTCCCTAATTTTGTTTTTTTGAAGCCCTCCAGGTACCTCCTGTAAGTCCTACGCAGCAGAATTCCTGAGCGCTTGTTGGAGGCCTAGCCCCCTTTCTACGCCACTCTGCAAACGTGACTGCTAGTAAACCTGGTAGCTTCTCATACTGATGCACAAATCTTCTCAGTTCCGCTCCATCATTCGATCGCAGAGGGAGACATGTCTTACCTATGTAGATGTCACAGACCCCTCAAATAGACTGTTGAATACCCATGTGCCCTGTATTATGAGCAGAAAGGAATACATACACCTTCTTGTACAGAAACTTAGAGAACATGCAGTTTGAAACACAGGTATTCTACTATTTCTAGGTTTCTTTTTATGTATCATGTCACTAGGAAAAGGCACAGACTTTCTACTATTTCTAGGTTTCTTTTTATGTATCATGTCACTAGGAAAAGGCACAGACACACATTGAAACCTTCGGAAACATGGTGAGACTTACAACAGTGACATGGGAAGGGTGGAATTAGCATTTAAAAAACCTTAGAAATTCACTGAAAAAACCAAAGGTTTCTGGGATGCTATAGTTAGAAATTAGCATTTAAAAAAACCTTAGTTATTCACTGAAAAAAACACAGGTTACAGGAACGTTATAGTTAGGCTGACATTTCACTCGTACAAAACCAGAGAAATTCAGCCGTTATAGTTAGCTGAGCTAATTATAACTCGCGCCCCACAATGCACTGCTGATAACGTCACATATTACATCACTCATGACATGGTCAGTGACATCACTGATGACATCTCAAACGACATCACTCATGACATTAGCTCAGCTAACTATAACGGCTGAATTTCTCTGGTTTTGTATGAGTGAAATGTCAGCCTAACTATTACGTGCCTGTAACCTGTGGTTTTGTCAGTGAAAAAAAAAAATATATATATGTGTGTTTTGCACATGTTGACCCAGTAGAAGGCGTAAGCCGAAACGCGTAGGTCATTTCTGTTTTTGTATGCACCTCCTGCACTTTGCTTTGAGAGGCTTCTAATGCGAGGGGCCTCCTGAAACAACGAAAATTAATAAAGCCCTTCGGAAGCCAGTTCCTGGTAGTGCCGTGCTTCATTTCGCCTTGGAAATCATGTGTCAAGAGCGAAGGGCAATTGTGTGGAGTAAGTGAAGGAATATATATATATATATATATATATATATATATATATATATATATCCAACACCTCGCCTCCGTTTCCGTTTCTTGAGAAACAAGCATTTGCAATGCAATAGGTCTCGCATTTGCAAGAGTTTGTGCTTTTGGCATTGTAAATGATAATGCCTTTTATTTATGTGTTTAAAAAACGTGCAAGCGCTGCGTGAACACCCCTTGCAGGTTTAGTAAACACAGAAATAAAAGGCATTTTCATTTACAATGACAATAGCTGAAACTTTTGCAAATCCGAGACCTATTGCATTGCAATGCAATAGGTCTCGCATTCACACGATTTTGAACTATTGGCATTGTAAATGACAATGCCTTCTATTTATGTTTTGGGTTTTAAAACATAAATACAAGGCATTGTTATTTATAATACTAATAGTTTAAAAAAATGCAATGAACCTCACCATCTATACCAACAGAAAGGGTGCTTTAGATATGTCAGGTCAAAGAGCAAACACCCCGACTGGCGCAGATGAAAGCACCTCAGATTACTGAACGGACAGCAACTTTACCTGAAAGCAGACATCGTTTGTCACAAAATGAAGGGACCCGTGCACACTTCGTGGTGTCTTGAATGAACATTAGACCCCCAATCTCTAGTTCTGTCTCCCGCTAACACTCGAGTCACGGTTCATGTTAAAGTTTATCGTACACCTTTTTCAAACTTCAGCAATATTTTGAATTCTATGTATAGCGAGGAGAGCGATCTTGCCTGAACTCTGCGGTTGTAAATTAGGTAAAGAGGTTACATAGAAGGTAGACCATTTCTCCTTCACGCCTGTACGCTACATACTCTGTATTCAAATATGCTGCAACGTGTTTGCCTCGACGCCTCACCTGCGTTATCAGAGGCACAGTTATTTTAGCTGGTTACAGGAAAATAACCCACACCCTGAGCTTAAATAAGGCGCTCACCGACGTCACGGAGCGCGAGGCGAGGAACTATCGTCAGGTTGAGATTACTGTAGTAATTAGGGATGATAACACACGTACAGTCACAATCTGTACAGACTCATACATGCACACAGACACATGCAAACACACGCTCAAACACCATGCACCCACACGCCACATAACACACACATTAACTACACGTACATACGGACCATCACAGACACACACCAGGAACAAAAACACAAACCCCACAAGTAAACACACACGTACCACGCTCAAGAACCCGCACGATGTACACACACACATACTACATAAACATGACACACAGTCTCACAAAGTTGTACGACAAATGAACACACCAGGCCCATCATTCTTTGCCACCTAAGTGCTAGTGAACTACCTCAAAACGCCCACAGCTGTGCAGAGGGCAAGCACCAGACACCCTCGCAGAACCACACTATCTCCGCCCAAACAAAACCTGTACCCATGGCCCCCACTGTGTGGGTGTGTGACAGTGTGCGAGAGCCTGAGAGAGTGCGAGTGTGACAGCGTGTGAGAGAGTGAGTGTGTGACAGCGTGCGAGAGCCTGAGAGTGTGTGAGTGTGTGACTGCGTGCGAGAGCCTGAGTGCGAGTGTGTGACAGCGTGCGAGAGCCTGTGAGTGCGAGACAGCGTGCGAGAGCCTGAGAGTGCGAGTGTGTAACAGCATGCGAGAGCCTGAGAGTGCGAGTGTGTGACAGCATGCGAGAGCCTGAGAGTGTGTGAGTGCGAGAGCGTGCGAGTGCGCCCGGGTGTGCGAGAGCGAGCCTGGGTGTATTCTTATATGGACTTTCAGCCTCTTAAAAACATTCATGCAGGCATACCAGTCGTGGCCAGATTTGCATTGGCACCAACGGAAATGAACTGGCGCAAATCTCTCGCATTACAAATATCAGGACGCGCAGTTAATTTTTGGCAAAGCGCTAGCTACTCAATAAGTGTATTTAACGTGGAAGGGAATCCAACGTCGAATTATAAAGCTGCAAACCAAACCTTTTGAAGCGTGATACACAATACAGCAGGAAATCTGTCACGGGAACAGCTTGCGAGGGACCGACGGGCGATGCTGACGTTATACAAAAAAAGTAAATAGGAAAAATAAAAAAAATGCAGCGCAGAGAGAATGGAGACAGCATTCTGGAAGTTAGAATAACAAGCACGGAATCGAAACCCGAACGCGGGAATCGAAACCAGTGGTGCGCGCGCACCACAGAGGAGCGGGGGGAAAGGGAGCGCGGCAGCGAGGCGAGCGCGCGCTGCTGCGCGTGCTAGACACCGGTGGGAATGGGCGCGGCAAAGGCGGGACATGCGCCTGCCTTTGCCCAATTGCGTGCTGTCTTTCTTATAAAGACGCACGCAAAGCCCAATAGCCGGGGGAAAACGAAAGCACACGCACGAGCGTGTGCGATTCCTAAGTCAGCTTCTAAACCCCCTACATGAGGTCTCTCGCTGCGCGAGCAGGACTGCGCACTGCAACGCTAGGCGCGAGACCTAAAAATGAGCGTGGACCCAGATAAGTGCAGCAATTTTTACTTTATTTCACCATCACCGGTGTCTGCCATGACGCATTTCTGCCGTCTGCGCGGCCTTGATCACATATATATATATATATTGAGCGCTTTATGCAAGTGGCTTGCTACTCTGGAACCTAAGGATATTGGAAATTTTGTGATTTTTGGTTAGCAAGTTTAGACTTCTGTTCTCAGAAAAAGCCCTTACATGCATTACCCCAGATTGTTTGTAGTGGAATCAAAGGGAGTTAGATGCCATTGCTAGCGGGAGGAGTAGGGTATGTTAGGTTGTGCAAATGATTGGTGAAGTGAATAGATACAGTAGAGGACGATTAGTCAATTGATAAATTGCAGGAAGGTGATTACCAATTTATACGAAGAAAGGGGGCATTGACTGTGCCACAAGACAGCGGCAATTCACAAATGATTATGGGAAATTAAGCCACGGTGCCTGCTGTTTTGTGTTGGAATCAAATGGAGCAGGATATAGATGTTTGAAGTGCTTTTTAGGTCTTGGCCTGCACCAGTGCTTGCGCTGGTCTGGCCGAGAGTTTTAGTAAGTGGGTTTTGGAAGTGCAAACACTGGCTTTCGGCTGGCGACCAGCTTGCGTTCACGATGGGCGTGCACGCGCGCAGCTGCCATCTAGGTTTCCTAACTCTTCCTCATTTCCTCGTCATGGCTCATTAACTCTCTGGACTCTGATGTTTCAATCGCAGCAGCAGCTCACATTACCAACTGACGGCCCTGGACTACAGTCACATGAAAAACAACAGCGATTAGCATTGAAATGCAAGCTTTTTTTTGTCTAGTTAGAAATATTGCTTCGGTGAGTTGATTTCACCTTATATCGCTATTTGTTTTATATTGGGAGTCACAGCCTAATTACCAGTATTTTTGTCTCACTCTGTTTTTTTTAAAAATATTTATTCGCGCAAAGCACAAAGCTATATTTAAGGTTACTTTTTCCGCGTCACTTCTTCACTCTATTTAAACTCCACACCCCCACTCTTATTGTCTCTCTCCTTCTCTCTCTCTCCCCTCTCTAATTCTCTCTCTACTTAATTAACTCTCCCCTCTCTATCTTTTTTAGCCTTTCATTCTCTCTCACCCCTTTATCTGTTTCTCTTTCAAACTCCTTCATTCACTCTCTCTCCCCTTCTTTCTCTCTCTCTATCCCGCTCCACTCTTTACTCTATGTACACCCTTTCTCTCTCTTTCTCTCTCACCACCCTCTCTAATTGGGCATTATATCTTCACTCTATCTCTCACTCGGCAACACCACAGCATCACTCAGCATCACCACAGCATCACTCAGCGCAACCACATCATCAATCAGAGCCAGCACAGCATCAATCAGAGCCAGCACAGCATCACTCAGCACCAACACATCTCTCAACGCCATCACAGCATCACTCAACGCCATCACAGCATCACTCAACGCCATCACAGCATCACTCAACGCCATCACAGCATTACTCAGCACAACCACAGCATCACTTAGCGCCACAACAGCATCACTCAGCGCCACCACAGCATTACTCAGCAGCACCACAACATCACTCCGCGCCACCACAGCATCACTCAGCACCACCATAGCTTCACTCAGCGACACCACATCATCACTCAGGGCCAACACTGCATCACTCAGCACCACCACAGGATGACACAGCACCACCACAGGATGACTCAGCCCCACCACAGGATGACTCCGCACCACCACAGGATGACTCAGCACCACCACAGGATGACTCAGCACCACCACAGCATCGCTCAGCACCACCACAGCATCGCTCAGCACCACCACAGCATCGCTCAGCGCCACCACAGCATCGCTCAGTGCCACCACAGCATCACTCAGCGCCACCACAGCATCACTCAGTGCCACCACAGCATCACTCAGCGCCACCACAGCATCACTCAGCGCCACCACAGCATCACTCAGCGCCACCACAGCATCACTCAGGGCCACCACAGCATCGCTCAGCGGCACCACAGCATCACTCAGCACCACCACAGCATCGCTCAGCACCACCACAGCATCATTCAGCACCACCACAGCATCACTCAGGGTCACCACAGCATCACTCAGGGCCACCACAGCATCACTCAGGGCCACCACAGCATCACTCAGGGCCACCACAGCATCACTCAGGGCCACCACAGCATCACTCAGGGCCACCACAGCATCACTCAGCACCACCACAATATCACTCAGCACCACCACAGCATCACTCAGCGCCAAGACAATACCACTCAGCACCACCACAGCATCACTCAGCACCACAGCAGTATCACTCAGCAAGACCTGAGTATCATTCAGCATCACCTCAGCATCGTCTCCGCAACAGTCACCACCACCACCACTACCACCTCAGCATCACTCAGCACCACCTCAGCCTGTTCTCGGAATCTGGCATCTGTTGATTCTCCCCTAGCGTCTGGCCGCTGCTTGTGTTATAATACAGGTACTAGTTCCCAACCTTCACCCTCAGATTGTTTATGCCCCCTCAAAAAAAAAGCTTTAACAAACAACCATTGTAATAGGCAGAAACAAGTTGCCAGCATTGCAAGAACAAAAGAAAACTGAGGAAATGTTTTATTGTAAATACTTTTTTTAATATGGTCGTTCAGTTTTACATAATGCCTTCTTGGTCATATATAAAGTAACAAAAATGCTTCTGACACTTTTTTATTATAACTTTTCAGCATGCTGCACAGCAGCCACACTTCTCTACAGCACAGCTTGAAGACATTGGCAAAGTCAATAGCTCTGGCTAAACACTTATAAGGCCCCAAAGGCGAGACCTATTGGCTATGCCAATGCTTGTTGTTTTTTGTAGGGATTAGGGTACATAGGAAGCTTGTTTGCTTAAATTAATTCTGAGCTAATGATAGTAGAAAAAGATGAGTATATGCGTGTTTGATGGTACTTTTATTTTACATTTATTTATGCACGGACTGGGTAACAGGACAATCTGCAGGGTGGTAGGGTTGATTTTGGTTTTGCATAAAGTTGTGATAAGTGTGGACACAGCAGATTTTGCTATTTTGTGGATTCCATTTTTTAGAAGATGGTGCATCAGGGGAGTCAGGTTGATCATGTTGGGAATAGCCTCTTAACCATTTTTCTTTAAATTCCAGATAGTTGTCAGGGGCTCATGTGTGTTTTATAGAAGGAAATTCCTTAGTTTGGCAGCCTGTATGTAAAAGGTGGTGCCACCAACAGTTTTCTTTTTATCAATTCCAAGATGATCTCAGTGCTAACCATCACCTGCACGACTACCAGTCTGGCTTCAGATCATGCTACAGCACAGAGACCACTGCATTACACATTGTAGACAATGCCATCAAGGCCACATATGAAGATGATTCCTGTCTCCTGATATTACCGGACCTCTAAGCTGCCTTTGAAACAGTCAACTATCTAACCCTCATAAGCACCTTGGAGTTTTGAATGGCATTTACTGGCAATGTCTTCCTACCTTTCCAACTGACACCAGTTTGTTCACATGTGCACCTCCAGGTCCTAAAAGAACTATACCATCTGTGGAGAACCCTTGAGTTCCATGTCATCTGTCTCCTGTCACTGAAGTGAGCATCAGGTCGATAAAAAAATGCACACTACTGTACAAACAGTGACGTTGGGCCAATTAGCGGCTAGAAAATACACGCTAGCCTGCCTAACGTCACCATTCTGCGCCTAGCAGGAAAAAAACCCAAAAATGCCTCTAAGAGGAAGAAAAAGTTATACTTACCTAAAAGCAGCTTTGGAGCAGCCAGGAGTGAGCACAGCACAGGACAACAATCCCAACAACCACACTACCAGCCAGAGTCCCAGGGGAAGAGAAAGTGCAAGTTCTGTCAGGAGAAGAATGAGATCTTGATCGCAGAAGTGGCGAAGCACCAACACCAACTCTTCATCAGCTCCAAAGTATCATTGGGGAAGAAAAAGACAATATGGCAGTCCATAGTGGACAAGATGACCAACGTTGCTGAAGTCAAGAGGGCAGTGACGGACTGTAAGAAGAGCTGGCACAATGCCAAGTGCAAAACTAAGTAGAAACTGGCAACCAATCTACAGGCAGCATTGCAGACCAGAGGTGGTAGTCCAGCACCCCAGGAGGAGCTGGATCCCTTGGGGGAGCAGGTGTCCGCTGTCATCTCTGAGGTGTCGGTGGTTGGAGTTGCGGGACAGGACAGTGCTGACTATGATGAACTACAACAGAGTAAGGGCCAAAGTGGGGAACTATGTAATGTTGAGCAGTCCAGGCAGCTATGTCCCAGTGCTCTGCCGCACTGTCTGAAGGACAAGTGGTAGTCACCTGATTCATCTATGCTTAGACATGACATCAATTTAAGGCTCATTGGCATTTTGATCATATATTGGCGTAGGGCATCATCGCAAGCCTTCTAGCTGTGCTATCCTACCTCAAAATGAAAGGGCTGCAAGGTGCCATTTCTACAAGATACGGTGCATTCCTGTCTTAACTGTCAGCACTGGCACACAAACAGCAGATGTACACTAAAGCAGGCACCCCTGCACCATGATTCTAGGGTACCCACGTTGGTGCAGGTGCCAGCAGAATGTGCACCAGCAGTAAGGTAAGCACAGGGATGCGTTGTATTGTCGTAAACACAGCGCAACACTGCACTTTCCAATTCACATTGCTTGGCGCAGCAAGATGGTTTCTTGCGCTGCGCCCGATGTCTATAAAAGATGCCCCTCTGTCTCACCTGGGCCCATGCACATTAACCTAGCTTACAAATTCCTAGCATACAATTGGTATCTCACAGGAGAAAACAACACACCTGAGGGGTGGGGGATAGTGACTCTTGAAATGTCCCTGTATATAGGTACTACCCATGTATGTATGTATGTATGTATATATATATATATATATATATATATATATATATATATACTCTCCTAAATTAAACTACATGGTACGCAGATGTCTTGGCAGGCACACACCACACAGGTGTCATCTGCCATAGTAGGAACCACCCAAACTCCTCTCATCTACATATATATTACTGGGTGTGGGAGTAAATGCAAGTTATGTACACCAGCGGACCATGGGCCATATTTAAATTGAAAAAGCACAGGGCGTCGATGCAAACAATCTGCTGCGTTGAGCTGCATCATTTCACAAATGCATGGATGGGTTATATTTACTGGAATATGTGCCACCCTTGTGCACACCCCTGCACGACTGAAAAAAAACCCAGCCGTGCGCCAATGTAGGCACCCTTGTACCATGGCGTAAGGGTGTCTGTGTTGATGCTTGGCTGTTATTATCGGTGCCAGCACAAGGGAAAACACATGGGGTGTGCCGTATCCTTGTGATTACAGTGCTTTCCTGTGTTTGTGGAATGATGCTGGGTGGCGCAGCTAAAGTGCTTGCACCACCGTGCTGTGTCATTTCTATGTGAACATGCCCCTTGGTAGGTACATGTCACCATTCCCACCACTACTACCATCTAGGGTGTTGCCTGACACATGTCACTGTATAGCAGCCTGCCATGTCAGCCCATTGGAGATGGCCACGCATAATGTAGGTGTCGTAGGCACATGAGAGTCAGTGTATGATCAGGGTCCCACCACTGTGTGGCAGTAAGTTGGCTGCCAGGACCAAATTTGGAACAGCCAGAGTGGGCATGTACACATACAAGTGCATGGGTCTGATGAAAACGATGTGTGACACCCTGCAGATAACCAACTCAGGTCATGATGAAATGGCATGAACGTCAGTGATTGGAATCTGACTACTATGACAGGGCCCATCTACTCATAGTAGGCACACAGTGATAGTGATAACAATGCTGAGATCCAGTCATCTGAAAGGGAAATACAGTGCTATTTGCAATACATACCCTTGCATAACAGCTGTTCTACGCATCAATGAGGAACTGACAGTGTAATGTAATGCACATTATTTGTCAACTGCTTTAACCATGTCAACATGTAGAAGACATCACCAGTAACATTTCCACATCTCATTGCAGAGGATGAAGCCTCACCTCCTGTCCAGAACCCTGTCCCGGACATCAGTGATGATGGCGATGATGACAGCCTACCAACCATTGACCATGACACCCTCCAAGATCTCCTGGACTTCAGTGGGGCACTGTCTCCGGACACACAGAGGGTCAGCAGCGTTATGCAAACAATGACATTTAATGTCAATAGAAAAGTTAAATAAGAAAAAACCACTTACTCTATACTAACTACCTATCCTAAATTATCCTACACTATCTTAGCCTACCTACTTTCTAAAACTACCTTAACTTTGCTTAGTCTACACATTTAGCACGACATGATAAACATCAAACCCCCTCTACCCCACTTAAGACACGTCTTCACACAAGGGCAACAGAAACTACACCTAAACATCAACTACCTACACATAGAAACCTAAATAATCATATCTTTTTTTGTATATTTTTTTTAAATGTTTAGTTTTTTGGGTATTTTTTTTTACATATAAAACACATCAACCCCACATCCCCAAATAACCCAAACTACCCCTACCCACTAACAATCTAACCCACCCCTAAATAAACCCTAAAATCACTATCCCTACACTATCACTTTAACTACACTAACCTAAACTAAACTAAAACACAATATGTACAATACAAAAATATATAAGCAGGGAGAAGGGCAAAAAGGGTCCTTATGTCTATGGGTGCTTTGGCCTGGCCACTGCCTGCTTAATCTCCTGCAGCAGAGATAAAGCCTGGTCCATTTCATTCTCCAGGACTACCAGATGCAGTTTGATGTCCGAAATGTCCTTCTCAGAGTTGGTGGGCCCTTTTGTGGCCTGAGGTGTGGGTCCAGGGGGGATCGATGGGCCTCTGGTGGAGGCACTGGCAACGGCTGCATGGGAGATACCTGCACTTGACTGTCCATGCCTGGAAAAGCTCCCCTTGGCGCTGGTTGGTGGTCCAATTGGAAAGCTCGACCACTTGCCCTGGGCCTTCTTCTCCTCATACCTCCTCTTCATGGCCCTGTGAGCTTATTGTGTTGCCTCAGCTCCTCTGGGGTCATGTTGTCTGCTGAGGCAATGAGCATATATGTCAGTCAAAGGGTGACTAGGAACAGGTATCAACATCATGCCACATCATTATTAACATAACATCTGAGGTAGCAGCCCCTACTGCCTAAATTCATCTTGTGATACCAAAGGGGATGATGGACGGAGCGTTAGAGCAAATCAAACACTGACCCCCAGTCAACTGATCTGGGTTTAATCCATCATCATTCTTTAGCTCACTCCACCACCCCAGTTCAGACATGGCCATATGCAAATCAGTCTGACCCTGTGCCTCATGGGAACAGTCCAGCCCGAACTGCCAAGCCATGTCTTCCCTGGACCGGAAACAAGCATCCTGGGACCGGTTTCGGGTTCATAACCCTCATCAGCCAGGCCATCTTGAATCCAGTGGCAAAGTGAGCAAGGGACCCACGTCTGGGCATACACTGCCAACTTAGGGCGAACAAAGCGATACCAAAGGGGATGATGGACGGAGCGTTAGAGCAAATCAAACACTCACCCCCAGTCAACTGATCTGGGTTTAATCCATCATCATTCTTTAGCTCACTCCACCACCCCAGTTCAGACATGGCCATATGCAAATCAGTCTGACCCTGTGCCTCATGGGAACAGTCCAGCCCGAACTGCCAAGCCATGTCTTCCCTGGACGGAAACAAGCATCCTGGGACCGGTTTCGGGTTCATAACCCTCATCAGCCAGGCTATCTTGAATCCAGTGGCAAAGTGAGCAAGGGACCCACGTCTGGGCATACCCTGCCAACTTAGGGCGAACAAAGCGATACCAAAGGGGCTGATGGACGGAGCGTTAGAGCAAATCAAACACTCACCCCCAGTCAACTGATCTGGGTTTAATCCATCATCATTCTTTAGCTCACTCCACCACCCCAGTTCAGACATGGCCATATGCAAATCAGTCTGACCCTGTGCCTCATGGGAACAGTCCAGCCCGAACTGCCAAGCCATGTCTTCCCTGGACCGGAAACAAGCATCCTGGGACCGGTTTCGGGTTCATAACCCTCTTCAGCCAGGCTATCTTGAATCCAGTGGCAAAGTGAGCAAGGGACCCACGTCTGGGCATACCCTGCCAACTTAGGGCGAACAAAGCGATACCAAAGGGGATGATGGACGGAGCGTTAGAGCAAATCAAACACTCACCCCCAGTCAACTGATCTGGGTTTAATCCATCATCATTCTTTAGCTCACTCCACCACCCCAGTTCAGACATGGCCATATGCAAATCAGTCTGACCCTGTGCCTCATGGGAACAGTCCAGCCCGAACTGCCAAGCCATGTCTTCCCTGGACCGGAAACAAGCATCCTGGGACCGGTTTCGGGTTCATAACCCTCATCAGCCAGGCTATCTTGAATCCAGTGGCAAAGTGAGCAAGGGACCCACGTCTGGGCATACCCTGCCAACTTAGGGCGAACAAAGCGATACCAAAGGGGATGATGGACGGAGCGTTAGAGCAAATCAAACACTCACCCCCAGTCAACTGATCTGGGTTTAATCCATCATCATTCTTTAGCTCACTCCACCACCCCAGTTCAGACATGGCCATATGCAAATCAGTCTGACCCTGTTCCTCATGGGAACAGTCCAGCCCGAACTGCCAAGCCATGTCTTCCCTGGACCGGAAACAAGCATCCTGGGACCGGTTTCGGGTTCATAACCCTCATCAGCCAGGCTATCTTGAATCCAGTGGCAAAGTGAGCAAGGGACCCACGTCTGGGCATACCCTGCCAACTTAGGGCGAACAAAGCGATACCAAAGGGGATGATGGACGGAGCGTTAGAGCAAATCAAACACTCACCCCCAGTCAACTGATCTGGGTTTAATCCATCATCATTCTTTAGCTCACTCCACCACTCCAGTTCAGACATGGCCATATGCAAATCAGTCTGACCCTGTGCCTCATGGGAAAAGTCCAGTCCGAACTGCCAAGCCATGTCTTCCCTGGACCGGAAACAAGCATCCTGGGACCGGTTTCGGGTTCATAACCCTCATCAGCCAGGCTATCTTGAATCCAGTGGAAAAGTGAGCAAGGGACCCACGTCTGGGCATACCCTGCCAACTTAGGGCGAACAAAGCGATACCAAAGGGGATGATGGACGGAGCGTTAGAGCAAATCAAACACTCACCCCCAGTCAACTGATCTGGGTTTAATCCATCATCATTCTTTAGCTCACTCCACCACCCCAGTTCAGACATGGCCATATGCAAATCAGTCTGACCCTGTGCCTCATGGGAACAGTCCAGCCCGAACTGCCAAGCCATGTCTTCCCTGGATCGGAAACAAGGATCCTGGGACCGGTTTCGGGTTCATAACCCTCATCAGCCAGGCTATCTTGAATCCAGTGGCAAAGTGAGCAAGGGACCCACGTCTGGGCATACCCTGCCAACTTAGGGCGAACAAAGCGATACCAAAGGGGATGATGGACGGAGCGTTAGAGCAAATCAAACACTCACCCCCAGTCAACTGATCTGGGTTTAATCCATCATCATTCTTTAGCTCACTCCACCACCCTGTTAAAAGCAAAATGACAATTATGAACATTACCTGCGCCATCTTGTCTGGTGGAATTCTATGTGCACATAAGTTACAGTCATTTTAATCTATCACAGCCATTTTGTACTCTGTTGGTCACCTTTGTTTCACCCTGCCCTTACTAGCATCCCTCTGACCGACCTGGTACTGTGCTGGGGGCTATAAACTCTATTGCCACAACAAACCTCAGCGCCACTTGCTGCCACAAACTCGTTTTTCCTCTCATCCCTGTTTTCAGACAAGCCTTTGGACGCTCTACCCTTCACTACACCTAGTTACACAAACAGGTTCCAAACACCAAAAAGACTCTTGCAAAATGATTTATTGCACTGCAAACAGCAAGACTTGTTGTTACCAACAATGGGACCTGTTTTTATCAACAGAACGGACTCCTAGATCTGGCCGGTCTCACATGTTTTAGACCCTGAAGCAAGGTCCAGCTGCAAGATAAGATTGTCTGTTTGACCTGGGTGGGAAGAGAATTACTGTTGGGCTTGTGTGACAACCTGCCCGGGCGGGGACCCCAAGCTTTTGTAACCATGTTGATCAAACAAATGCATTGTGTCAAACCTGTATAAAAGGAAGAGCCAAGGGAGTTGTCAGCAGAACACCTCCCTGAGACATCCCGGTGTCTCAGTTGACGCGATCTCCTCATGAGAAATAAACCTTCTTCTTGTCTTCCATTTCCAGCGCTTGCCTCATTATTTTGATAGCGAACCCAAAGTGAATTAGAGGTGGAACCCTGCACCGGGCAGCATTGAGGGTCTTAGAAGACTCGCTGCCTTTCACAAATTGGCGCCCAACGTGGGGCCCATCAGCGACGCATGGGTCCGGTAGAGAGGTCCTAACGACGGAGTGAACAACTAAACGATTGGGGTATACCTGCCTGAGAAGACCCTTGTCTGGCTGCCGATCGACTGAACTTCACCGGTTCCGAACGGACCTCTCTCGAGTGACCTGCGGTCCTGACTGGGACCTTAGAGGAACGCCGCATTGATTGTTGGAGTGAGAGGACAACCAGGCGCTGGAAGGGGAAGACGAAGAACTGTCCATACGGTCCGGGTAAGGTCGTGAAAAAACGACTTAAATTGATTGATTGATTGAATAGTTTGATTGAAATACTAGTATTCCCTTTTTTTGATATCGAGTTATTTGCGACATTTCCCTGCTTGCAAACAACAAAAAATAGGAATATTCTCTCTCTTTGCAGGCAGCGAAGGACAGGTAGTGCAGACTTTTTGTCTAAATTGATTGATTGAGATATTCATTTTGACCGATAAATACGTCATGCCTGTTTTCTCTAGATTGTTTGATTGTAATTGTTTTGGACCAGACCGTTCGTTAGAGGTCAGTCAGCCGGCACCGCCGGAAGGCACCCCTAACAAGGACATGTACGTAAAGTATTGGTTAGCCAGCATAGCTTATAGCAAACTATGGCATAAATACACTAGGAAGGACCGGGTAAATCAGTGGCCACTGACGGGATCTTTCGATCCCGCTAAAATAGAAACGTTAGAATTAGCTCTCCACAAAAAGAAAACTAGACCAGCCATGTTTGACAGTTTTGGCTTATGGCGAAAAGAGGCAGCTGAAAGAAAGAAAAGGGACGAAGCTTGACAAGATAAAGAAACGCGAAAATCAGCTTACCAAGCCTGTAAAAGATTAGAAGAAAAACTAAAAGAAAAGGAAATCGATAAAAAGGAACAGGAATCAAAAATATCAGATCAATGCCCTGTTAGAACGCCCTCGACTCTTTACCCCAAGTTACCAGCAAAACAAAGGGTAGATGATGATTTATTGTTAGGTCCCCCAATCATATACATGCCACCCCCTTACGCCCCTACTCATCCCGTAGTACAACGACAGGACCACCAAAGTATAGCCGGAGATGGCACGATCGCCTCAGTCTCCACCGCCTCTGCTCCCACCGAGTCACCCACACCAAATGCATCATCAAAGGATACAGTAGTAGAGGTAGGATCAAAAGAAACAGGAGCGCCCAGGGTCCCGCGATTAAGTAAAAATGAGCGAGCAGGCATTGATAAAGTAGTTAAATCCCTCATAGATAGGAAGGAGACAGAAGAGTATGTAACTGACATATGCAACTCCTATGTTGAAAACCGCAAACGATACTTTATTGTACGTCTCTGTTACCACACTCTTACTGCATATGAAGAGAAGTACCAAGATGTAGGGCCCGAGCGGCTAGTGGCTCTCTATAGGAAGGTAGACACCGGAGATGAAGGCGACAACGGTGTTACAGAACTCTTTTCATCCACACTGGAGGTATTCCGTCACCTCGTGGAACAAGGACGGATAGATAAGGACAGGACATCTAAGATAGCAGGACCCCCGGTGGAAAAACCAGATAGCATGATGCCGATAAAAGAAGCTGCCCCTTATTGGGTACCTCCTAGAGGACAAGGGACTCATGAAGATATGAACCATCAAGACGCTAGAGGAAGGGTGGTCTACAATTGGGTGTATCAACCATGGGACAGACAGGACATTTTGACGTTCCGTAAATCTCTACCGGATTTACGAAAGAACCCCACCGCCTTTTACACCGAGCTAGCTACCGCTCTGGGATCAACAATAATGACACTTGCCGACATAGACTTGTTCTTCGGGTTATGTTTGCCAGCAGATGTGTGGAAACAGATTAGGAAAATAGACCATACCGAACTGCTTGGTCATACCTGGGAACAACTTAACACACTAGATAAACAGCGGAACCCTGGTCAAAAACCGGTTAAAGCAATATTGGACCTCCCTGACAAAATAGTGCAGAAAGTGAAAACGCTGATCCCAGAGAAAAAGATAGACTGGTCCATAGTAATCGCGTGCCGCCAGAAACCACAAGAGGATGTCTCAGAGTATTTCTCCAGATTTGAAACGGTGTTCTCCGATTACAGTGGACAAGACATGTCCACCGCAACCGGACACCACTTATTTGTGCAGAACTATGTCAAAGGACTACTGCCAGATGTATCCCAGAAATTACAAGCCAGCGAAAGTAGTTGGACAGCATCTAAACCGGCGGCCATTCTCCAAATGGCCCAGTACTATGAGCATCAGAAAAACGAAAATGACAGGGCTACAGAAAGGAAAAAGAAGGACTTGAAGGAAAGGGTAATGGTAGCACAACTCCAGGGGGCGAATACAGGAAGGGAGCAATATAGGGAGGATACCAGCAGAATACCCCTAGAGTACAGCCACCTAGAAACAATTCATCGACATCATATGTAGGACGCCAAGACCTAGGACAGGATCAATGTGCATTTTGCAAAGAATATGGACACTGGAAAACCCAATGCCCGGCTTTGCTAGGAGCTGGTAGGGGCAGAGGGGCGAGGGAAATAGCAAGTGGACAGAGAGGAAGAGGACGTGGGAGAGGGTACGCGAGTGAAGCAAGCGAGGAAAGGCCAGGAAGAGTGAACACATTTGACCATCCCAAACAGAATCAATACCAACAGACAGATTATGACAATGCGTACGACTTTGCATAGGACAGCCAGAGGCAAGGGAGGGATCCAGTCGAGCTCTATGTTGATCAGCAAGGCCCTTATGTTACCACTGAGGTCCTGGGCACAAAGTCGCCATTTCTGGTAGACACAGGAGCAACACGTAGTGCACTATCCAAACGACTGATTCCAAGGGCACCCTTGTCAGGCTCACATGTGACCTCAATAGGATTTGACGGTACGCCCTCCACCAACCCTTTGTCCCGACCGATCTTAGCGACTGACACGACAGTTAACATATACACCGACAGCCAATATGCCTTCGGGGTGGTTCACCATTTTGGGATCTTATGGAAAGAAAGAGGGTTCCTGACTTCACACGGTACACCCATCCTGCATGGAGATTTAGTCTCCGTTTTGACGCAAGCAGTCCTCCTCCCCAAGAAGTTAGCAGTGATAAAATGCCAAGCACATAGGAAAGTGACTGATCTCATTGGACAGGGAAATGCACTAGCAGACGTTACTGCCCGAGACACGGCAGGAGACAGATTACTTGCATAAATTGACAAACGAGCTAACAATTATCCACCAACAGGTGCAGCAAGCCTTGCCTGACGTATCCAGGGGCCCGGGACATGAAATAAAGCCAGGCGACCATGTTTGATCCGCAACTTCCAAAGAACGAAGAATCTGGAGCCTAGGTGGACGGGCCCCTGGCAAGTCCTGATCACCACCCGAACTGCCCTCCGAGTGAAAGGAAAACAAAACTGGCTGCATGCCCATCACTGCAAACGAGTCCCTCCAACCCTGGCAACCTGTGAAGGGGTGAAGGTGCAAGAGGAAGTACTCGCGAGAGACCGACCAGCTCTGAGTTGCTACCCACAAGAAGACACCCTTGAACTATCAGAATTTCCCGATCCCACGGTGCCATCCAGGAAAGGGTACAACCTAAGATCACGAAAGGAGGGAGCTCCAACGACCAGGCCACTAACTGAGTCAAGGTCTCAGATCGGTAGCACAGTCAAACAACGCTACCAGGAAAGCGCCAGACAAAAGTCTGTGGTCCTAACAGTTGTTGAGCTCCTAGAAGATGATGGAAGAAACTGAACACCTGCAAAACCACCGCAAAGACACCAAGACTGCTAACCTGCACAGCACAAAGACAATTGCACTTGTAGCTGCATTTCTCACCTGTCTCCTGCTAATGGTCGCACTCTGGATCATTGAAGAGAATGCACCTGCATACAGAACATTGTCACCCACCATGCAACCAACCACCAAGAAAGAACACTACCTGGTATCACTACCGCCACATCTCCAAGAACGACGCAAAGAATTCTGGAATAATTCTTTCGTGCAGATGTTGCACTAGCACAATCTTGCCACCAATGCTACCAACTGTTGGGTCTGTGGGCTGTTACCACATGCCACTGAACATTCCATCCCTTTCATCCCTTCGCCCTTTTCTATTCACGGATCTTGCCTTGCCTGGATGATGCTCCTACAAGAAAGTTACAAAGACAATGCCACTTCCGACGGAACAATCGCCCAGTTCTACAACGAGTTCTGGCGAAACAAAACAAGAAGGACAGCCGCCCCTTCTGCCCTCACACCTTCAATGCGACATTCCAGATTAATGTCCCCTCCAAAGAACGAGTGGAAATGCAAGTGTTCAATAATCCTAACAGAGCCACATTTTCCTACCTGAAGAAAAGAACTGCTGCAACACTGACTGTGGCCCTATCTGTGGTGAACGTCTCTGGCCTTGTATGCATTGAAGGCCGTGGGACTGAGAATGTGGGTCACAGCACCTGTAGCATTGTGGGGACTTTGAACACTGCCAACCCCCAGCGCTTGTTGCATCACCCAATATGTACTTTGTTTGTGGAACCAAAGCCTACACCTGGCTCCCAGGAAACTGGGGGAGCACGTGCTACATCGCCTTTGTTCTGCCACCAACCTACACAGCCCCTGCAGAGCATCATCGAGAAAAGCGTTCTAAAGACATTGATCAAACAGACTCTGCCTCATCACAGTCCCTCGACGCAGCCTGATAATTCACCTTCTGTCTATGAAGCAATCGAACATCTCCATAGACTATCTTCAGAAATTCATCAAGGATCAGAGACTTGGACAATTGGAACTTGGCTTTGGGGCATCTTGAAGGAGTGGGGTTGGAAAATATCAATGATTCTCTTGGTCCCAGTGTTGACAATATGTGGTTGTTGTTTGGGTATACACTGTATACCACCTTTGTGTTATGTTTGCATAACTACCTTGCACCCTAAGACTATGGACACTCAGCTAACAAAAATGAGAGTAATGTATGATCAAGAGATACAGGACATTATGGAGATCGAAATAGACTGACAAGCTGGCTAGTTATGTTCAAAGGGGCCACTGTTAAAAGCAAAATGACAATTATGAACATTACCTGCGCCATCTTGTCTGGTGGAATTCTATGTGCACATAAGTTACAGTCATTTTAATCTATCACAGCCATTTTGTACTCTGTTGGTCACCTTTGTTTCACCCTGCCCTTACTAGCATCCCTCTGACCGACCTGGTACTGTGCTGGGGGCTATAAACTCTATTGCCACAACAAACCTCAGCGCCACTTGCTGCCACAAACTCGTTTTTCCTCTCATCCCTGTTTTCAGACAAGCCTTTGGACGCTCTACCCTTCACTACACCTAGTTACACAAACAGGTTCCAAACACCAAAAAGACTCTTGCAAAATGATTTATTGCACTGCAAACAGCAAGACTTGTTACCAACAATGGGACCTGTTTTTATCAACAGAACGGACTCCTAGATCTGGCCGGTCTCACATGTTTTAGACCCTGAAGCAAGGTCCAGCTGCAAGATAAGATTGTCTGTTTGACCTGGGTGGGAAGAGAATTACTGTTGGGCTTGTGTGACAACCTGCCCGGGCGGGGACCCCAAGCTTTTGTAACCATGTTGATCAAACAAATGCATTGTGTCAAACCTGTATAAAAGGAAGAGCCAAGGGAGTTGTCAGCAGAACACCTCCCTGAGACATCCCGGTGTCTCAGTTGACGCGATCTCCTCATGAGAAATAAACCTTCTTCTTGTCTTCCATTTCCAGCGCTTGCCTCATTATTTTGATAGCGAACCCAAAGTGAATTAGAGGTGGAACCCTGCACCGGGCAGCATTGAGGGTCTTAGAAGACTCGCTGCCTTTCACAACCCCAGTTCAGACATGGCCATATGCAAATCAGTCTGACCCTGTGCCTCATGGGAACAGTCCAGCCCGAACTGCCAAGCCATGTCTTCCCTGGACCGGAAACAAGCATCCTGGGACCGGTTTCGGGTTCATAACCCTCATCAGCCAGGCTATCTTGAATCCAGTGGCAAAGTGAGCAAGGGACCCACATCTGGGCATACCCTGCCAACTTAGGGCGAACAAAGTGATACCAAAGGGGATGATGGACGGAGCGTTAGAGCAAATCAAACACTCACCCCCAGTCAACTGATCTGGGTTTAATCCATCATCATTCTTTAGCTCACTCCACCACCCCAGTTCGGACATGGCCATATGCAAATCAGTCTGACCCTGTGCCTCATGGGAACAGTCCAGCCCGAACTGCCAAGCCATGTCTTTCCTGGACCGGAAACAAGCATCCTGGGACCGGTTTCGGGTTCATAACCCTCATCAGCCAGGCTATCTTGAATCCAGTGGCAAAGTGAGCAAGGGACCCACGTCTGGGCATACCCTGCCAACTTAGGGCGAACAAAGCGATACCAAAGGGGATGATGGACGGAGCGTTAGAGCAAATCAAACACTCACCCCCAGTCAACTGATCTGGGTTTAATCCATCATCATTCTTTAGCTCACTCCACCACCCCAGTTCAGACATGGCCATATGCAAATCAGTCTGACCCTGTGCCTCATGGGAACAGTCCAGCCCGAACTGCCAAACCATGTCTTCCCTGGACCGGAAACAAGCATCCTGGGACCGGTTTCGGGTTCATAACCCTCATCAGCCAGGCTATCTTGAATCCAGTGGCAAAGTGAGCAAGGGACCCACGTCTGGGCATACCCTGCCAACTTAGGGCGAACAAAGCGATACCAAAGGGGATGATGGACGGAGCGTTAGAGCAAATCAAACACTCACCCCCAGTCAACTGATCTGGGTTTAATCCATCATCATTCTTTAGCTCACTCCACCACCCCAGTTCAGACATGGCCATATGCAAATCAGTCTGACCCTGTGCCTCATGGGAACAGTCCAGCCCGAACTGCCAAGCCATGTCTTCCCTGGACCGGAAACAAGCATCCTGGGACCGGTTTCGGGTTCATAACCCTCTTCAGCCAGGCTATCTTGAATCCAGTGGCAAAGTGAGCAAGGGACCCACGTCTGGGCATACCCTACCAACTTAGGGCGAACAAAGTGATACCAAAGGGGATGTTGGACGGAGCGTTAGAGCAAATCAAACACTCACCCCCAGTCAACTGATCTGGGTTTAATCCATCATCATTCTTTAGCTCACTCCACCACCCCAGTTCAGACATGGCCATATGCAAATCAGTCTGACCCTGTGCCTCATGGGAACAGTCCAGCCCGAACTGCCAAGCCATGTCTTCCCTGGACCGGAAACAAGCATCCTGGGACCGGTTTCGGGATCATAACCTCATCAGCCAGGCTATCTTGAATCCAGTGGCAAAGTGAGCAAGGGACCCACGTCTGGGCATACCCTGCCAAATTAGGGCGAACAAAGCGATACCAAAGGGGATGATGGACGGAGCGTTAGAGCAAATCAAACACTCACCCCCAGTCAACTGATCTGGGTTTAATCCATCATCATTCTTTAGCTCACTCCACCACCCCAGTTCAGACATGGCCATATGCAAATCAGTCTGACCCTGTGCCTCATGGGAACAGTCCAGCCCGAACTGCCAAGCCATGTCTTCCCTGGACCGGAAACAAGCATCCTGGGACCGGTTTCGGGTTCATAACCCTCATCAGCCAGGCTATCTTGAATCCAGTGGCAAAGTGAGCAAGGGACCCACGTCTGGGCATACCCTGCCAACTTAGGGCGAACAAAGCGATACCAAAGGGGATGATGGACGGAGCGTTAGAGCAAATCAAACACTCACCCCCAGTCAACTGATCTGGGTTTAATCCATCATCATTCTTTAGCTCACTCCAACACCCCAGTTCAGACATGGCCATATGCAAATCAGTCTGACCCTGTGCCTCATGGGAACAGTCCAGCCCGAACTGCCAAGCCATATCTTCCCTGGACCGGAAACAAGCATCCTGGGACCGGTTTCGGGTTCTCGTGCTCTCCATGCCACTGGAATCAAGCTATCCTGGCTGAAGAGGGGTGAAACCCCGAAACCGGTCCTAGGATGCTTGTTTCCAGTCCA
This sequence comes from Calotriton arnoldi, assembly GCA_963921515.1. NCBI lineage: Eukaryota > Metazoa > Chordata > Amphibia > Caudata > Salamandridae > Calotriton > Calotriton arnoldi. The sequence goes on along the minus strand of CAWUFW010002561.1, from coordinate 581,767 downwards.
GGGAGGACCTGGCTTGGCAGTTCGGGCTGGACTGTTCCCATGAGGCACAGGGTCAAGACTGATTTGCATATGGCTGGGTCCAAACTGGAATGGCATGGTGAGCAAAAAACGATGGATTTAGGCCCAGATCACTGTACTGGGGTGAATGTATGACATTGTTCTGCATTCTGTCCATCAACTGTTGTTTTTGCATTTGTCACCCTGAGTGGGACGGGTATGCCCAGACGTGGGTCCAGTGCTCTCCATGCCACTGGAATCAAGCTATCCTGGCTGAAGAGGGGTGAAACCCCGAAACCGGTCCTAGGATGCTTGTTTCCAGTCCAGGGAGGACCTGGCTTGGCAGTTCGGGCTGGACTGTTCCCATGAGGCACAGGGTCAAGACTGATTTGCATATGGCTGAGTCCAAACTGGAATGGCATGGTGAGCAAAAACGATGGATTTAGGCCCAGATCACTGTACTGGGGTGAATGTATGACAATGTTCTGCATTCTGTCCATCAACTGTTGTTTTTGCATTTGTCACCCTGAGTGGGACGGGTATGCCCAGACGTGGGTCCCGTGCTCTCCATGCCACTGGAATCAAGCTATCCTGGCTGAAGAGGGGTGAAACCCCGAAACCGGTCCTAGGATGCTTGTTTCCAGTCCAGGGAGGACCTGGCTTGGCAGTTCGGGCTGGACTGTTCCCATGAGGCACAGGGTCAAGACTGATTTGCATATGGCTGGGTCCAAACTGGAATGGCATGGTGAGCAAAAAAGCGATGGATTTAGGCCCAGATCACTGTACTGTGGTGAATGTATGACATTGTTCTGCATTCTGTCCATCAACTGTTGTTTTTGCATTTGTCACCCTGAGTGGGACGGGTATGCCCAGACGTGGGTCCCGTGCTCTCCATGCCACTGGAATCAAGCTATCCTGGCTGAAGAGGGTGAAACCCCGAAACCGGTCCTAGGATGCTTGTTCCCAGTCCAGGGAGGACCTGGCTTGGCAGTTCAGGCTGGACTGTTCCCATGAGGCACAGGGTCAAGACTGATTTGCATATGGCTGGGTCCAAACTGGAATGGCATGGTGAGCAAAAACGATGGATTTAGGCCCAGATCACTGTACTGGGGTGAATGTATGACATTGTTCTGCATTCTGTCCATCAACTGTTGTTTTTGCATTTGTCACCCTGAGTGGGACGGGTATGCCCAGACGTGGGTCCCCCTGCTCTCCATGCCACTGGAATCAAGCTATCCTGGCTGAAGAGGGGTGAAACCCCGAAACCGGTCCTAGGATGCTTGTTTCCAGACCAGGGAGGACCTGGCTTGGCAGTTCGGGCTGGACTGTTCCCATGAGGCACAGGGTCAAGACTGATTTGCATATGGCTGGGTCCAAACTGGAATGGCATGGTGAGCAAAAAACGATGGATTTAGGCCCAGATCACTGTACTGGGGTGAATGTATGACATTGTTCTGCATTCTGTCCATCAACTGTTGTTTTTGCATTTGTCACCCTGAGTGGGACGGGTATGCCCAGACGTGGGTCCCGTGCTCTCCATGCCACTGGAATCAAGCTATCCTGGCTGAAGAGGGTGAAACCCCGAAACCGGTCCTAGGATGCTTGTTTCCAGTCCAGGGAGGACCTGGCTTGGCAGTTCGGGCTGGACTGTTCCCATGAGGCACAGGGTCAAGACTGATTTGCATATGGCTGGGTCCAAACTGGAATGGCATGGTGAGCAAAAAAACGATGGATTTAGGCCCAGATCACTGTACTGGGGTGAATGTATGACATTGTTCTGCATTCTGTCCATCAACTGTTGTTTTTAAATTCATCTTGCAGCATAGAGTGACCATTCACATACCTATTATCTATCATGTCAGATGTCTTCAGCCGTAAATGCAAAGGTAGGCCAATTGTTACCCAATGCAATTGCAACTCCATTGGCACATCTAGGTATGACCATGTCAGTACTGAGTATGCTTGGGAACAAAGCTCTTCGGTACCATTAGAATGGTACACATTTCACCTTCACTGTATATTAGTGTGCCCTCTGCATCCTGCAATGGCCTTTATGCCATAAGCATTTGCCACAGTAAGATGTGCAATGCTTAAAAGTACATGTATTGTCTCACAACGCAATGTGACTGATATGGCAAGAACCCAGATCAAGACACAATTCTACCTATACTTAAAACTTGGCAGGTATGAGATGCAACAATGGATGCAGGATAAGTACCTCACGTCATACAGAGGCATATGATACCTCTCATATTTGAGCTGTAGCAAGTCCGTGGTGGACCATGGCACCACTCATTACATGCTCCCAATTTCATTGCACATGCAAGTGACATGTATTCTATAATCTTCAGAACCACATCCATTTTCAGATGTGCATCTACTACCACATATCTTTGCATGGTCAGCCACTGAGATCATGGCTCCCCTCTCAAGCCTCTATCATGTGGTCCATCCCAGAATGGCAGAGTGTTCCCCTTGACATTAGTCAGAGGCTGATAGACATGCAACATGTTCACTCAAAATGTAATTACCTAATTATCTCCTTCCAAAAGTTCAATTGTGATAGGGATGCACATTGATTCTGGCAATTCCCACAGCATCTGACCTCACACTCAGTCTTTGCACTACGCAATTAGCATTGATGAAGACATTCACCGGTGAAATTGGGGCTCTTGAAGTTCGTCACCTCAGGTTTTGTGTATGATGGGGGTCTACAAGACATAACATGTAAATCACATCAGTAAACTCACTACACATATTTGATATGCAACAGAAGCACAGTACATATGCATGGCTATTGGCTATGTAACCCTTCAGGTTGTAAGTAATCAGCTGACACAGTTTACATACATGAATGATACACATCGGTGAGGCCAGCTGAAGTGAACATACATATGAAGAACCAAAACATGCACCTGTAGGTCAAGAGCCTCATCACTACCAAATGCCACTATAGTAGCTGACTTTGTTGAAGCTCTGCACCTACATAATTCACATTTCATACTCAGAAAGGTGTTGCTACATGGAGGCCCTCTTAAATGCAGACACCAGGAAATGGGTATGCTACGTGCATCTCACTTTATGCGTTCTGGTTCCCTAAGTAACGTGAGTACTGTACCTGTCAGTGCTGCTGAGTGCATGATATTATACACTTATGTCCCATGCATCTCCAAGCTGAAAATTACATATTTGAACTTTTTCACATATGGCATAGGTAGAGATGTGTCTCATTCAGGCTAGCATACCCTTGGATACTGTACCATGTGAGTGGGCTCCCATCTGGCCAGGGGCTGCTCCTCCGCAATGGCAGAGGAGCGTCGCCCCACTGTCTCAGAGCCAGCACCTGAAAAATAAAACGATATACTATAATTGTTTTGTTTTTCACCTGCTGGCTGAGCCAGCATGGGTAGGGAGGGGCAGGGCCGGGGCCATGGGAGGGGGAAGGAGGACTTAGTTGGTGTACTTCTAAGTGCAAATTTATGTTTGGCCGCCGTCTCAGGCCGGCCAAACACAAATGTGCACTTAGGTTTCTCCAACCCAGCTGTTTTGAACAGCCAGGTTGGAGAAACCACACAGACTCCTGTGCCTGAGCGGAGTGTCAAACCAGCCCGCTCAGGCCAATCCCCATGCTGCTCCCATAGCATGAGAGCAGCGCAGGGATTGCACAGAGAGTCTGTGATGCTGTTCCAGTGTCTGCTGGGACCAGGATGAAGAACACCGAGGCGCGACATGGGAGGCGGCCGGCAGCTTCAGGTAAGTTTTCCTTTTTAAAAAATTAATATTAAACTCCCCCCGCGTTCCCCCTCCTGGCTCCCCCCGTGCTCCCCCGCGCCCCCTCCACCCCACCACTTTTTGTTTGTGGCGGCTGCCACTGCATCTGACATACATTTGGGCTCTTATACTGGAGGACTGTACTATGTGAGTTTCATATGTAAAGACAGCTTCAGTGGCTCTGGCCTCAAAAACACCTTTACAAGGCCATACAAATGCAGCATGTAGTATGTAGTCTGCCAAGCCCATGCAAAGCACAGCGCAGCCATAATGGGCATCAATGAACTATACCTATTACATAAGAAATGCTGTTCAAGACCAGTGTTATGTGAATTGCCACTTTCAGAGGTGAGCTAAGCAGTGTTCTAATTAATTTCTTTCACATTCAAGTTGCATGCTCACGTCATTCACGTCTTCAGGGAAAGTGACTTCATCGCTACCCACCCTGACGAAAACCCAGGACCTCATATAGGCAAGTAGGAAGGGCTGAAACATGTTGGTGTTCTAGGGTCATAGGACCATCACATCCTCTAGCCCTCCATTTATTTTTAACCTTCCCTCCCACACCGCTAATAAAGGATACTTTAGGAGTGGGAGAGGAATTTTGTCTTTAAAGTTACGCCCCCATACACACAGTCTTCATAAGTGCTCCCTGAAACATGGTTAAGCCCACCCCGACCTTTAGGAGTTGGGGTGAACCCGATGATGAAGCATGTCACTACTAGAGTGAGTGAGGGTTATATTAAGAAAAGGGTCTCTTTCCCTGCCCACCCACAATAGTGGGTCAGCTATCAACTGGCGTACTGTCCAACCCCCCCCCACCTTTTTGCACTTTACCTCTTCTTTAGGAACAATCTTAGTTTGTTTGTTGAATGTACATCAGCTCCATGCTTCCCTGGGACTCATTTCTGGCACCTACAGTAACACTAATGCTAGTGTGGGCCACATAGTGTCACAGATAGCACTGGTGCACATATTCTGCCAGCACTGTAGGCATGGTATTTTCCCCTTTTGCATGGTGGCATGGCTAATTTGAGCAAAACCTTCTTGTGATCCATACTTAAGGGTTCCTCAAATCATCAATGGGTACATGAGAAACATAGGATAGCAGACACATTATGTGTACTTACATGTTGCTCCACCAACTTTAGTGCCCACATAATCTAGGAGGTCCGACTCCCAGCTGACCACATCTGCCCAGCGATGCTTCAACTGCTGGGTGTCACGGTCCACTCCATAGAGCCACAGCATCTGAAGGCGTATGCATTCCCATCGATGCTTGCGGACCTTCACAGGGTAGCCCTTGATGACATGGCCCCCATTGGCTAACATGTTGGGCAGGACCAGCCACAGGAATGTCCCAAGCTCCTGCTCATTCATGGGGCAACAACAACTATGCCCTGGCATGATCCCACCCACAATAATCAAACCCAAACACAACAATACAAAAAAAAAGGGACCATACTATCCTATAACAATTATACCCCTAAATATAAACACCCGACAGCACACAGGACACTAAACAGCAATATACTACAAATACGCACAAAATGACTTTAGGGCCACAACAGGGACAGCAGACACGACGCACCAACTCAAAAAACACCAACACCACTCTCCAGCACAAGCATATCACCACCACGCCCAAGCTCAGACAGTAAAACTGTGACTTAATGAAAATGAAAGTAACTTCACAGTTCCTGGTTTGCAGCATGCAGGCTCCATGACATCACTTCCCTTTATCCATTACTTCACTTCCTGGGCGGATGCGGCATGTTTTCAGCCAGTGTGGCGTTTTTCTATGCGCTACCGCTCAATGCGCCTGAAAATGGGATATACTGTTTATATCGCGCGTTGGGGGGGGGAGCATCATTTTTCACTGACGCAGTTGCTGAAAAATTACACTGAGAATGGTGTTGCGTCATTTTTTTCATGCAAATACTAAACAGTAAATGCAGTGTTGAGAGCGATTAGTGGAGTTCACCTGCTTACAGTCTTTGCATATATGTCATATGCGTGTTATTAAGTGAACATATGTGTGGTATCATCCTGTTCATGGATCATACTATGCATAGTGTCTAAACACAGTGGTAGCACAATGGCACACCTTACCAGGCAGGCTCAGTGTGCTAACTCATTAATAGCACTCATTGACATGGTATCAGACTACCACTGCCATTGGGTCAGTACACCCACATCTACGACTGCTCAGCCTACTGCCAAACAGCGCAGTGTCCCACAGTGGACGCATCAAGCTGTGTTGAAATTTGGGAGTGTGCAGCAATTGGCTGCACCCACATGGAAGGGGATGTATTGCTGGTGCCATTTGTTTGTTCGAGTATTTGCATTCCATATCAAAGGGACATACCCCGCAGCAAAGTGACAATGTCATATTTTGTGTCAAACATGATCCTCAATCATGGTGATTGTGCTATGGTAGAGCAACATGCATGCCTTGGTGTGAACTCCTACATATGGCTGATAGTAAGGCTACTTAAATCACACCATAACTACACCCTGCATCAAGGCGGTGTTGCTTATTCATAGGAGTGGGTGTTCACATGCAACACTGTTGAACTGGCAAAGTATAGTATGTAGCATTTGTCTATGTGAGATGTGATCACCTAATGGATTTGACATGTGGATACAGTTGTTGTAGCATATGTAGACTGTAGTTTTTGGACTGTGTTCCCATGCACATACTATGTGGAACACTTGAAAGTCATCATAATATGAATGGCCTTTACTATCGTCCACAAGTCTGAGGCTGTACACATGGCTAGCATCAGGAGAGACACACACACACAGTCAGTGCACACTATATACATGCCCACACCATGGTAATTGTGACTGGCAATTGCGGACTATCTGCTACAGGTAGTTGGCATTCACACAAAGGGCCCGATTCCGATGCGGTTAGGAAAGCATTCCCACCTAGGGCCCGATTACGATGCTCCTTTCGAATCGGACCGGGAACGTGTCTTTCCGACCGAGGGCCAGATTACGATGCGGTTAGGAACATAGGCTCCCATAGAAGTCAATGGGAGTCCAACCAAATCGTATCTGGAAGCATCCGGATGCATCATACTCGGTTGGTCGGACTCTCCCGATCCGAGTCGGTCGGAAACCATTTCCAAACCGATTCGATCGGGAAGATTTCCTAACCGCATCAGAATCGGGCACATAGTCATTTGTACCAGATGTTGGTCGATGATGTTTGCTACACATAGCTCAAATACAAAGAGAGGGGCCCCACAAACCAAAGGGACAGGGCACCAAATAAGACTTAAATTTCAAGAAAATAATTCCCTTTGGATGCACTTATCTTAACACCTTGACCGCAGCGCGAATTCCGCCGCGGTGCTGGTGATGTATTGAGTGGGCGGGGTTCGGATGGCCCCCGGCCGTTCTCCGCACACGGCCACTGTGACGCATGACGGCCGGGGGCCGTCATGCGCACCGAAGGGGTTAATCACATTCCACAGCCGCTCACATATAAAAATATAGACCCAAATGGAGCACAGATTTGCAGGATATCGAAACACTTATCAAATCAATTTAATAAAAACATTCAATTAGATATACATCATATTGCACATTAGAAAATCTTAAAAACATAAATCAAACAGATTTGAGAATAAAAATAGGAGAAAACTTTAAAAAGACAATCACATTTGTCATCAAAATGTTAATTTGGAAAAATACATAAAACCAACACATAGCAAAGATACAAGTACTTTGTCAGAATGTGGTTCTGTATTGCACAAATTTAACAACAAACAAAGCATCAACGCATTTCGGTGAGTTAAGATGAATGGAACCACCTTCTTCAGGACAAAAACATATATCTTCTCCTCTGCTACATGTTTTTCATACATCCTATTCAAGAGAGAAACCATCTATAATCCGTATACTTATCACATATAAAAAACATACAACTGTCAAAACAATACGTTAATTGATCTAAATTTGACACAACAATAATAATAAGTATTCCTGTGTCTACACCTGCATGCTTCCCCCATATAAGGGACATCACCTCAGCATTCATACTCCTGATATCCACTCTCCCCACTGTTCGTCAAACTCACCATGCAATCTGATTTCACATAATTCCATCTCATTCATTCCCGTTTCTACAACTGAGAGGGTCGACTCACCGGTAAGAAACACTCAATGAGATGCTGTTTCTAATTAAAGACAAATCACGGCAAAGCCAACGTTAACCTGTACATAAAAAATATATACATAATGTAAAAATCAATAGAGGTGAGGGACAGACATAATTATTGGCCCATTTCCCTAAGAAATTGATTGGGTTGCCATATTTTTCTTTAACTTAGGGCATACCTGTTCAGTGTGTACAACTACCAATTTTCAAAGATGCATCTGATCCTTAATAGGATTCATGGGTAGACTGGTTATGCTCCACCACTTGTCCCACACTTCTCAACTGTCAGTGGTTAGGATACCTATAATAATAATGTACAAACCAGAAGGTACTGCCAGTTCAAAGGATTTTTCACAAAGTTTAGAAAAATAAGTGATTCGACTTAGTGCCTAACTAATTGTTTTGTGCAACATATCTACATATCATTATAAAATACCTACTGTCGATGTAAATCAGCAACTCCATAGGTAGGGAGTTAAAAAACTTCCCTCTGTTGTTTGGCATGGAACTGAGACTTTTCACTCTACTTCAGTTTCCATCACTATAAAACAAACATCATGATACAAGGCGTGCCATCCTCCAGCATCATTCTAACACCAAACTATATTCTCATACTGCTTACCGTCAGCAAGGGGAAGAGGCTCTACTCTTTGGGATCCTCACGTGTGTACGCGGTAGTTTGTTCTGTTAACATAAACTATTGTCAACCGCGGAACTTATTTTTAGCGTCAGGCCGCGCTCTGACATGCTATGCGTGTACCACGTGGTTCTTGTCCTCAAATACCTGGTATCTTTCGAACAAGCACCACCTTTTAATGTTATACCTAATTACAGATCGCATTCATCTTGTGATCTTTTAGATTTCAGAAATGAACCTAGTGACTAGAATATGAAGAATAAGGCTCTTTCTTTAGAAACCTGACACTGATGCAAGGTGATTCATTCTGTTAACATAACCTATTGTCAACTGCAGGACGTCTAAATATGTCAGACCGCACTCCATCGCGCAAATGCATATTCCACGAGGTTAATGTCCTCAAAGAACTAATATCTTGCACATTAGTGCCATCTTTGAGTGGTGTACCTAATTATAGATCGCATTAATTTCGTGATCTATTAACATTTTTTTAAAGAAAAACCAAGTGGCTGCAAAATACCCAAGTTAGAAGTCTCAAATCACAGATCCCACAAAGGGGATACTGTTCATATCAATAAAGGGGTTTCATATTTTTTATGTTAAGGATTATCATAATAAAAATCGTCAGAATTGACCAAATCTAAATCTGGTCTCTATTGCTACTCCAGGGGAAAACCATGCCAGGCAATAAAATTACAGTATAACAAAAGTATAAAAGCCAAAAAGAGAAACTACTTAATCAACTTCATCCAATCTTCTCTCGTATTTAGTCCCTTTTGAACAGTGTCCAGTTTAGAGATGTACCACTGTTCTCTATTTTTACGTTTGAGTTCTAAATTCCCTCCTCTTTTGTTCCCTGTTATTTTTTAAGGTTAAACCATTGAAATTCTGTATATTTATGTTTTAGATTGGAATAGTGGTCGACCAGCGGAGCATTCAATGTATTGGTTTTTAATGCTGACCTGTGTTCCAGTAGTCTTAATCTCAATTCTCTACCAGTTTCACCTATATAGGCCAATCCACAGGGACAGTGTAACAGATATACTACATTGGCACTCCTACAGTTATTCAAGCTTTTCGTGATCATGTTGTGTCCATTATATTTTAAAGTTTTACCCACTATACAATGTTCGCATATAGAGCATCTCCCACATTTATTATTGTCCACAGCTTTCCCCATTTGGAGAATGCTCTGTTGTAATGGTTTTACTTCTCTATAAGTGTGGACTAGACTAATGACTTTCGTAGATTATCATTACGTTTAAAATCAAACATACAGGGCATTTTATCATTTAAAATTTTCCAATTAGAATTCACTATATTTTTTATTTTATTGCTGATGCTTGAAAATTGACTGACAAATACTACTCTTTCATTCGTCCCTTTGATCTTCACACTACTATTGGCTCTATCCAACATGCTGTCACGATTATAAAAACGTGCCCTTTTGGACGCATGTTTAATCAATCTTTTCAGTGTTTACTTTGACTATGGAATAAAAATGCATACACGGTAGTAGTGCTCAGAAATGTATTAACAGATTGATGAACAATGAGTGATATTTCGTCATCGTTGGCTATGATTTTGAACATTCATGGTTCAGTAAAAAAATTCTATATAATGTTGTCCCTCCGCCGTGTTGCAGCAACTGTTGGTCCAGGTTGCTGAGGTTCCTCATCTTCTTCCTCCTCATTGTCCGGCATTTCCTGCTCCCCATTTCCATCTGCCCTTGGCACATTTGTCCGTATACAGATATTGTGCAAAATGCAGCATACCAAAACATTTTTACACACCATGGGTGGCAAGTAGAGCAATCTGCCCTCAGATATGTCCTGGCTCCGGAAGCAGGATTTTAATACTCCGAATGTCTGCTCAATGATGGACCTGGTGCTGCATAGGGCATGATTGTATGTCTTGTGGGCTTCTGTTTGTGGGTTCTTGACTGGAGGCATGACCCACGGCATCAGAGCATAACCTTGGTCTGCTGCCAAGAAAGGAGGTGTCATATTAGTTAAGAGTCATTACAAGGGATAGCCCAATATTCATTTCCAATCTGTTCTGTGTCCTGCTTGACTCATACACCTTGCTTAAAGTAATAGATGTGCTATGACATAGTGCGACATACATGCAAGTAGGGATTGGAAATGGCTGACACTGACCTACACATACAGCTGTGCTACCCTCTGTGATTCACTTGCTATTTGTCATTCTGGTGAGTACCAATGCCACGCAGGTGATGAATTCTCACCAGTAAGGAGAGTCAATTTGCCATTGAGTAGACACATGTCTCACATTCATCTATTGTGTCTATTAATGGCTACTAATGCCATTCCTGAACTGATACATGTCTGATTTGACAACATGTAACAGGAGCAGGTGATGTGTGTTACTTTAGTCAATATTCACAAATAGAGGGACAACGGGCTTTTAATCATAAGGTCCAGCACAGTTGCCCAAATGCAATATGAAAATTAAAGTTGTGCTGTTCCTGAATGATCTAGAATTTAGCAGTATACAAGGGGCAGTAGGCTACAGTGTCAAAAGAGATGGGAATCCATTTCTTTGGAATGTAATACCCTCACACACCCAGTTGGGTGTCATGCTTCATCATCGGGCTGCTCCTCGTCTGGCCGGGCGCTGCAATGCCTGACGGGCTCCCGATGAGGGCATTTTGGCGGAGATCTTTTCCAAATAGCCGTTTGGTGCCGTGGGTGTGAGAGATTTAGTGAGTGTAGATGAATAAGTGGTGTGTGATGTTTATGTGAGTTAAAACAGGGTTGGGAGTACCAGCAAAAATAACTTTAATTTTGGGGTTTCCTACCCTAATTAAAATAAAGAGGAAAGGCGCAATGCTAAGTTAAATTTTACGAGCTCCCTCTATTTTAGGAACAGAGAGTAGCGCTGCCACGGGGAGCCAGTCTGAGGACTGGCAATCCCTGTCCTCTTTGAAACGCGAATGGGTAAAAATAACCTTACATGGCGCATTGATGACGGAATATCTGAGGGCCAATATAGCACCTAATGGCCTAATTGTACGTAATTTTCCCCGTCTATTCCTGGAAGATGGGACATTCAAGAAAGAATGGTCCCTGGTATCGTGGAAGTGTACTAGGGATCTTTTGATCTTGATAATCAACACAGCAAAAAGAATAGCGGATGCGCTATTGGCGAGAATTCAGGCAGCAGAAGCGGCCATTAAGAGCACCATGTCTACTACCGCTGCCTTCAAGCTCAAACTAACTGAGCTAAACAATGAAATAGCAGAACACAAAGAATATCTAATGAAGCAGAAAGTAACTAAGCTACAAAAAGATATCCGTAAGTTCGATAAGGAGAAGGTTTCTCCTTATCTAAAAACCGATTATGTCCCCCCAGATTCTAACAACACCTCTGATGCGAGCTCCAGCTCGACTAGAAGAGGCTCATCTACTAACAGCAACTCAAGTACAGAAGAGTGGGGCGTTAACCAGCGTAGAAGGGGAGGCCGACAAGGCTTTGCAGGATTCGAAGTACCCCAATTTCAGGGCCCTGGATTCTGGCCATACCCCATGTACCCTCAAGGACCCCCACAGTTTTACCCTACTGTCAACAACCAGCCTTTTTTAGAAAGAGGTTGGGGCAGAGGGCGCGGAAGAAGAAGAGGGAATCAGCAACAACAACAGAAGAGAGTCCAATGGTAGGAATCCAACCAGAATGTGGTGGAAACCCGGAGCCACACCAAAAGGAGACCCTGATTGTCAATCTCTCTCAAAGGACTCTGACAGATATTGAGACAAGAGTCCTAGAAAAGGGTCTTGGGTACGTTCCAACTCCCAGGCCAGACAGGTTTCAGGAACAGTGTGAACTACAAAAATTCTTTCGCAAGGTACGCCTTAAAGCCTTCTTTAATGAGACACCGACACCACAACAGACTGATTCGGGCTTACATAATACCTCGACATTCACTCCCAACAATGGGATGGTACCGAACGAAGTCTTAACCTTCGAACAAGCCATGCTTAAAGAGCTTGGAAGCGGGGTAACCAAAAAACACTTCAGAAACATCTCTAATGACGAGTTGACGGCTGTTAACTCTCTGGCCAATGACACCTCCATAACCATCAAACAGGCAGATAAAGGGGGAGCCACTGTGATAATGGCTACCAGTGACTATGACATTGAATGCCAACAGCAATTAGAGAATCGACAGTACTACACGCCAATCGCTAGTAATCCCGAGACACGATTACACCAAACCATAACATCAATGGTCTTCTCGGCAGAAAGCCAAGGGTGGCTAAGCAAAAAGGAGGCAGACTTTTTGGTTAAAAAGGATCCTAAGACTCCATATTTCTATACACTGCCAAAAATCCATAAGGGCGTTCATCCAGTCCCGGGTCATCCCATAGTATCCGGGATAGACTCGATACTTGAACCCCTGTCCAAGTTTTGTGATCACTTCTTACAGCCATTGGTAAAACAGACACCCACATATCTACAGGACACCACAGATGTGCTACGTTTACTAGCAAACTTCCCCAACGCCAGTAACATCAGTCTATTAGTCACCCTAGATGTAGAAGCCCTCTACACTAACATCCCGCAGAGGGCCACTCTAGGCGTGATTGAGGAAGCCTTCAACAAAACACCCTGGGACTCGTCCACACCCAGCAGTTTTGTTTTGGAACTAGCAACACTGGTTTTGACCGAATTGTTTTTTGAATTCAAAGGTCAATTATACCATCAGACCCAGGGAACTTCCATGGGGAGCACCATGGCCCCTAGTGCAGCTTGTTTGTACATGGCCTCTTTTGAAGAGGAATTCATTTTAAACGACTCCAACTCATACCAGGAAAATCTATGCCTCTGGAAGAGGTTTATAGATGATATAATCATCTTCTGGCAAGGCAATGTGGATACATGTAATGATTTCTGCGTGTGGATTAATACCTTGAATCCATACCTCAAATTCACAAGCTCCATGTCAGACAACCAAATTCCGTTCCTTGATCTCTTGATAAGGCTAGATAATGGTACGTTGAGCACAACAATATATAGGAAGCCAACGGATCGCAACAGCCTTCTACTGTTTAGTAGTTGCCATCCGCGTGCCCTTAAAGAGAATCTCCCTGTGGGACAGTTTCTGAGACTCCGCAGAAATTGTAGCCAACTGGAGGACTATAAAACAGAAGCAGAAACATTGGCAAAAAGTCTTGCACAACGTGAATATCCCGCACGCAGTATTGCACTTTCAAAAAAACGCGCAAGAAACAATAACAGGGAGGCTCTATTAGAACCCAGACAAAAAGCAGAAACAGAGATGTTGACATGTGTAACAACATATACTCCAGCCTCCAATAGGATAAAAAATGTCATCAGGAAACATTGGGGCATATTAAATACTGGGAGCATGACCCTTGAACAACCACAATTTGCCTTCAGACGATCAAAGACTCTGAAAGACATACTGATCCATCCCAGGCCTCAGACACGAACGGTTAACACACAAAGACAGTTGTGGGACCTTTCGCCTGTTCAGGGTCACTACCCGTGCAGCACTTGCACAGTCTGCGCCCTCACATCTGTGACTAAGAATATCATCTTCAATGCAACCTTCATATGGGAATTGCGTAAACACACGAATTGTAATACGACAAATTGCATTTATATGATTACGTGTCCCTGCAATCTCAGATACATAGGGATGACTACACGTCCGGTCAAAGTGAGAATCACGGAACATCGTAGTAATTTCCGGTGTCATAAAGTGAATACCAAAATGTGCACACACTTTTTTAACACCCAACATTCACCTGACTCTTTTCGTTGGGTGATTCTTGAAACATTTACTAAAATCAGCAAAGAAGCTTTGTTTTACAAAGAACAAAGATGGGTGCATCGTCTGTCTTCTGACAGACAAGGACTGAATGAGGACATTCCTTGGAGCGCTTTACGCACTTAAAAACTCCCTTGGAATAGCATCTTATCACTGCATCACTGACACATATTGCCCGTCATTAGACCCAGTACACTAAGATTCACATTGATGTGATATTACATATTGGGGATACTTTGCTAGAGATGATAATGAAGCCTTATGGTGACTTCTACTCCATTCCAAAATGGCCCCCAAGCTTCCCAAAGATTACAAAATGGCCCCCATCCTCCTTTGCTTTTCTTTACCATGAATGGAGGATGCGCGAATCTCACAATGGTTGCCAACCAAGATTACTCTTAAACTCGACACATAACTTATTAGGTTACTCTCCTATCTGTATTTCACACAGTGCGGGGCAGAGCAATATATATCTTTAGTAGCCTAACGTCCGCTCACTATGTATATACCTTCTATTTTAAATAAGATGGATGCCCGGGCGGTCGAGTGCTTTATTAATCCCACAACCTCCAAAACCCAGTACCTGATCGGGGTTGTTTCCATAGCCTTCAAATGTAGAAACTGACTGGCAGCTCAAGTCAGGGTATCCACTCCAAGATGGCGCCCGCAGTATAGAGAACAGCACAATGACTGTCCTCACTCATGCGAGCGGTCCAGCAACAGCTGGTAGCAATCAGGAGTTAACGAGGAGGAGCAGTGGGTATTTAAACCGGGCCTTTTCACTACACCACACCTCCCGGTCCCGGCAGCAGTGGGTAGGTCCTTGGACACATTGCGTACTATGCAAACGTGAGTACTATGTTAACCTTTATGGTCTGTTAAATGTCCCGCACTCCCAACCCCTGTTAAAGGGTTTCCCAGCCAGTTTAAAACGTTCAACTATGTAGATGCACTTTCCCTACCTCCTTTACCCCTTCTTTTTTTTTTTTTTGATTCTTTATCCCAACTTCAGTAACAAATATAAAGCCGGTATTGTTCCACCATAGCTGGGATTACTTTTTAATGATGTGGGCAATGTTAATGAACTACCCCTGAATGTTGTGCAGATAGCGTGATGTAGGAGTATGTCACTATATGTACTAAGGAGGCCCACATATCCAATCCTTTAGTTTATTCAATAAAAACGCTATTAACTCCACAAGCTGGCAGCTTTTAACTGTTCCTTTTTATCTGCATACCCCTGTAGTAAATGGGGAAGTTCCTCATATCTTGACCTGCCGGGGTTGATGAAGCAGTAGTATATCCCAATTAGGGTGAGTCTTGTGCTCTTTTTGCAGTTTTTGGTTTTTAATACACGGATGTGGTCACTACACACATGAGCAATAATGTGACCACTTCAATATTTGGCACCTGGTGTTTAGATGCCTGTAACACCTCACCACTGTGTGCTGTGATTTAGACACACAGGGAATAGGACAGTAGTGTTTGATACTTGTGATATTGGTTTGACATCATACATTAATATGTGATTTTCTCTCCATAATAGGTAGAACCAGAACTACCAGCCATTAGACAGAGTAAGTCATGGTGGCTTAAATCCCAAACATTAATTTATTTTTGTTTTCCGGTCCACCTTAGTGTAGATAGTTTTTAAACTTTAGGTCCTGACGAATCGCCTCTAGACTTGTAGAATTGCAAAGAAACATGTTGACCAACCACACGGAAGAGCGCCACACCTAAGCTCAGCCTCTTGTATGAAGTAGAGATGAACAGCAAAGTTGGGTGAACTCAATGTAGGTTTATTGAAGTCAAGCAGTAACGACCCCATCCAGCATCAACACCTGCAACCGTCAACTGACCCGTTGCTTACATTCTATCCCACATCATGTTCTACAAGTTCCATGTTCCAATTCTAGTAACCTAGGAACAGTGAGGTAGGTTCTGTTCTAAGACAAGAACACTACATCACCTCCCCTCTCAAAAGTGACTAAAGAAAACAAAACAGACATCATAGAAAACTTGAGGAAGGGGTATGTACAAAAGATAAAAGGAAGGTTTAAACGTAATCATGGAATCTAGCAGGGCGCTGAACAACCCTACGAGGTCTGACATTCCTTTGTGGTGGAACAACCGCAGATTCTACCAACCCTTCTGTGGGTTGACACTTAGCCACCCTGTTTAAATTCCATACCTTATGATTACTGGTCTTCACAGCATTCTTGAAAACCTTTAACACTTTGAAAGGGACACTAAACTTTGATCCAGACTTGCCCAAACGAGGAGATCTTATTTTCACCCAGTCTCCCACGGAAACCACTGTGTGTTTGACTGCTCTCCTCTCATCGTACCATTTCTTCCTCTTCTCTTTAATCACACTCTCTCTATCTCTCCACCCCGCCACACAATCAGCATTCCCATCCACTAACAGTCTCTTAGAGGAAACCCATGAGGGACAAACTTCCATATTGGCCACTCTCTTCTTGAACAAACGAAAAGGTGAGACACCCGTGGAGGAGTGTGGAGTGAATCTGTACTCCCTAACCTTTTTCTTCATGGCTAGCCCCCAGTCAGCACCATTGGTAACAGCTTGCTGTACAGCCTCTTTCAACACCTTCACAAACCTCTCGACAACTCCATTACTCTCCGGATGATAGAGGGCTGCCCTCTTGTGTTTGATGCCCCTAGAGGCCAAGTACTCTTCAACCATGGCTGAGGTAAATTGTACGCCCTTATCAGAAAGCAAGGACAGTGGAAATCCTTCTCTTTCAAAAAGACCATCCAAAAATTCAATCACCACCGATGATTCTACAGAGCCTACCACCTTAATCTCAGGCCAGCGAGAGTACATGTCCAAACAAACAAGGACGTACATATCACGTGACTTTATCTTAATGGGACCTAAAATGTCAATTGCAATGTCTGACCAAGGCCCATTAGACTGCTCTCTCACCACCATGGGTTGTGTTCTACACTTCAAAACCTTGTCACTGCATGCACATTCTGAGCAACTCCTAACCTCTCTTTCAATCCAGACGTTCATGGCAGGCCACCAATATGCCTCTCTTAGCCTCTCCTTAGTTTTAACAATTCCCATATGGCTGGCATGGGTGCTCTTCAGTAACCTATCCCATAAAGTGCGAGGGGGAATCAATCTGCTACCCCTCAAAAGGATACCATCCACAACTGATAAATCATCCTTAACCTGCCAAAAACCAATCAACTCCTCGTCACAATCTTTCTTATCACACCAACCCTTCGAAATCATGGCAATCACCTTTTGTAAAAGTTCATCCACAACCAAAGCCTTCTTCCAATCATCCTCAGATACAATACCATCACTTAACAAACAAACATCAACCTCTTCTTCGAATTCCTCGCCCCCAAACTGATCACATTCCAAAGGTTCCTCACGTTCAATGCCCAGTCTAGACAAACAATCTGCAAGCGTGTTAGAGACACCTGGCAGATAGGTGACAACAAAATTAAACTCTTGTAGGGCAACCACCCACTTACGTATTCGATGAGAAACGAAATCAATCCCTTTTTTTGCAAAAACTTCTGTCAACGGCTTGTGATCCGTTAGAACTTTGAACTTGCTTCCCCAAAGAAACTTGCGTAACTTGCGAATAGACCAATAGATAGCGAGAGCTTCTCTTTCTACAACGGAGTAATTATATTCTGCCCCTCTCAACGGTCTGGACATGAACAATACCACTTTCTCTATGCCTTCCGATTTCTGAAATAAGACCACACCCAAACCTTTGGAGCTCGCATCTGTCATTAATAAGAATCCTTTTTAGGATCAAAGCTACTAAGATCTTGTGCATGATTTAGACAGTTCTTCAGATTTTGGAATTCCTCATCGCAAACACTTGACCACGTGAACTCACAACCCTTTTTTAAAAGATCTCGTAAATGTCTGGTGACCCCTGCAAAATTTGGCACAAATTTGTGATAAAACTCGGCCATCCCCAAGAATTTTACAAGTTCATCTTTGCTTTGGGGAGCCCTGAGTTTGCAAATTCAACCAAAGCGGCCTTGGGCTTAATTCCATTCACAGAGACTAGGTGACCCAAATATTCGATTTCAGCCACATCAAATTTACACTTGTCAGCCCGTAAGGTTAGTCCGGCATCACATAATCTCCTCAACACAGCCCTCAGCCTAGCATCATGTTCTTCAGAGTTCACCCCAAACACAAGAACATCGTCTTGGTATATCTTGATGCCCTCAACGCCCTTCAAGACACGTTCCATGACCCTTTGATTACTGAAGCAGTGGAAATTAAGCCAAAAGGCATTCTCAAAAATCTAAACGTGCCATAAGGCGTGACAAATGTCATCAGATTTTGAGAGGAGGGGTGTAATCTGACCTGAAGGTAGGCCGAAGACAGGTCAAGGGATGAGAAATGCTTCCCCCCCCTCAAGGGAGCACAACATCTCATTAATATTGGGCAATGGATAGTGATCCACAACCACCGCCTTATTAAGCTCCCTCAGGTCAACACAGAGCCTGGCCTCCCCATTGGCCTTCCGGGCCATAACTATGGGAGAAAGCCATTCGGTTGCTTCGACTTCCTCTATAATCCCATTGGCCTTCAGCTTGTCAAGTTCGGCCTTCATGTTCTCCTTTGCCACAAGAGGAACGCTGCAAACCTTTGCCACCTTGGGTAGTGAACCAGGCTTGATTTTAATTTGGTGCATGTAGTTCTTAAGCCACCCCAATTTATTATCAAAGACTTCAGGGAACTCCTTAACCCAGTTTTTACATCCTGCAGCAACCTGACAGACAGAAGGTATCTCTTTTAAGCACACAGAAGGATTTTGATTAGGGTCTAAAAGGACATGCAGATCGCGTTGGTGGAACCAGCTCAGAAGTGAATCTCCTTTCATAGAAATATAGACCTTCCCAGGGACAATTCTTCCTTTATAATCAACTGTCCCCCAGAACCATCCTAGGAGATCAATGATTTCCCCACTGTAACCCCTTGGTCTTATGTCTGGCTTCATTAGGGTGACCTTACCCAACAAATACTGGTCAAAGAATTTCTTAGGGATTAATGTCACTTTGGCCCCAGAATCAAACAGCATTTTCACAGGTGCATCGTTGATTAGAACGACATCTATGGGACCCCCAGAACCTTTAATCTGGCAAATTTCAGCTTCATCGACCTCATCCTCAAACAAGTACACTTCTCTAACTTTCTTTTGGTCTCTCCCAGACCTACAACACCTTGTAAAATGGCCTTTACGACCACACGTGTTACACACTGCCTTCCAACCAGGACAGTCCTTGAAATTTGCTATATGTCCCGAGTTCCCGCATCTGAAACACTTAACCTGGAAATTCTTTGAAACGCCAGGTTGAGGATCACCCCTAGATGATTGAAAATTCTTCGAACTAGTAGGTTGAGTGTCCGACCTATATTGCATTTTGCTCTTTGGTACTTCATGTTTATTCTTATCCTTATCTCTGTCTACTTTCAATACAGAGCTCTGCCCTCCATCAAGAGGAGAATCTTTCTGAATAGTTTCAAGACACACCTTTGAATGTTCATACGTTTTGGCAATGGTGACTACTTCATGCAAAGACGGATTATCCTTCTGCCATAAGTTGTCTCTAGCCTTATCAATTCTACATCCTAACATCATCTGGTCTCTGAGGCGCTCTTCTAGTGAAGCACCAAAGCTGCACGTCGAGGCCAACTTACGCAATTCAGTAATATATTGTTCAACAGTTTTTTCACGTCTTTGCATGCGTCTGCCAAAGTTGTATCTTTCTAGAACCGTACTCACTTTGGGTAAATAATGTAAGTCAAGTTTCTTTATAGAAATTTCAAATTCGTTGAGACTTGAAGAGTCACCGTCCGAGAGGTCAGGAAGATGCTCAAACACTTCCTGCCCCTCAGGTCCCAAACAGTGCATTAAAAGAGAAGTTTTTCTTTCAGCGCTGAGAGATGTCCCGCACACACGAGCATAATGATTGAATACCTTTTTCCACTTCAACCAGGGTATAGCGGGTTCACCAGGTGACGACAAAAAAAATGTTGGAGCAGGCACGTTCTGCATTGCTATCAAGCTAAGTAAGGATATTTGACAATGTAACAGTTGTTAGAATATAAAGCTACACAAGGTTAAGCCCCTTTGTGTTATGAATTATACCCCTTACAAAATAAAATAAGGGAAAAGGCACAACAAAAGAAAGGCACCCCTCCCTTTTCAAAGTTACCGTGAAGGCGTGCACAATTAGTAGCTGTGCGCATAAGCAGTAGTGCCTGTGAAAATGCTTGACACGCGATGTCGGAGTGACCAGCTGTGCGTATCAGCAGGGAAGACAGGAGTCGGATCTGAAGTAATCAGCTGTGCGCATCAGCGAGAACGCGCGTAGTGTGTCAGGGCTCGTAAGCCAACGTGGTTAGCAGTAATCAGCTGTGTGCATCAGCGGTGATGAGCAGAAGACGTCTGCGTAGGCACACATGACAGGAGCTGTGCACATCAGCGCTGTGCGTCACGAGAAGCAGTTTAACTCGGGGGGCAACGCTGCGTAGAGTGTACACAATAAAATGGCCGCCGGTGACGAAATGACGCACAGACGTAGCGTGCAAGCGTGCAGCATCAGCACGGGAAACTTGGTTGCGCTTGCCTTACGTTGTTCGGTACCATGGAAATAGTCCCGAACGTTGGCACAAACGTTGTCTGTGAGCGCTGCGTGCGGGTGCACCACGTGACAGAGAGGCTTGGTTATGGCTTCGCGTGCCCAGCGCGCGGAAGAAGTAGAAACAGTACTTACGTCAGCTGCGGGCACCCGGTCTCCCTCGCGCCAGGAGAGACACAGAAGGTGTTGAAAAGTCCCGAAAAGACAAATAGGCAACACCCTGACCGGCAGAGACGAGTTCGTGGGTCTCGGCGAACAGATGCTGAAGATCAGAAGGCTCCTCTTCTCTGGAAATGGAAGAAGGTAGGATTGATGTGTTGAGGTCGATGTTGAACGCGTAAGTAGTTCCAATCGTCGCCAAATGTAAGATCAGCCTCTTGTATGAAGTAGAGATGAACAGCAAAGTTGGGTGAACTCAATGTAGGTTTATTGAATTCAAGCAGTAACGACCCCATCCAGCATCAACACCTGCAACCGTCAACTGACCCGTTGCTTACATTCTATCCCACATCATGTTCTACAAGTTCCATGTTCCAATTCTAGTAACCTAGGAACAGTGAGGTAGGTTCTGTTCTAAGACAAGAACACTACACACACCTAAGACATTAACTTAGCATTGCGCCTTTCCTCTTTATTTTAATCAGGGTAGGAAACCCCACAATTAAAGTTATTTTTGCTGGTACTCCCAACCCTGTTTTAACTCACATAAACATCACACACCACTTATTCATCTACACTCACTAAATCTCTCACACCCACGGCACCAAACGGCTATTTGGAAAAAGATCTCCGCCAAAATGCCCCTCATCGGGAGCCCGTCAGGCATTGCAGCGCCGGCCAGACGAGGAGCAGCCCGATGATGAAGCATGACACCCAACTGGGTGTGTGAGGGCATTACATTCCAAAGAAATGGATTCCCATCTCTTTTGACACTGTAGCCTACTGTCCCTTGTATACTGCTAAATTCTAGATCATTCAGGAACAGCACAACTTTAATTTTCATGTTACTTTAGTCACACATATTTTGCATTGAGAATTGGAGTCAACCTTGTTCCATGTGCTCCGCCATGGGAAGGATAGTGAGTGGATATACATGTGGGTCTTGGTAGTATGCACATGGCAGTGCCTGGTGTCCACTATGGTGACAGTAAACGAGGGGGTTATAGATATGAGTCAATCTTTCACTGTACAGTGCAACTGGTGGATTAACTACACTACAGGGCATCACGTCTTGTGGACAGTGAAGGCTATATCTTCCACATGATTCAGTGTCCAGGGTTCTGTGGCAGCACAGGCAGAACCAGAGCAGCATTGCTCCAAGGCAGTCACATTATTTCCCTGACAACTGTATTGTTGGCTGTCATGGGAGATGTAGTTTGTGCATGAGGCTGCACCTTGCTGCACAGTCAGGCGCCTTGGATGAATGCTGTAGTGGTTTCTGCACAAATACAAATGTTATGCACATAGTATGTGATGTGTGTATATGATGAGTGATATGATGTCACATGCTAGAGCTGATCCTGTGAGGTTCATATATGACCATATATCTCAGTTCTAAACCGGTCCCAGGATGCTTGTTTCTGGTCCAGGGAGGACCTGGCCTGGCAGTTCGGGCTGGACTGTCCCATGGGGAGTAGGGTCAATACTGATTTGCATTTGACTGGGTCTAAACTAGAATGGCCTTGTGTGCAAAAAAACCCGATGGATTTAACCCAGATCTGTGAATGGGGGTGAATGTTTGATTGATTCAGCATTCCGTCCATCATCTGTTCTTTTTGCATTCGTCGCCCTAAGTGGGAAGGGTATGCCCAGACGTGGGCCCCGTGCTCGCAACACTACCAGATTCAAGCTAGCCTGGCTGATGAGGGGTTAAACTCCAAAACCAGTCCCAGGATGCTTGTTTCTAGTCCAATGAGGACCTGGCCTGGCAGTTCGGGCTGGACTGTTCCCATGAGGAGCAGGTTCAAGACTGATTTGCATATGGCTGAGTCTAAACTGGAATGGCGTGGCATGCAAAAAAATGATGGATTTAACCCAGATCTGTGACTGGGGTGAATGTTTGATTGATTCAGCATTCCGTCCATCATCTGTTCTTTTTTCAGTTGAGATTCAGCACATCCATGGTTTGACCACATTTGCAACATCACATGATAGTGGATAGTGCTATCACCAGCCACTCTTTGCACCACAGTGTATGTGTGTCAGTTTAATGTCCTCACATGACGTCATGCTTAAAGGGCCACATTCCAGCACCAATAAAACACTATCTATGCAATTCCCTCCTTCTATGTGTTGTGCGGAATGCTGGACAAATAGTTATTGGACATGACAAAGAGACGTGATTCTATATCCTCATTTCACCTCCCCATTGGAGGCACACTATTTGCACACTGTCCCAGGGTCCCTGAACCTAGTTTATGTGTAAATGTGTGAGTTAATCATTGGTGTTAGATGAGACAGGCCACCGCAAAGCTCATGGTAGACATCCTTAATGTAGGGTGAATGATTGTTGCACTTTGGTGAAGCTTGCTTTACTGTATACCAATGAGGCCATGCAATGTCAGGCAGACAGACTTTGCATTGCCACATTGATGTGATTTGGGAAACTGCTCCACCTGAGCATCATGAATAATGTTAGTCCATCAGCACAGTTCTCTAATACTTCTGGCCCATAGTGGGGTAGGTGGTGTCGACATGTGTGACTTGTAGGATTGTGTTGCGTATATGCCATGTAGTATGGTGCAAGTATGTAGGCCCACACCAACTTAGTATGCACTGTCTCATTGAACCTAAGACTGATCTCTCAGCATATTCCTACATAATTGACTGCCATGTGGTCTGTCATGTGTTTGAGGTTTACTTACCAACCAGTAGACCATTCCCATATGTCCCATTCTGGACGTGCTCCTTCGTGGTGGAATGCCAAATGATGATTGAGTCATGTGCACAGCCTGAGTACTTGACAAGGACGTTGATGAAAGGCCCAAATGGTCCGGGATTGCCTGCACATTCATGGAATAGGTGTGCTTCCTGTTGCGGTAGATATGAGATGTTGCCGCTGAAGGCACAAGTTGCACATGTGTGCAGTCCATTGTCCCCAACACATGTAGGAAACCCCCAATGGCATAAAAGCCTTGCTTGTTGTCCTGTTGTTGATGCGCTGTGTTGGGGAAGTAGAGGTACTGGGGCGTGAGTCTTTTGATGGCATCCAGGACAGTGTGGAGAAAACTTGAGAAGGATGCCTGGGATACTCCTGCCATCCTGGCTGTGGTGGGTTGAAAAGTTCCAGGCGCCAGCATGTGTAGTACAGCCAGCAGTTTGGCCTGTGGAGGGGTGTTGGTTCTGCACTGCGATGTTGGCTGCAGCCTTGGCGTAATCTGGTGCAGGAGGCGGACAATGGACTCACTCCTGAGCCTGTAATGGACTATGACCTCCTCTTCCCTGAGGTCAATGAGGGTTATCCTCTGGCGGAATTTCCACTCCCTTCTCCTGCGCCTCTGTGGTGGTGGTTGTGGTCGCCTTGGTTCTCCTAACTGCAATAGCAGTAGATCCATGGCATAGTTGAGCTTGTCTAATTGCTTTGGGTCTGCTCTGCTTTTCTACCAGTGTGCCAGCGTCATTTTTAAGACCAGCTTTTCCTTAGAGGTGAAAAACTGCTGCGAATGGGACTTAGCAGCAGTTTTTGAAAAGTGGCGGCGTTTCCGAAAATCCTTGTACATATGGCAGTGTCAGTTTTGCAAGGGATTTTCCGAGGGAACGCCTACCTTGCATACCATTTTCAGAAAATAACGCTAGCAGAACTGGCGTTGAACAAAATAGGGGCTAGCAGTGTAAAAGTGACGCTAAGGGGCTCTAGCGTCACATTACAAATATGGCGCTAAATAAATAACTGCAGCATCAAAAAAGTGATGCTGCGGCACCATTAACTCCTTGTAAATATGACACTGAGTCTGTTTCTTACAGAAAGCAACTTTCAAGCCCTCCTACTCTTGTATCTGGATGGTGGTAACACACTCCTCAATGACCTCCCAGCCTTCGCACTGACACCTCAGAATGAGCAGAACCACATACCATCAATAGTCTGAAGACATTTGATCATATCACTCCCATCTTGATGGAACTCCATTGGCTCCATTGGCTCTCCTTGCTGGCCCGCACCATCTCCAAAACCAGCTGCATCATCAACCAAGAGCCCCACTTATCTTGCACCAAGCTCACCATCTTTGGTGGCTATCAGCACACTCGCAGCCAGGACACTATCGCACTGCAGACTAAGAAGGCAGCCGGCATTCTCTATCTATCAGCCCAGGACATGCCCATATCCATCAGAAGCGGCCCAACCCTGCTCCAATTTAGAAAAGAGTTGAACACAGAGCTCTTTAAAGCGAGCTTCATCGTAATGCATTAACTATCCACAAACCAGCTTCCTTTCCTATCACTGGTTAAATGTATGCTTGTCTTTGACACTGTGCAGCACTCCCCTGCCTTTTGGCTAGGTTTGCACAATATGCATACCATAAAAATACATACATACATACATACATACATACATACGTACATACATACATACATGCATGCTCGGTGAGCATCAGCATTTTCACACCAGTCATGTGAAAAGAACCTACAACACGTACATCATTAAAAATCTGTCATAACCAAGGAAATGAAAACCTACCCACATTTTTAGGTCTGGCGTTATCCAGGACCTTTCGATATTACTAAAATTATATATTATATATAGGGAAACAAAATGATTACCACACACTGGCGTTTGGTGAGAAGTGACCCAGTCATAGGCAAGGACATTCCCCTGTCGCCACAAATCATCTATCGCAAATCTAAATCATTGCGAGATGTTTTAGTGCATAGTTACACCAGCACACACAATAAGAGGGAAGGATAGTTGCAAGACAAGAACAAGGTGGCTTTTATAAATGCGGGAAGTGCAAAGCATGCAAGAAAAGCAAGAATGTGAGAAACATACCATATTGCTACAGACAATGAACAGAAGATTAGGAACTTCATTACATGTAGCAGTGACTTCTGTGTCTATGTTCTGATGTGTCTGTGTGTACTTAGGTACGTGGGGAGTACCATAGGTCCAGTAAAAAAGAGGGTGCTTGAACACTACAGGGCTGTAAATAATCTTGATGAAGCATATCCTGTTGCTAGACATTGGGCCCAAAAACATGGTCAGGGTGCTAATCTTATGTTTTTTGGCATTGACAGGATTGAAAGGAGTATCAGAGGTGGTAAGAGGGAGAGGCCGCTAAGACAGACAGAGTCTGAATATATAATCTTGCTTGGCAGTAAGTGCCCAGGAGGACTGAACGAGAGCGGGGAACTGCATATCCACATAGGCTGATGGGGTAGTACCTCATTTTCATACAAATAGGCCAAGAGTGGACTTTATGAACGATACTGAGTTGAAGATGAAGATCTTCTTTTCTCTCTTATTTTTTTCTCCTCTTCTTCTCCTCTTCTTCTCCCCCCCTTTCTCCCCCCTTCTTTTTTTCTGTTTCAAAATGCTGCCTCCAGTGTTTGTTATGAACCCCACTGACTGTACGAGAATTTTTTGGGAATAATTTGAAAGTATTGATGTGTAAATTGGGACAATTTATCTGGTGACACATTGCAACACTTATGTGGAGATGGGGTATCCCCATTTGATCTCTGGGGCACAGAAAGCATCCATGTTCTGCAGTACCCAGGTGTTTTGTCCTTCTGGGCTCTGGGTGCAAAGGAATTAGAGACTGTGCGATTTTCGAAAATTCAAACCTATGTGCTTTTGTTTTTATTTTCACAAGGGACATCACTTACTCTGACTCACCAGCAGAGCTTGGTGTTATTAATTTGTTTCGGTGGGACAATTTTCTCTGTCTAGTCTTAGGGCTTTTTTTGCTTTCTCTTTTGGAATAAACCCTAGGGTTGACATGGGAATGGGGTAGCAAGAGTTGTCGGTCACCCCAATTCAGATTGTTCAACCTGAGCAAACAGCGTTCTTTCAGCCACTGGGCTATCATTGGTTGACATGTGATTTACATGGGCTAATCAGATCAATATATGGATGCATTGTCGATATTCAGCCATGTTGCTGTCATTTACTATACATGATGCAGTTGCGTATGGCATATATTTGATGCACTAGCATGATTTATCATGGAACTACATGTTTTTGATTTATGTGCCTATTTTGTTTATATTCTACCACTTGGTTGTGATTTACTACACACTAAGCAGTCTGCATTAACATATATATTTTTTGTGCACTTGCAAGATTTATCATAATATGTCTATGATATATGCGCCTATTTTCTGATTTAAATTTCATTTAATTTTTGCCTATGTGTCTAGGTGTAAAAGCCTGTACTGACGGAGATAGTGCATATTATGCATTTCCTCCCACCTTTCATGTTTAGTATTTTTTCTATGTTGAGCACGAAATGTATTCTTTAAGGGAGATTGAGCACAGTGTTTTTGTAACTAGGCCGTGACGAAAGGTTGACCGGCAGGGTTGAAACGCGTTGCCATTAAAATTCCATGAAACCGACACATTGTGTGCAGGCTTTTTGAATCTTGCATATTTTCCAGGATTTACTTTTCATTTGTAAGCGGATCTCACACTCGCTGACCTGCACACTCCCCGTTTGGTGGATGTGGCCGACATTTGTGTGAGAAGATTTGCGAGTATATATATATATATATATATATATATATATATATAGGTGTGCAGACAGAATATCGAGTAAAAAATATCGAGTTGCACAAATATCGAGTAATAAATATCGTGGTTCAGAAATATCGACAGCAAGAATATCGTGGTCAAGAATATCGACTTAAGGTAAGTAATATCGATTTTAAAAATATCAAAGTGTTTAATATTGTTTGAAAAAATGTAGTTGTTAAAAATATCGTTTTTTAAATTGTTATGTTTTTCAGTATATATTTTATATGTATGTGATGTATGTTTTTTTGTGTAAGAATTGTTTATATTTTTAGTATATGTGTTAAATTTTTTGTAGTTATTAATTTTTTTTATTTGAATTTTGGGTTTTTAGTTCCGTAGCAGGTTGTGGGTTTATAGGAGAATAGGGTGGGAAGTAATTTAATTTTATTAAATTAATTGATTCTTTTTATTAATATTTGTTTAATTGAGATTTTATAGTTTTAAATGTGTAAAGTAATTTATTATTAATTAATTAATAATTGGTTGTTAATTAATTTTAATTAATTAATTGGTAATTAATTATGGTAATTGTGTAATTAATTTTAGGTGTGTGTTGTGGTTTTATAGGTGTAAAGGGTGGGAAGTAATTTATTTTTAATTGATCAATTAATAATTGGTTGTTAATTGATTTTAAATAATTAATTGGCAATGAATTATGGTATGTGTGTAATTAATGTTAGGTGTGTGTTGGGGTTTATAGGGGTAAAGGGTGTTAAGTAGTTTATTTTTTATTACAAATTTTTTGTTAATTGATATTAATTAAATGAATTAAAATATTATGGTAATTGTGTAATTAATTTTAGGTGTGTGTTGTGGTGTTTATAGGATTAAAGGGTGGGAAGTAATTTGTGTCTAATTAATTAATATATAGTTGTTAATTAATGTTAATTATTTGATATTTATTTTGGGTAATTGTTTATTTTTGTGTGTGTTATTTTTACTTTTAAAGGGGTAAAGGATGGGTATTAAATACATTTTAATTACTTTATTAGTTGTTAATAGTAATAGTTTTTAATTTAAACAAGTTTTAATTGTGTTTTATTATTTTATAGTTTAATTTAGGTGTGTGTTGTGGATATTATAGTGTTAAAGTGTGTGTAGTCAATTCATGTTTATTCGTTATTTTTATTAATAATATTTTTTTAATTGATTATTAATTATGTTAATTATGGAAGTGTTTTGTTTTTGGTGTGGTGTTATAGGGTAGGAAATAAAATAAGTACATTTATGTATTAATTAATTTTTTTGTTTGTAAATATTCTCTAGTTTTATTTATTATTTTATATAATATTTGTAGGTTTTAGTTATATGTAATTAATATTATATGTTTTCTTTTTATATATTTAATATATTAAATTCTAATTTTTTAATATTGTTTATTTATTTTTATGATTTAAAAAATATATATATATATATTTTTATAACTGTTTGAGTGTGAATAGTAATTTTTGTCTCTCCGCTATCCAGCACTTTCCCTATTGTTGCACTCACTGGAGTTGGAATAGTAATTTTTACCCCTCCGCTATCCAACACTTTCCCTACTGATGCACTCACTGGAGTGGGAATATTAATTTTTACCCCTCTGCTATCAAGCACTTTCCCTACTGTTGCACTCACTGGAGTGGAAATAGTTAATTTTACCCCTTTGCTATCTAACACTTTCCCTACTGTTGCACTCACTGGAGTTGGAATAGTAATTTTTACCCCTCCGCTATCCAACACTTTCCCTACTGTTGCACTCATTGGAGTGGGAATAGTAATTTTAACCCCTTTGCTATCCAACACTTTCCCTACTGTTGCACTCACCGGAGTGGTAATAAAAAATTGTACCCCTCCACTATCCAACACTTATCCTACTGTTGCATTCAGTGGAGTGGGAATAGTAATTTTTTCCCCTCCGCTATCCAACAATTTCTCTACTGTTGAACTCTTTGGAGTGGGAATACTAATTTTTGCCCCTCTGCTATCCAACACTTTCCCTACTGATGCTCTGACTGGAGTGGGAATAGTAAATTTTACCCCTTTCCACTATCCAACACTTTCCCTACTGTTGCACTCACTGGAGTTGGAATAGTAATTTTTACCTCTACGCTATCCAACACTTTCCCTACTGTTGTATTCACTGGAGTGGGAATAGTAATTTTTACCCCTTCGCTATCCAGCACTTTCCCTACTATTGCACTCAGTGATTGGGAATAGTAAATTTTACCCCTCTGCTATCCAACACTTATCCTACTGTTACCCCTCTGCTATCCAACACTTTCCCTACTGTTGCACTCATTGGAGTGGTAATAGTAATTTTAACCCCTTTGCTATCCAACACTTTCCCTACTGTTGCACTCACCGGAGTGGTAATAAAAAATTGTACCCCTCCACTATCCAACACTTATCCTACTGTTGCATTCAGTGGAGTGGAAATAGTAATTTTTTCCCCTCCGCTATCCAACAATTTCTCTACTGTTGCACTCTTTGGAGTGGGAATACTAATTTTTGCCCCTCTGCTATCCAACACTTTCCCTACTGTTGCTCTCACTGGAGTGGGAATAGTAAATTGTACCCCTCCGCTATCCAACACTTTCCCTACTGTTGCACTCACTGGAGTTGGAATAGTAATTTTTACCTCTACGCTATCCAACACTTTCCCTACTGTTGTATTCACTGGAGTGGGAATAGTAATTTTTACCCCTTCGCTATCCAGCACTTTCCCTACTATTGCACTCAGTGGATTGGGAATAGTAAATTTTACCCCTCTGCTATCCAACACTTATCCTACTGTTACCCCTCCGCTATCCAACACTTTCCCTACTGTTGCACTCATTGGAGTGGGAAAAGTAATTTGAACCCCTTTGCTATCCAACACTTTCCCTACTGTTGCACTCACCGGAGTGGTAATAAAAAATTGTAACCTCCGCTATCCAACACTTATCCTACTGTTGCATTCAGTGGAGTGGGAATAGTAATTTTTACCCCTCCGCTATCCAACACTTTCTCTACTGTTGCACTCTTTGGAGTGGGAATAATAATTTGTGCCCCTCCACTATCCAACACTTCCCTACTGTTGCTCTCACTGGAGTGGGAATAGTAAATTTTACCCCTCCGCTATCCAACACTTTCCCTCCTGTTGCACTCAGTGGATTGGGAATAGTAAATTTTACCCCTCTGCTATCCAACACTTATCCTACTGTTGCACTCAGTGGAGTTGGAATAGTAATTTTTACCCCTCCGCTATCAATCAATCAATCAACCAGGGAATTGTAAGCGCGCTACTCACCCGTGAGGGTTCAAGGCGCTGAGGGGGGGGTCCGCAGATCTGTTTAGCCGAAGAGCCAGGTCTTGAGGGTCTTCCTGAAGGTGTTCAGGTAGGGGGCGCGTCTGATGTCTGCCGGTAGCTCGTTCCAGGTCTTGGCTGCAATGTGAGAGAAGGATCTTCCGCCTGCTCTGACTCTGTGGATGCGCGGGGTTTCGGCCAGTGCGAGGTTGGAAGATCGGAGGTTTCTTTTGGGTACGTGGAAGTTGATTCTGTCGTTGAGGTATTTGGGTCCGTTGTTGTGTAGGCATTTGTAGGCGTGAGTGAGGATTTTGAAAGTGACTCTTTTCTCCACGGGGAGCCAGTGGAGACTTCGTAGGTGTTGGCTGATGTGTTCGTGTCGGGGGATGCCGAGGACGAGTCTGGCGGCGGTGTTCTGTATTGTTTGGAGTTTGCAGAGTAGGGACTTATTGATGCCGGCGTAGAGTGCGTTTCCATAGTCCAGTCTGCTGGTGATGAGTGCGTGGGTGACTGTCTTCCTTGACTCAGGGGGGATCCACTTGAAGGTCTTGTGGAGGATGCGGAGGGTGTTGAAGCAGCTGGAGGTGACGGCGTTGACCTGTCGGTTCATGGTGAGTGATGAGTCGAGTACGATGCCGAGGTCCTTGGCGTGGTCTGAGGGGGTAGGTGGGCTTCCAAGGGTGGTCGGCCACCAGGTGCTGTCCCAGGCAGAAGGGGTGGTACCGAGGACGAGGACTTCTGTCTTCTCGGCATTGAGCTTCAGGCAGCTGTTGGTCATCCAGACTGCGACGTCTTGCATTCCTTTCTGGAAGTTGAGTGTGGCAGTGGTGGGGTCTTTGGTGAGGGAGAGGATGAGCTGGGTGTCGTCGGCGTAGGATACGATGTTGAGGCCGTGTTGTCGGACGATGGCTGCGAGGGGGGCCATGTAGATGTTGAAGAGGGTGGGCTTAGTGATGAACCCTGTGGGACTCCAAGGGTGATTTTCGTGGGGTCGGAGAGGAAGGGTGGGAGTCTGATCCTTTGGCTTCTGCCGGTGAGGAATGGTCGGATCCAGTCCAGGGCTGTTCCTTGTATGCCTGCGTCGTTTAGTCTGGCGACTAGTGTGCGGTGGGAGCCGGTGTCGATGGCCGCTGATAGGTCGAGTAGGATGAGGGCTGCGGAGTGGCCTTGGTCCAGGAGGGTGCGGATGTCGTCTGTGGCGGTGAGTAGGGCGATCTCTGTGCTGTGGTTGCTTCGGAATCCGGATTGGGATGGGTCGAGGACGGCGTTCTCTTCAATGAATCGTGTCAGTTTCCTGTTGACTGTTTTCTCTGCAACTTTGGCTGCGAAGGGGAGGAGCGAGATGGGCCGATAGTTCTTGAGGTCGGTGGGGTCAGCTGTGGGCTTCTTGAGCAGGGGTCTGACTTCTGCGGGCTTCCAGTCATCTGGGAAGGTGCCTGTTTTGAAGGTGGTGTTGATGGTGCGTTGTAGTTTGGGTGCGCTGACGGCTGCAGCTCTGTGGTAGATGTGAGGGGGGCAGGGGTCGGTGGGGGCCCCCGAGTGGATGCTTTTCATGGTCGAGGCGGTGTCTTCGGCCCTGATCGGTGTCCAGTTTGATGGGCTGGCTGGTGTTTCTGGGGGGCGGGGGGCCGTCTGTGGCACCTGGTGGATGGTCGATGAAGTTGTCATAGAGGTTTTTGATCTTGAGGTGGAAATAGGTTCCAAGCTTGTCGCAGAGGTCTTGGGATGGTGTGATGTCTGTGGCTTCGCTGCGTGGGTTGGTGAATTCCTGAATGACACTGAAAAGTTCCTTGGAGTTGGTGGAGTTGGCCTGGATTTTGTTGTGGATGAAGTTCCTCTTGGTGGCTCTGATCTGGTTATGGTAGTCCGTCAAGGCGTCCTTGTAGGTGGTGTGGTTTTCGGTTGTCTTGGTGTTTCTCCAGTTCTTCTCCAGGCGTCTGCAGGTGCGTCTGGCTTCTTGGAGAGCGGTGGTGAACCAGGCGGCTTTCCTGGGGCGTTGTCTGTCAGGGTTGCGTAGCGGGGCGAGCTTGTCTGCGCAGTTGAAGATCCAGGTGTGGAGTTCTCTGGCTGCGTTGTTTGCGTCGGGTGCCCAGGTGTGGTTGTCTCGGGTGAGGGTGGAGTTAAGTTGCTCGTCGGTAACCTTGCTCCAGTTCCTTCGAGGTGGGAGTGGGGCTGGTTTGGGTGCCTTGGGTTTGTTGATGGTGAAGTGTACGCAGTGGTGGTCGGTCCATGGCGGCTGCGTTGTGTGGCTGAATTGGACGCTGTTTCCTGCCGCGAAGATGGGGTCGAGGGTGTGTCCTGCTCTGTGGGTCGGTGTGTTGACGAGTTGTTTAAGTCCGATGCTGGCGAGGTTGTCACGAAGGATAGTGGAGTTGGGGTCGCCGAGGTGGAAGTTCAGGTCTCCAATGAGTATGTAGTTTGCTGAGGCGATGGCGTGGGGTGCGATGAAGTCGGTGATGGTGGTGGCGAAGGGTGTTCGGGGGCCGGGGGGTCTGTAGATGAGGGTTCCTCGGAGTGTGGCGTTGGGGCTGGTCTGGATCTGGAAGTGCAGGTGTTCGGTGGAGGGGAAGGTTTCGCTGGAGGTGGTGAGGCGGAGGGTGCTCTTGTGGGTGATAGCGAGGCCCCCTCCTGGGTGGTTGGGGCGGTCTTTCCTCTGGATCTTGTATCCGTCTGGGATGGCAGTGCTGATGTCGGGGGTGGAGGATGCGTTGGTCCAGGTCTTTGTGAAGAAGGCGATGTCGGGCGAGAGAGAGTCGAGTAGGTTCCAGATTTCCATGGCGTGTTTGTGTATGGAGCATACGTTGAGGTTTCCATGGTGTGTTTGTGTACGGAGCGTACTATCCAACACTTTCCCTACTGTTGCACTTTTTTGGAGTGGGAATAGTAATTTTTACCCCTCCGCTATCCAACACTTTCCCTACTGTTGCACTCTTTGGAGTGGGAATAGTAATATTTGCCCGTCCGCTATCTAACACTTTCCCTACTGTTGCTCTCACTGAAGTGGGAATAGTAATTATTACCCCTCCGCTATACAACACTTTCCCTACTGTTGCACTCACTGGAGTTGGAATATTAAATTTAATTTCTCCGCTATCCAACACTTACCCTACTGTTGCACTCACTGGAGTGGGAATAGTTATTTTTCCCCCTTTGCTATCTAACACTTTCCCTACTGTTGGACTGATTGTATTGTAAAATGTATATTTAAATATTTTTTAATAGTTTAATGGTTTAATTTATTATAGATTTTTGTTTTTTTATATTTTTATATTATTTTAAACTTTTAACATGAATTAAAAATAATAGTTTATTAATTGTTTTAAAGTAAATATATATGTATAAATTATTATGTTTGTGTGTTTATTTTTTTATTACGTTTATTTGTTATATTTTATTAAAATGTATATTAAATGTATTTTATTTTGTTAAAATTATATTTAGTATTTAATATATTTAATATACATTATTTTATTTTATATTTATATAAAAGTCGATATTTTATACATCTATATTTTTTACATCGATATTTTTTAGTCGATATTTTTGTACTTACCTGTTTAAGTATAGGAGTCGATATTTTTGTTGTCTATATTTTTTACTTGATATTTTTAACATCGATATTTTTTATATCGATGTTGTGTCAGTGAACCATATATATATATATATATATATATATATATATATATATATATATATATATATATATATATATATATATATATATTGCAGGTAACCCTTTTTCCCTTAACGATTCAATGCTTGTAGAATCGGAAAAACGGAACCGACTCCTCTTCTGTTGTGCAAGATTTTTATTTTAAGTTTCATTGCGCTGTGCCGCCATAAAATATATATATATATATGTGTGTGTGTGTGTGTGTGCATATATATGTGTGTGTGTGTGTATATATATATATTCACTGAAAAAAACACAGGTTTCAGGGACGTTATAGTTAGTTGGACATTTCACTCGTACAAAACCAGAGAAATTTGGCCGTTATAGCTACTTGAGCTAACTATAACTCGCGCACCCGCAATGCACTGCTGATAACGTCACATATTACATCACTCATGACATGGTCAGTGACATCACTGATGACATCACTGATGACATCTCAAATGACATCACTGATGACATCATCCAGTGACTGAGTGTTTTTTAAAAGTTTAGGAATGTTATATATATATACACACCAAGGTGTATTGAAGAATAAGTGGGTATATGAGTGTCTGGATGATTTACTGGGCGCGTGACTGACTGTGCAAGTGAGTGATTAAACGTGTCTTAGTGAATGCATGGGTGAATGACTAATGTGTGTGAATATCTGTATCAGTCTGTCAGTAGGTGTGTAAGTGGTTGCATGGGTTGGTGTGTAGCTACATGAGTGTCTATATGGGTTAATGATTGGTTGTCTGAGTACCAGTATGGGTGCCTGAGTGTCTGTGTTAGTGGGTGGGGGGGTGTCTGACTCCCTGAATGGATGTGTGAGTGGGTGATTAACTGGGTGTATGGGCTCATGAGTGCATTTGCGAGGGGCTGTATGGATGATTGAGTGTGTGTATGGCTGTGTTGGTGAGTGAATGTATGTCTCAGTGGTATATGTGTGAGTAACTACATATGTGAAAGGCAGTATATGTGAGTGTTGGAGTATATAAGTGACTATATGTGAGAGTGAGTGATTGTTAGAGTGCTTTGGGAGCTACAGCCTAGTGTTAAGGCATTTGAAAAAGGTATACTCACCGAAACGCGTCATGCCAGGCAATAAAGCTACCTCCTGAAACCCCCGCTGTGTCCCTCAGATTCCTTCCTGGTGAAGTTTTCCTGTTTTGATATTGTTGCGCACTAGCCCCTGGTGCGCTAAGAGGTGACCCGTCCACCAAGTGTCCGGAGATTCATGGGCAAAATCGAAGGTGTACCAAGGGATTGGTTGCTCCGTGACCACCACATCCAAGGATTGCATTGGACTGCTGCGGAAATGCGGTCCGTGACTCACGGAGAGATGGAAGACACTTTACTCCTGTCTCCGGTTCAGCAGAACTTGAATTGATGTGGTTGGGCGTTTGGGGGCCAAGGAGGAGAAATATTGCCAAACCCTCGACTTGCATCTACATGCGCACCAACCCAGATTTGACAAGTTATAATTTTCAGCGCTTATTGAAGCAATTTTTGGACCGTTTGAGGATATTGTGCCGAGCAAGCCGAAATGGTGCATGCTGGGGGTTGCAGTTCACCGATGTGAGCTGTAGCCAATTGTCACACAAAAAACGGCCCTGCTGACCTGCCACCAATGGGGATCAAGTAACCATTTTAAAATCTGCTTTGGGAGCTACAGCCTAGTGTTAAGGCATTTGAAAAGGTATACTCACCGAAACGCGTCATGCCAGGCAATAAAGCTACCTCCTGAAACCCCCGCTGTGTCCCTCAGATTCCTTCCTGGTGAAGTTTTCCTGTTTTGATATTGTTGCGCACTAGCCCCTGGTGCGCTAAGAGGTGACCCGTCCACCAAGTGTCCGGAGATTCATGGGCAAAATCGAAGGTGTACCAAGGGATTGGTTGCTCCGTGACCACCACATCCAAGGATTGCATTGGACTGCTGCGGAAATGCGGTCCGTGACTCACGGAGAGATGGAAGACACTTTACTCCTGTCTCCGGTTCAGCAGAACTTGAATTGATGTGGTTGGGCGTTTGGGGGCCAAGGAGGAGAAATATTGCCAAACACTCGACTTGCATCTACATGCGCACCAACCCAGATTTGACAAGTTATAATTTTCAGCGCTTATTGAAGCAATTTTTGGACCGTTTGAGGATATTGTGCCGAGCAAGCCGAAATGGTGCATGCTGGGGGTTGCAGTTCACCGATGTGAGCTGTAGCCAATTGTCACACAAAAACGGCCCTGCTGACCTGCCACCAATGGGGATCAAGTAACCATTTTAAAATCTGCTTTGGGAGCTACAGCCTAGTGTTAAGGCATTTGAAAAAGGTATACTCACCGAAACGCGTCATGCCAGGCAATAAAGCTACCTCCTGAAACCCCCGCTGTGTCCCTCAGATTCCTTCCTGGTGAAGTTTTCCTGTTTTGATATTGTTGCGCACTAGCCCCTGGTGCGCTAAGAGGTGACCCGTCCACCAAGTGTCCGGAGATTCATGGGCAAAATCGAAGGTGTACCAAGGGATTGGTTGCTCCGTGACCACCACATCCAAGGATTGCATTGGACTGCTGCGGAAATGCGGTCCGTGACTCACGGAGAGATGGAAGACACTTTACTCCTGTCTCCGGTTCAGCAGAACTTGAATTGATGTGGTTGGGCGTTTGGGGGCCAAGGAGGAGAAATATTGCCAAACACTCGACTTGCATCTACATGCGCACCAACCCAGATTTGACAAGTTATAATTTTCAGCGCTTATTGAAGCAATTTTTGGACCGTTTGAGGATATTGTGCCGAGCAAGCCGAAATGGTGCATGCTGGGGGTTGCAGTTCACCGATGTGAGCTGTAGCCAATTGTCACACAAAAACGGCCCTGCTGACCTGCCACCAATGGGGATCAAGTAACCATTTTAAAATCTGCTTTGGGAGCTACAGCCTAGTGTTAAGGCATTTGAAAAAGGTATACTCACCGAAACGCGTCATGCCAGGCAATAAAGCTACCTCCTGAAACCCCGCTGTGTCCCTCAGATTCCTTCCTGGTGAAGTTTTCCTGTTTTGATATTGTTGCGCACTAGCCCCTGGTGCGCTAAGAGGTGACCCGTCCACCAAGTGTCCGGAGATTCATGGGCAAAATCGAAGGTGTACCAAGGGATTGGTTGCTCCGTGACCACCACATCCAAGGATTGCATTGGACTGCTGCGGAAATGCGGTCCGTGACTCACGGAGAGATGGAAGACACTTTACTCCTGTCTCCGGTTCAGCAGAACTTGAATTGATGTGGTTGGGCGTTTGGGGGCCAAGGAGGAGAAATATTGCCAAACACTCGACTTGCATCTACATGCGCACCAACCCAGATTTGACAAGTTATAATTTTCAGCGCTTATTGAAGCAATTTTTGGACCGTTTGAGGATATTGTGCCGAGCAAGCCGAAATGGTGCATGCTGGGGGTTGCAGTTCACCGATGTGAGCTGTAGCCAATTGTCACACAAAACGGCCCTGCTGACCTGCCACCAATGGGGATCAAGTAACCATTTTAAAATCTGCTTTGGGAGCTACAGCCTAGTGTTAAGGCATTTGAAAAAGGTATACTCACCGAAACGCGTCATGCCAGGCAATAAAGCTACCTCCTGAAACCCCCGCTGTGTCCCTCAGATTCCTTCCTGGTGAAGTTTTCCTGTTTTGATATATATAGATATATATATATATATATATTGCAGGTAACCCTTTTTCCCTTAACGATTCAATGCTTGTAGAATCGGAAAAACGGAACCGACTCCTCTTCTGTTGTGCAAGATTTTTATTTTAAGTTTCATTGCGCTGTGCCGCCATAAAATATATATATATATATGTGTGTGTGTGTGTGTGTGCATATATATGTGTGTGTGTGTGTATATATATATATTCACTGAAAAAAACACAGGTTTCAGGGACGTTATAGTTAGTTGGACATTTCACTCGTACAAAACCAGAGAAATTTGGCCGTTATAGCTACTTGAGCTAACTATAACTCGCGCACCCGCAATGCACTGCTGATAACGTCACATATTACATCACTCATGACATGGTCAGTGACATCACTGATGACATCACTGATGACATCTCAAATGACATCACTGATGACATCATCCAGTGACTGAGTGTTTTTTTAAAGTTTAGGAATGTTATATATATATACACACCAAGGTGTATTGAAGAATAAGTGGGTATATGAGTGTCTGGATGATTTACTGGGCGCGTGACTGACTGTGCAAGTGAGTGATTAAACGTGTCTTAGTGAATGCATGGGTGAATGACTAATGTGTGTGAATATCTGTATCAGTCTGTCAGTAGGTGTGTAAGTGGTTGCATGGGTTGGTGTGTAGCTACATGAGTGTCTATATGGGTTAATGATTGGTTGTCTGAGTACCAGTATGGGTGCCTGAGTGTCTGTGTTAGTGGGTGGGGGGGTGTGTGACTCCCTGAATGGATATGTGAGTGGGTGATTAACTGGGTGTATGGGCTCATGAGTGCATTTGCGAGGGGCTGTATGGATGATTGAGTGTGTGTATGGCTGTGTTGGTGAGTGAATGTATGTCTCAGTGGTATATGTGTGAGTAACTACATATGTGAAAGGCAGTATATGTGAGTGTTGGAGTACATAAGTGACTATATGTGAGAGTGAGTGATTGTTAGAGTGGCTGTATGGATGAGTGTGTGTTTGTGTCAGTGATTGTATAAGAGAGTAAGAATGTGTTAGCACCTGTATGAATAAGTGAGGTGGTGTGTCTATAACTGTATAGGTGAGTAAATGTCAGTGTGATTGAGTCTTTGGGTGACTGACTAGGTGTGTGAGAAATTCTATGGGGGAGTGGTGGTGTGTGAGTGTCTGTATGGGTGTATGAGTGCATATATCGGAGGCTGTATTCATGAGTGACTGCGTGTATGAGTGACTGTATGGGTGAGTGAGTAGATGTGTGTGTAGACCTATGAATCAGTGAGTGGGTACGTACTAACTGGTATTGGTGTGTCTATGGTTTCGAGAATGGTAGTCTGAATTTTAGGGTGGGTGTATGAAAGGTTATATTAGGGTGTGAGGAGGTGCATCAGTTATTAAGTGGATGATGTCATCGGTGATGTCATCAGTGTTGTCATTTGAGATGTCATCAGTGATGTCATCCGTGATGTCACTGACCATGTCATGAGTGATGTAATATGTGACGTCATCAGCAGTGCATTGGGGGGGCGCGAGTTATAGTTAGCTCAAATAACTATAACGGCCGAACTTCTCTGGTTTTCTTTGAGTGAAATGTCCAAATAACTATAACGTCCCTGAAACCTGGGTTTTTTTCAGTGAATTTCAAAGGTTTGTTAAATGCTAATTTCTAACTCTAACGTCCCTGAAACCTATGGTTTTTTCAGTGCATTTCTATGGTTTTGTAAATGCTAATGTCTAACTATAACATCCTTGAAACCTATGGTTTTTTCAGTGAATTTCAAAGGTTTTTAAAATGCTAATTACTAACTATATTGTCCCTAAAACCTATGGTTTTTTCAGTGAATTTCTAAGGTTTTTTAAATGCTAATTTCTAACTATAATGTAGTAGTCGCGTTTGCAGAGTGGTGCAGAAAGGGGGCTGGGCCTCCGACCAGCGCTCAGAAATTCTGCTGCGTAGGACTTACAGGAAGTACCAGGAGGGCTTCTTGGCCCCCAAAGTCCCTCAGGAGTAAAGTGCACTTCATCCCCCAACCCGAAGTGTGCCAGGAGGTGCGTTTGCAGAGTGGTGGAGAAAGTGGGGCGTGGTCTCCGAAGACCTCTTAGCAATACCACTGTGTGGGACTTACTGGAGGTAACAAGAGGGGTAGTTGGCCCCCAAGGACAACTACCCCTCCTATTACCTCCAGTAAGTCCCACACAGCAGCAGTGGTAAGTTCTCAAAGCAGGCCACGCCCCCTTTGCCCACCACTCTGCAAACGCACTCCTTGGTGCGCTCTTGGATGGGGATTAAAGTCCCCTTTGCTGCTGGGGGTCGTTAGGGGCCGACTAGCCTACCTGACACCTTCAGTAAGCCCCAGATAGTGGGATTGCTGAGATTGGACACAGGTCACGTCCCCTTTTTCCACCACTCTGCAAACGCGCCTCCTGGCGCACTGCTGCTCAGGGGATGAAGTCCACTTTAGTCCTCAGGTCCTCAGGACACAAGAGGACCTCATCGCCCCACCAGCAATGCACCAAGAGGCGAGTTTGCAGAGTGGTGTTAAAAGGGGCATGGCCTTGGACCACCTCTCAGCAATCCCACTGTGTGGGGCTTACTGGTGGTACCTGGTGGGCTAGTTGGCCCCTAAGGACCCTTAGGATTCAAGGGGACTTAATCCCCCAACCCAGAACACGCCAGGAGGCACGTTTGCAGAGTGATACAGGGAGGGGGCGGGGCCTCCGGCGAGATGCCGGCTTCTCTTTTTTTTTTTTTTTAGAAGGGGGGCTGTGTGGCCCCCCTTCTCTTAATATTTTTTGGGCCCTGGGGACCCCATCCCCCAGGGCCTGAGACATTGTTTTTTTTTAAAAATTAAACGGGAAGGGGGCCGCGCGGCCCTTCTCCCGAGGCCGATTTCGGCCCCGAGGACCCAATCCCCTGGGGCCTGGCCACTTATTTTATTATTTAAAAAAAAATTCTTTTAAAGGAGGGGGGCTGTACTGCCCCCCTCCTGAGGCAATTTTTGGCCCCGGGGACCCCATCCCTGGCCTCACGTTGGGGACTGCGGGGGAGCCCCAATGCCCCCGCAGTCCCTGCCGGCTCCCCGCCTGCTGCGGGAGCCGGCATTGCTTTTGGACAAAGGGAGCTGCAAACATGCAGCTCCCTTTGCCCAAAAGCAAATCTGCTTTGCTTCATGGAAGCGAGAGCAGGTTTCCTGCTTTCACTTCCATGAAGCAAAGCAGAAGTTTGCAATGGCAGAGTGGGAGCAGTGCTTCCGCCCTGCCATTGCAAACTGCAATGTCCCGGGGGTGGGCACCCAGGGACAACGCTGAAGCTGGCCCTGGGGGGTGATGGTCCACAGGGCCATCGAAGGCTCCAGGAGGGGGGCCGCATGGCCCCCTCCTAACTTGAACATAGCCCCGGGGAGGTGGTGGTCCCCGGTTCTGTGTGGGGGGGCTCAAGCCCCCCCACACTTCGTTTTTAAATTAAGCCCTGGGAAGGTGGCCATCCCCGGGGCTTGGGGAGGCCTGTGAGGCCCCCCACCCTAATTAATGAAAGCCCCGGGGAGGTGGTGGTTCCCGGGGCTGCGGGGGGGCCGCGTGCCCCCTGCATACTATTAATCATGCCTCGGGGAGGTGGAGGTCCCCGGGGCTGTGGGGGCCCCCAAGGGCCCCCGCATATATTTTCCTCATTGCCCCCAGGACCTGGCCCACCTGGGGGCTTATTAAAACGAAGCGCGGGAGTCTGCGCTTCGTTTTAAAAAAAAGGTTTTGGCAGGATTCGCGGATCCTACGCAAATTCCGCCCAAATTCTTTTTAAAAAAATGCTTTTTTGACCCCGGGGGTTCCCTGTGGGACCCACTGAGCAGGCCTAGGGGGTCAGGGTATTTCTACCCTGCCCCCTTGTCTTCATTTTTAACCTTTTTTCTTGTGACTCAGTTCAACCGAGTCACAAGATGGCTGCCAACACTTTTTGGTTTGAAGTGTTGGCAGGCAATCAGAATCAAGCTTGTGATCGGGAGGGTTCGCGGATCCACCGCAGTCACCAGATATATAAATATTTAAATTTTTGAATTTCTCAGGAACTACTGAACAGATTTACACCATTTAAAGCAAAGAGTGCACTCTGGACAAAGAGCTACCTCTCTGCCAAATTTGGTGTAATTCCGTTCAGCAGTTCGGGCTGTAGCTGCGACAAAAGTTTCCTATGGAAATTAACATCGAGAAAACGCGTTTTGGGACCCCCTTTTTTCTTGGCCCCCGCTCGACGAATCACCATGAAACTTTCAAGACAGGAGCTGACCTGAGCGAGCCATTAGTTTTGAAAATTTCGCGATGATTCGTTTAATGGCGCCAAAGATATTGGCAAATCAAAAAACGCTTTTTCTATGGAAACTAGGTCCTAACTATAACTACCTACTGGCGACTGCCAGTAGGTTATATATATATATATATATATATATATATATATATATATATATATATATATATATATATATGACCAAACTCCTTCCCCTTCCGAAAGGACGTGAGCCCACACAGGTATGCTGGAATTCCCGCTTTATTGCAACACAGACGGACGGCATGACATGTTTCGGCGTGAAATGCCTTCTTCAAATGCCTCATATCGCTGTTTTACACCACTGTCCACTTTTTTCGTAGAGCGCCTCACTCGGGATTGGTGGAGACACTCTGTCAGGTTCTCAAAGGGAGGATGTTCAAAACTCGGTGTTACGAGTCCGTGAGCTGCAGGCATAATCACGTAAGTACTTGCCCAAGTGGGCGGTGTCTGCAGCTCTTTCACCTCTGACTCCTGGATGGCACTGTGGAAAGGGGGCGGGGCCTCCAGACCTTCATCCAGCCGCCTATTGACCCACAGCGTGCCGGAACATCCACTGCTTAAGTAAGTATCAATCAATCAATCAATCACGGCATTTATAGAGCGCGCTACTCACCCGGGAGGGTCTCAAGACGCTGGGGGAGGGGGTAAGTTACTGCTCGAACAGCCAGGTCTTGAGCTGCTTCCTGAAGGAGAGATGGTCCTGGGTTCGCCGAAGGTGAGTGGGGAGGGAGTTCCAGGTCTTGGCTGCCAGGTAGGAGAAGGATCTTCCTCCGGCGGTGGTTCTGCGGATGCGTGGTACGGTGGCGAGGGCGTGGCTGGTTGATCGTAGCTGGCGGGTGGGCGTGTAGAAGGTCATGCGGTCGTTGAGGTACTTTGGGCCCAGGTCGTGGAGGGCCTTGTGTGCGTGGATGAGGAGTCTGAACGTGATTCTCTTGCTGACGGGGAGCCAGTGCAGGTCTTTCAGGTGTCCGGTGATGTGGCTGTGTCGGGGGATGTCCAGGATGAGTCGTGCGGAGGCGTTCTGGATGCGCTGGAGTCTTTTTTGAAGTTTGGCTGTGGTTCCGGCGTAGAGGGTGTTCCCATAGTCCAGTCGGCTGGTGACGAGTGCCTGGGTGACGGTCTTCCTGGTTTCAGTGGGGATCCATCTGAAGATCTTGCGGAGCATGCACAGGGTGTTGAAGCACGAAGATGAGACGGCGTTGACTTGTCTGGTCATCGACAGGGAGGAGTCCAGGATGAAGCCCAGGTTTCGTGCGTGGTCCGTTGGCTTGGGCGCGGTGCCCAGGGCCGGGGGCCACCAGGAGTCGTCCCAGGCGGAGGGTGATGAGCCCAGGATGAGGACTTCCGTCTTGTCTGAGTTCAGTTTAAGGCGGCTGATCCTCATCCAGTCGGCGACGTCTTTCATCCCGTCGTGTAGGTTGGCTCTGGCGGTGGTGGGGTCGTTGGTGAGGGAGAGGATCAGCTGGGTGTCGTCGGCGTAGGAGATGATGTTGAGGTTGTGTTGGCGTGCGATGGCTGCGAGGGGGCTCATGTAGACGTTG
The DNA here is from genome assembly GCA_963921515.1 of Calotriton arnoldi. NCBI lineage: Eukaryota > Metazoa > Chordata > Amphibia > Caudata > Salamandridae > Calotriton > Calotriton arnoldi. The sequence continues at coordinate 537,526 of CAWUFW010002561.1, read as the reverse complement.
AAGAGGGTTGGACTGAGTGAAGATCCTTGTGGAACGCCGCAGATGACTTCGGTGGCCTCGGATCTGAACGGGGGAGGCGGACTCTCTGGGTTCTTCCGGCGAGGAACGAGATGATCCATTCCAGTGCTTTCTCTCGGATTCCGATGTTGCTGAGGCGCTTCACTAGGGTGCGGTGGCAGACGGTGTCGAACGCCGCGGAGAGGTCCAAGAGGATCGTGTAGATCACAATCCAGCAAATACCGGCCTGGCAACTTGCTGCGGGGTGCGGCGGTTTGGCGTTTCCCAAACGTCTTGAGATTAACCACTTCTTTGCCACTAATACCGCCGAACTCTCGTGGATGGGGGCTCAAGGTGCTCGTGGCCGCACCAAACACATAAGACCAAACTCCTTCCCCTTCCGAAAGGATGTGAGCCCACACAGGTATGCTGGAATTCCTGCTTTATTGCAACACAGACAGACGGCATGACATGTTTCGGCGTGAAATGCCTTCTTCAAATGCCTCATATCGCTGTTTTACACCACTGTCCACTTTTTTCGTAGAGCGCCTCACTCGGGATTGGTGGAGACACTCTGTCAGGTTTTCAAAGGGAGGATGTTCAAAACTCGGTGCCCCGAGTCCGTGAGCTGCAGGCATAATCACGTAAGTACTTGCCCAAGTGGGTGTCTGCAGCTCTTTCACCTCTGACTCTTGGATGGCACTGTGGAAAGGGGGCGGGGCCTCCAGACCTTCATCCAGCCGCCTATTGACCCACAGCATGCCGGAACATCCACTGCTTAAGTAAGTATGGATGTCATCGTGTAGATCACAATCCAGCAAATACCCGCCTGGCAACTTGCTGCGGGGTGCGGCGGTTCGACGTTTCCCAAACGTCTTGAGATGAACCACTTCTTTGCCACTAATACCGCCGAACTCTCGTGGATGGGGGCTCAAGGTGCTCGTGGCCTCACCAAACACATAAGACCAAACTCCTTCCCCTTCCGAAAGGACGTGAGCCCACACAGGTATGCTGGAATTCCCGCTTTATTGCAACACAGACAGCATGACATGTTTCGGCGTGAAATGCCTTCTTCAAATGCCTCATATTGCTGTTTTACATCACTGTCCACTTTTTTCGTAGAGCGCCTCACTCGGGATTGGTGGAGACACTGTCAGGTTTTCAAAGGGAGGATGTTCAAAACTCGGTGCTCCGAGTCCGTGAGCTGCAGGCATAATCACGTAAGTACTTGCCCAAGTGGGCGGTGTCTGCAGCTCTTTCACCTCTGACTCCTGGATGGCACTGTGGAAAGGGGGCGGGGCCTCCAGACCTTCATCCAGCCGCCTATTGACCCACAGCGTGCCGGAACATCCACTACTTAAGTAAGTATGGATGTCATCGTGTAGATCACAATCCAGCAAATACCGGCCTGGCAACTTGCTGCGGGGTGCGGCGGTTCGGCATTTCCCAAACGTCTTGAGATGAACCACTTCTTTGCCACTAATACCGCCAAACTCTCGTGGATGGGGGCTCAAGGTGCTCGTGGCCGCACCAAACACATAAGACCAAACGTCTTCCCCTTCCGAAAGGACGTGAGCCCACACAGGTATGCTGGAATTCCCGCTTTATTGCAACACAGACGGACGGCATGACATGTTTCGGCGTGAAATGCCTTCTTCAAATGCCTCATATCGCTGTTTTACACAACTGTCCACTATATATATATATTTTTGTCAACTAAAGATGCCCAAAGCATTAGGACGCACTCTGCAGCAGATCGTAATTTATTGGCAAAACCGGCATAGTCACACATAGTCATAGTAAAAAGAAGCTAATCACGCACGTGGTACTGCAAAGTTGAATCCCAGCCTGTGACCAAGGACCATGAGGTCCGAAACGCGTAAGGCATGACAAATTAAGCTGTGTGACTATGCCGGTTTTGCCAATAAATTACGATCTGCTGCAGAGTGCGTCTTAATGCTTTGGGCATCTTTGGTTGAAAATATATATATATATATATATATATACATATAGTTACTTATAGTGCTTTTTCTTTAGCCCTCTTCATCCATTGGTCTGTTGTTGTGGCATTCACAGCTTTCTTTCACCCAATACATGATACAGCATGGGCCAAAGGGTCAGCCCACTTAGGCCACTGGCTAACTTCCTGTGAGTGATGTCAGTCTACTCTTTCACAAGGAGCACACAAAGTAGTTCCATTCAGTGCTGTGGACTACTATAGCAGTGTGTTTTTTGAGACCAAACAATAAACAAGTTTCACAAAAAAACGGACAAAACAAAACAAGCACTGACCTACTGGCTTTGCCAATGCTTACTTATTATCCTTTAATATGCTGTTATATAAAAACATTTTTTCTCAGGTAATTACAAATTAATCTGATTTAAGATAGAAGACATCTATTGTATTATCATCTAAAAGGTTAGTAATCAGCATTGGTCAATGGAAAGGAAGAATTTTCCCACAAAAAACAAATCATACAAACACAGTCGGGCGCCTCTTCCTCATTTCTCACGGTGGACGCAGCCATAAATCAGCGCGAGAGGCTGAGACACAAATCTGCATGCTTCTGCTCGCCTTTCATGGGCTGCCGACCATGACCGTTCACCTGTGTTCTTTTGATGTGGTGCAGCAAAGTTAAACATTATTAACTAAACAAAGAAGGCGCACATTACTTCAGACCCCTTTTGTTTCATTCAGTCCAGATCGAAATCTGTGGGTTTCACGTTTGTCATTATCTGAGGTGTTTAATGTTCTTAATATCTAGCAACGTCTCATTCATTAAATCCGTTGACAAAGTATTCCAGAGCACAGTATAGTGTGTTATTGTGTGCATAACGCGTAATGTGAAGCTTGTTATGTAACTCACTGAATACCTTTTGTATCTATTGTGATTATTGTGGATGTTGGGTATAGTAGACTACAGATAATAATGTTGATGCTTAAGTGGCATGTATATCTGTCTTTGCCCTCTCTCAAGCATGTTCTAGCTTGTTTTAGCTCATAAACCTAGCTATATATGAACTGTACACAGGGCACTGGAATTACGTGGTTGTACGTCCGTGGCATTTGCCACATAATTTTGTATTTGCCACATAATCCACCATGTGCTGCATAATTTTCAGATTTCACCCCCTAAAAATTGTAACTCAAAGTAGGAAGCAGGTGGGGCCTTGAATTCCATGAGCGGCTTCGGATTGGGCTCTACGTCTTCTACTCCACCTGCAAAGTGGATTTAGGCATTTTTTTGCCTGAGATCTACACTGCAGGCATACATAAACAAGCATTGGCATAGCCAATAGGTCTCGCCTTTGGGACCTTATAAGGGTTTAGCCATGCAACAGCTGATGTTGTTGCACCAAGGATATTGTGCTGGATAACTAAACACTTATAAGGTCCCAAAGGCGAGACCTATTGGCTATGCCAATGCTTGTTTAAATCATGTGATCACTCCGATTGCCTCTGCCACTTTCCCATTCTCCCCGAGGTTATTTTCAGCAAGGGGAGACTTCAAGGGAGGGAATGGGAAATTAGGGAGAAAGTGATCAGAGAAGTAAGAGTGTGAGAAAGGAGAGAAGAAGAGAGAGACTGCATGGATGGAAAGAGAGCACTAGTGCAAGAAGACGAAGAAAGCGGGCTGGTTTGAGCATTTTCGCAAGGGATGCTTTTGGTTCCCCATTTTGACATATTGTCAAACAAAATCTGTGGACTTGAAACAGATGTTATACTAGCATGGAGCACGGTGGCAAAACGTATAAATATGTGTATTGTGTCGGTTTGATGTTTTTCTTCTCTCCTGCTAGGTCTGTTGCTTCTTTTGCATATTAGTATGATACCCCACCACAGTCAGTCACCACAAAAACAACTATAGCAGTCCAGCACGTCTGGAAACAATCAATTAATCGGACACGCATAAAAACGAGATACAGCTTTAAGGAACGAGAGAGAGAAAAATAGCTCAGTAGCTACTGAGAGATGCCGGGATATGATGATTGGGGGTATAGTACGAATAACGAGTATATATAACATGTTGAGATAGAAAGAAAGGCGGACAAGGAGCAAAAGGGAGTGAGGGATTATAGAGAAGAGAAAGTGAGACGAGAGGAAGATAGAGCGAAGGAGAGAGCGGGAAGAACCAAAGGGGATATAGAGAGAAAAAGTTCACTTCAGAAAATCTAAACACAGATATCTAGAACCATAGGGAGGAACAGTTGGACAGTCAATTTAACAGGGAAAGTCAAACATATAAAGTGAGTGCAGCAGATCAAAACCATTTTTTTTAAAACTCCGATACGAAATGGTACCCCATAAAAGGTAGAAGGAGCCGACAAGTGTTGCCATGGAAGTACGGCGCGAGGCCCTTGAAGAACAGGCGTCACCGGAAAACGTTGCCAAGGATACTTCAACTTGGGCACAACTGGAATTTAACTATTAAATAATCATCATCAGTCAATGATCCGAACACATTGCCCCCGCGTCACACGGTAGCATAGTTCTGTGTGAACTGACCCCAGTGCCTCGTTTGATGTAGCGCAGCCCCCCGAGCCTTAACCTACACGTGTCTGATCGTGGTAACTTCCTCATACGAGCGGGCAGCTTGCAAGGCGAGCACTTTCGGAGGTCTTTTGTCGTGTGCCCAAACCGCATAATCCTGCCAGATAAGGCACCGGCAGCTGTGGCAATGTCTGGCTTTAGATGCCCGTTAGTGACACACACAGGCTGACAAATCCCATTAAACAATGGCAAGTTTAAACAACACCAAAATAAAACACCCGAATGCGGCGCAGCGCGAGATGCACTTACCCCAGTGTTTCCAGCTCGCAACCCTCGCACTCCTCTCCCTCGTCTTCCTCGTCCTCCTCCCAGCTCATCTTGCTGCTCTTGACGCTGTCGCCCCGGGTTGCGCTCATTCCACGCGTTGCTGCCTCGCCTCACCCGCCACCTCAGAGGTCACCCGCCGCCTCAGAGGAAAGTTCGAGTTTCAGCTGCGCGAACACCAAGCACCTGAGGAAAGCTCGGAGGCAGCAGTGAAACTACCTGGTAACAACAAAGGCTGCTGCGGCGGCTGCTCTTGGGAGTAGTGAAAAATAAGGAAGTCGAGACGGGCCACCCCCACGGGAGCCTGTCTTCAGGGACACTGAAAGGAAACACTGGCGCATGGGAAATGTAGTCAAGGGGTTCTCCACCTGCTGCCTGCATAGGTGTCAAAGAGTTCATGAGGCATGACTCTCAGGCATAAACTTTGGAGTGTGCATGCAGTTCTCCGATGACAGTTAATAATTCACTGTTTTATATTAGGATTTTAATTTATAAACTGCAACTGCAAGTAACACAAGATGCCACCTGTGTACAATCCGACACTTGGAAACATTTAGGAGCCGGGAGTAGAAAAGGAAAAAAGAAATGGCGGCCGCGCGGTAAAAAAATAAAATAAACAGTGGTGCGCGCGCACCACAGAGGAGCAGAGGGGGGGGAGGAGGGAGTGCGGCAGCCTGCTCAGCTGACCAGACGCTCGTGCGTCATGGCCTTTTGCCGGCATGTGTTTACAATTATCGCGCCCGCGTCTGGGCATGATAATTGGAAACACATGTTTGCCGTGCGTACCCATCCCAAAAAGGCCAGCCACGACGCATGAGCGTTTTTGGGACTGCTTTTCAAACTCGCTTACTAAAAGTCTTCGCCTCTAGCAGCGCTTGCGCGCTACTCGAGGCTCGACCTAAAAAGCGAATGGATTCTGCCATTTCACGTTGCAGCTAAATAATTTGCCCACTTCTAACCATGGCACATAACAACTTTACTTCCACTTAAATTTATAGGGCCTCATTTACAAGAAAGTGCTGCAGCGCGGCACTGCAAGCCCTTTGGCTGCGCCACGCTGCAGCACTTTCAGAGCACAGGGATGCGACATATTTACAATAATATATCTCATTCCTAAGCTCTCCCCTGCACTGGCACACAATGGGCTGCCATGCGCCGACGCGGGCACCCTTGCACCATGGTGCAAGGATGCCTGCGTCACGGGGATGATTGTTTATGTGCAGGAAGGGTGCACATAAACAATCTGAAATGGTGTTTTACATTTTCTATGTGTGCTGCATTAGCACACATAGAACTTGCAAAACATATTTTTTTTAATGATTGTTTATGTGCAGGAAGGGGCACCTTCCAGTACATAAACAATCACCAGAGGTGATTTCCTCGTTCTATGTGTGCTGCAGAATGTAACACGTATGGAAAGAGGGAAAAGAAACGAGGAGAAATTAATACATTTCTCCTCATTGCGCCTCTCTACGCCTCCCATGGGGAGGCGTAGCATTCAGACGCATTTCCAGGTTTACAATTTCTCGTAAATCTGGAAATGTGTCAGGTTCCATGGGTGTTGCAAGGGAACACCCACAGCAACACCTATGGAACTCCCCATTCACGCAAAGAGCTTCGTGTAAAGGGGCCATATTTACAAGGACAGGAAAAGCCACACAGGGTGGCTTTTCCTGTCCTTGTAAATATGGGGCAGTAAAATGCACCGCCGGTGTATCACAAAATGTGACGCACTGGTGGCGCAAGGGGCTTGTAAATCTGCCCCATAGTGTGAGGCCCGGTAGCATATCAAAGTTTCTGGGCCAGGATGGGGACGCACCGGAGCAAGACGGGTGGGATGGGCAAGCATGGTTTTGGGTATTGGGGGTCTAATGCGGATGTAAATGTGGCATTTCACCGATGTGAATCACTTTTTTTGAGTAGATCACATTTGCGATATGCCATGGGTTGCTATTGAGGTTGTTATAAGACCCTCCCAGCCAATGGGCAGAGCCAGATGTACCACTGCAGCCAATGGCTGCTAGGTGCTGTCCAAAAATCCTTAGAATGTATGTAAGTGCGCGTGTTGGAAGGGATTTCTCCAGACAGCTAAGGCTGTTGGTAGGTGAGACCTAGAAACTCACAGACTCACAAACACTACACAAAAAGACACTTCACTAGGCAGTGGTCACTTTCAACTCTCTACTCAACCATCTAGCATAACCTCCCCTACACAACTCTCCTCTTGAACTCTGCCACCTGAAGCCCATGACAACACTCTTTCAACCCTCCTCTTCACCAGTAAGCCTATCTTGTCCCCCTACCCACCCTACAACTAACACTCCTCATCCCATCTCTCATTCCCCAGAGACTCTCCTTCAACACCCAACCCTATTCTCTCTCCTTCAACATTCACACTACCCCAATCCTTCACAATCAAATCCTACATCTCAAGCCACTACACCAATGTCAGTTAATACAATGCCACCAAAACAAAAACCTACACAACCTTTCTCTGTAAAACATCTTAGACATTCCCAAACATCTTCCATCTCACCATACAAACACACATCTACTATGCACGTAATGCCAATGCAAATTCTCACCCACTTCTACCTAACAGTTTCAAAGCAACAAAGACACCAACCACTCAGTCCATAAACACACAAGAACATGACTCACTTGCCCAAATATCATTCATTGCAGAATTCAGAGCCATAACACCAGACCCTCGTGCTCCACCACCACCTCTCACCCATACCCTTTCCACCACCAACATACACAAAAGACAACCACTTTACAGCCTTCTTCATTTTTTTTAACTTTATTTATTACTGGTTGCAGGCTTTACATTATAACAGCTTCATATTTTCATATTCCACAGCACTCTTCATACACTTGCATTCCTTGTCTACCACTCACCAAATCTACTAGTCAAAGACAACTCTATAGCTCATCCCCTCAATTACAACCAGTCTCCACACCACCCACACACATAGACCCTACAAAATGCCTTCTAAGCCTGCTGGGTGAGGATAATAACACCCTATTCAGCTCAATTTCTGTCCTACTACAGCTAACAAAATCACTAATAACACACCACCTGCATTCTCCAATGACAATACTCACTCACTCTTCCATAGCACAAAAGCATACCACCTTCAAAACAACTCATTTAAATGCTTGTTCTGTGTCCAAAAACAAGTACTTCGACTTATTGACTGACACAGAACCTGGCCTACTCATCATAAACGAATCATGGCTGGGAGAAGACATGGCTTCAAAATATTGCATGAAGCTGTTTCACCAGGCTATAAAACTGTTATGCAAAATTGCACAGCCAAATGAGGAGGTGGTTTAGAAACAACAACTCTTACCAAAGATGAGTAAGTTTCCTTACAAAGTTGTGAGGCCCTCTCGTCAGATGGAGTCCAACCCTAAACTTTTCCTATAGGTTTCTCCTTCTTTACATACCACCATTTAACAATGGAGAATTCCAGACACTTTTCTAGACACAGTTTTAAATCTACTTACCAAATATTCAAACCTATGCAACTTGGTGAACTGAACATAAAGTTTGACAAACCTAATATGCCCTGCCCCAGGACGATCCTCACTGACCGAGACGCACTCAAACTACAACAACTCAATTTCAATTCCACACACATTGCAGAACACACCTTAGATGTAATTGTCGGCAACCCAGACCTAGTTGCATTCCAAAGGATTACTCTGGTCACATGGTCAGATGACCACCTGCTTGTCTTCCAACACGAGACACCACAGCTCACCCCATCTAAACTCAGCATACCTGCAAGTACATCTCGACTCTGGAACAAGCTGAATGTGTAGAACCTAAAAACCCACTTTCCTTCTAACAGAGATCTGGACACTATAAACTCAGTTCATAAACACTATGAATAGCTACAAGAAGCTTTTGATATATTAATCTCACAGAAAACATCAAAACATAACAAAAGAAAAAACCCTGTAGATTAAAAAATAATATATAAAACAATAAACTGCAAAGCTTCAATGGACCAGGCTCAAAACAAATAGCCATCAAGACAAAATATGCCTGTACAGAAGTAACAGAATGTACAAGACAACAATCAAAAAAGCTACAAATGCTACTACTCAAGCAGAATCCACAAAGCATAATGCCCAATAAAGATTTTTTTAATACTTTCGCAATCCAAAATGCAAACAAGGAATCCGACCCATTTCTCAGGAATTTCGACACAAACTTGCAACTCAATACACAACCAAAGCAGACATGTTGGACTCATACCTAACCCACAAAAAAATCAACAGCATCAAACCATTTCCAACAAACCTCTCGAGGGTAGGTTCACAAAGCCTGTGCACTCTGTCAAAGAACTATCACCAACTGAATATCAGGATCTTGCCAAAGCTAGCAGACCAGTCGGTTGCCCCTCTGACCCTTGTCACTCACAAATCTGAAAAAGTATTTTTCAAAAAATGTCAGCGCCCATCCCAGTCAGAACACTGATCAACAATTCCTTAATGACAGGAGTTTTTCCAGAAGCCCTAAAAAGGGAAATACATACATTTTAATTTTTTTATATAGCGCGAACTAGACCCGAGACATTGGGTATCAGAGCGCTTTACATGAGCACCAGTTTCGTTACAGAAGGACACATTAATTTTTAGGTCTCGCCTACGCAGCGCGCATGCGCTGCATAGGAAAGAGACCTCTTGAAATCGATTCAGCTTTGCATGCAAAAACGTGCACGCGTTGCATTGCTTTCAATGCAACGCGTGCACGTTTGGCGATTCCCTTGCGGGAGCGAGCGGCGCCATATGTTAGCAATTATTGCACTCGCTCCCGCAAGGGAAACGCTGCCTGCTCTCGGCCGCCCCCCCCCCCCCCCACTCCCTACTTGCGCGAGGCGCGCGCGCTTGTTGTAACTTACAATCACAGCTCTCTGCTGCTGCTGGGGGTGAAGCTGTGCTCCAGACAACAAGGGTGTCTTCTGTAAATGACTTTGTTTTCCGCCAGTCAACAGACGTGCTTCTTTGTTAATTGAGTGCAAAAGGAGACTTATATAGCCCAGCAACAGAAACGTATTCACGACTAAGCTCTTTCGAGGTACTAAGGTTACAAGAGGTGCATTTTTAGTTTCCTTCTGAAGTCCGGTGATTTGCATCAGAATGGATGGTGCTGAACGGCTATTTCCATGCCCTAACCAGATTTACTTGGTAAGTTTGATGCGCTGATGCTACGGCGCGCTCCATTGGTCAGAGCAGTCTGGGATCCATCCAGAGAGGGTCGTTGAGGAGTAGTTGATCTGCAAATGGGACCAGGAGAGGGGTAACATACAACGATGTAGGGCTTCAGTGGAAAGTGGGACGGATGCAGGTTGGATTGGGGGGGGGCGGGCGAGAAGGGCTGTGGAGACGGAAGTGGCGAACCAGCATCCAGGGCAGTGGAGGGAGCATGAGAGCCGGCCAATCTTTGGTGCTTACTGGAAACTTTTAAAGACTTGTCTCTTCTAACCCCTCTGCCTTTTGTTAAGGTTCGGATGCTCTACCTATACATGCATATCACAAGCTGTTGTGGTAGCTGTGCGCTCTACAAATCTATATGATAAGAAAAGGAGAGGAAATCTAAGGATATTCTCAGTGGTCTCCCCGTGAGCAACAGAGGTTGCGACACAACAGAGAACTGATGATGCAAGCTACATTTAATCTGCAGATGTTGCTCTTGGATCTGCGCCAAATTCACCTAGAATCTAATTAGAATCGGTCCTTTATCTGTAAAGTGGCCTTCATATTTTAAATAATAGAGGGTGTTGAAGATGTGGAGTAAATTTTGAACTGGTGGGTGAATGGGAACAGAATATTCTATAGTATGACCTGCTGAAAGTTTTGGTGAGTTTGCATTGAAAAAATGCGTGTATGAGGCAAAGGGCCTTGCACTCAACTTTGGCATACATTGAAAGCCAATAATTTGGCTTAAGGGTATTGCTGACAAGGTTCCAAGGATTTTTCCCCGATTTCGACTGGCGGCAGCTCTTTCCATGATATAGTGAGTAGAGGTTTGGTATTTTGGTAGACCTAAATCGAACAAGTTTGCGCAGTAAATTTGGGATTTCATGCTTCTACTAAGGATTTGTATTAGTCTGGTCTTTTAAATAGAAAAAATGTAACCAGTACATATATTAGTTACAATAGTAGCTGAACAATAACGTGAATGTGATAAACAATTGAACCACATTTAGAAATAAATATTAGAGTATCTTCTTGGCCTTCATTTAACTTGTTCTGGAGATGCTGTGCCCACAAAGAGGATCACAAAAAGTTATTTTAAATGTTCTTACCTATTCTGGGATACTTCTTTTTTTCTCAAATTACTGGGATGGATGCTAAATGAGCTCCAACTCTGTTGGTAAGCACCATCTAAGTGATTGTGGAATTGCCATCCCATGCTGAGGGTAGCAAGAGATCGTTTCTAATGCAGAGCCTATGAACCTGTTCACTTTTAGGCAGCGTGAAACAACCTGCGCACTGACCTGCATTCGTCTACCTCTCTCAGTGGAAAGTCTGTGGATCCCTGTTGAATGTCAGACAGTAATCTGTCTCTTTAAAGGATTCTGGGTGTGAGTTAAAAGGGAGCTTAAAGGGTAGTCTGGTGGTGCAGCTGGCTATAATGAGTTTGTTGAGGTGGGACCTCATCACACAGGCAGGAGGACTCCATCCATGGAGCATACAGTATATCACTGAGATCCACTCGAAGGTGACTAATCGTACAGTGAGCCAGTGAAGTGTCTTCTCAGTCCGAAAGTAAAGGTATGGATTTTGAAGGTGGGATAATTGAGTCTAAAACCAGCTGGGCTGATTACGACCAAAAATGAAAATTAGTCAGTCATGCCAAAATAAAAGTAAATATCAAGTGTTGCCAACTTGAAAATCTATTTCTGCATCAACATTATCTGCCGAAGGTTCAATATTTCACCAAGCAACATTCACTGTTGCCTGTTTTTGGCTGATGTTTGGTGCATGGGGAGTTACCTGCTTTTTTTTCAGTGCCTCTCTGCTGCACCGTCTGCGCTCTAGGTTTGGCTGAGAGCGGTGTGTTGAGTGGCACAACATCTTTTGGAGATGGAAGGTCACAACCAAGATGTTTACTGTTGCCTTTGTGGCTCACCTCCTCCTATTTTTGTTAAAGCTTCAAAATATTGTTTATAAAGTAGATATGAATAGGCATATTCGTATCGTCGATTTTATATCCTCCCTCCCCCCCCCTTAATTCCAATATAAATAAATAGCCATAATTATGTGGTCCACACAGTGGTCCAAACTGTCCTGCCAAGGTCGGGCCCACAGAAAATGCTATTCTCCGAGTTATGTCAGATTGTTCTATTATCTCAGTTTTTTATCGTAGGTATTAAGAACCTATAATTATCGACTGCTTGTTTTTGAAGTGGTACCCGCTATATTTGCAATTTAATGCTCTGGTTCAAAAGTTGTCTTGGGCAATCTATGAGTAATGTTACTGGATTTCTTAAAAGTAAATTGGTTGGACAGTTCGTGTTTATTGACAGAACAAAATCATTTAGAAGCAACTGTACCAATGAAAGTATGAAGTATTATTTTTTCAATTGGACAATCTGTCCTTAAAAGACAAAATCACAGTTGGACAAGATTGTGAATAAATCTAAGGTGGTCGAAAAATATCAGATCTGATAACTAGGCCACCTTGCCTTCACTTGCTCGGGAAGGCTTTACATTGTTTTTGAATATATGGCGATTGTATAGAATTGGCAGACTGGGATTCCTCTAACATAATGTTCGTTTCACAGTGATGGGTAGAAATATTTTGGTGAGCCTTCAGCTTTACTATTTTTAGGTCGCAGCCTTGGGGACATTCAGAAAGTTGACCTGGGAATACATTCCGCCCGTTGCTTACCATTGGCTTTGTGGGTTGTAACTCACATATTCTGGCTTTCTATTTGTTGGCTTTATTTGCTTTAGGCTGTTCAGCTTGATTCTGTCCCTCCCATTGCACAAACCTTGTTTAATGTGTTCTTCCATAAACTTGCTTCCTGTAAACAGGCCTTTAAATCTTGTTCTTATCTTGTCACATTTGCTGTGCATTCAAAGACTGAGGTCAAATGTCAGGCTTTGGCTTCCAAAGAGCTTGGTATTTATTTTTCTTTCTCTGACTTCAAAGTGAGAGGCTTTATCTGACAATCATGCTGGATAATGGGGGCTGCATGGGGAAGGTTGTACAGATTATATATATATTTTTTTCTTGCACCCAACAAAATGTAAATGTCTGTAAATGACCTATGCCGAAGATCAAATCAATACATTGGGTGATGTCATTTCCACACACAGTTTGTGCGCTGTATAATTTTATCAGTAAAACTGTATGTGGGTGCATATGTAACTCATTTCAACTGAAGATGTGTTGTCTGTAATAGCAGTGCTCTAACATACCATGCATACTCCACGTTACCCCACTCTACTGTGAGACACTACACCACTCCACACTGTCACTGCACTCTTCTCTGTACCACTCCACTCTGTGCCTCTACTCTACCCCACTCCTCTCTATGCCACACACTCTACTATGCACCACTGCACTCTACACCACACTGTGCCACCCTGCTCTGTAACACTGCACTCTACTCTGCACCACTGCTCTGTGCCAATGCACTCTACGCCAATGCACTCCGTGACACTCTACTATACACCACTGCACTCTACAACAGTATACTCTGCAACACCACACTCTCTCTGCCACTCAAATCTACTCTGCACCACTCCTCTCTCTACAACACTCTGCTCTATTCAACTGCACTCTATACCACGTCACTGTACTCTGAAGGGATTTACACTGCCACTGTAGTCTACGCCACTCTATTGCATGCCACTGCAGTCCACGCCACTACACTCTGTCACTTTGCTCAAAACCAATATACTCCATACCAGTGATACTCAAAGTACGGCCTGGGGGCTGCATGCGACCCTCCTGACCTTTACATGCGGCCCCCTGGGTTGTAAGTCTGTTGGTCTTTGAGAGTAGAGATATCTATTTATGTTTTTTTTCTTTTAGCATATTTGCATGTTTTTTTTCAGTGTCCTTCCTCCTGTGTATACATGTGCTGCATGGCTAAACACTTAAAAGGTCCCAAAGGCGAGACCTATTGGCTATGCCAATGCTTGTTTTGTTAGGCATGGGGAGATTAAGTGATTTGCCCAGAATCACAGGATGTTGAGCGTCGTTGCTGAGACGCAAACCCGGTTCCCCAGCTTTGAGGTCAACCGCCCTAGCCATTAGGCTACATCCTCTCCATTATCAGTGAAAACAAACCTGGACCCCCAAGACTCCAATTGCAGACCTATAGTTATGTTGTTATGTTACTTCTGTTTATTGAGCAAGCTTACACCAAAGGTTTCATGGCACATAAGATGGTAGCAAGTGAGTGTAGAGGTGGAAATGAGATAGTTCAGGGTATTGAACAAGGGATCAACAAGAAAAGGCATGTTTAACCATACCAGTGCCACGGGCCAATTTAATCGGCCCTATGTAGAAACGGAAAGTGCTTGGGCTGATCAGATCGGTCCTGAGCACTGCCCTCTATTGGCAATTGTTTTTCTTAGACTCCCTTTCCACTTTGAGATTACGCTGTCCTATACAACAATTCATCTATCTTGCTGCAATAATCAGGGCTTATTCTTTCTTATAGGCATGCACCCTGATAACAAGAAAGGGGGCGCTAGTTTGAGCTCAGCTCTGCCGATGCATTTCTATTGTTTTCTGTGTTAGCACACGCTTATTCAGCTGAGGCAACGGGAGCAGCAACTTTTTCAAACTTCACACACATGCTTTATATTTACATCCAGCTCACCTTCAAATTGCTGGCACTGGATGGCACAATGGGGCGAGTTCCACTCTCACTGAGCAGAGGAGAAACTTGAAGGCAATTTTTGAATCAAGAGCCATGGACTACTATGCTTTCAATTCAGTAATACCGGGCGATTACAGACAGGGGCCTGCAAGCACAACCTGTGATACATTTGAGGCAGATAACTGCAAATAAAATGTGTTCTCACGTCTCTGACAACACTTGTGCCTAAATTTGCATGATAACACTTTTAGAGCGCCATAAAAAAAGATAACATCGCATGGCAGAGTGAGATCTGGTGGAGTAGAGAGTCAATCGCGGTTCCCTGCTCTGAGTTAGTGCACTCAGCCTGACCTAACCTAAATAAACATGATCCTGGCACAGGTACTTTTTGAGCTCTGTTCTGCAGCCTTCAGAAGATGTGGAAAACCTGAAGCAATTGTGAAAAGATTTTTTGTAACATGTTGCGTTAGAAATGCTTGAAGGGTATTTTGGGGACACTATAGCTACCTTTGCTTGATTCGTATCTGGACATGGCTGACAATGTTTGCAACTTGGCTGCACATGCCATGGGGATGGGTGGCGTTGAAATGACACAGGGATTGTGTTGTACAAACTGCAATGCCCTTCGTTCATAGAGCAAGACTATTCCTGTTTCAGCCTCAGAAGGCTGTCTCAGGCGATAAGGCCACCTGTGAACTCTTATGTACCTGAAGCAAACTACTGTACCAAGCATGCCCAGGGCGATGTTGAATCTGTCAGTGGAGGGTTTTTGTGGGAATTGTTACATGTTGCCTGGTGGGGGTGCCTTTTGACACCTGGAGGGAGTTGCATACCTGACTGCTATATTGGTTGATAATAACCAAATAAGGGGAGGGCCTGAATAACCCGTCTAAAACCTGGGCATTTAACAGTATTGTAAAGAAAGGGTTCTCTGTAGGGATAATTCAAGCAATTCATTTGGCAACAATAATCAACTTGTAGGTATGTCCACAGCAGTGGGATCTATGGGTGTCTGTGCACATTGATGTTTGATTGTAGGCATAGGAGAATGGCGCAATGAAAACGTGTCATCCTCAATCACACTTTGTGTCATTTTTGGTGGGTTGGGAAAGTCCTAGTACTAAACAAAGATGCTTTTAAGTTCTGTGTTTAACTTGTCACATTTGCAGGTTCTTCAAATACAGAGGTCCAATGTCTGGCTATGTCTTTTGATAATTTGCTGTAGGGTTGGTGTTTACTTTTCTTTCTCTTACTGCAAAGTGAGAGGAATTTTTAAAGTGAATTACGTGAAAAAGCAAAAATGAAACACATTTCTTTGTAATTCTGAAGTGTACTGGAAACAGGTTTAATATGATCAAGACACTTGGTGATACACAAGTGATAAATATTCACAGAAACCCAATTTCCACACTGTTAGAAATTGGGCTCTCTAATTGGCAGAGGTATGCAACCTGTCCAAGTAGGGACCGCAATCCTAGACCTGTGCTCAACCTGGTAGCTTGGCACATAGCAGTTAGGCTTAACTTAGGAGGCAATGTGTAAAGTATTTGTGCAACACTTAATTACAGTAATACAGTGAAAGACACCACAAAAAGACTCCACACCAGTTTAGTAAAATATAGAATTTTTATCTTGGTTAAATGAGCCCAAATAGATCTAGAGATATGCAGGTTTTAAGCTAGCACGTTTTATCATGAAGTAGGCTAAATCGTAACAGGAAGAATCACATCTATCCATTTAAAGTGATGCAGGTTTGAAATCGTACTGTTATGGGACCCCTTGCGCTTCTATTCCGAGGTCTATGGCTAGGGCTCAATAGGGAATCAACAATTCAAAAACGCTTTCACAGTCCGTGGCGGTTGGTGAACTCAAAGCTTTGGTAGATTATGTAGAGCGGCTCCCGCAGCCTTGCGGGTGTAAGCGTTGCACAGTACCTCCCGGGTAGAAGAGCAGAGCGGGTGCGGCGGTCTCTCCTCGCTTGGAACCACGTAGGGTTGGTTCTCCTCCTGTTGGCATCGCCGGCAGAGTTGAGTTGCTAGATGTCTTGCAGGCGGCACAGCATGCTCTAGCAGTGCGCCACGAAATGTGATTGTGTCAAGTAGAAGTGCACTGCTGCACACAAAGATCACATGGCAATGGCAGACACAGCTGCCCAATCGGCGCACCACAAAGATAGATGCGCTTGATGACCCCAAAGCAGCTGTCACACACTGATGTCACGGAAAGGGCAGACACGATAGCTTGATTGTTGCAAAAGTAGTCTTTTATGGCCCTGAAACTTTGGGGAACAGGGGCAAGCCAACAAGCCCTTGGAGAATCTTGGTTCCAGGATGTAGAGATAGGCTTGGTCCTTCTCACTCCAGACAAGGATCAGCAGGCAGCCGGCCAACACAGCAAAGCAAGTAGCTAAGTGGCAGTCCCTCCTACAGCACAGCACACAGCATGCAGTAGGCCAACACAGCAATGCAGTTGCAGAGTGGCAGTCCTTCCTGGTAGCACAGCATTCTTTCTTCCTTACAGAATGTTCTTGGTGCCAGTAGAGTTCTGATTTGGTGGGGTTTGGGGTCCAGTACTTATACCCAAAGGTGCCTTTGAAGCGGGGGAAACTCCAAAGGGGCCTTTGAAGATCACAAGGTCTCTGCCCTTCCTTCCCTGGCTCCAGACACTCTCCAGAGAGGTATGCGGGCCTTTGTGTGAGGAGAAATGCAAAAACAACAGTTGATGGACAGAATGCAGAACAATGTCATACATTCACCCCAGTACAGCGATCTGGGCCTAAATCCATCATTTTTTGCTCACCATGCCATTCCAGTTTGAACCCAGCCATATGCAAATCAGTCTTGACCCTGTGCCTCATGGGAACAGTCCAGCCCGAACTGCCAAGCCAGGTCCTCCCTGGACTGGAAACAAGCATCCTAGGACCGGTTTCGGGGTTTCACCCCTCTTCAGCCAGGATAGCTTGATTCCAGTGGCATGGAGAGCACGGGACCCACGTCTGGGCATACCCGTCCCACTTGGGGTGACAAATGCAAAAACAACAGTTGATGGACAGAATGCAGAACAATGTCATACATTCACCCCAGTACAGCGATCTGGGCCTAAATCCATCATTTTTTTGCTCACCATGCCATTCCAGTTTGAACCCAGCCATATGCAAATCAGTCTTGACCCTGTGCCTCATGGGAACAGTCCAGCCCGAACTGCCAAGCCAGGTCCTCCCTGGACTGGAAACAAGCATCCTAGGACCGGTTTCGGAGTTTCACCCCTCTTCAGCCAGGATAGCTTGATTCCAGTGGCATGGAGAGCACGGGACCCACGTCTGGGCATACCCGTCCCACTTGGGGTGACAAATGCAAAAACAACAGTTGATGGACAGAATGCAGAACAATGTCATACATTCACCCCAGTACAGCGATCTGGGCCTAAATCCATCATTTTTTTGCTCACCATGCCATTCCAGTTTGAACCCAGCCATATGCAAATCAGTCTTGACCCTGTGCCTCATGGGAACAGTCCAGCCCGAACTGCCAAGCCAGGTCCTCCCTGGACTGGAAACAAGCATCCTAGGACCGGTTTCGGGTTTCACCCCTCTTCAGCCAGGATAGCTTGCTCACTTTGCCACTGGATTCAAGCTAGCCTGGCTGATGACAGCTGAATAGCCAGAAACCGGTCCGAGGATGCTTGTTTCCGGTCCAGGGAAGACATGGCTTGGCAGTTCGGGCTGGACTGTTCCCATGAGGCACAGGGTCAGACTGATTTGCATATGGCCAGGTCTGAACTGGGGTGGTGGAGTGAGCTAAAGAATGATGATGGATTAAACCCAGATCAGTTGACTGGGGGTGAGTGTTTGATTTGCTCAAGCGCTCCGTCCATCATCCCCTTTGGTATCGCTTTGTGTGAGGAGAGGCACAGCCCTACTCAGGTGTGTCAGCTCCTCCCAACAATCTAGCCAGGAAGACCCAACAGCCTGGTGATGGGCCATCAGGATGCAAATGTCACACCCAAGCTCCCTCTGTGTGTGACTGTCTAGAGGGAATGCACAAAGCCCAGCTGTCATCTACGCCAGATGAGTATTCTTTAATACAACAATCACAGCAACATCAATGGTAACGATGGACACAGCCTCTCCAGACTGTAGTAGTAAATGACCTGCATTTCTGTGGCTGGAGTGTGGCGCCCCATATATAGTAGTGGTGGAGGCTAGAGACAGGGCTATCCTTAGAATTTCAAAGAGGGCCTTAATAGCAAATGTCTGCTGATTTGTTCTTCCTGGGCATTTACATTTGGTGAAAGGTAGGTGTGAGGGGGTAGCCATGCAGTTTTTTGTTGTTTAAGGGGAAGAAGTTCTTGCCAGGAATGACCTTTAGTCTTTCTCTGATTAAGGAGTCAAAAAGATGCATGATTTTCCCACCTCAACAGCACATTTAGATATCGCTTTATTTACATTGCTATTGATGTGAAGACCTTTTGTATAGCTGTTGACTATCTGTGCTCGATGTTAAAATATGTTTTTATCTTTACATGGTGGAACCCGTACATGTGACAACACTGTGATAAGGGGTGTACTGGAGGCGAACCGAAGAAGAACATGAATAAACATGTACCCCTGTAGGCAAGACTGTTGACCATTGTCAAAGAGGTGTCAATAAGGTAAGTCGGTGACTAGAAGGTATGCCAAATCTGTGGACCTCCTGGGAAGCCCACAAAAAGCAACTTGGTATACTTTCTGGGAATCCGGATCTATTCCCTACTCTGTCAACATGAATAGCATAGGTTCAGGTTATAGGCATACTTTATTTTGCAGGCGGACCAGCAAATTTGGTAATATGAACATAGAGTTAGTTTAGGGTCAGTTTGTAGGTTCGTGGTTTGCAGTTTACCTTCTTCCAATGCTCTCACTGAGGTGCTTTTGCTGGCATAAGACCCACACAGTCAACCCAGATCTGTGACTGGGGGTGAGTGTCTGAAAAGTTTCAGCGCTCCGTCCATCATTTCCTTGTGTTTGCTTTGTTCGCCTTAAGTTGGCAGGGTATGCCCAGACATGGGTCCCTTGCTCACTTTGCCACTGGATTCAAGCTAGCCTGGTTGATGAGGGGTGTTACCCCGAAACCGGTCCCAGGATGCTTGTTTCCGGTCCAGGGAAGACCTGACTAGGCAGTTCAGGGTTGGACTATTCCCATAAGGAACAGGGTTCAAGACTGATTTGCATATGGCTGGGTCTGAACTGGGGTGGCGAAGTGAGCTAAAGAACGATGATGGATTCAACCCAGATCTGTGACTGGGCTGAGTGTCTGAAAAGTTTCAGCGCTCCGTCCATCATCTCCTTGTGTTTGATAAGGCCTGCAGCATCATATTGTACAGTTGGTTCAAGGCAACCTCACTCTCATTTTGTTTCTGCTGTCTGTACTAAGAATGTTTAGTCCAGGTCGCAAAACGGGTACACAAAGGTTTTGCATTCCCTCTTAGCTATTATCTCCCTTGGGGTTTGCCTATCTTTGTCATGCACCCTGAGAAGCAACATGTATCCTTGTTACTGCTCCCCTCGTGTGTGTGCACTGGTGCAATCTTGTTTATTCGGCGTCTCATTGAGTAAGTACCAGGCTGCCCTGTTCCTTTATCTCTTGGTCTACTCCTCTCCTATGCCTGAATGATGTGGCTCTGAGCCCTGCTAACAACCTTCCATTGACCTCTGACTCTTCCCAGCTCGGCGCCCTATACCTGGCTCCGCTTCCCTCATGAGGAGAGTGAGCTGCCCTATAGCCTCGCTCTAACTCTCTGTTGCATGCCCTTTCTCTCTCAAGCATCTATTTGTGCCTCTCTTCCTCACGCCATCTGGCCTGTTCCCTTTGCTCAGAGCCGCTTGCTGCCTTAGTTTGTCTGACTTCACCCTCAAATTCGCATTCTGTACTCTCCTCAGTTCCCTGGGCAAACCCTGTAGCCCCACCCTCATTGTCGGTTCCCCGGGGGATTGGGGCTCCCTTAATCTCCTGAGCTCACTGTCGAAGGACCGCCATAAACTTCCCTGACACAATGTTGTGCTTGCCTGACCTAGTGGGAATGTGTATTTTACCCGCCTTTGAGGTGTGGTGTGTCAGGTATGGTGGACGGGGAGTCAAGCTTTTGGGTACCTTTCCTAGAAACGTGGGCTGTGCTGGAGGAGACTGGGCTTGCTTGCTTTTAGATTTCTCTGGGCTTAGGCATGTCTGATCTTCTTACGGGGGTGCAGGGCTCATCGGCTTCTACTACTATTGGGTTTGAGTATCCTAGTGCAAGGTGAGCTGGTGTGAGCACGTCCATCCCTGCATATGGTGGCGGAGGTGCTGATGCCTTGCTTCCTATCGGCATCGTGGGGTTATTGGATTGAACCTCTTCAAAGATAGCCCACAATTCTAACACTGCCTCCCTTTTGTCTCTTTTCTGACCTGTATATCTGGTTTTTATATGTGTTTTAGTGTGCTCAATTGTATTTGCGTCAAATGTTCCCTCCTTAGGCCAGGGAAATGTGTGTGACTTTGTGTGTAAATGCCACTCTTGGCAAAACTTATTAAGTCTTTTTATTTGTTTTGGGAACCTAGTCTCCAGGTGCTTTAGGGGAGAAGCCATGACAATTTTAGTAATTTGGATAATACAATTCAATTAATTTCCTAATTTGATTTGTCAAATCATGGGGCAATTCATACGTGGCACACTCTTACAAATTACGCACTATGAGCTCAGCAATTACACTTTTTACATCAAAACAGTTCGAACAAGCATTTCAATAAAACAAGATAAGACTGTATATGTAATATAGTAACACAGGGCGAATAAGTTATATGTTAGAATAGAACCTGCATAAACTCAGATTCAATCAAACAATCAATCAGGATTTATAAAGCACGGCTAGTCACCCAATATGGTATCCAGGTGCTTGCAGGCCCCGGAGGCTTATTCAAACAGCCAGGTCTTGAGGGCCATTCGGAATTCCGGAAGTGAGGTGATGGTCCGGAGCTGCATGAGGAGGCTGTTCCAGGTCTTTGCTGCGATGTGGGAGTAGGAGCGTCCTCCACTTCTGCTTCGGTAGATGCGGGAGTATGGGCAAGTGAAAGGGAGGTACACCGTAGTCTTCTTGTTGGTTGGTGGAAGTTCAGGCGGTAGTTAATGTAGGCGGGTACTTGGTTGTGTAGTGCCGTGTGTGTGGGTCAGGAGCTTGAATCGGCATTTCTTCTGTAAGGGGAGACAGAGCATTTTCTTTATTATTGGGAAAGCTGTCAAGCCCCCATCAATCTAAAAAAATGGTTAAAAGCAAAAATATGATTTTAGCCTCAAAAGGAGAACTGCCATAGTAGTCCCTAGTTTGTGTGTGTACGTCCTCTTCGTAAAAATGGCAGAATGCAGTCACTTACAATGAATTTAGCCAATGGTTGAAGTGGGATGACCAATTGCCCCATGCTGTAGTGGGGGGAAGAGAAATGTGGATGACACAATAACAGACCAATAAATGAATGGATGAAGGGGGCTAGCTGACAGACCCTCTATGTAAGTATATTAAAGAAATAAGTTTAGGAAAATCAAAAGATCTTGACTAAGACGAGCCCTACAAATGCTACTACAGTGCAGGCTAAAAGTACTTTGGAGGGACAGTACTGCAACAAACACTCAGCCATTCCTCTGAATTAGTCCGTGAAAGACTATCTCAGTGTTTGAGTGGGTGGGGAGGGGTTGCTTTAATGAAAAGTAATTAACAGTACAGGTCACCCTGATCTGAATGTGACTGCAGCAAAAGACATAAACACAGTGACACCATGTTACAAATGCAAAACTGCAATTCTCTTTTTTCAGAGGATGTTTGGATTGTTTTTCATATAAAGGGTGGCTTTGTACAGTTTGAGTGCCTCGCCCCGTTTCCCCCAGCATTTGCAAGAGCTCAGCGTGGCTCTTGTTCACCGCAGCTGGGATCCCAGAACTCGCTGTGTGGTCATCAGGTGTGAGAGGGAATGAAAAACACACCGAGCCACATTTTAAACAAAGGAGAAAAAAATCTGATATTTAAGCACGTGTATCTAGCCAAATGCAACACTCGGAGATTGCCTGGCAGTAAACAATGTAAGATGTGCAATAATGAAAATGCACGATCTATTTATTAATAATTACTTTGGGCTTTGCAGGATGAAGAGGCCGGATGAGAAGTGAAATGAAAAGCATGGTTCGTTCCGTAAAGTACAATAGAAAGATTTGCTGGCCTGCCTATGGTCAATCCAAGTTAAGAAACGTATATTGCCTCCTGTTTCTTTGTCACCTTCTCCATCTACACAAGTTCCCATCCTGGGTTCACCTTGAGGCCGGAATGAATATTGGCGACGAGGAACAGGATGCACATTGACAAGATTAAGACCCCAACAACAGCCATCGTACACTGGTGCATGCCCTGCTCATGATTGACTGCCACTTCTGGCAACAGCCAGTCGGGTGCGAGGCCTGCATCTCCCACCTGAATTCACCACTGTTAATGAACGGCCAACTGCAATCGTCCCCTCTCACTAATCAGATGGGACCTTGCTTCTCCAGGCAGTCAGATCGCTGTACCTTACTAACTGCCTATACATTCCAAAACAAGTGCACTGCATCTGAAAGTAAGGGGGAGAAGAGTCATTAGCTGGAAGGTGTAGCATCCTCCCCAGCTCGGAAGCATGCAAATGAATATGCCACACAGGGAGCTCTGTAACAGACGTCTTTATTCTTCCCCGTACAATCACACACTACTCTCTCATTATGTCTTAACCGTTAATAACCACAACTCAACAACTCCCAGCAAGTTACGTAATTCCTTATTGAGTCTGCACAGAACCACAAAGATCCTAGCACACATAGCCCCAAGACACTACATCTCCCCCTTTGTTAAATAAAAAGGTATAAACAACAGTCGCATCACATCTCTTCAAAAGGTTGTGAAGGCACTCACACTAGTCGGCCAGATCGAGTGGTATGAGGTAGCTGAGATGCACTCTGGTCATGCACTGATGGCACAGGTTCTGATGCTTTATCTGGATTGTTAGGCAGGGTTGCCTCATTCATGATTGCAGGAGCTGACGAACGTTGAGGTAGGTGCTTAAAGTGTGACGAGTCCCGTGTGATGGACTTTCCAGGACGATGCGCCATCACTATGTGTCCTTTGCACGTCACAACTCTCAGAGGATCGACAGAAAACTGAGAGTCTATTTCTGCTTTCATTTCTGCTTGATCAGGACCCACTCACCTTCATCGAAGAATGTTTCCTTAGTTCGCCGACGCCAATCGGCATAAGTCTTCATTTGACGCTTCTGTGCCACAAACCTCATCAGCATTCCAGGATCGGTCTGCTGTCCACTATGTTAGTTTGGTTCCGATGGCTCTCCCAAACAGCAATGTGGCAGGACTCTCACCAGTTGTGGGGTGAGGAATTGAACGATAAGCGCGGAGGGCTTGACACAGGGTCTGGTTTAACTCTATTCCCTCCATCAATGCTCATTGAATTACCCTCTTAAGGGTACCCATGAATCGTACAAAAACACCATTGGCCAGGGGCCACAGAGGTGTACTTTTTTTTGTGTTGTATTTCTTTATTACGTATTCAAACAATTGGACACAGAAAACGAAGTGGGATTGTACATACGCTATTCTGGGTTACATTTACATAATCTTTACAAACATGTAATATGCCGCCATAGATTTGACACATTGATCCTACGAATAACAATCATACACTACAAACTTTAAATGGGGGTAATAATGGGGAAAGGGGAGGGTAGGGGGGAAAATATGGTGGGGGGAGTATGTATGCGCCTGTATAATTCCGCTTTCTTGCCTCCTCCCCTACCGGTCTGGATGAAAACTACCACCCTAACTCAGCTCGCACTCCACTTCCCCTTGTTCCCCCAGGATGCTTGAGATGGGTATGGGTTATATCGTTAGTGCCTCGTTCTCCATTTGAGGGGCGAACCGAAGAGCAAGGTCAGGTGGTGCGTGGGAGCCGTTTGAGGAAGGCGCCAATAGGCCCTGGCGAGGGAGCACTGACAAAATACGAGGTCTATGATAGTTTGACAGCGTGTCAGTCTAACCCTGTGGCCATGTGGCAGCACGGGGATATACGTGCATGTATGGGTGTGCCAGAGGGGGGAGGGGTATGGGGAAGATGGGAGGGGAGAACAGCGCCTGATAACAATAATAATAATGATGGTAGTGAATATAATAGTAATAAGAATAACAATAATAGTAACAGTGAGAATGATTATAGTGCTGAGAATAAGGCTGAGAATACCGAAGCAAAACTAAAGAAGGAGGGATAGAGGAGTGAATGAATGGAAGCGAATAGAGGTGTACATTTTGATGCTTGACATTGAGTCTAACTAGAAACTCCATGAATTCTTTGCTATTGAACGGCGGAATATTGTCAGATTTGAGAATGGCGGGGATACCCCACGCTGCAAAGATATCGTCAAGCTCGATTACCTTGTCATAGGTTGTTGATGATAACTCCTTTACTGAAGGAAAGTGTGACTACTCATCAATGACTACCATGAGATGATGGCCATTCCCTAAGGGCCCAAAGAAATCAACTGCAACTCTTTCCCAGGCATGTGCAGGGAGGTCAGACACTTTCAAAGGATGCTGCGTAACTTTAGGGGGAAAGGCAGTTGCAAAGATGGCACTCTTTTAGTTCCCTCTCAACTCGCTCAACTAGGCGCGGGAACCACACTTGGTCTCTTAGGGCTCTTTTGGTAGCTACAATGCCACAATGTCCTTCACGAGCTAGTTCAATGACTTGCTGTCTTAGGCTTTCAGGTATGATAATTCTCAACCCTCTCAATACAATACCTTCCTTGGTAACAGACAGTTCGTCCTGTACATTTTTGAAATTCAACATTGTCAGCAAAAGGTAGAATGCTTTTCTGCCATGATTGAGTTGAAATGATGTCTTTGAGGATAAGCATGCTTTTATCAACATCAGTGGCAGCAATAAACTGTTCTATGGATAGAGCTGCTGGCGTGCTGGACCTCACAATGAGGTTGATGTACTCTTCAGCCGCTTTGGATGTAGAATTGTGACGATGCAGCGGTGTCCGTGAAAAGTAATCAGCAGGATTCTGATCCTTGCCTGGCTTGTGTACAATTGCTTAATCATATTCTTGTAGCCGCAACCCTCACCTCTCAATACAAGGGGGCATCTTGGCTTTCCGGTTTCCAAAAATAGTGAGCAGCGCTTGGTGGTTTGCAATGAGAGTGAAGCATTTTCTGTATGGAAACACGTGAAAATGTTCATAGGCCCACACTACAGCCAGACTCTCCTTCCCCAGCTGAGAATTTGCACGTTCTGTGTCAGACAGGCTTCAACTGGCATAAGCCACAATGTGTTTCTGACCATTCAGATGACAATTATGGTGAGCAAGGATTGCCCCCAGCCCCACCAGGCTCACATCTACTGTGATCTCAGTATATAACTTGGGGCCAAAATAGGCCATCTCGGTTGCATTCTCAAATGCATATTTTATTCTTTTGAAACTTGGATCACATTCAGGAGACCACTGGAAAGGGACATTTCATTTTGTCAAATCTCTCAATTGGGCACTCACAGTAGCAAAGTCACAAATGTACCTGGAGCAATAACAGGCCATGCGTAAGAAGGATGGCAGCATGGTGACATATTGTGGGGGGCAGGTTGCTGTCAGTGCATGCACTTTATCTGGGTCAGGAGGTAACCCTCATCAGAGAATATGTGCTAAAAGAACTTAAGTTTGGTCTCGTGAAACTCACACTTTGCTGCATTCAGAGTGAGACCTGCATACGCAAGTAGCTGGCACACTTGTGTAAGAGCCTTGTCATGCTCCTTTTGTGTTGTCCCAAATACCAGTATGTCATCACTGTAGTTAAAAGCATGTGTAACAGGTTGAATTATTCGACGTATAACATCTTGAAATATTTCTTCAGCTGACGACACTCCAAAACTCCACCTTTTGTATCTGAACTCATCAACATGGATCAAAAAAGTAGTAATATACCTACATTTTTCTTCCAGCTCGAGTTGATGGTATCCTTTGTTCAGGTCAAGACGGGAGAAGACTTTGGCTCCAGTCAGCTGCATGATCATGTCTGCTATGTGTGGACGAGGATGTCTTTCTCTCTCGATTGCATTATTGGCCTGGCGCATGTCAACACAGATGTGCACTGCCCCTCCACTGTCCTTTTTTGACAACACCACTATGGGCGAGACCCATGACATAGGACCGGTGGAGCGCTCAATGATGTCATGCTTCAACAGCGTTCCCAGTTCTTTCTCAATGACTTCTTTCAAGTGAAAAGCGACACTGATGTGCCGCTGGGCAGCAGAGCGAATGCCCTTGTTAATGTGAAGTTGCACTTTCATTTTCTTGAGCTTTCCTAGGCCATGAAACAACAATGGGAACTGACTCAATTTCAGATTGAGTACGGAAGTTATAGTTGAGAGATATCAGTCCCGTGTCAGCAGCAGTGGCAAAACTGAGTAAGCATGCACTGGATGAAGTGCCTTGAAGAGCATGAATTGGCACTTGCACTGACGTTGTTTTATGTTGCATGGTTGCTGTGAATGACCCTTGACTCTGCAACGGTTCAGAAGCAGCCCACGTGTATACCTTTGTGTTTGACGGATTGAGGCGTGGCACAGGAGACAGGCTGTTAAACCTTTTGACTGGCATGATGTTAATCGACACACCACTGTCTATGATAAAGGTTATGGGGCAACCGTTGACCTGTATTGTAATCTTGAGGCACTGTCCAAATGAATTCTGTTGTTTCATTTGTTGGTTTGTCTTTGTCTTTTGTTCTTCTTTGCAAGCAGCCAAACCTACATGTGCATGTTGTTCTTTGGTCGATACCATCACCACAAAACCCATCTTCTTCACTGGTGCTTTATAGTGACGTTGAAGAGCCTTCGTAGGATGAAGTTGATGATGATTGACTTTGTATGGTTTCTACTTGTCGTAACTGATGTTGCTTTTTGGCCTTGTGAGCATGGCAAGAATGCTTCTGGAACCTTCTGGCCTCCATTTTCTCTTTTTGCTGTGATGCAGTTGGCTTCTCTTTTGCCTTGAAACTGTTGTGAAGTGGTTTTCTTTCCCGCAACCTTTGCACGTTTGTCCTATGGCTGGACATTTATCTTCATGGGGAAAGGAAAACCCACATTGGAAACATAACTTTCTTTTTTTGGGAGACATCGGCTTGCGTGTATCTACCTTGTGGTTGTGCTTGGTTTTCATGACCAAAGCTGATCCACTCTTTGCTGTTCCAGCCTCTATATCAGCAGCCTTTCGATCCACTCTTTCATCAGCCCTTGCAGCAAATAGTACTTTCTCTAAACTGCGAGTCTCGCTCAAAATGCTTCTTCTGAATGAGTCTGAAAGATAGCCATCGATGACTCTGATGCGTATGGCTTCTTCATCAGTAAACTCACTAAACTTACAGTGTCTGATTAGCATATCAAGTCTCTCAACAAACTCATCCATCTTTTCACCAGTTTGCTGTCTTGTTTGATTGAAAATGTACCTTTCATAGCTGATATTCGCCATCGGATAGAACTTGGTTCCCAATGCTTCTTGGCTCTGACGGTACAATATTGCATCAGTCTGTGAGATTTTCTTCAGCACTTCTTTTACCCTTTCACCAGTAAGGTTCTTTAAGTATTTAATGATTTTCTTATCATCTACTTCTAGGGCATCTATGAAATCATCAAACGTCTCGATCCATGCAGTCTACCTGGTGCCAATGTTCTGCTTCTCAGTGGTGTTGAACGGCGGTGGTGGTTTCAGAACTGCAACTGCATCATACTTTGCACTCCCTTCTGCAACCATTAAAAAATTTCCCTGTTCCGATGGCTTTTATCATGGCCACAGGAACCTGCAACTTCTGCGAGGACCACCCCGTGTTCACGCTTGAGTCGTCTCGCCTGATTTTGAGGTCATAAAGTGTTTTGACTGTTTTCACCGTTGAGTAAATTTCTGTTTCTCATACCTGGTTATCACTGCCTTTAACGTTTGCTTTGCATGTACGGTGGCTCTATGTTTTGACACAGCTCAATATGTCTTCTTTCACCCTTACCAACGAGCTCTGGCGGGCTTTCCAACTGTGCTCTTCCACAGGGCCCTAACCTTCTTCAAGGGCTGTGTCTGAGCTGGAGTGTGGCTTTGACTCCACAAACGCCTACTTTGAACTGCTTCTCATCGATTTGGGAGCACGTGGCACGTACTAGAAGTTTGCTGTATCATTGCAAACTCTCAGGGAGAGCAGTCTTGCATCTTCGGGGCACATATCCCACCTTCGTTGCCAGTTGTAGGGTCCTCCCAGCCCAGGAGCTTACAAATGACTGCGTCACACATGGAGCTCTGTAACAGATGTCTATTTTTCCTCGTACAGTCACACACTACTCTCTCATTATGTCATAACCGTTAATAACCACACCTTAACATCTCCCAGCAAGTTACGTAATTCCTCTGTTGAGTTTGCCCAGTATCGCAACAGTCCTAGCGCACATAGTCCCAAGCCACTACAGAAGGGCGACTATCCTAAATAGTGCTCTAAAGGAAGATCACTCAACCACCAGCTGTGCGAAGCTCCAAGAGAGGGCTACCCGCTGCTACCTTCAATTGAGATAAGAGTGTTGTGAAATGCATTTCTCACAGTATGCCCACCACGAGCCTCAACTGTCCATAGAAACATGCCTGCAACAAGTCATGTGTAACTGTGTGGACCTTCTTTTCTTTCTACCATTCGTTTGGACTTCCTGGGTACTATTTTGCAGGCTCCAACATGAATGTTATGGGTTGACTACCTTGAACTTTACTTTGCTGCCACAAAGACAGAAGATGCAGGAGAAATATCTATGTTCTTTTGTCTGGTGGGTGAAACTGTGTAAACACAGGCATAGCTTGCTCAGTATGTTTGGGTGGGGGGGGTTGTGAGTTTCAGATTACCCAACAATCACGTTGGAACATCTTGATAAAACACATTATATGAGAAGCAGGACATGAAGGAGGCTTAAGGGGCAGATTGTTAGGGGTACTTAAAACACAATATTTATCAAACTAATTAACATTTTTTAAGGCCTTCAAAACACAGATGTAAGAGAGTGTGTATTTTTGTCAGGGTGGATATGTAAAAATCCCCGGTGAAATCCATCAGACATTTCACATTACCAGACTGAAAGCACTTATACCCAAATATTTACTACAGAATGAATGATTTAGTGGGGTGTAGCACCCCAAACACCCCCCCCCCCCGGAGCTATGCCCCTGTCTGTAAAACCTGTTCAAGTCTCTACATGGAGCTAGCCGACATTTTACTAACAAGATGGAACTGGCAGTGTTGCCCAGCTTACACCCCCTGCGAACCTCGACTATGAGCGTTTAATCCTCCTTTATGCCAAGCAAGGGCCAAAATGAAAGGTAAAGTTATGATTCAAGGTCAACCCATTTTTGCACTAATAAGCACTGGTGAAACCATTAATGAGATGGCAAAATTAGAATTTGTACATCTCACACCTTCACTGAGGCCCACCACTGTTTGTATCTGTGCATACAGCAACTCCTTACCTCTTCCGCTCTGTGGCATCTTTGTAGCTGAAATCTGACACAATGGTCACGCTTTGAGATGAACAATATTCATCATAAAGACTGGCTTCACACTACAGAGCAACGACACCTGGTGCAGTTTGGCTTTAATTTCCATACATACAAGCTTGAGGACTTACTGGGTGAATATAGCACGTTGTTCAAAGGCTAGCTAATCAATGTATGTATTGATGAGATTGTTTATTGTGCTGCTCTGTGTCATCTGTGTATTCTTCTTCACAAGAAACTGAAGCATTCTGGCGAGGTGCACCTCTACATGGATATGTGTCCCTGAAAAAAGCAATTTGAAGGGAGTCCCACATGACATCCACCGTTGATGATCGTGTGGCGGAGGTTAATGTGTCACAATGACTCTACAAGTAGATCAGTACTCTGGATACCATCAGCTCTTCCTTGACCCAGAATCAAGGAACAGCAGAAGCCTTTTCAACACATATAGATCTTTGGTGGTACAAACACATAAGTCGCAGGATCTCAAGTATAGCCAGAGCTTTAGAGAATGCTGTAAGGGTGGTGCTGTCTGGCCTTTTAGGTGTGATAAATATCAGTAATATCTTTCTGGTCCACGCAGCCACATTCGAAGAACAAAAAGCCAATCTAAGAATGGTGTTTCAGTGATTCTGAGTGTGTGAACTAACTCTTCATTGAGTTGATTGTCTTTAGCTAGCAATCAATGCCAGCCAGCTTGGCAGCAGGAGATGTCTGATACAAGATCAGCCCTGCCGCACTAAAGCAATTCGCAATTCCAGTCCTCATTCTACAAAAGCCATCTCAAGCTGCAAGTCATAAAAGATGGGCTTCTACTGATAGAAACCCACCTTCTATTACCCGTGACCCCAAACTGAACGAGTCTTCAGTGGATGCATGCCTGTCATCAAGACCTAGGCCTGCCTCCGCATAGTGTGGTTTCCTCATCTGGATTCTCAGGTTGAATCCTTGGTATCAGATATCCAGTACGCCAGACCCCTCAGCATATGTGATCACCGAAGACATTCCAACAACCCCTTAGATAAGGGTTGGTGTAGATTTTGATAATCTCTCCAAGACAGTCATCACTTCGAAGCCAAGATTAGTGAGTACAATAAGTACCTGAAGGTGGAAATCATTGGCACCACCTCATCCAATGAAGCTCTTCCAAAGACTAATAAGGTGTTTACC
The DNA here is from genome assembly GCA_963921515.1 of Calotriton arnoldi. NCBI lineage: Eukaryota > Metazoa > Chordata > Amphibia > Caudata > Salamandridae > Calotriton > Calotriton arnoldi. The sequence continues at coordinate 506,078 of CAWUFW010002561.1, read as the reverse complement.
TTTTTCAAGAAATGCGCATTGACAAGTGTTCCCCATTAACAAGGACAAGGGTTTTCTGAATACCCTCAGTTCATGCAACCTAAGCACATCATATCAACCCCATGCTTTGGATAGCGGGAAACATAAAGATGGTGTTTACACAGCGCAAACTTGGTGCAAACTCAAATTTTCACTATGTCCACTAGGGATGGACCTTTATCTCGATCTGAGCCTAAAATCATAGATTCAGCAATATATCAATGACAATAAAGCAGAATTTGGGCAACAAGAATGACAGCAAATGGCAATTTTTCAAACCATGAAGGTTTATTAAGAAATTAGTAAAGTTACAAATTTCAAATCGAATCAGTTAAGCATAAATCATTAGTCACCTGAATACAACATGTGTGAATATAATACAGGCAATTCAATTTGGCAAATACAAGTGCACTTTATTAAAGACAGCTTATGCAAAGTAAGGTAAAATTCGATTTCCATAAATGGAAACTCCCTGATGCTAAGGTAAGGTTTTGGGTAAGTCTGTAAATTTTAAAACAGCTGGTGTAAGCAAATATAGCATCAAAAGTATAACCAAATGAAGGTTCCAGTCAAGAAAAGGAGAAATGTACTTGCTCTAGAAAGTAAGTCTATAAGCAGAAATAAAAGGAGCATTGTGTCTTGAGGGAGAGAGAGAGAGAGAAAGGAACATCCGTCTACAAAAAGGGGCTTGGGCAAGTCTCCTGCTAACTAAAATTAGCCTCCACAAAATAAAATATGACATTTCTTTCAAGAGGTACATTGTATGTGTTCCTACCCAAGTAAGGATGTGGCCTAACGGCTAGAGCGGTCGACCTCAAAGCTGGGGAACCGGGTTTGAGTCTCGGCAGGGACACTATACATCCTGTGATTCTGGGCAAATCACTTAATCTCCCCATGCCTAACAAAAACAAGCATTGAAAATGCAATAGGTCTCGCATTTGTTTGAGTTAGAGCTATTGGCATTCTAAATGAGAATGTGGTTTATGTATGTGTTATGGAATGTATGTATGTGTGTGTGTAGTGGAATTATGGGTGTTGGATTGGATTAGTTGCGTAATTGAGTGGCGTGGATTAGATTTTTGTAGAGGAATTATGTGGAATGGTGTGCTGTGGAATTATATGGATAGTAAATATGTGGTATTGAGTGTTGTGGAATTATGTGTAGCGGGGTTGTGTGTTATGGAGTGCAATTATGTGGAATGGTATTTTGTGTTGTGGAATAGTATGTATTGGAGTTTAATTATATGGTGTGCTGTTAAATTTGTGGCTTGGAGTGGGATTGTGTGGCGTGGATTAGATGTATGTGGTGTGTAATTGTGTTGTTGAGTTGTATTAAGTGGTTTGGTGTTGAATTATATGGTGTGGATTGCAAATGTGTGGAGTTGAATTGTATGATGTGGAATTGTGAGGATAGATTTACCTGTTTGGAGATGATAAAGAAGAAATAGGTAGGAGTTAAGCTTTAGTTCTGTGTTTGACTGTTAAAAAAATAAAGAGAGTTAGAGCTATTGGCGTTGTAAATGTTTACTGCCTATATGTTATGGATTGGAGTGGATGTATGTGTTATGTAGTGGAATTATGTGTGTTGGTTTGGAATGTAGTTGTGGCATTGTGTGGCATAGAATTGTGTGGTGTCGAGTGGATTTGTGAAGTGGAATTGTGTGGTATGGGGTGCATTTGTATTATGTGGATATTAATTATAGGTTTTTGAGTGTATTTGAATTATGTGGAGTGGGATTGTGTGTAATGGAGTGTAATTATGATGAATGGCATTTTGTGTTGTGGAGTGCTATGTAGTGGAGTTTAGTTACGTGGTGTGCTGTTGTGTTTTATGGTATGATGTTTAATTATGTGTTGTAATTGGATATATATGGTGTGTAGTGGAATTGTGTTGTGGGGTGGAATTTTTTTAATTAAATATGTGGTGAGGAATGGATTTGTGTGAAGTTGAATAGTTTGGCATGGAATAGTTTGGTATAGAGTGAAATTATTTTGAGTGGAATTATGTGGCATGGCTTGGAGTGTTTTTATGTGGATTGTTATGTGGTATAGAGTGGATTTATGTGGGGTGTATTTATATGGTATTGAGAAGTGTGCAATTAGGTGTAGTTGAATTATGTGGTGTTAAGTTGTATTATGTGGATTGTAATTATGTTGTGTAGTTGTATGAATTTGCATTGTATTGAGTGGTGTTACGTGGAGTGGCATTGAGTAGACTGGTGTGGAGTTGAGTGGAGTGGCGTAAAGTGGAGTTCAGTTGTGTAGTATTGTGTGGAGCGCAGTTGGTTGGAGTGGCATTATGTGGAGAGGAGTGGGGTTGCGTGGAGTGGGGTTGTGTAGAGTGGGGTGGTATTACAAGAAGTGGAATTGTGTGGGTGGCGCTGCATTGATTGACGCTGCGTGGATTAGTGTGGTGCAGAGTGGAGTGCAGTTGCCTAGAGTGGGGCAGAATTGCATAGAGTGAAGTGTAGTTGTGTGGAGTGGCGTAGAGTGGCGCTGCGTGGAGTGGCATAGAGTGAAGTGGCATAGAGTAGAGTGGCGTAGAGTAGAGTGGCGTTGCAAGGATTGGTTTTGTATTGAGTGGTGTTGCGTGTAGTGGTATTGCGGAGAGCAGAGTTGTATGGAGTGGCGAGACGTGGCGTAGAGTGGAGTGGAGTGCAGTTGAGTGGAGTGAGTTTGTGTGGAGTGTAGTTGCATGTAGTGCAGTGGTGTGGAGTCCAGTGGGTGGAGTGTCGTGGAGTTGAGTAAAGCAGCGTGGCATGAAGCAGAGTGGCGTGAAGAAAAGCAGAGTGGCGTGGAGTAGAGTGGCGTGGAGTAAAGCAGAGTGTTATTGAGTGGAGTAAAGCATAGTAAAGCAGAGTGGTGTGGAGTAAAGCTGAGTGGTGTTGAGCGTAGTGGCGTGGAATAAAGCAGATTGGCGTGGAGTAAAGCAGAGTAAAGTAGAGTAAAGTAGAGTGGGATTGAGTGGAGGGGCATGGAGTAAAGAAGATTGGTTTGAGTAAAGGAGAGTGGTATAGAGTAAAGGAGAGTGGTATGGAGTAAAGAAAAATGGTGTGGAGTGAAGCAAAATGGTGTGGAGTGAAGCAGAGTGGTGTGGAGTGAAGCAGGGTGGAGTGGAGTAAAGTGGAGTGGAGTGGAATAAAGCAGAGTGGTGTGGAGTAATGCAGAGTGGTGTTGAGTGGAGTGGAGTAAATCAGAGTGGGGTGTAGTAAAGCTGCATGGAGTTGTGTGGAGTACAGTAAAGCAGAGTGGAGTGGAGTAAAGCAGAGTGGTGTGGAGTGAAGCTGAGTGGTGTGGAGTAAAGCTGAGTGTCGTGGAGTAAAGTTGAGTGTCGTGGAGTAAAGTAGAGTGGAGTAAAGTAGAGTGGAGTGCAGTGGAGTAAAGCAGGGTGTAGGGGAGTAAAGTAAAGTGAATTAAAGTAGAGTTGCATTGAGCGGAGTGGAGTAAAGGAGAGTGTTGTGGACTAAAGCAGAGTGGGTTGCAGGGAGTGGTGTGGAGTGAAGCAGAGTGTATTGGAGTGGAATAAAGCAGAGTGGAGTGGACTGGACTGGAGTAAAGCAGCATGGTGTGTATTAAAGCGGAGTGGCGTCAAGTGTAGTGGAGTAGAGTGGACTGGAGTAAAGCAGAATGGAGTGGAGTAAAGCTGAGTGGGGTGAGGTGGAATAAATTTGAGTGTTGTGTATTAAAGTAGAGTGGAGTGGAGGAAAGCAGTGTGGAGTGGCATAAAGAAAAGTGGAGTTGAGTGTAGTAATGCAGAGTAAAGCAGAATGGCATGGAATAAAGCAGAATGTTGTGCGCAGTGGAGTGTAGTAAAGCAGAGTGGATTGGAGTAAAGCTGAGTAGAGTGGAGTAAAGTTTTTGAGAGGAGAGTAAAGCTGAGTGGTGTGTAGAAAAGTTGAGTGGTGTGGAGAAATAGATGGAGGAAGTGAGGGCAAAGAGCAAGTGCTAATAATTAAGTGATTTGGTGTGCACTGGAAGACTCTGGCTCAAAGTAAGTAGTAGTTTAAATCCTCAAATTCATTACATATATTAGGAAGAGATAAGGAGAGAAGTGGAGGAGAGAAGGAGAAAAAGGGAAGAACAGAAATGTATGAGAGGGGTAAGAGCAGAAGAGAAAGGGAGCCGGTGAGATAGGTAAAAGAATGTGCTGGAAAGAAGGATCAGAATCGGACAGACAAAGGCTATTGTGGAGAGGATGAGGTGTAAGGAAGAAATGTGCAGAATTTGGATTTGGGGATGAAAGTGCAGTTTTGTCCTGGCCTAATATTATGTGTTACTGGGCAAATATGTTTTTCCTTGTGTGTAGGTAAAAGTTTTATGGCTTTAAGTGGTGCTATTTAACCAAGGAAACCGAATTGACCACAATTTATAATGCATACCCTGGGCCTTGGTGTACGTAATGAGTGAAAAGCCAAAATGATGAAACAGCATATTTATTATACACCACAATGAAAAGAAATATAGTAGAACATAAATCGTAATTATATCTCAGATGAAGAAAAGTGTGAGATACATTTAATTTTATAGTAACGTGTCCTAGCTAGGGAGAGGAGTGTTTGAGAGAGGGAGGGGTAAAACAGATGAGAAGGGAAGAGGAGGAGAATGGGAGAAGGGCTGAAAGTGTGGAGAGAGTGGGTAAGAGGGAGAAAAATAGATGGAGTGAGAGAGTGGGGAGAAATTTGGAAAGGAGTGGAAGAGTGAAGGAGAAAATGTAAAAAGAAGACCTGGCTGAAATCAAGCAGTAGTTTAAATGACAAAAATGTGTAAATATGTAAGTGTGTGCACATTTACACCCAGTATGCGTTTGTTACACAGCACACCCAAAGAGCAGGTGTTAATGATTAAGTTTCATGGTGCGCACTGGAAGACCCCGGCTGAATTTAAGCAATAGTTTAAAGGTTAAAATTGTTTAAATATGTAAGCGTGTACACAGTTACACCCAGTATGTGTCTGTTACACAGCACCGCCAAAGAGTAGGTGTTAATAATTAAGTGCTCAAAGTAAGCAGTAGTTTAAAGGCTCAAATTGTTCAAACCTATTTTGGAGAAATTAGGAGAGAAGTGGAGGAGATAAGGAGTGAAAGGCATGAAAAGAAGTGATTTCACTGAAACGTGTCCTAGCTAGGGAGAGGAGTGTATGAGAGACAGAGTGATAAAACAGATGTGAAGTGAAGAGGAGGAGAGTGGAAGAAGGAGCGAAAGTGTGCATAGTTTAAATTTGTGTTCAGCTGCAAAGTGCACACGTTACAAACAGTGCAGTGTTTATTTTATGTTTATGTGTTTTAAGTGAGACACCTATAGTCCAATATGAGAATCTTATTTTAAATTGGGAAATGTCGTTGTTGAATTAGGTTGCTTTGCACAGAAAGCAAACACCGGAAATAAAATAGATACATTCTATTACAGTTGTTACAATGCTCTGTGTTAAGTCTGTTGATGTTTTCCCTGCAAACTCACACTGAAGGCCACTTTTTACGATTTGATAAGGAAGTGTAATTAGTCACAGCATGTGGCTAAAAGTACATAATGATTAGCTTTAGGCTGCTAATTCCTATGTAATAAAAGATGGTGACACGGAAAAGGTTGAAAGGCCTGCCTAGGAACTTGCAAAACGAATTGCTTGAGGGCCCGTATCTGGTGTGTCTGGAATGTATCTGGTGTGTCTGTAACTTGCTGTTTAAGCAACTGTTGAGCAGATGGCGATGCTAATACCACTGAAAGTTCTTGGGAGGGGAAGATACCTTAAGGGAGTATTTCCAAAAACAAAACAAATAATACCACTGACGATCTGTGTGCTTTATTTAGGTTCCGGAAGGCCTATATGAAATGATGTGATAATATTTAAAATAAATAGTGGTGCTTCTCTGAGTCACGTCCGCCAACAATGTCTGCATCATGAAACTTAAAGTAAAATAATTTTTCAAAAACAGAAATATTTCAACTGCATTTAAGGGAAAGTGTGCAATCCGTAAAGCATTTAACAATTACAGAGGGGAACAACGAAGACAATTATAAAGAAGAAAAAAAAGCAGCATTTTAATGTGCAACGTTAGAATGCAGTTTAAACCGACAACAGGTGTCAAGGAAAAAGGACAGCATGCCATGGTAACAGCACATAGTGCGGTGCATGAAGGCTATATGTGAGCGCAGTAGGAAGAGCTTAGCAATGACGTGATGTTGTGTGCGGCAGCACAGTGCATATGACAGTGCAGTATTTAATTTATATGTATGTGTGGTAGTGTCGGGGAAGAGACAGCGTGCCATACTAAAACCGCTTAGTGTGCAGATAAATTAAGGCACACATAAAGGAGAAAAAAACGGCATTTTCATCGGCAAGGTCACACTGCACTTTAAACCCACAACGGGTTGCAGGGAACAAAATAGAACAAGCTGATCCTCGAGCAGAGATACTTATCAGCAACAGCTGCTCTGGTTTTCGCATCCTGTTTGATGGCGGTCGCATTACTTGTGAACAGCAACAAACAACAAGCTGCGAGACGCGCTCTGTGGTGGGGGAGGGGGAGGGGCATTGAAGCGAGGCGCGCGCGCTTGGGCGAGCAAGAGGAAAGCCAGATGGCGCCTCTGCTCGTGCCTGTGCGCGTAACCGCACACTGTATGCCACACAAAGCTGTGGTCGGACTTTTAAAAGCCCACTCACTAAATGTCTCGCCAGACAGCGCATGCGCTGGCTCAGGCGAGACCTAAAAAAATGAATGGGTCCGTCTGCAACACAACTGGTGCTCATGTAAAGCACTCTGATACCTTTGGGTCTAGTTCACGCTATATAAAACTCCCCAAAAAAAAGGAACCAATCAAAAAACAGTGTTCCTGCTATACTTGGTGTTAGCCTCGTACCCACAGTTAATACAATGAAAATCACAATATCTCACGAAGGAGTAGTCACCTCCTCTGCCCCCCATCCCGGGCCGATGCTGAGAATTATCATCCAATCAATTAATTGCAACAAACATGACCATCACACAGTAAGCTAACAAAGAAATAATACATTTAATAAAACACAGTGGGGCACATGCATCAAGCTCGCATTTTGCGATTTCTAAATAGCGAATTTTACCGATTCGCTATTTAGAAATCGCAAAATGCAATGCATGAAGGATTTGCCAAAAAAATGCAATTCCTTAAAATTCCTTAATTGCGACTCGCAAATTGCGAGTCGCAATTAAGGAATTGATTCTCATTCATTCCTATGGGCCTGGAGGCCCATAGGAATGAATGAGAATGCATGCGCAATTTGCGAGTACTCCATTGGTACTCGCAAATTACGCATGCAATTTCAAGGGTGCAAGAGTGCCAAAAGGACACCCTGTTGCACCCCTGAAATTGTTATGTACACCCATAGTTGCGCACACACATGCCCCAAGGGCATGTGTGTGTGTAACATGTAACTTTGAAAAATGCACTTTTGTGCATTTTTCAGTTTTCATAAATTACCATCAACTTAAAGTTGATGGTAATTTGCATTTCTTAATAGCAAATTCGCAAATTTTTATTTTTTGTTGCATTGCATTTAGGGAATCGCAAATTGCGATTCCTTAAATGTATCGCAATTTAAGAAATCGCAATAAATTGCGATTTCTTAAATTAGCGAGTGCCAAACACTTTAATGCATCGCAAAAGGCCTTTTTGCGGGCGCAAACGGCCGATTTTTGCGAATCGCACCGTTTGCGCTCGCAAAAACCTTTGATGCATGTGCCCCAGTGACTCTGCTGCCTGAAACAGAAAGAGAGTTAATCACGGCAAGCAGAAATGCAACATGTTATTTTCCATATGGATTTGAGCACCTAAGGCTTACGTTGACTCATGTCAATATTAAAATGCTCATATCCTAACAATAGGTATTAGAAAACATGTAAATCACTTGTTTCACTAAATCTAAGTGTAAAATAACGTGTACACATGTATAAGTAATGGTTATGCGTGTTACAGGTTAACATTTCATTAAGCGCAAATAAATGATGGTGACACAACCATCTAAATTGCTTGCCACACTAGCATCAAAGAGGAGTGGTTCATTTATCTCTATCAAGGCCAATACAGCCGCATTACTCATGTTATCATTTTTCATCATCTGTTATGGCAACCTGTGCCCATTGATGACTTTACAGCTAGTCACAAAGCAACAACAAGAATGTGAGCCAAAAGAGAAGTGACCAATATCCTAATTGGAGAAAAGACTATGATGTCCTTGAGGGACTGTCATCCTCGCAGTAAGTTTCGGCTATATTCTGAGCTCTTTGCTGGGTTATTTTTTATATGAAAATTCCTCTTGTCATCTTGATACATGGTATTAATGCAATGGCACAGAACGTATACATTTTCACAAAACCTTTCCAGGTGATGGCCAGCATGGTCACAGAGGACTTCAAGTGTAAGTCTGATCAATGAGAACTTTGACGCCATGGTCTTTGCTGACACCGCCTTATCCCGAGAAGCTAAGGAACGCATTTCCCAGCCTGGGAGATAAACCATACTGAATACATACATACATACCCACTAATTCATCCTCTTAATAAGGGGCAATGTTATGTTAAGATCATAGGTGAAATCCTGTTCCATCACAAAGATTCATAGATTATATGTGCAGGGTCACTAAGTAGCTCCATTCCTATTTTGATATGCATTCTGCATTTTTGCCAAATATTGTTGGTAGTTATTTACTTATGTTTTATTTACTTTTTTCCTATTTTTGGGGAGGGTGTAAAGTTGCACATGAGAGGAGTGAAGCGCCCTCTCTAGGGTAGAGGCAATAGTTTGCTCCATCACATCGAGTGCATTATAAAAGGCCCATAAGGTAAAACCTTTATTGACGGTAGGGGGAAAGGCAATTATTATAAAATGTCCTCAGGCTATGGGGTAAATGGTTGCTCTGGATGCCTGGCAGGTAGTGACAAACGGTACATATCTGAGCACTATACATTGATCAAAACATGGTACACTATGGTAGATAATTTACAGAGATCAGTGCATTTTTAACAACTTTAGATAAAAATACACTTTACATTGTGAGTTTATTTTTCAGAAGGCATTTATAAGTATATACAACACATTATGCTGCATTATACAACACATTGCAGTAAGCTGCAAGCAAAGTTATCAACCTTTTGAAATAAATACGTCTTGTAAATGGATTGTTTTAATGATTCCTTTGAAATATTTCATAAAAATAGTTAGTTTGAACAAATGCATGTGAACAAGATGTAATTGTCATGGTGCAGTAAACTCCAGGATTCTATAGTTCAGTTTCAGATTTATCAGTTTGTGGAGATTTTGTTTAATCGTCCGAGGGAATGGTCTGAAGCTTCATTGGACTCCCCTGCTCATTTTCTGCAAAATAACTGTTTTGCTCCACAGCTTCAAGATCTCTTCAGGTTATTACTCATATACTGGAAGGTCGTTGTTATTGGTAAGGGAAGCCTTTACCTTGCTTTTATCGATTTGAGAACAGCTTTTGATCTCGTTCCTAGGTTAAGACTGTGGCAAACGCTGAGGGACCTGGGCATCCCCACTCTCCTTCTTAACTTTTTAATTCGACTGCACGAAGGAAACTTCGCCCAAGTCAGGTGGGGCCCCCAAGGGGAGGTTACGTAAAAGATCCTAGTCAGCAGAGGAGTCCGCCAGGGGTGTGTCTTGGCACCTACCCTGTTTTCCTTGTACATCAATGGGGTGGTGAGATTTCTTCAGGAGATCCCGGCAGATGCACCAACCCTGGCGGGCGAGAAAGTTCCAACACTGTTGTTTGCTGACGACACCCTTCTGGTGTCGAAAACCCCGTATGGGTTGCAAAAACTCCTTAATCGATACCAGCTATTCTGCAACTCCCGGGGCCTGGTTATTAATACAGATAAGACAAAATTCATGGCTTTTAATCCCCACAAGACTTTTAATAATGACTTAATTTTAAATAATACCCGACTAGAGAGGGTAAATGTGTTTGACTATTTGGGCATCCGCCTTTCTGATAAAATGCACTGGAAGTCGCACCTAGCTAAGATGTTATTGAATCATAAACGTGCTGCTGGGGCTCTTAGTAAAGAACACCGGGCCTCCTATAGTAGGCCGGTAGCTCCAGCACTTGCAATCTACGAAGCTAAAGCCGTTGCCGCTACGTTGTACGGGGCGGAGCTATGGGGCTTTGAAAACATCGAAGATATTGGCAGGTCCGAAAATAAGTTCTTGAGGGATCTGGTGATGCTTCCCAGTAACACTCCATTAACCCCCTTGATGTTCGATATGGGCAGACGGCCGCTCAGGGATATTGCAAAATTGCGCCCTCTTCTCTTTTGGGCGCGAGTGATGCGTACCCCAGAGCTTGCTAATTATGCCGCCGCCCTAACAGAGGTGATTAACTTAGACATGGGGCACAGGGTCAAGTGGATATCCAATGTTAGAAGGCTGTTGTCCAAGCTGGGTCTCACGGAAGCATGGGAAACTCAAGTACCACCCAACAAGGCAGAGCTTAAGCGTATTTATTGGAACTGGGTAGATACTAAACAGTTGAGCAACCCAGAATTGGGGAGTCTGACAGAAGAGTTTTTTCGCCACAAACAGTGTAGAAGCTTAGAGCCTTACCTGGATATTATCCAGATTCCACACGATAGACAGTTATACATGCAATTCAGGCTGGGCACACTCCCAATCCACGCAACCACTTTAAAATGGCACTCTTATAAATACCAAAGTGAGGCATGCCCCTGCTGCAGAGCTCCGTTGGAAAGCATGCCCCACTTTCTGTTTGCTTGCCCGGCTTATTCCGTTGCCAGGTCTAGCTGGATAAAACCGGTCTGCAAAATTATGGGTACACGCGACCATAGGACCGCCCTCCGTATCCTAAAAACCGACCCAGGTGTGCTTTTTTCGTGTGGGGTGGCGAAGTTTTTGAACCGTGCCTGGATTATCAGAAACAAAGCATTGAAGGGCACTAGCACGCTTGCTGAGGGATAAATATCTATGTCAGCTTATTTCTTACTACCTAAGTACTGTAACAATTTGTAGAGTTTACTTATTTAGAATTATTGAGAAAACGCTTGTGTTTTGCAGAGCACCTTGCCCTGAGATATATTTCTCTATTTGTGGTTGATTCCGTACATCTCCCCAGATATGCTTGCATAACCGTTCTAACTCTTAAGTTTTGTATTTTATGTCTGGTTGTGCGTCCAAAGCTCATTCATTCACCCTTCTATAAGGTTTCATATACAGCTGTTTTTAACCTTTTAAACTTTTTAATCAATTTTCATGTCTTAAAATTCCTACTAGTATCTTTTTAGCTATTTTGATAATTCCGTTAAATCATGTATTCATATTAATGTGACATACTGTATATTTTTTAATGTCTGTCTGTGTTTTTTGTCTGTTGCTTTTATGATTCTAGTAATCGAAATAAAGCATTTGATTGATTCATAGATTATATGTGCAGGGTCACTAAGTAGCTCCATTCCTATTTTGATATGCATTCTGCATTTTTGCCAAATATTGTTGGTAGTTATTTACTTATGTTTTATTTACTCTTTTCCTATTTTTGGGGAGGGTGTAAAGTTGCACATGAGAGGAGTGAAGCGCCCTCTCTAGGGTAGAGGCAATAGTTTGTTCCATCACATTCAGTGCATTATAAAAGGCCCATAAGGTAAAACCTATATTGACGGTAGGGGGAAAGGCAATTATTATAAAATGTCCTCAGGCTATGGGGTAAATGGTTCCTCTGGATGCCTGGCAGGTAGTGACAAACGGTACATATCTGAGCACTATACATTGATCAAAACATGGTACACTATGGTAGATAATTTACAGAGATCAGTGCATTTTTAACAACTTTAGATAAAAATACACTTTACATTGTGAGTTTATTTTTCAGAAGGCATTTATAAGTATATACAACACATTATGCTGCATTATACAACACATTGCAGTAAGCTGCAAGCAAAGTTATCAACCTTTTGAAATAAATACGTCTTGTAAATGGATTGTTTTAATGATTCCTTTGAAATATTTCATAAAAATAGTTAGTTTGAACAAATGCATGTGAACAAAATGTAATTGTCATGGTGCAGTAAACTCCAGGATTCTATAGTTCAGTTTCAGCTTTATCAGTTTGTGGAGATTTTGTTTAATCGTCTGAGGGAATGGTCTGAAGCTTCATTGGACTCCCCCTGCTCATTTTCTGCAAAATAACTGTTTTGCTCCACAGCTTCAAGATCTCTTCATTTATAGGTTCGCTTGTACTACCTGGTGCTTGGATGCTGTATTTAGTCTTCTGCAAAAAGAACAGATGATGGATGGAGTGCTGAAAAAATCAAACATTCACCCCCAGTCACAGATCTGTGTTAAATCCATCATTTTGTTGCATGCCACGCCATTCCAGTTCAGTCCCAGCCATATGCAAATCGGTCTTGACCCTGGTTTCCATGTGATCAGTCCAGCCTGAACTGCCAGGCCAGGTCCTCCCTGGACCAGAAACAAGCATCCTGGGACTGGTTTCAGGGAATCACCCTTCATCAGCTAGGCTAGCTTGGATCTGGTGGCGTAGCGAGCATGGGACCCACGTCTGGCCATACCCTTCCCAATTAGGGTGACAAGGGCAAAAAGGACAGACGATGGATGGAATGCTAAACAAATCAAACATTCACCCCCAGTCACAGATCTGGGATAAATCCATCATTTGTTTGCACGCCACGCCATTCCAGTTTAGACCCAGCCATATGCAAATCAGTCTTCATCCTGCTCCCCATGGGAACAGTCTAGTCTGAACTGCCAGGCCTGGTCCTCCCTGGACCAGAAACAAGCATCCTGGGACTGGTTTCGGGGAATCATGCCTTCCTCAGCCAGGCTAGCTTGAATCTGGTGGCGTAGCGAGTACCAGACCCACGTCTGGGCATATGCTTCCGGGGCGGGGTGACAAATGCAAACAGAACAGATGATGGATGGAGTGCTGAACAAATCAAACATTCACCCCTAGTCACAGATCTGGGTTAAATCCATAATTTTTTCGCAGGCTGCACCATTCCAGTTCATACCCAACCATATGCAATTCAGTCTTGACCCTGCTCCCGATGGGAACAGTCCAGCCCGAACTGCCAGGCCAGGTCCTCCCTGGAACATAAACGGTTTTGGGGTATCACCACTCATCAGCCAGGCTAGCTTGAATCTGGTGACGTAGCAAGCACAAGACCCACATCGGGGCATACCCTTCCCAAATAGGGCAACAAATGCAAAACGAACAGATGATGGATGGAATGCTGAACAAATCAAGTATTCACCCCCAGTCACAGAACTGGGTTAAATCCATCATTTTTATGTACGCCATGCCATTTCAGTTTAGACCCAGCCATATACAAATCAGTATTGATCCTGCTCCCCATGGGAACAGTCCAGCCCTAACAGCCAGGCCAGGTCTTCCCTAGACCAGAAACAAGCATCCTGGGACTGGTTTTCGGGTATCACCACTCATCAGCCAGGCTAGCTCGAGTCAGGTGGCGTAGTGAGCACGGACCCAGGTCTGGGCATACCCTTCCCACTTAGGGCGACAAATGCAAAAAGAACAGATGATGGACGGAACGCTGAACAAATCAAACAATCACCCCCAGTCAAGAGATCTGGGTTGAATCCATTGTTTTTTTGTACGCCACACCATTCCAGTGTAGACCCAGCCATATGCAAATCAGTCTTGAACCTGCTCCCCATGAGAACAGTCCAGCCCGAACAGCCAGGCCAGGTCTGCCCTGGACCAGAAACAAGCATCCGGGGACCGGTTTCGGGGTATCGCCCCTCATTCGCCAGGCTAGCTTGAGTCTGGTGGCGTAGCGTGCACAGGAACGGTGGATTTAACCCAGATCTCTTGACTGGGGGTGAAAATTTGATTTGTTCTGGATTCCGTCCATCATTTGTGTGTCTTTTGCTCTTTCACCCTAAGTGGACCGGGTAGGCCCAGAAGTGGGGTCTGGGCTCACTGTGCCACTGGATTAAAGCTAGCCTAGCTGAGGAGGGGTGATACACCGAAACCGGTCCCAGGATGCTTGCGTCTGGTCCAGGGAAGACTTGGCTTGGCAGTTCGGGTGGGACTGCTCCCATGAGGAGCAGGGTCAAGACCGATTTGCATATGGCTGGGTCTAAACTGGGGTGGCATGGTGAGCAACAGAACAATGGATTTAACCCAGATCTCTTGACTGGGGGTGAAAATTTGATTTGCTCTGGATTCCGTCCATCATTTGTGTGTCTTTTGCTTTCTCACACTAAGTGGACCGGGTAGGCCCCGAAGTGGGTTCTGGGCTCACTGTGGCTCTGGATTAAAGCTAGCCTAGCTGAGGAGGGGTGATACGCCAAAACTGGTCCCCGGATGCTTGCGTCTGGTCCAGGGAAGACCTGGCTTGGCAGTTCGGGCGGGACTGCTCCCATGAGGAGCAGGGTGAAGACTGATTTGCATATGGCTAGATCTAAACTGGGGTGGCATGGTGAGCAAAAGAACGATGGATTTAACCCAGATCTCTTGACTGGGGGTGGATGTTTGCTTTGTTCTGCATTCTGTCCATCATTTGTGGGTCTTTTATTTAATCTTCCAGCACATCTTCCCAATCAAAGCAGCTTTGGATTGAAATAGAGAATGTGTATTTTGTCATCAGTTCTGTTAGACATCTTTTCAGTATGTTTGTTGCACATGTACTGCTAGTTTAGCACCTCTGGCAGTTCTACAGCAACAGACACTAAGACATTTTTAATAATCCATAGCACTTTCTTTCCAATTTCGTCCATTGTAAAGGTCAGCGATAAATATAAAGAGGACCATTAATAAAAACCAAGTGCTGTCCATGAAAAGTAAGTGGGAAAAATAAAACCTTGATGGCATTCAAATACACTCCTCTACATATTAATTACTTTAAAAGAATATCCTGAAAATAAAAGAATGAAATCACTGACATTTATGTACCACCTCCACCCGAGCACCAAAAGCTTCTCTTTGCAGCTTTGCCATCTGCCAATACCTTAAACGCTTCAATGTAGAAATGTGATGTATAGACTACTATATGAGAAACTGAGGAGAGAGAGCTTACTTCGAGTCTTTAATGGTACTAGAGGAATCAGATTCTTTCAATAAACTGAAAAGTATCAATAGCAATGACCTTGCTGAGTGCCTACTTTCTAAAACAAAAAAGCCATCTGATTTCAAACAACATTCTGTATGACCACAAATGTCTGAGTCTGTCATTAACGAGAGAGATCACATTATAATATTTAGGTCAGTTAACCTTGTCAGGAACGGTGCAAGGATATTTCCTGCTCCAGGCAAAACAATATTTTAGGGGAAACATCCTTTTCCCCGCAGTCTTTACAACGACCAGCCTTTACAACGAAATCAGTACCCCGCATTCGATGTTACCACGCGTTACTTTCCCACGCAAGTCATTGCAACGACTTGCTGTAGGGGGCTCGTTGTTGGACTGGTGTTGGATTTTTAAGTGTGGTAAATTAAATTTACTTATTACCTCATTTCTGAATTTCTATGCTTAATAAATCATAATTTCTTGTCAATGCAAAGCGAGGAGTCCGTGGTGCTCAAATGAAGGAGGAGAAGACCAATAACTCGAGTTAAAGGGAGCGCTTCCAGCACCAAGCGGGCACAGGAGCAATCTCTCAAGTCCCTCTCTTTAAGTGGGCGCCTTTATTTTCAACAGCAGAATATTTATACAGTCTTGGTCACGAGGCAAAATAGAGGAACAAACAGGTCGTGGCAGATAGAGGAACAAAGATTCAGCAAGAGGAGCAGAGTGTGAAAAAATGGGGCGTGTCTTAGGCTTCGTGAGGGGACTTGCGATGTGAAATAGTCTGACAGTTGGAAGGGGAAGGCTTCCTCATTTGGGGGTTTGTGCTCGTGCTTCATGTCAGAAACATGAACCATCTCTGCGGGGAGCAGGAACTCATGTACTGGTTTCCCGGACTTGGCAGAAACCACAGAGACAGATGGTGAAAATGAGGAAAACCAGGTGCAGGGGTGTCGTGCTCGTGCTCGGGGTCTTGGGACACCAAAGGGTGAATTAAAAACAAAATGGTGTCGGCTTTTAATGTGGGCAATTATTAATCGCGCAAAGGGGATCGCGCAAAGGGGCATAATTAGATCGCGCAGAGGGCAGCGAAGGGGCATAATTATAGATTTTATTTCCACATTCCCTCCTTGCCCCAGAGTGTACCTACATTATATCTCAATTTGCATGAGATCATTTATACATTCTTGTAACATGATTCTTTCCCTTTCTCTCTGCTGGACAAGTGGTTTAGGAATGCATTTTGCAGCGCATAGACCGCATAGGGCAGGACCACATTGGATGCAAAGGCAGCATCCAGTTATTATCAGGAATATTATGCCTGCTGCTGACAGCAGTTGCCATCCCCAGGACGATATTATCTTCCAGAACCAGTCAGACCACGTCCAAGTGCCAGGTTCTTGATGTAAACTTACGGCTATCTTGTGTAATTTTGTTATGGCCGTGTATACAGATGGGGAATTATCAGGAATAAATATACAGCAGCTAGAGCCTATAATTTTACAGGCTCCGCCTCTGTCAGCCAAGATGATGTCAAGGACAAGGCGATTTTGGAGAGTAACCAATCGTATGGCAGACTGCTCCTGGGTTAAGCTCCCCAGGGCAGACGCCGTCTGGTTTACTACAGCCTCTAAGGTCCTTGTCAACCTGCGTATAAGCTTGCTGTTCTGTCCAGGGCCAACAAAGAAGAAGAACCCTTTGTTAAAATCTGTATACTGTTCCCATGAGGTTTCCGTTTGGTCAACCAAGGAGGTATCGATCGTTCTTTTATGTCTGACATGGGGCACTAGGAGGTCTCTGTGGTAAGTGGATGGGGCCACAAAGACAGGGGGTAACAGGAATGCTATATAGCAAGTTCCCCCAGTTCAAGGGCAGCTGCACATAGGCCGTTTGGCCACAGATGAAATAAGTATGGCGAGATGCTAGAAATGAGGACTTTCCTCTGTCTTCAAAACTTATAGTGGTATGACAGTCACTGTGTCCTAATGGAACAGAGCCATTTTTCTGGATGCACAGGTGTCCTTTTACTGGTGAGACCGAGATGGAAGGGGAACCAGCATTCTTTTTAGGTTTGGTATTTAACATCTTGTAGGACATGGTCATGTTCCCTTGCTTGTATTCTTCACTTTCTAGGACTGTACCGGTCGCCTGAGGATCTCCCTCCTTATTAGGGTAACAGGCAGTATTGAGTACCTTGTTTAAATCCCCCAAGGCCACCCATTCTTGCATGAATTATTTCCGTCAGGGCAGGAGGTGGGGGTAGTAGCGTCAGCTGTTATTAGGGCGAACCAGGCTTCACAAGTTCCATTATAAGAGAATGGGAAAGAAAAAAGGCATCCCTCCCTTTTTCTGATGAGGTGGGATGCGGCCACATATCCAACAATTGGTGCTATTACTGGCTTGCTGAGTGTGGTGTAGCATCTGTATGAAGGTATTGTTTCGCAAGGCTAGTCTATGGGCTTGTTCATGAGGGGTAGGTCGTGATAGGTGTGTTCCTGAGTGCTGTTGGGTGTATGAGAGGTGTGTTGTGTTGGGGAAAAACAGTGTGGAGAATCCAACCAAGACACGTCATAACTGCCATGAGGAAAAATAATACTGTCAAACATATAATAGGACCATTATGTCTTTTTCTAGAGTTCATTTTTTTTTTTCTCCCACATAGTCAAGGTGTTAAAATCCATTCCCATGCTCCAACCGCTTCACCACTGGACCGACGCCCAATGGACTTAATTAGCCAGAGTCCGAATGGCAGACCTTAACTTTGATTTGTAATCCTGTTGTGGGGTTAGTTCCAAAGGCAATAAAGATTGTTCAGTCACAATGTCAGTGGGATTGGCAGGGCCATCAGCAACAGTGTCTTTTTGTCCAAAATGTTTCCGGCAGTGGCTTGCGTGGAGCCAGCCCTTCCTGCCCTCGACCTTCACTGCTGTCCGTGTTGTTAGTAGTACGAGTCTTGGCTTCTTCCACCTGGGCTGGAGGGGACTGGTCCGGTCGAAGTTCCTCACGAGGACCCAGTCCCCGGGTCGGATGGCGTGTTCTTCCGGGTTGGTTTTGTCAGGGAAGGTGGCAGCAACCTGAGAACGACAAGATTGGAGTGCAGACATCAAGGAAGCCAGGTAGTCAGTCAGCATAGTACTGTCAACATCAGTTATTCTTTTAGGCCTTGGCGTACCCCACATATTTGGTGGTCTGCCAAAGACCACTTCATATGGAGATAAGCCAGTTCTGGAATGGGCTACCATACGCATGTAGAAGAGGGCAACCGGTAAGGCTACCATCCAGTCCACGCCTTTGTCAGTGCATATCTTGGCCAATTTTGTCTTCAAAGTTTGGTTGTGCCTTTCTACTAGACCTGCTGCATGAGGATGTCTTACACAGTGAAACTTCCAAGTGTACCCTAACAGAAGAGACACTTGCTTCATGAGTTCAGAGGAAAAAGGTTGGCCGTTATCTGAGTAGATGACACGGGGCAACCCATACCTCGGAAAAACTCTCTAACTAATTGTTTAGCAGTTGTCGTTGCAGTGTAATCTGGGACGGGATAGGCTTCTGTCCATCTGGTCAGAGCACACACTACAACTAGCACATACTTGTGACCTCTACATCTCTCCATCTGGATATAGTCCATCTGGAGAACTTCAAATGGATGGTCAGGGGTTGGAATCCTCCCTGTTCCACCTTTGTGCCTTTTCCTGGGTTGAACTGATTACAAATCATGCACGTTTTAACTTTTTGTTTGGCTGCAGCTCTCAAATGTTTGTTGTGCCATATATTCTGTATGCTGTCTAACATTGCTTTTTCTCCCAGATGTGCTGGTCCATGTATGGTGTTTACCATAACTTGTACCATGGCATCCGGTAGAAACCATACTGCTCTTTCAGGTGTCATCCAGCCTTGATCTGTAAGGACCCCTCCTTTTTCCTTCCATTCTAGCAGTTCCTGTGGTGTGGCGTGACTTTGGACATCCTGGATGTCAGAAAAGAGGTCTCGTATTGTATATTGGCGGTGTGGTATACTTAATTCTGTGTTTGCTGCTAACTTGGCTGCACTGTCTGCAGAATCATTTCCTTTTGATATTTCATCTGTTCCTTTTGTGTGCGCTTTACATTTTAGCACTGCGATTTTCTCTGGTAACTGACTGGCCTCTAAGAGGGCAGTGATGAGTGTAGCATGCTGTATTCTGAACCCATGTGATGTGAGAAATCCTCTCTCTTTCCATAATGTACCGAAGTTGTGTACAACTCCAAAGGCATATTGTGAATCAGTGTAGATGTTAACTGACTTTCCTTTTGCTAAGTGACATGCTCGTGTTAGGGCTATGAGTTCTGCTGCCTGTGCCGACAGTATCTCTATCTTGTGTGCTTCTAAAGTGTCTGTACCATTTGTGACGGCATAGGCTGCTGCTAATTCTCCTGTGGGGAGTCTCATACATGAACCATCAACAAAGAGTGTCATTTCTGCCTTAGCAAGGGGAGTATCTTGTAAATCTGGTCTTGGTTTGGTCACTAAATCAATTATGTCAATACAATCGTGAATTTCTTCAGTAGGAGAGGTCAGTGGCAACAGTGTTGCTGGGTTTAAAATGTTGCAGCGTCTAATCTCAATGTGTGGCTGAAAAAGTGTCATCTCATATCCGGTGAGTCTGGCTATTGTCAGATGCTGTGTTTGTGTTCTGTTTAACAGAAGTTCTACAGCGTGTGGGACCTGAACTATCAGATGATGTCCCAATACAATAGAATCGCTTTGTCTAATAGCTTGTGCAGTAGCTGCTACTGATTTTAGACATGCAGGCAATGCTTGTGCTACTGGATCTAATGTGCTTGAAAAATAACCACATGGTTTATGTTTGTCTGCTTGAAGTTGGGTCAGAACTGATAGTGCTGTACCTGAGTTTTCTGTTACAAATAATGTAAAATCTTTGGTGTAATTAGGTGTTGCCAGCACTGGGGCTTGACACATAGCTTTTTAAGAGACTGAAAGGCTTGCGTGTGTTCATCTGTCCAGGGTAATTGTGGAGTAGCGCCAGCTTCGAGTGTTGTCAGCTGCACTAACGGTTTGGAAATGAGTGCAAATTGTGGGATCCACTGTCTACAATATGAGGTGAGACCAACAAAGGCTCGAACTTGTTTCTGTGTTGTTGGTTGTGGTATTTGTTGTATGAGTTGGATGCGTTCCTGTGTAAGCTGCCTACCCTCCTTTGACAGCAAGTGCCCTAAGTATGCCACTTGCTGTAAACAAAATTGGAGCTTACCAGGGAAACTTTATGGCCATTTGCAGCTAGGAATTCTAGTACTAGTAGTGATGCTTCAGCACATGCTGCGTCAGATCTGGCCGTAATGAGGATATCATCAACATATTGTAGTATGGCTGTATCCGTGGGCATTTGAACAGTATCTAGTTGTCTTTTTAATGCTTGGCTATATACGCTTGGACTCTCTGTGAAACCTTGAGGAGCTCTTGTGAATTGGAAACTTCGTCCTTGTAAGGAGAAGCCAAAAGGTATTGACTGTCTGGGTGAATAGGTATGCTAAAGAATGCGTTTTTCAAGTCAATGACTGAAAAATGCGTTGCTTCCGCATCTATGGCTGTGAGTAGGGTGGAGATGTCTGGAACCACAGGGTGTTGTGGAACGACACATTTATTGAGCTCTCTCAAATCCACCACTAGTCTGTAGACAGGTGGTGTTCCTGGTTCCACTTTTTTATGAACTGGTAAAACAGGGAATTGCAAATGTTAGAAGTTGTTTCCTTAATCACACCTGACTGTATTAGGTCCTGAATAATTAACATTAATGCTTGTTCAGCCTGAGGTGGAATTTTGTATTGCCTTATGCGTGGTAGTTGGGCTCCCTCTTTCAGTGTAACCTTGTGAGGTGTTATTTCCATACATCCTACTGTGGTGGAATCAGTGGCCCACAGGGTGTGTGGCAAATCTTTCAAACGCTCATCTAATTCTCTACTTGTGTAGTGGCCCTTGAAATCTCGCAGAAATAGTCTGACATCTGTAGGTGAGCAAACAATGACAGCTCCTAATTCTTTCAGTGTTTTTATACCAAGCAAGTTTTCTGGACATGATTTTGTCAATATAAGATCTGTAGTTGTCATGAGGGGACCAACCTGCAAGGGCAGTGGCTTTGACGTGACGTTTGTCACAGGTTGTCCCGAGAAACCCAGAGAAATACTTTTGAACCCGAGAGAGGAGCCTCTGGGACCTCTTGATGGCTTATTGTTGTTTTACTGGCCCCAGTGTCTAGTAGAAACTTCCTATCCTCCCCAAGAAGTCGGACCTATATAAATGGACCTGTCTGATCTACTGGAATGGGGATTAGGGGCAGTTTGTCATCTTCTCTCTCTGGGCAACATCATGAGAAATCTGGGTAATATTCAGTGTAGGCGCTGTCTATAATATTCATTTGGGCCATTTGTGTTGTCAGTGGAACTGAAGGTGTTGAACTGTCTAGGGAACCATTCTGTTTTGGCTGATATGGGCGTGGCTGGGTCTTACCAGTAGCCAAATTGTGCTTTAAGACAGGGCAATCTTTAACGAAGTGTCCCATCTTTTTGCAATAATTACAAGTGCTTTTTATATTTGTCTGACTACTTGGTGTCTGTTGACGCTGGGGTGCAGTTTGGGCTACTAATGCTTTCATCTTTGTGTCTTTCATGCGTTTCTTATCATTTTCTTCTTCATCCCTAATGCGATTCTGGTGATATTGTAGCATTTGTAACACCTGTGGAGGTGTATGTGCTTGCCAGGTACTTTCTACTTTTAGTACTCTGTCCTTAATGGCTGGCAAGGCGTTATCTACTAATTTGGAAACAAACAGATGCGGGTAAGCTTCACTTGTTGGCGTAAGGCCGCTATTTACCGCAAAACACTTTTCAAGTCTAGTGTAATAATCTCCTATGTCTTCACCATGTTTCTGTTTGCAGGAGGAAATGGCATCCTAGTCCTCCTTTTTCACTGTTAGTAACTGTGGTAGCACCTTTAAAATAGTGCCAGGAAGTGCTTTTAGTTTGTCTCCTATACCTTGACCTGCTACTCTAGTATTTTCGTCATTCTGAAGTTCAGTCCATTTAATGTGTTCACCTGCTACTTCCCAATCTTTTCTCTTAGTTTGTCATATATACCTGATGGCAACAATAATTTCAGAATTGCTGTGATATCAGAAAGAGTATATGTTCCCATCATTAATACATCTCCTAATTCCTTAAAGAATCCAGCAGGATCCTTTGAGTGGGAGGGAACCATCTCTTTCATCCTTAGTAACTCAAGTTTTGTCAAGGGTACATAAATGAAGACGCGTTGTAGCGCGCCATTCGTGTCAGCTCTGGGGTGGACCTCTCTCATGGGGAACTGGCGTGTTTGAGGAAGTCTATTAGTTGATCCACACGTATTATGGGGAGATCTATATCCAGTCACTTTCTGGTATTTCTGTCTAAAATCTATAAATGTGTTAAGAAAAACTGAACTATTGTGGAGGAACATGTTATCAGCGCAGTCAGACAGAAAATCTTCGAGTCTTGGATCATGTTTAAAATGAGTGTCATTGAGTGTGATGAGATGTTGTACCATGTAGAGACTTGCTAATCTTTGATGTGAGCGTGGTAATGCTAGAAAAAGCTGGGCTATGAGATCATTGTCATATATCTTATATTGAGAGACCCATAGGGTCGCAGTTCTGGCTATTTCCTCCTCCTCCGGTGTAAGCGGAGGTTCCTGGTCTAACCAGTAGTCTAATGCATTGGATGTATTTTCAAATAACTCATCTGGAGATGACCGTTCAGAGTGACCTTGGAGGAATGTAGGCGGGGTGTTCGTGAATTAGGGGCGGAAGAACGAACGGGTAGGACTTTTTCAGTAGGTTCAGTAATTTCCTCCTCAAGTTTCTTATTCTCTTCATTTGTTTGCAAGTTTTGCAGAATACGGGTCACATTACGGGTGAACCTGTCTAGTGCATCATTTATAAGTTCTAGACTAGTGTGGTCGGATGCGGAATCTAATAAGTCAAAAAGTGAAACTGGTACATTTCTTTCCTCTGCTTGTATGTGTTTTATGAAACAGCAAAGGAGGAACCTATACATGTGCATTTTTACAGGGTGTGATCTTCTTGTAGTCATAGCGTTAATGGCTCGTGAGTTCTCTCCAGTACGAAGAAACTCAGAGGCCGCTTGAAGAAACGTGTCAATTGCTGGTAGATGTCTTATTTCTTCCCAGGAGTCATGAAGTATTTTACTTATTCGGCTCGCCTCCCCTGTGTTGCTCGGAGTCGGGTCATAGGGGCAGTCGGGAATTGTTTTACCTGGGTCTGGACCTACGGCACCCCCTTCTGGAGTGAGAGGTGGTGCGTTATGTTGTGAAAGGGGTGGCGGAGGCAGAGGGTGTTGAATGACTGGAACTTCATAGGGTGGTGGAGTATCTAAGAGAAAATTAGTAAAAGTATCCTCTGGTGGTGGGGCTGTAGGCTGTGCTGATGCAATGTTAAGGTTTTCAGGTGCAGATGGCAATACAGGATAAAAACCAGTAGAAATGGCTGATTGTTCCCTTTTATTCCTTTCACTAACTACTTCTTTCCCTATTTCTTGTAACTGTTCTTTCTTGGCCTGCTCTGACATTCTCTTACCCTTTTCAACTTTATGCAATTCCTTCTGTTGCCTCCTATGGGCTTCTTTTCTCCATAATTCTACTGAGTCACTCTGTGACTGGCGGACTCTCTTTTTCTTCCATAACTGTTCCTCTAATTTCATAATACACTCCGTATCAAAACTACCATTTTCAGGCCATCTATATCTGAGTTCTAGGTCTTTAGTATATTCTACCCATAGATCACAATAAATAAGTGCACCGACACCATGTTTGGCATACATGAAGTGTCCTGGAGTATCCCGAGGAGGAAGGGGAATTTCCTTCTCAAGAATACTCTTTTGGTTGCCATCTTACGTATTTTCGAGAAAATAGGCATGATGGCAAGACTTTCAAAGATTTTAGAAGTGAGAAAAACATAAACAGAACAAATATCTTTACCGTACCCACGAAAGAGGTGAGTCCGTCTTTTATACTAGTTTAGTAGTCCTCACAAAATAAGTGAGAAACCCACAAAAACATGTATCTTTACCGTGCCCACAAGGTAGTGAGTCCGTCTTTTATACTAGTTTTAGTAGTCCTCACCAAAGATAGGTGAGAAACCAAAAAACGCGTATCTTTACCGCCCCCACAAAAGCTGTGGGTTCGTTTTATACTTTTCAGCAGTACTCACCGAAAAGTAACTGGAAGGCCTCTTGAAGATTTTGGGAAAACGCGGCGCGCAGTTTCAAGGTGGGATTTGTAGAACCTCGGACTCGTCTGCTTCGCAGGTTGGGCTTTGGTTCAGGACGTTCCGCTATTTCCTCACCGCCTCGTGTGGATGCTGGGCCGCAGTCGGTCCCCCTCTTCGCCTCGAGGATTTAGCGGGAATTCCCGCGTTGTGCACTTTTGAAGTCCGTCAACGGTCAGGAGGGGACAGTAACGGGTCCAATATCGCCGGCGCGTGGGGGAAAGGGAAGGTCCCTGCTCGGGCGCCAATTACTGTGGTAAATTAAATTTACTTATTACCTCATTTCTGAATTTCTATGCTTAATAAATCATAATTTCTTGTCAATGCAAAGCGAGGAGTCCGTGGTGCTCAAATGAAGGAGGAGAAGACCAATAACTCGAGTTAAAGGGAGCGCTTCCAGCACCAAGCGGGCACAGGAGCAATCTCTCAAGTCCCTCTCTTTAAGTGGGCGTCTTTATTTTCAACAGCAGAATATTTATACAGTCTTGGTCACGAGGCAAAATAGAGGAACAAACAGGTCGTGGCAGATAGAGGAACAAAGATTCAGCAAGAGGAGCAGAGTGTGAAAAAATGGGGGCGTGTCTTAGGCTTCGTGAGGGGACTTGCGATGTGAAATAGTCTGACAGTTGGAAGGGGAAGGCTTCCTCATTTGGGGGTTTGTGCTCGTGCTTCATGTCAGAAACATGAACCATCTCTGCGGGGGAGCAGGAACTCATGTACTGGTTTCCCGGACTTGGCAGAAACCACAGAGACAGATGGTGAAAATGAGGAAAACCAGGTGCAGGGGTGTCGTGCTCGTGCTCGGGGTCTTGGGACACCAAAGGGTGAATTAAAAACAAAATGGTGTCGGCTTTTAATGTGGGCAATTATTAATCGCGCAAAGGGGATCGCGCAAAGGGGCATAATTAGATCGCGCAGAGGGCAGCGAAGGGGCATAATTATAGATTTTATTTCCACATAAGTCCAACACCTTCCCTACTGTTGCATAGACTGGAGCTGGAATAGTAATTTATACTATTCTAAAGTCCAGCGCCCCCTAAAGCAAGTCGTTGTAACGACTTGCGTGCTAAAGTAACACGTGGTAATGTCACAGGCGGGGTAGTGACTGCTTTGTAAAGGCGTGCAGGGAAAATGCCTGCGGGGTTCAGTCATACAACCATATTTTAGTGCTGGAGACTGGCCCATTTTCTAAGAAAACAGCATGTTTTTTTTTCTTATAATTTGGAGCCATATACGGAGTTGCAATCCCTTCCAGGAATAACACAGGTGCTGACGTTTTTCTTTTGGCCAAGCACACACAACAATTATGTGTGCACTCTTTTGCCTAGCCAATCCTGTAACTTGTGAGACCCAGACCATGGCATAGTAGTCTGGAAGGGTGCACCAATCTTACTGTCAGGCTGAGAGGAGACTGGGCCGGGGCGAAATTTAAATTAAGTTCCGGAAGTGAATGTATCTGTTCCCCAGAGAGCAACAAAACATCCGCCTGATAGAACTAGCAACTATACACCTCAGGGAACAAATCATGATCAAATTTGTGGCATCCTCCCCAGCCCTCCCATCAGCGTAAAACATTCAACTGAACTCCTCATTATCTCATAACAGTTAATAACCACACCGTAACAACTCGCAGATGGTTTTGTAATTCTTTCTTTGAGTTCGCCCAGAAATGCGGGGTCCCTACGCTCATAGTCTTAAGACACTACATCTCCTCCCCTGACAAGTAAAAAGGCGTTAACAACAGCAGCTATATTTCTCCGATAAATCGTCTAGGTGCTCGCACTGTTTGGCCAGATCACGTGGTATGAGGTAGTTAAAATGCACCCTGAGTGGACACCAGGGTACAGGAGCTGTTGTTTGATCTATGCCATCAGGTGAAGCAGCACCATCAGTGGTCACAGGGGCTGATGAAAGTCGAGATAGATGTCTGAAATGTGACAGTCCCTTGTGATGGATTTGCCGGGACATTGTGCCGTTATTATGTGTCCCTTGCGCGTCACAATCTCCTGAGTTCGCTGATGTTGATCAGTATTTGCCTTCATTTGACGTTTTGAGCATTGTCAGTGGCACGAACCTTATCAACATTCCAAGTTCGTTCAGTAGTCCACTGTGATAGTTTGGTTCTTATAGCTCTCCCAAACAGCAAGGTGGCAGGACTCTCACCAGTAGCGGAGTGAGAAGTCAAACGATAGGCACAGACATAAGACCTGTCTCAGCTCAATTCCCTCCATTGATGCACGTTAGATCACTCTCTTTAGGGAGCCCATAAATTGTCCACGACACAGTTAGGTTGGGGCCATAATGGTGTACTTTTGTGATGCTTGAGATTAAGTATAGTTAGAAACTCCTTAAACTCCTTACTATTAAAAGTTGGACCATTGTCAGATTTAAGAATGTATGGGATGCTCCATGCTGCAAAGATGTCGTCCAGCCGCTCAATGACCTTGTCATGTGTTGTTGATGACCTTTCCTCCACCAGAGAACAACGGGAATACTCTTCAATGACTACCATGAATGATATCCATTTGGTAGGGGCCCAAAGAAATCAACAACCACTCTTTCCCACACATGTGCAGAAAGATTTGATATGGTTAGTGGATGCTGTGTCACTTTAGGGGAAAGGCAATCACATAAGTGGCACTCATTTAGTTCCCTCTCAATTCTCTCGTCCAGGTGCGGGAAAAACACAAGCTCCCTCAGGGCTCTTTTGGTGGCGACAATGCTATGATGTCTTTCGTGAGCGAGTTCAATGGCTTGATGTTTTAGACTCTCTGTTATGACGATTCTTGAGCCTCTTAACAAGATGCCTTCTTTAGTGATAGACAGTTCATCCTGCACATTTTTTAACTTTTGAAATTCAACATAGTCATTCAGAGGTCGAACACTTTGTCTCCATGACTGCGCTGAAAGGATGTCTTTAAGGACAAGCATGTCTTTATCGGCATTAGTAGCAGCAAAAATCAGTTCAATGGATAAGGCTGCTTGCGTGCTGGACCTTACAATGAAGTTGATGTACTCTTCAGTTGTTTTCAATCTTGAGCCGTGCCGATGTAATGGTTCTCGTGAGAAGTAATCTGCAGGGTTTTGGTTCTTGTCTGGCCTATGCACAGTTGTACAGTTGTACTATTGTAAATGCAACCCCCACCTCTCAATGTGAGGGGGCATCTTGGCTTTTGGGTTTCTGAATATGGTGAGCTGTGCTTGGTGGTCTGTAACAATCGTGAAATGCTTTCGTAAAGAAACACATGAAAGTGTTTGCAGGCCCACACCAAATCCGGACGCTCCTTCTCTGGCTGAGAATAAGCATGTTCTGTGCCCGACATACTTCTGCTGGCTTACGCTACAATGTGTCTCTGAGCATTTGGATGTCCATTATGCTGAGCAAGGATTGCTCCCAGTCCTATCGGGCTCGCATCAACAGTAATCTCAGTATATAATTTAGGATCAAAGTAGGCCATCTCAGTTGCATTTTCAATTGCATGCTTTATCCTTTTGAAGCTTTGGTCGCCTCCAGAGGACCATTTGAACTGGGCATTTTGCTTAGTCGGGTCTCTCAATGGGGTACTGTTAGACCTGTCAGCCTTAAGGTGGTCTTCTCCCAAACTTTTTGCTTTGGACTCTGCTACGTTTTTGCTGTATATTTTTGTTGGCCTTAGGACTCTGAGCACTTTACCACTGCTAACCATTACTAAAGTGCATGTGCTTCTTCCCTATACATGCTTGCAATTGGTGTATACCTGATTGACCTATTTAATTTACTTATAAGTCCCCCATGTACCCAGGAACTGTAAGTTAAATGTCACTAGTGGGCTTGCAGCACTGATAGTGCCACCCACAGAAGTAGCCTTTCAAACTTGACTCAGGCCTGCCATTGCAGGACCTGTGTGCGCAGTTTACTGCCACTTCGACTTGGCATTTAAAATCTACTTGCCAAGCCTTAAACGCCCCTTTTAGTACATATAAGTCACCCCTAAGGTAGGCCCTTGGTGGCCCTAAGGGCAGGGTGCTATGTATGTAAAAGTTAGGACATGTACCTTTATGTTTTGCATGTCCTGGAAACAGTCTATTTCGTTTTTCACTACTGTGAGGCCTACCCTTCTCATAAGGTATCATTGGGAATTCCTTAATAATCTTTTATGCTGTAATTCCTGATCAGGGAGCAGTGCTTTTTGATGTTTCATATGTTTGGAATGGTATTGATAAATCCTACTTACTGGTGAGATTGGATTTATCTTTACTATTTTAAGTGCCCATTTCACTGCACTTACTGCTCTGTGTGCCTGACAGTCTGTCTCCAATACACGTCTGGGCTGGGTGACAGCTACATTTGCCCATTCTCTCTAGACAGCGACAACAAAGGCCACTCAACTGCATCTGCATACTGATTGGCCATCCTGGGCAGGAGGGAGGAGAGGAGGTAACACTTCACTTGAATAGGTAGTGTCCTGTCTCCAGACAAAGGGCTGATTTACCCCCCCCCCCTTCCAGCTAGGCTGGCAGACAGGACTGGACTGAAAGGGGACCTGTGCACTTCAATGAGTTCTTTTGAAGTCACCCCAACATCAAAGGTACTTTTGGGTATAGGTAATGGGTCTCTGACCGCATCTACTCAGACATTTTTGGACCTTTATACAGACATCACTGGCTCTACATCTGCACATTGCCAGAAGGACTGATGTGCTGCCAGGAGGGACTGTCACTCTGCTAACTGCTCTGCTGTGTTTGCCTGCTGCTTGCTGAGCCGCAGGAGAGACTGCCACGTTACGACTTGCCTTGCTGTGCTGGCCTGCTGCCTGCTACTTTTTTGCTGTGCTACCATCCAAAGTGCTCTCCAAGGGCCTGTTGGCTTGCCCCTTAATCCCCAAAGTCTCATGGCTATCAAAGACTTCGAATTCCTGCTGTTGTACTCCGCTCTACGAGGAGTCCGGCATTAATCCTGCTTCTACAACTCTTCTGAGCTGGTTTGCCAGCTTGCGTGGCTCAACTCCGAGCACTTCGTTGAGACTGAGTGTCGACAACGCTGCTTTGATCCAACGCGACTGAAAAATTCAGAGTATTGCCCCGGTAATGCTTCTGCGTCTGTTACCCTCGATGCCACAGCGCCGAGACAATCCTTTACTGTGTGGCCTGCCGGGTTGCCTGGATGACGCTAGTCAGCGTGTCAGCACCACCCACCTCCATAAGGAGTTACACAGGTGTGCTCAGCCCCGAGGGCGAGACGTAACCTTTCCAGTCGTAATGATGGCCATAGTAGAAACATGCAGAAGTTGCAATTAGGGTTGCGCGGAATTTGAATTTATGTAATTATGCAAAATGTTGTGAAATGCATGTAAAATTAGGTGTAATTATGAAAAGTGCGTCCTTGTGTCTATTTTGGGCATGAGGACAAATTTCGCTGTTAAAAATAGCGCTAAAACACACATCGTTCACACGCTCCTTTGCTATAGTTCTGTGGTGAACGCAGTGCAATTACGCGACAAGATATAATGGCGTAATTTTGGTAATTTTGAATAACAAGTGTACCTTGAAGTTCGTGAAATTATGCAGATTATGCTGGCATAGTTGAGATTTCACCCCAGCCTAGTTGGGATCATCTCCACATGCTTCGTTCAGCTCAGAGCAGCACGCTGATCTCAGAGGAGAGGAGGGACACCTGAGGGAAACACCGCCTCAGACAGCAGATAGGTTCATCAGTCTCTTGTGGCAGGCACAAGGGGAGCTTTACTCCCTCATCAAATGTCAGTGAGAGCTTTTTATGAGCAAAAGTTATGTTTGGGTCAGGATAGGCAGTGCCATTCGTCCAGTTTTGGCAGATCGCCACATTCCCGGTGGTGGTTTTCACAACAGCACACCAGTAGCTGGGCCTTGCTTCTTTGAGCTAGTAAGGCAGGTTCTCAGCACTCGGATCAGTCTAACTCCTATGCTGTCCAGTAGTAGTAGAAGTAGTAATGTAAGTTTATTGTATGAATCAAAAGATTACAATAAAAAGGTATAAAACATCAAGATCAGTACAAGAATCGGTTGATCAGTAAAAATTCTAGGATCATAATATTTTTAAATAAAGGCATAAAAACAGTTTACTTGCATTTGGACACAGATGGATACAATTCAGAGTATAGGAAATATATTTAAATCCCAAAGTTGATGATTTGTAAGCCTGGTCTTAAAAAAGTCATTGGTATATTACTGCACTGTTGTCCTTGAGACTATCACAGCTTCAAGCAGCTTAAACAGTAGAACTTGTTTCAGCCTACCGAAAAACACTGGCGGCAAATATATTTTTTTAAATACAAACCATTTTGGGACAGTACACATATGG
Organism: Calotriton arnoldi; assembly: GCA_963921515.1. Taxonomy (NCBI): domain Eukaryota; kingdom Metazoa; phylum Chordata; class Amphibia; order Caudata; family Salamandridae; genus Calotriton; species Calotriton arnoldi. Next base: position 475,382 of record CAWUFW010002561.1, on the reverse strand, counting down.
TTTGCAATCAGTATTTAAAACAGTTTGCATAAATCTGGATACAAGTATAATCAAAGCAGTGTTTAAACATTTACATAATTATGGATTAAATGCTTTATGAGTCTAGTTTAATAATTTCAATAGCATTCTTATTGCACTATTGTTCCGGACATTTTCACAGTCTCGACTCTCGAGCAGCCTCTACAGTTAAACTTATTTGACCTGCTAAAGATCTATGGGAGCCAGCTTTCCTTGGAACAGACATATATAGTGCAAACATGCAAAGTGTGAAAAAAACATGTTGTTTGAGCTTAATTGTGTAAAAACAGCTTGCTTAAACCCAGATATAACAAGCATTAGCAAAGCCAATAGGTCTCGCTTTTGGGCCCCACTGGCTTTGGCAATTCTTTTTGGCCATGGTGAATAGCATGCTTTTGGAAACGCAGTGAAAAAGAAAAAAAAAACATAGCAGTAGCCTTCTGACAGCTAGTATCTAACAAGTCATAAACTGCGAGTCAGTCGTGTAGTGACGTGGAATAGGAGGTGGATGGACTATTAGATGAATTAAAGTGATTTACTCACGTACTTAGCAACCACTTCAACTGAAGGAAATGCCAAAAAAAATAAAAAATATTGTGTATCCTAACACATTTGTATTCTGAGGTGATTTAAAATATGTATAGAGTCAGATTACCAGAGGCTGGCAGAGCTGCTGTCTCCGGTTTAAACTTGCCCTGGAGGTGCCCACATATATTTACGTTGGGGAAAGATCCAATATTCATACTCTGGAGTCTCAGGGACCCCCTCTGAGAGAGTCCACAGTGTCAAGGGAGCCACGCACAGTTGAGGTTTGGTATGGCGCCCCTTACCAAAGTACTCCCTCTCCCCTTGTTGGGGAAGGATCCAGTAGGTAGGCCTTGGAGTCTCAGAGACCCCTCTGAGAGAGTCAACTGCGTAAAGGGAGCCTCACGCAGCGGAGATGTGGGAATGATACCACTTCCCCTGGGAGCACAGCTTACCGGACCTTGGACGCGGCTTTTACTCGTCTACCGGTTTGTACCCCCTTCACCCTCCCCCTCCTCTTTCATGCTCTGTCTCACCCTCCCCCACCGCTTTCCCTCTTTCATTCTTTGTCTTCCTCCTCTGCTCCTAGCCCCTCTCCCCTGAATCTCTCCCCCTGTCTGCTACGCCTCTTAGCCCCCTGTCCCTTGTGCCCTTTGACTAAGCACTCCTTCTCCCCTTGTTGGGGAAAGATCCAATATTTATACTCTGGAGTCTCAGTGTTTCCCCTGAGAGAGTCCACTGCGCTAAGGGAGCCACTCACAGTTGAGGTTTGGTATGGCGCCCCTTGCCAAAGCACTCCCTCTCCCCTTTTGGGGAAGGATCCAGTAGGTAGACCTTGGAGTCTCAGAGACCCTCTGAGAGAGTCCACTGCTTAATAAGGAGCCTCTCGCAACGGAGATGGGGGAAGGATGCCACTTCCCCTGGGATCACAGTTTACTGGACTTTGGACGCAGCTATTACTCGTTTACCGGTTTGTGCCCCCGTCACCCTCCCCCTCTTCTTTCTTAATGTGTCTTTCACCCTCCCCCTCCTCTTTCCCCCTTCATTCTATGTCTACTCCCCCTGCTCCTACCCCCTCTCCCCTTGTATCTCTCCCCTTGCCTGCTTTTTCCCTTACGTATATGTCCTTATTTTATCTCGACCTAACATGTAATTATGTAGCTATGCACTAATAACTGTGTAACCTTTGTAACGATGTAACCTGCAACTATGTTCTGATTCTCATGTAAAGCGCTCTGATACCTCCGGGTCTAGCCAGCGCTATATAAATCCTTTCAAATGTCGACTACTAGTCACCTATGCTACCCATATACTACAATCTACCTCCTTTGTACTGAATGGCGAATACCGAATGTATGTATACTACCTCAACCATCTAATGTTTAATAACTGTATATTGTAAAGCGCTCTGATACCCGCGTGCGTCATGTTCGCGCTATATAAAACTTTATAAATAAAATAAATAAATAAATAAAACACACAGGTCTGTCTTATCTGTTGTGTTTTCAAAGGCAAACGCGGTGAATCTAGACTTTACTATTGGCAGAGTACACGCCCACACCGTCCCCACATAAATAAATTAAACGCTTTTAACATAAGCCTTTTTTCACCAGTCCAAACATTTAACATTGAAACTAGGGACACTGCTGGCTTAAAATAGGGTATCGTAGCGCAGCACTACTACAGGCAAACTCCATAGAGGATTGGCATTCAGGACGGACACAGCAGGAAAAAAAAACTTGTTACTTAGACAGTTCTGAGATTTAGCGCCAAGCAATGATTCCCACCCCCAACCCAATTTAGCACTATAGAATAATTCACAACATAAACATACACTTTTTAGATCCCGAGGGCCTCTGGAAGGTAGGATTTTCAGCAGACACGTTGGCTTCATTACTAAACGTTTATGGCTAGCTAAGAAGCGTGTGAGGGTGCCGCAAAACAAAGACGACAGAGTGGCTCGCGGCGCCTAAAATCCGCATCACACTGACGGCAAGGCTAGTGCTGCGGTGGGAGGTCTGAGGAGACCTTACAGAGCTACAGCAGCTCGGAAGTCCACTCAGACTTTATCCAAGCCCCGTACTGAGCCCGGGAAACATGTTAAGGATAGCACCAAGAGGCATTTCATCTTTTTTTGGGGAGGGGGGGGGGGAACGTATACAACAGACATGAGAAAGTAATTAGTAAAAGTACTGCCTTCAAATGGTAGCATACACATGTGGAAGAAAGCCTAAGCAAACAAGCATTTGCAATGCAATAGGTCTTGCATTTACGCGAGACCTATTGCATTGCAAATGGTAGGCATCACGGACAAAGGGAGGGGGGAGAAGGCACGGACAATGGGAGGGCAGGAGCGAGGGGAGAAGAAGGCATGGACAACGGGAGGGAGGGCGGGGGGTGGAAAATAAGGCACGGACAATGGGAGGGAGGGCGGGGGTGGAAAAGAAGGCACGGACAACAGGAGGGAGGGCGGGGGGTGGTGGAAAAGAAGGCACCAAAGCACGTCGTGCCTGCAGTAGGAGAACCTCATTAAAGAAAATAGTGCTCACAGTCTAAATAACATGTACCGTGTAGCAACCGAAGTAAAGGGGCCAGTCGCCCTGGGAGGTGACAAATGAAGAGGAGGCGGTACTAAGGAGGGACTAACAAGCCTATCAATGAATCAGAAGCCAGCATTTAGGACAAACAAGGACACAAGCCAATGGCAAATATGGGCGGAGAGTGGGCGGAGTTCTATTAACCTACTCCTCTACAATAAGTCTCGCAGGGCAGCGCATGTGCGCTGGCTCTAGGCTCGACCTAAAAAGAATCAAGTGAGGGTATATAAATAAGTGGTAAAATCATGCAGATAGAGCTTTGTAAGCCTGGTCTTAAAATGTGGTTAGCATTAATTTTGTACTGTCTTTCCTAACACTAAAACAGTATCTGACAGCGTCCACAGTTGATCTTAATGTTGCCTTTTTGAACATAGGTCGAAAATATGATATCCTTAAACATAGACGTTCAGGGCAAATACATAGAACATGCAAAAGGGATTCACTTGTATGCCCACAGAGTCGACAAATGATTTATCTTTCAAAACTGGGTTACATTTCACCTCAAATTCACAAATCGGATATAAAACAAGCAGAACCTTAAAAATTTCATTTTGACATACCAAGGCAAATTTGACCCTAGATACTCTTGACTCTGCAGAGAATAGGTACTAAAGACTAAGGGGTCGATTCCGATCCCGGTCGGAGGCGCACCTAATACCATTCGGCCGGGAAAAAAGCCAGGCGAATGCCTGTTTCCCGACCGATTCGCACATACGTCCGAACGAGCAAGTACGATGCGAACAACTGCCCAAATCCCGACCCAGTCGTACTCACCCAATACAGGTCCTGTTCTCCGACCGAGGCGGATCCGGAAATGCAGAATCGAGTCGCACGGAAGCAAAAATGCAGCCCCGTCCGGCCGGACAAGTACGATGCGCTTTCCGTACGCGCCGAACCCGTCGCTACGCACGGCATGTCAAAGCATCCGGGAGAGGCGCACATAAGCTCCGATTCGCGCCACAAGACGATCCACGGCTACGAGACGAACACGCCAGCGACGAGGACGAGGCGAAGCAAAGAGAAAGATGAACGAGACGAACCAACCATGAATCCCATCGTGCCGATCCTACCAATATTCTACATCTATTACCGGAACAGGCACGGACGCGTACGGCGCAGAAGGTAAGTCAGACACCAACCACAAAAACAAACTACACGTACCCGACATATCACACACACACAGAGGGATGCAGAAATTACTTACACCAGCAACAGCAGCACCATAGGGGCGGGATGGCCATCACCAATGCCACATATACACATAGGGGCCTGGATGCCAACAACTAACACCACCCCTACCCAGGGGTGCTAGATGCCTGTCACTCCTACCACCTCTACCCATGGGGGCTGGATGCCCACCACCACTACCACCCCTACTCAGGGGTGCCAGATGCCTACCACTACTACCACTTCTACCCATGGGGGCTGGATGCCCACCACCACTACCACCCCTGCTCAGGGGTGCCAGATGCCTACCACTACTACCACTTCTACCCATGGGGGCTGGATGCCCACCACCACTATCACCCCTACTCAGGGGTGCCAGATGCCTGTCACTACTACCACCTCTACCCATGGGGGCTGGATGCCCACCACCACTACCACCCCTACTCAGGGGGTGCCAGATGCCTACCACTACTACCACTTCTACCCATGGGGGCTGGATGCCCACCACTACCACCCCTACTCGGGGTGCCAGATGCCTGTCACTACTACCACCTCTACCCCTGGGGTGCTGGATGCCCACCACCACTACCACCCCTACTCAGGGGGTGCCAGATGCCTGTCACAACTACCACCTCTACCCATGGGGGGCTGGATGCCCACCACAACTACCACCCCTACTCATTGGGTGCCAGATGCCTGTCACTACTACCACCTCTACCCATGGGGGCTGGATGCCCACCACCACTACCACCCCTACTCAGGGGTGCCAGATGCCTGCCACTACTACCACCTCTACCCCTGGGGGCTGGATGCCCACCACCACTACCACCCTACTCAGGGGTGCCAGATGCCTGTCACAACTACCACCTCTACCCCTGGGGGCTGGATGCCCACCACCACTACCACCCCTACTCAGGGGTGCCAGATGCCTGTCAATACTACCACCTCTACCCATGGGGGCTGGATGTCCACCACCACTACCACCCCTACTCAGGGGTGCCAGATGCCTACCACTACTACCACCTCTACCCATGGGGGCTGGATGCCTGTCACTACTACCACCTCTACCCATGGGGGCTGGATGCCCACCACCACTACCACCCCTACTCAGGGGTGCCAGATGCCTACCACTACTACCACCTCTACCCATGGGGGCTGGAGGCCTGTCACTACTACCACCTCTACCCATGGGGGGCAGGATGCCTACCACCAACAACACCCCCACTCACAGGATGGCTAATGCATGACACAACAAGCACACACCAACATAAGGAATGCAACAAAAGACATCCCCCAACACCATGACAAGCGTGTGTAGACTGTGTCAAATGCCTACAACACTGAACATGACTTTGAACATACAATGTGACCCCCTATCACATGTGTCACACATAAATGTGTGTGGCCCCCACAATGCAAGCAGACCATGACCACTGTGGCAATGGGGTCTAAGCCCCCATCATCACAGTGACCAAAAGGTAAGTGTGGGGTCCATAGCTGAAGCACATCTTGCACATTGTGGCAAGGGGTCTAAGCCCCCATCATCACAGTGACCAAAAGGTAAGTGTGGGGTCCATAGCTGAAGCACATTTTGCACATTGTGGCAATGGGGTCTAAGCCCCCATCATCACAGTGACCAAAAGGTAAGTGTGGGGTCCATAGCTGAAGCACATTTTGCACATTGTGGCAATGGGGTCTAAGCCCCCATCATCACAGTGACCAAAAGGTAAGTGTGGGCTCCATAGCTGAAGCACATTTTGAACATTGTGGCAATGGGGTCTAAGCCCCCATCATCACAGTGACCAAAAGGTAAGTGTGGGGTCCATAGCTGAAGCAAATTTTGCACATTGTGGCAATGGGGTCTAAGCCCCCATCATCACAGTGACCAAAAGGTAAGTGTGGGGTCCATAGCTGAAGCACATTTTGCACATTGTGGCAATGGGGTCTAAGCCCCCATCATCACAGTGACCAAAAGGTAAGTGTGGGGTCCATAGCTGAAGCACATTGTGCACATTGTGGCAATGGGGTCTAAGACCCCATCATCACAGTGACCAAAAGGTAAGTGTGGGGTCCATAGCTGAAGCACATTTTGCACATTGTGGCAATGGGGTCTAAGCCCCCATCATCACAGTGACCAAAAGGTAAGTGTTGACATAGAAAAAGCTGCAACTGCCAAACTGCATGGATGATTCCTGGTCACAGAACAACAAACACATCAGTGGCAAAGTAGTGCCTGTGTCCCATAGCAACATAAATTGGGTGAGGCAAACAGTGCAGTGCAAATAAGACATACCTTTGCCCATGTGCAGACAAACATCACCCATGGGGGCTGACACTGTCAACATCCATCAATGACACAATGACAGAAGTGACCATCATAATGCAGACCCACATATTTGCACCAATGGGCACACAAATGTAGATACCCTGTGGAGACTGTAGATGTGAGGTGAACAAATAACATACCATGGCAGCAATGGGACACACAAACAATGATCATTGTGCTGACTGATGACCTAGGAGTCCCAGGGTCAGCAGGTCAAACCCACCAAACAACATACAGCCAATAGCACACTAAAGATATGCCAATGCAGTGGTGCAGATGCACAAACAGGCAGACCCACACTGCACAACAAACACAATAGGTGAGGGGGGGGGGGTGCCAGTGTCCCCAGGCAACCACACAACACATGATGAGGCCTGAATACCAATTACACAGATGCACATACAGTGCCACACAAAAGTAACTCATGGATCCAAATCCCCTATGTGGGCAATCAGGCATTGTTAGATGAGAGGGAGCACAAATTACACATGTCACGCAAGCATGTAGGAACTGCAACTAACACAGCAAGAGACAGACCCACCACAGCACTACCCCCAGGGACCCCATATTGTGCTGACACTAGCCTGCATGATAATCCCACTGTGATGACAATGTCAGATGTCGTTCACACTGTGAAACCCAGCCATGTGTCCTGAGCAACTAACTACCATCACACCTACACAAGCTCCAACCAATCAGCACGGCCTGCCAGCCAAGGCCAATATGGAGGTAGGGGTCTGGCCATGCAACAACTCACTTTTGCACACACTCAACACCACACACCCTGATCTCCACCAATGTGCAGCAGTGAAGCTCACATGGACTGGTGACATTGCACATGCACCCATGACAATACCAGGGGTGGTGGTGGGAACCAAGGTGCAGAACCCCATCACACATGGCCAGTCAACAAGACTTGTCAATGTCTGACACACAGCACAGTATGCTGTACATGGGCATGATGTGAAATCCACCACAATCAATGGGATCCTGGCCATAGTCACACACCAATGAAGAAGCCAAGGTGACACACGAAGAACACACGTACACAACTACCAACATTGCAGCTCTGACCCTGAGGAGTGGCATCAGTCACACACACAACGTGTCACAATCACTGTAAGCTAACACAAACTGTAAATCACATTACTCGTGTAAACAACAAGTGCCAAGGGGAATCCTGAATGTGTCCCATCTGCGTTTGCCCACATCCCCAGCACTGACAACAAAGACAACCTGGGATGACAACCTCATGAACATTAGTTTGCCATGCACCCACATCACAGAGAAACCAGGTCCAAGATGCTGGATGAACACAGAACAACTCAGCAAGCATCACAAACAGGAACATCCCTAGGGACACAGCCTGTGTAGGAAAAGGGAAGGGAACATGCACAGACATGCTTACACAACACAGGCCCACGCAATGTCACCAGATTACACACTGCCATGAGGGCACAACACTCCTGTGGAAGGTCCGCTGTGCCAAACCTTGTCTGTGCACGAACCAAACATGTCAGCAGAACACTCCGTCAGTGAGTCAACAACCACAACACACAGAAGGCTCTGCTCACATCAGCCTGGGTACGGGGTGTCACGTCAGTCATCTGCACACACACCAAACACCTGTCAAGCAAGTTGCACTGTATGCACAGATGAGTCCTTCGACATTGATGTGCAAAACTGCATGTCCAGTGGAGCTGGGCACACAGTCAGGGAAATAGGAACATTGAACAGTGCTTAGCCCACCAGATGTGCATCAGTGTAAGACAAAGATGTTCATTTACAAATGCAACAAGCATTGGCATAGCCAATAGGTCTCGCCTTTGGGACTTTATAAGTGTTTAGCCATACAGCACATTATCCTGGGTGCTGTGCCGCCAGGGATAGCCAGCCAGAGATGATAAAAGACTGCCTTCCGTGCAAACCAATCAGGTGTGCTTCAGAAAAGCGAACTGTTTTTCACAGTTCAGTGTGGCTCCCTTGATTGAAAACAGGGCCCGTGGTATGTTTATTTACTGCAACAAGTTAAAGAAAGGTCAGCATAACAATCATCACACACACATGCGTGGTTCTGTGCTTAGCCAAACAAATCACTATAATGAGACGTATAAACTGTACCAAGTGTCCTAAGAAGATGGAGGTATTGTGCATATGTAACCCATCATGACGACATGAAACTGAAAAGACCAGTGCTGTTTATGCAATCGAGAGGATTTAAAGGTATGGCAGGCTATTACGACATCTCGTTGAGTACACAGTCGGTATCTCTGCACTCCAGAGCAGGAGGCCACCCACCCTGGGGAGGCGGGGCGTGCAGCAGCTAGGTGCTAGGCATGAAGCCTATCTAAGCACCTAATGTCACAGCCAATGAACAACTGAGGAGAAACGTCTCATCCAGTCCCGAACCACAATGCAGTCTTTAGCGCCCATAGCCTGTAAACAAAGAACAAGTTAGCAGTTTGAGAGGATGTGGCGTAACATACAGAACTGCCGACTTTGGGACTGAAGAACCGGGTTTGAATCTCGGCGTCGGCTCTCCCCATGACTATAAACAAAATGCAGATTGGAACAAATAAAAAAGAAAACAATGCTGAATCAAAACCAAATACAGAACACTCGGTAGTGCTGGCGCTGCTGCTCCTACGGCTCGGGCTGCACTGGTTGCTATGCCTGGGCATTGGGCAGTGATAACTGGGCGGGTTTGGCATTGGCGTATATTTAGTGTTTTTAAAAAAAAATGTGAATGCCATGTGTGTTTGGAAACTTACGCAGGAGATGTGATTTTTCCAAGATCAAACGCATCATGGGGAGAAGTCAGTACTGAACTTATGGCTTATTTTACCACCATCTAAGATTGGAGCTTTAAAGTCAGGGAAGAAAACGGGTTGGATGTCAAATATGTGTCTTTTAGTGAGGTGCCAAGTATAAAGCCTGAGGATTAAGAACATGTATCGAACCCCAGAAGCGGCAAGAGCTGTGTGTTCCCGCCGGAGCCTCGGGGGTACCGAGAAGATATGCGTGACCTCTTACCCCACACCAAGCAGGACAACTCAAAGAACCTCTTTCCCCACTCTCACCCGCTCCTTCTTGCCTACTACCGGCTCCTTGGCCTCTGAGCGGGCTAACCTCGATACCGGCTGAAGCGAGCCGAGTGACCCAATTGGGGCCAAGAGGAAACCGTCCCAAGGAGAAGAATGAGACGTGGGAAGCTGCCGCACATTCCCAGCGTGCCCCGCAAGCAGCAGGCACCAAAAGGAGACAGGCAAGGAGAAGGTTAGCGAACAAGAGGGCCATGTGTGTTTGGAAAAAAATAATACCGTCAGCGTATCGCAACAATCAAAGTAACCAGTGTGTTTCTCAAATAAAAAAAAAACACATATGCCGTATCTGTTTGAAAAAAAATAATGCTGTCAGCGGAGTGTGGCAATCAAACTAACTAGAGTGTTTCTCAAAGTAAAAAAAACAAGCATTTGAAGGCACGCGCGGGGAGGAGGGGGGGCGACGCGAGTGGTGCGCGCGCCTCGCGCTGAAAGTTATCCAAAAAAAAAAAAAAATGAAGCTGATAGCCGCGCGGCCGTGAAAGTGACACGGCCGCGCGGCGCGAAAGTGAAAGGAAAATGAAGCTGACGAGGAGGGAGTGGGAGGAGGGTATTCACGCACTGTAATGCACGTCGCGCGCGCTTGTGTGCTTGCGAGCAGCAGGCGTGACCACACGCTCGTGCACCATGGCCTTTTGCTCGCGCGTAACCGCCCGAAAAAGGCCACGACGCACGAGCGTGTGGTCAGCTTCTGAAACCCCCTTACTTAAAGTCTCGCCAGAGCAGCTCTTGCGCGCTACTCGAGGCTCGACCTAAAAAGGACATCCCTGTGTCAAATGCTGAACATTACACCCTCAGACTGTAGCAAAGGATGCCATAGAGCCAGAATACAACAGGACACATATCCCATGGACCACATGGAGTCCATCACTGCAACACTTCATCGTCCTGATGTGAACACTATTACAACTGCAAATGCAGGATGCTACTCATCCACATCATGTACATCAAAAGAAAACCCAAAAGTAAACAAAAGAGGCTTTATTCAGCAAATGTCAGGGTAAAAACGGAAGTCCAAAAGAAACTAAGGCCAATGGCCAGTCCAAAATAACAGTACCAACGGGGTGAGAAGTGACAACTGGTCACACATTGCTTGCCTGCACTGGTACGGTTGGGGGACATCCCCTTGAAGGGGCATACAAGGGGCAGGCCAGGCACCGCAGGGACAGGATCAGGGGATGGCAGAGTGAGGCAGTGAAGGGGTGGTGGGTGCAGGAGTGTCACCGGCAACTGCAGTGGAGGTGTCTGACTCAGGGGGCCGGCACCACCGTGGTACACAAGTCAGTTGGTGTGGGTGCCGCAACCACTGCAGTGGGCTTGACTGATGTAGTGGACTGGGTACCCACTGCAGTGCCCAAGTCAGGCGTGGTGGTTGTGGACTCCACTGCAGTGCATGACTCCAAGGAAGTGGAAGGGTGGGCAGATGAGGTGGGCAGGACAGAGGGGGGCCTGGTCACAACAACAGTGCCACTAACAGGCAGAGCGTGTGGGTTGGGGGTGGAAGAGCAAGTGGCAGGGGGGGAGGGCCTAAGCAGTCTGGGGATGCGGTATCGGTGTGTGGGGGAACCTGGGGCAGGGTGTGGCGGGGGAACCTGTGCAGTGGTGGCCTGGGGGATGGAGGAGAGAGAGAATGGGCGCAGGAGCTGCGTGGTGGTGGTGGTGGGGTTTTGCTCTTCCTGCTCCGGGGGGACTTCCGAATGGGCTCCTGTGTCTGCCTGCGCCTGGGGGAGGGTGTCCGGGGGCGAGGAGCACTCCTCTCTGTGTGGGTGGACTTCCTCTTCCCCTGGTGTGCTGGGTCAGCAGGAATGGTGGGGAAGAGGCCGAGGTCACACAGGTAGACCTGCTGTGTATGTGTGGTAGCAGGCGAGGCAAGGGAAGGGGTCTTGGAGGGAGAGGATTTGGAGGACTGCGGAGTGAATGTGGATGCCTGTGTGTGTGTGTGTTCCCCATCACCTGTGTCTGTGGTATCAGTCCCCTGAGGATGCTTGTGTGCACGTCTTGCCTTACTCTTGGGTGTATCTGTGCTGCTTGTGTCTGTGTGTATGGATGACTGTGCAGGTGTGCATGTGCTTTGGACAGGTAGGGTGGCAGGAAGTGTTGATAGGGCAGAGGTGGGAGGGGTGAGGGACTGTTGGAGGAGGGACACTGCTGACGTCAGGGAGGAGTCCATGGACCTATTGCTCCTCTGTAGGGCAGACATACCCGTCGAGATGCCCTCCATGAACGACACCAGCTGTGTCAACAGAGTGGTGTGTGCATGGAGGACACTCAGCATTGCTGTCTGCCCTACATGGAGCTGCCGAAGGAGGTACACAGACTCCTCACTCAGGGCAGCAGGGGACACAGGGGCAGGGGCTGCGGTGCCTGGCACGAAGGAGACACGCTCCCGAGCACGGGAGCCTCCACGGACCTCAGGAATGGGAGCCGATGGGAGGGCGGTGGTGGTGGTGGTGGTGGCGGGGCCAGACAGACTAGCTGGCCTTTGGTGGCTGCCGAGACCCGCCTCCACAAGGGAGTCATCCTCCGAGCTGCTGTGGTCCCCAGCTGAGGTGGATGGTGCTGAGGACTCCTCGGTGTGGCTCCCCTCGCCCTCCGTGCCACTGGGTCCCTCTGACCACTCGTCCGATGCTGACCCAGTCTGGCTCCGCTGCTCCTCCTGGTCCGTGGAGCTGTCCCCTCCTGTGGCCGTGGATGTATCTGCAAACAATTAGGGAAACAGACAAACATCAGTCACCTGCACTGACCTCACACACCACAGTAAGTACAGCACATTACAGAGCAAGCCCTGGCATCCTTAGTTGAACATTGCCTAAAGTCCTCACACAGATTCGGGAAGCCAATTGTCAGTCTGATGGTCAACCATGGGACTCACACCCCTCCTGCCCTTGCACCCATCTGTCTGGTGCCTGTCTGATGGTAAGACCCCAGTGTGGACACATGCACCACCTACACAGTTGTTGGACATTGCAGGGAACACGGTGAAGCATGTGAACATACACACATCACATCTCTTGCCACTGAGTCAGTGCAGGTGTCCGGATAAAGGGATGGCCAGATTCTAATTAGGAATGCATGTGATGCATACCAGCACCAGACACCATGATGCACCCATGTCCAGATAGTCAATGCCACAATGGGGTGCATGTTGCACATGTCACTCCCCTGCAGGATCAGTCCCAGGAAGTTGAATGCCATGACACAGGAATGCGTGCAAAGTCATACATTACTGTCTCAAGTCACATGGCCATGGCAGCCAGACAACAACAGTCTGCACTGTGTCACAATCCGAGGGCATGGGGAATGCAAGTTATGTGACTGACAAGTGCACATGTCCATCCCCCAGAAACCACATCATCTGTACTACTATTTGACCACGTCATACCAACTGGACATATGGGGGACATGAAACACAACTCCCTGAACATGAGCACCTCACAGTGTGCTGTGAATGAAAATACAGCTTCCTGAAAGTCACAGTCGCAAACACCTGTGTGCACAGTCAAGTGATCAGACACCTATAAGTCACAGAAGTATCGTCTATCATGGTCACATCTCAGATGGCATGCTGAGCCCCAAACGATGAACATACCAGTAGTCCTGACAACGAAGACACAGCACAATGAGACAGAGGCAGACACCTGAGGGTACCTTTCACTGATCACAACATGCCAGATGATACACGGGAGTGGGAGTACAGAGTGTATTGTATGCACTGGAGTAGGCATGACAGTCCAGCTCCACCTGTAAGAGGGATGAGTCCTGGACAGTAGGCAGGTGGCTAAGCATGTGTGACACACTGGATACACATACTCCTGAGGCCCAAATATTGTTCCCACCAGCAGCATGGGTGTGTGCCACATTCCCCAGGGACATGTGGTGAGTAAGAGCAGCAAGCGGACCACATATCAAAGTTACACGCAGATCACATGTCAGAACTTAGGCACTGTGTAGGCAATTGACCCACCCATGAATCGCACAACATAGTCACGGGAACAAATGCTGTCCCCCACCTTGAGCAAAGCAAAATGCAATGACACAGTCCCCAAATGACATAGTTTCCTGACTATAAGGGCCACACATATGCGTATCAGAGGAGAAGTGGGCATGTAACAAATGAGGGACATGGGTCCTGGACCACATGACTGATGTACTGTGGAAGTTTAACCAGGCCAGAGGAGGCCACATAGCATGTCAGACAAAGTGCACAGTGCAGTCATGGACTCGCCCCCTCCTTGCTGCTGTCTGTCCCTCAGCTGCCCATCCAGGTCAGGGAAGACCACCACCAGGATCCGGAGCATGTGGGGGTCAGGGTCCGGTGTCCGCCCCTCCTGCGAGGAGGCGACAGCTTCAGCTGGACCCTTGCGATCCTCCGGGTCCAGCCACGAAGGTCCTGCCACCTCTTTTGGCAGTTGCGGATCCTGCGCCTGTAGACCCCCACGGATCTTACTTTCCGGGCGATGGTCAGCCAGATTTCCTGCTTCTGGTGGGCATCAACCTGTGAGGATGACAAAGTGAAAAGGCCATTACTACACATGCAACATATACGTGCATCACACAGTTGGATATACATGTCTCAATCACAGGGGCATATGATGTACACAGGCAGTGCAACAATGGCTATGAACAGTTTGCCAGCAGTCACTACATGGTATCATTGCATGGGAAGTAAACCTAGTTGGAATGCACTGTTACTGCACTGTACCAGTTCAGTGCATGTAACTACACACTTTGGGGTGTGACAACTACTCAGTGGGCATGCTAGCCAGTGGTGTGCACAGTGAAAGTCCTGCTAGTCAGACAACATGCACAATTAGTGATGCAGTGGACAGCACACTCACCTGCTCCCCTGGTTTCCCATACAGCTTGCTGTACTGTGGAAGGAGGCTGTCCAGCAGGGCCTGGTTCTCCTCAAGGCTGAAGGCTGGGGCTCTCTCCACAGTACGTGCCATTGCAGGAGCCAGAGGATGCATAAACAGCAGCAGTGTTGGTGGCAGATGTCGTCCTGGAGCATGTAGTGCAGGCAAGTGAGCTCTCAGGGGAACAGCCAGCATCATATGTGTGCTGCAGAGGCAGATACTGTCCCATGTGTCCAAAGTGATAGGTCCAAGTCATTTGCATCTTCTAAATCTGACCAATCCATGGTATAGCAGCACTAATACACGCCCACAGCATCCTTCAAATCTTCAACTTCATGACACCCATGATTTTGCAACATTGTTGTGGCTGGCCAACTGAATTCACTGCATCAGACTCGTTGGAGCTTCGAAAACGTGTCCGTTGCCATGCCAGGCCCCAGCCATTGTGTGCGCACCAATCGGTCCATTGCTGTATAACGCGTACCCACGATACAACGCGTACCCGCTCACATTGAATGCAATGGGCCGGCCGGGCACACCGATCGGTCCATTGCTGTTCAACGCGTACCCGCGATACAACGCGTACCCGCTCACATTGAATGCAATGGGCCGACCGGGCACACCGATCGGTCCATTGCTGTTCAACGCATACCCGCTCACATTGAATGCAATGGGCCGGCCGGGCACACCGATCGGTCCATTGCTGTTCAACGCGTACCCGCGATGCAACGCGTACCCGCTCACATTGAATGCAATGGGCCGGCCGGGCACACCGATCGGTCCATTGCTGTTCAACGCGTACCCGCTCACATTGAATGCAATGGGCCGGCCGGGCACACAGATCGGTCCATTGCTGTTCAACGCGTACCCGCGATGCAACGCGTACCCGCTCACATTGAATGCAATGGGCCGGCCGGGCACACCGATCGGTCCATTGCTGTTCAACGCTGTACCCACGATACAACGCGTACCCGCTCACATTGAATGCAATGGGCCGGCCGGGCACACCGATCGGTCCATTGCTGTTCAACGCGTACCCGCGATACAACGCGTACCCGCTCACATTGAATGCAATGGGCCGGCCGGGCACACCGATCGGTCCATTGCTGTTCAACGCGTACCCGCTCACATTGAATGCAATGGGCCGGCCGGGCACACCGATCGGTCCATTGCTGTTCAACAGCGTACCCGCGATACAACGCGTACCCGCTCACATTGAATGCAATGGGCCGGCCGGGCACACTGATCGGTCCATTGCTTTTCAGCGCGTACCCGCTCACATTGAATGCAATGGGCCGGCCGGGCACACCGATCGGTCCATTGCTGTTCAACAGCGTACCAGCGAGACAACGCGTACCCGCTCACATTGAATGCAATGGGCCGGCCGGGCACACCGATTGGTCCATTGCTGTTCAACGCGTACCCGCTCACATTGAATGCAATGGGCCGGCCGGGCACACCGATCGGTCCATTGCTGTACAACGCGTCCCTGGACAAGTCACTGGCATATGTCACCATGCCTGTCACAGGTGAACATATGCCAGCCACATATACTTCCCAGGGAGTGAGGGGCACACCTACAACACCACAGCCTGTCCACACTGTATCCTAAGGCATGTAAGGCTGCATTACCTATTCCGTGTATGGGGGTGAACATGTTGTTCTGTGGGTGTCACTTCGGGGCAGCCACTCCCAGGCTGTGCACGTGTTCATGGGGACAGTATCCTTGGTGTGTCGTGCACATGACCACTGTGATGTGCAACTGTTCATTCCTGAGCATGTGGCATGGTCACATTTCACGGTGGTGTATGTGTATGTCATGTCACATACCCCCTGAGTCCCATGTGGGACGGTATGTACGTCCCAGGGTGACCCATTGGCACAATAGTGATGGTCCTCCACAGTCTGTGTGCATGTTGTGTTTACAATGTCTCTGATTCCATCTGCACAATGGGAGACAGTCTCCACATCCACGTTGTTTGTGCATGAACTTTGATGTTGTGGGTGTGTGTGTCACAGACGTCCATGTCTGTCCCGACGAGGCAACAGGGACCACTACCTGTGGGGGTCATGGTTGTTTTGCTGTGGTGTATTCATGATGCACCATGTCATGCCAGTGTCCATGTGGCAATACAGGGTCCCTGGGAATCTACCTGTCGATGAGCTGTGATGCCTGGGGCACATCTGTCCACACATGTCACTGTGGGGTGTGTTTGGAACGTGGCAGCAGTAGATGGGAACTGTGACACGGCCTCATGATATCCCATGGCACAACATGGGACTTGTTGATGCCACTTGTTGAACTGTGATGTTAGATGTTGGCCATGTAGGTGCCATACATGTCCTTACGGAACTGCACACATCATGTACTTGTGTCTCATAATGATGTATCATGTGATATTGTGTATGGTCAATGCCACATATGTGGGGTGAGTGACATTCTTTCTTTGTTCACCTATGCACTGCAGGGCACCAGCTGTCCATAGACCATTCCCTGACCTTGCATCCATGGTGGAACGGGACTGCATCCGACGGTACCGCTTCACCAGGCCGCTGATTGAGGAATTGACGGTGCGCTTGGCCCCACATTTGCAACCTGGCCGGACATACCCCACAGCGCTGACCCCCAAGGTGAAGGTGATGGCAGCCCTACACTTCTTTGCCACAGGTACCTTTCAACACACTGTGGCGTCTGCTGGTGGGATGTCACAGACCATGTTCAGCCGTGTGCTCCGCGATGTTTTGGAGGCTATGTTGAGATACCTGAACCAGTACATCTATTTCCCTAGACCTCAACAACTCACTGACGTGAAGAGTGACTTCTATGCCCTGGGGAGGATGCCGCATGTCATTGGCTCCATTGATGGGACACATGTGGCTTTGATACCACCACAGGCACATGAGCAGGCATACAGGAACCGCAAACATTACCATTCGGTCAATGCACTGGTGGTATGTCTTGCTGATATGAGCATCTCACATGTGTGTGCCCGTTTCCCCAGTTCTGCACACAATGCCTACGTGATGAAGAGTAGTCGCATCCCGAGGATGATGTCACAGATGCGGAACCAGCGTGCCTGGCTTGTCGGTGTGTACTGACTTTGTACCATTGTGTGTGTTCTGCGATGTAGTATTCCACCCTCTTTTCCAAATCAGCTAATGTGCAATTGTCCATATGTAGGTGACTCCGGATACCCCAACATGCCGTGGTTGCTGACGCCCCTCAGGAACCCTGTGACACCAGGCCAGATGCGCTACAATGAGGCACATGGTCGGACCAGGAGAGTCATTGAGCGGACATTTGGTCTCCTGAAGAGCCGCTTCCGCTGCCTGGACAAGACAGGAGGGGCCCTCCCATATGCCCCAGCAAAGGTGTGCAAGATTGTCATCGTCTGCTGCATGCTACACAACCTGGCTGTGCGGAAGGAGTTGCCTCTCATCCTGGATGACGATGATCAACATCTCCACCTGTGGAGGATCCTGGCCTGGACCACGATGCCAGTGATGATGATGATGATGGTGATGTCCGCACACAGCTCATCACCAACTTCTTCAGCTGAATGTGAGTATCCGGAGATGTCATGTCAATGATGTGAGTATGCATGATATGTGTTGGTGGTGCTCTGGTGCTGTTTGAATGTGGCCATGTGCTACATGACTGTATGCGTGTAGCGATGTGTCCTTACAGGTAGTCTGTACTCCCCAACAGTGTTGACATGCTAACTTGGTTCTGGGTGGGTATCTTGTGACATGTATTGGGCATGAGTATTGCAGTTCTGTCCTGTTCTTCAGTGCTTTTGACTGTGTGTCATTTCTGTCCTTCACAGGGTACTTTCAGAGTTGTTTGGTCAACTGTGATCCCCCAACACCGTGATTAAACTTCCAGGGTGGTAGCTGTCGTGTCCCTACAGGTGATGTGCGCCACACCCATGGACTTCCTTCCTTCTACACTTGTTGACTGTGTGCCCACTGCCAGGTGGGATTACCTTGCATCTGTAGTGGTTACAACATGTTGCAAATGTGTAATAAACCTGTGCTTCACTTTGTGATGTGCGTTGTCTGTGGTCACACATCTGACTGACATTTGCTTACTGCACCAGTGGGCTAGTTGACAAAGACTGTGAATAGGTGTTGTGTCTGTGCATTGCACCGTATTTCCTGGCAACATCAGTGTAGGCGATGAGTCAGGTGGCCTTGGTGTGTATATGTTGTGTAGCCCTGGTGGTGTGTCTCCCTCATATGTGTCACGTTGCCATGACTCACATGCCTGTGTTGTACTTGCTGTAGCAGTTAGCATGCACAGTGTAATTTCGCAGGTCATCATCTCCATGACAGAAACCACGTTGGAATCACAACAGAGGCAGGTATGGTGTATTAGTGTGTTTATTGTCATACATGTGTGAGTATAGTGCACAGGATGGTGGGTGCTGTACATTGTGATTGTAATCCAAAGTTCCTAGATGATTTGGAAGTCCTGGTAGCAGAAATGTCCTGAGTAAAGTCCACAGTCATCTGATACATTGGTCCAACTTGTACTCCCCATGTCATGTGGGGGAGTTGTGTTGCATTCAACAGGGTGAACAATTTGCGCACAAAGGTGATTATCCAGAACAGGTTTTGGCTTCCTGGGGGTTGCGCATGGCCATCGGCCTCTCAGTTGCCCTTCCTCGGACGACCCCTCTTCTTTGGGGGGGACCCTCAAGTGCAGGCTGCTGCGATGCAGGGGACTCTCCGCCAGAGTCATCCTCCCTCCCTGTGGCAGTTGCAGTTGTTTCAGCACCAGATGTTGTGGGCACACAGGGAGGTGTTGACATGTTGCTGCTCATCTGGCGGAGGCATTGTAATATGTCCCTATGCACCGCCGTCATCTCTTGCAGTGTGTCCCACTTGGACTCCATGCGGGACATGTGTAAGTCCAAGCGTGCATGATGGGCAGCCTGCTGCTGTCGTATGTCCCTGAGGATCCCCACTACCTGGCTGAGCTCTCCGGTGCTGGTCTGGTACGCATCGGCTATGCGTACCAGTTGTGGGTCATCATGCAGTCCAGACCCCTCTGCGAGCAGCGACCTATGTCTACCACCCCTCCCACCACCCATGGCGACACGTGCAGTACCTGAGGTGGCACGCACAGGTGACCCTGGGCCCCCTTTGGGGTTGTTGGTGGTGTTGGTGTCCATAGCCCCACGTTGGGCAAGGGTCCGTGGGCTGGTGGTGGTGGTGGTCCTTGGTCTGTCCGTGTCGGCAGGGGTGGTTTGTGTGTTGTCAGTCGTTGGAGGGGTGGGTGCAGGGGGTGCAGCTGGTGGTCCTGCTGGTGCTGCATGATGACTCGCTCCGGAGGTGCCAGGTAGGTCTTCGTCATCTGAGGAGGGCAGAGGCTGTTCCACACCAGTGAGCTCCGTTTCCCCTGGATCCTGGGACAGGGACTCCTCAGCGTCTGCTGCTGTGTCCCCATCATCACCTGTTTTTGGGAGACACACACAATGTATGTTATGTTTCTGCAGGCATCAATGGTTGACACACCTGACAGTTGTGACTGTACCTCTGGATGCGGGCCTGTACATTGCATTGTCCTAAGTTGTCACAGTCAGAGGTTGATATTGGTGTAGCACATTGTCCTGCATACTTTGAGCATTTCAATTTGAATGTTGGGGTGTGTACATGGTCTGCATTGGTTGTATTTGGTTGACATCCGGCCCTCCTTCTCCCCGCAGCCCAGTTATCCCACCATGAAGCATGCCACCCTTGCAGTGGGTTCAGGTTGACTCTCAGGATGTCAGTGAGTGGTGTCCTGCTGTTGGTGGTGCCCAGTTCCCAGCAGGGCCTTGTGCTCCCCACAGCAGTACCCAGTGTCAGCCATCTTGTCAGTTCTTTTCCACTCCCTGTGATGTGCGCATGGTTCAGGGTGGTGTTGATGGGACAGTTGTGGGGGTGACCAATATCTGTGACTGCCACTCCCATCATGCTATTGCCTCCACCCCCCTTCCCAGCATGCCCATGCTTCCTTCCTTTTGACTCTGCTTCCCTGTGGGGTTGTGTGCCTGTGCTGCCAAGATGGCTGACAGTGTTATCCTGGGGTTAGTTTTGCTACAAGTCCCATGTGTGTCCCTGTGCTTCACACAGCATGAACCAGGGTTGTGGTTTTTTGTGGGATCTTCAGTTAGGAAGTGAGGCAATGCATTCTCCCAGGTGAGTTGTGTGGAGTTTGTGTTAGGGGTGTGTGTGAGTGGAGCTGCTGGTAACTATGGTCAGTGCTGTCAGTCCTCCTTCCCACCCAGCCAGATATCCCACCATGGAACGTGCTTCCATTGCAGGGAGTGCAAGTTGTCTTTCAGGATGTCAGTCAGTGGTGTCCTGCTGTTGGTTGGTGCACAGTTCCCAGCAGGGCCTTGTGCTCCCCACAGCAGTACCCAGTGTCAGTCATCTTGTCAGTAATTTGCCACTCCCTGTGATGTGCGCATGGTTCAGGGTGGTGTTGATGGGACAGTTGTGAGGGTGAACAATATCTGTGACTACCACTCCCATCATGCTATTGCCTCCACCCCCCTTCCCAGCATGCCCATACTTCTTTCCTTTTGAGTGTACTTCACTGTGTGCGAGTGTGACAGCAATGGCAAGATGGCTGACAGTGGTGTCCTGCTGTTGGTTGGTGCCCAGTTCCCAGCAGGGCCTTGTGCTCCCCACAACATAGCACCAGTGTCAGACATCTTTGATGTGGCTTTTCACTACCTGGTAGGTGTGCATGCTTTAGTGTGAGCTTGCTGGGCCATGCGGGTGGGGGATGTTGAGCTGTGACTACCACTCCCATCATGCTATTGCCTCCACCGCCCTTCCCAGCATGCCCATACTTCCCTCCTTTTGAGTGTACTTCACTGTGTGTGAGTGTGACAGCAATGGCAAGATGGCTGACAGTGGTGTCCTGCTGTTGGTTGGTGCCCAGTTCCCAGCAGGGCCTTGTGCTCCCCACGACTGAGCACCAGTGTCAGACATCTTTGATGTGGCTTTTGACTCCCTGTGAGGTGTGCATGCTTGGGTGTGATCTTGCTGGGCCATGTGGGTGGGGGATGTTGGGCTGTGACTACCACTCCCATCATGCTATTGCCTCCACCCCCTTCCCAGCATGCCCATGCTTCCTTCCTTTTGACTCAGCTTCCCTGTGGGGTTGTGTGCCTGTGCTGACAAGATGGCTGACAGTGTTATCCTGGGGTTAGTTTTGCTACAAGTCCCATGTGTGTCCCTGTGCTTCACACAGCATGACCCAGGGTTGTGGTTCTTTGTGGGATATTTGATTAGAGTGTGAGGCAATGCATTCTCCCAGGTGAGTTGTGTGGAGTTTGTGTTAGGGGTGTGTGTGAGTGGAGCTGCTGGTAACTATGGTCAGTGCTGTCAGTCCTCCTTCCCACCCAGCCAGATTTTCCACCATGGAACGTGCTTCCGTTGCAGGGAGTGCAAGTTGTCTTTCAGGATGTCAGTCAGTGGTGTCCTGCTGTTGGTTGGTGCACAGTTCCCAGCAGGGCCTTGTGCTCCCCACAGCAGTACCCAGTGTCAGCCATCTTGTCAGTTGTTTTCCACTCCCTGTGATGTGAGCATGGTTCATGGTGGTGTTGATGTGCGCATTGTGAGGGTGGGCAATATCTGTGACTACGACTCCCATGATGCTATTGGCTACACTGACTTGCCCAGCATACACAGGATTCCTTCCTTTCAGTGGGCTTCACTGTGAGGTGGTGTTGTAGTGGTGGCTACATGTCTGGATGTGTTTGTTAGTTATATTTGTGCCACTGCCTAGCTGTAGTTGTAGTTGTGTTTGTACATGTGATGACACAGTTACATATCACTATGAGATGGCATGTGTTGTGTTTATCTGACTGACATACACATTTTGGGATGATTCTGTTTTGGTTGCTGTGGATTTGCTAAGGGTGCATGGTTTGACTCTCCCCTTGACAGTGATGTGTGTGTATTGTCGCACAATATTGTGTACATTTGTTGTGTACTCACCAGGCTCTGGGATGTTTTCTAGTCCATATTCGCTCACTGGTGGTAGGATGGCCCGCACCTTCTCCTCCCAGGGCCTGAGGTATACTGGTTTGGCAGGAGGGCCACTGCCGGTGTGTTGGCTCAAGAGGTAGTCCTTCTTCAATAGCTCCCTGACCCTCCTGCGCACGTCATACCACCTGTTCTGGATGTCTCCCTTTGTGCGCAAACATGGTGATTGTGCGTTCACCCTGTCGACAATCCTCTCCCACATCTTGGTTTTCTGCGACATGGGTGTCTGTTGGACCAGTGTAGCAAACAGCTGTGGCTCTACCCTGAGGATCTCATCTACCAGGACTTCCAATTCACTATCTAGGAACTTTTGATTCTTCTTTGGGGGCATGGTGATGGGTGGTGATGGTGAGTGATGTGTGTGTTGGTGTGCAAGTGAGGGTGTGTGAGTGTGTGTTTTGCTGGGTGTATGTGAGGGTGCTATTTGTTGAGGTGCTGCTGGAGTGTGGCTTGTGTGATGGATGAGCTGTGAGTGTGTGTGTGGTTGCTGTCTGTTGGTGTTGAGTGCTGGCAGGTAATTTGAATTTGCAAAGGATCATGGTAGGGATTTGTGTCCTTTATATGGGTGGAGTTGTGGGTGTGTCTTTGTTCCCTGTTTCCCCCCCCAGTATTTATTGGCTTTGTAATTGCTTGTTTGCCCTTTTTTTGTGTGTTTTTTCCTTAGTACTTTTTGTGCATGTAGGAGACGTTCTTCTGACCGAGTCGGACCCTGCAGTTGTCTCGTGCGAGCTTCTCCGATTCGTTCACGCTGTGTTTGTGCTGTTTTCTGTGCTGCGTATGCGTCGGTCGCGGTGTATTGGGTTGCTTCAGCTCGCAGTTTTGTATGCGTGTCGGTCGTACGGCTTGGGCTCCGTGCGACTCGGTCGTGTTTTCCACGCGTTGCATCGTACTTGGCGGGTCGGAGTTCGCGGGTACGTTTCGTTCGGGATTCTTCCTGGTGCGTGTCGGTCGGTTCGATTCGCGTGGTTTTCCGGCCGGATAGCTGTTTTCCGCGCGGTTCGGTCGTTCGGCTTGTGTTCCTTACGAGTCGGTCGGATTTTGCACGCTTCACATCGTACTTTGCGGGTCGGGCTGCACCGGTACGTGTCGGTCGGAATGAATTCCGGCTCCGAGTCGGTCGGTACGTTTTCCGGCTCGAATCGGAATCGGCCCCTAAGTCTATACGATTATATTGTTTGGCCTGTGCCAAGTCAGAGTCACTTTGTTTGTGAGTAAAAGCTCCACAGAGTAGGTTTTTCCGGGCCGGTCGATTTAACTGTGCAAGCGGCTGTAGGTCGGGTAGATTGTAAATTTATATGTTAGAGGGTAAGGTGTGCAACTCTAAATCCTTGTATGTAGTTTTGCTTGTTTCCTGATAAATTAAATATTTTAATGATGTTGGATCCACTTTTGCACAATCACAGAAGTAGTCCATGGTGCTTCTGAAATGGAGTGATATTAGAGATTTTAGACTTACTTCTAGCCTGATGGCACAATGAAGGGTAGCTGTACATAAATGAAGCAGATTGCATACACGTTGCATACATTTTTTTATCAAGACTGTAAATGGTCTTGTAGTTCAGCGCGAGAGATGCATATAGCAAGTATGGAATCAGCTTCATGTTTAATGCTTGTCCAGTACATAGTAATACAATCTTTCTTCACACGCATTCCAGTCTAGCTTCGACTCAAATGGGGGCAGGGCCAATCTTCTTGCTGCTAGTACAGTTCTTTTCTGATTGCATTCAGAGCTGTATGTCAACTTAAACACACTTTCCTGACTAACAGGACCAGGGTATAAACTAGAAAAGGTGGCGGATTGAGGTATGCATCCAGCCTTTCAGAGCTGATACAGCTCTTGTTGGGTGAATTTCAAGTGTATGTTGCTCAAAGTTCAGTTTGGCCTCTTGGAAAAGAACTTCCCATTACATCTGGCTCCACTGTGATGGCAGACATCCCCAATATTTCCATGGATTATGGATTCATATCAGAGAGTCCTTCATCGAATAAGGTTCTTGTTGCTTGGCTTAAATGTTCCTCTGACAGAGCAGTTTGAAGTGGGCCAGAGGGGCACTCAGCATAGCTCCTTTGTTGAGGTGTTACTACGGCCATGCCATTGGCCACAGTCTTTGTTAAGGTGAACCTTCGTTGCGACATGACCACGCTGGTCTGCACCAGTAGGGTAAGCACAAAGGATCTGTGCTTGTTCTACTGAAAGTGTTGTGAATCATGACCAGATACACAACAACCCAGCGACACTGGGTAGAAGAAGGGAAGGGTGACCAACACAGGGACACTCATGTGGATAATGCAGGCAGATATTGCAACGCCCATGCTGCGAATCATGCCAAACAATCTTCTTGGGGTTCCAGATACGCTGAGGTAGGAACCCTAGTTTCCCCCAACCCCCATGTAAATCTCAATCATGATACACACACGTCACACTCATCTGGAAGTGAAGCGTGGTGCCAGTCATGTTAGACTACACACAATCACCAGAGAAGGAAAGTAGGCTGCCTCCTGGTAGTGGCTGAAGACAAAAAGGCACGCACCGCACAACTAAATAATCAGCAGATACCATGACCAGGAGAGGGGTTGGTAGCCACCCATGTAAAAAAGAATACCACTTTAGGTGGCCCCCATGACCAGCAGGGTTAAGCACTCTGCTGGAGAACTGCTCACTAGGCTCGGCACCTGCCAAGATATGTGTCCTGTGCAAGAACCATACAGAATTAAGTAAGAAAATTAGGAGTCAGGAGTAGAGTCACACCGTGCTACTGCGCCAAGGACTTTTGGGCCTGGAGCATTATATAAAAACAAGAAATAAAACGAAGAAATAAAATTATTAAAAAATATCTAAATAACTTCTCAGTAGAAATAGTGAACGAGCAAATCTACAGGTCCGCATATTAATCAGTACTGACTGAACTTTCGATGGAGAATGTTACAATAACAATATGAATATATTTAGCATCTGCAGGAAATCGTTAGTGTTGTGATAGATCCTTTGTTGAAGAAAATCCAACAACTGTTTATTTATATTATGATGACTAGCTGAAGGAAAAATGTGCAAAGCTAAAGCTGCCCTAATGACACAAAAACAATCCACGGAAAAAGAGCAATAACTCCTAGATGACATTCCCCAGAGAACAGCCAGGTCTTTTCTGTTGGCTACGATGAGGTATCGTAACTCTCTTGTTATTAGTAATAGTTTCACCACAATATTTGTACAGCATGCAGTGTTAAACTGCACAATGAAGAAAAATTCATTAATTGCGGTGTAACTTTGGCGTAGGTGTTCTCAAAACTATCCTCTCTACACTTGTACACAACTTAGTCAATGCTTAGTTTGGGGGGAAGTGCAGGGTCCTAAAGTGTTTTTTGGGTGTTCCCCACTAGCCCTGCCTGAATACCAAGGGCGTCTAGCCTCCTCTCCACCTCATACCCCTTTTTTCCACCACCGTACACTTCCTGTCTCTTTATCTCACTCTTAATGTGGTCTTTTCCATCCACTCTTTTGGCCCTTCTTCGTGTTTTCCTATCTTTCTCTTCCTCCTGCCTTCTGTCTTTTCTGTCTTTCTCTCCCTTGCTCTGGGTCAAAGTGTGATGATGAAAATTAAGTCTCTGCCCCCACAAATGAGTGCCGGTGCCCACCACCTGCTCTGATTAAGCATTGCATGTAATGGTGTCTCATACAGCCGAGACTGTGTGCCACTAGTGCCCAGAATTCACACGTCAAAAGCTAGCATAATAGTTTGCACTTCTCTAATCGTCTCATTCGTAATGCCGAGCTATGACGTATACTACTTATTTGTGAAAGGAGATGGCACGCGCTAAGACTAAGATGGCGGATAGACGGATGCCTTCCTTGCTACCCATTGCTGCTTTGTATCCGTTCTTGCACTTTCTGGAGTCAAGCAAGCCACCCTACCAAGCCTTAAGCAGCGCTTCATTTGTAAAAACAATTCTTAGGAGCACGCTGCGGACACTGCATAATGCCAGAGTTACTGAATACCAAGCTATCCAGTTTTGATTGTACTTCATGCCTCTTCGCTCACCATCTTACACCTCCTGACTATCTCACTCTTGTAAGTTCTTTTCATCGCTGCCTTCCCCCTGCTTCTCTTTGGCACCTTATTTTCCTATCTCAGTATTCCTTCTTCTTTCTTCCTTTTCTGCTTTTTTCTCTCTTGCCCTGAGTCATATTCTGATGACGAAAAATATGTCATTGGGCTAAAAAAAAAGAGTGCTGGTGCCAATCACCTGCAACCGCAAATTTACTATGGTGGCCTGATGAGGACAGCAGGCCGCCCTGTTTATGATTGCATTTCAATAAAGCAATTTTTTAAACACGCAGCACATTTTCCTAAATGGAAAACAGGATGCGTTTAAAACGAAAAATGAAATGTTTTACAGACGTCAAATTAGTTAGTGGTCCCATGTACCACTGCCTGCTCTTAACAAGCATTGGCATAGCCAATAGGTCTCGCTTTTGGGACCTTATAAGTGTTTAGCTATGCAACAGTTGATGTTGTTGCACCAAGGATATTGTGCTGCATAACTAAATACTTATAAGGTCCCAAAAGCGAGACCTATTGGCTATGCCAATGCTTGTTTTTTTCTGGTAATCTGGCATGTGTTTTCAAGTTTAACCCTGTTGTTTATGAAGATATCTTCTTCAACTGTTACTGTTAAAATCCTTCAGTTCATATGTTTGACTACTATGTCCCTTGCTTTAAGCCACAAAGTTGAAAGCAGCAAACATTCACGTGTGAACTGTGGATTGCTTTCTTGTGATCAGTCGGTCGCATAAACTGATGGGTCTCAGAGTCACACTGTAAACTGTGCGACTTTCACAGCAATCTGCAATTCAAAATATATCCCTTTGAAACAACTGACTCTTGATTGCTAACAACACTCATGGATTTCATGCATACGTGGGAGTAAATCACAAACATTTCCCACTGCTGCATGCACACTTTACACGTCATAAATTACCCAGGTACACAAAAGATGTCGGTTTACTCGTGCCTTCCTAATGCTTCTCTTTATTATTCTACACACTGTGTCCATCAGTTAAACGAAGCGTTAGAAACTTTGTCAACTATGTCGAATAGAACCTTTTTTGTTTTGATGACCTTTTCCTCTACCAGTAAAAATGTATTGCCGTGGCTACTGCACTATTCCAATGTCAAGAAAGGGTTGGAAAATGCTTTGCAATGTTATGCTTTGCAAAATATTTGGGGATATCTACTAAGTTAATTGAATTTACACCTGTTTTTTCTAAATATGTGATGAACAGTGCCTCCTAAAAGGCTCGTGAGTTAAATGTTCGACGCTAACATCTACTCATTTCCAGGTCACAGGTCTGAAACTCGGAAAGGCAAACTCAGCTTTCCATCATACCGAGGTCGGTAAATTAAATGGCTTTAAATTGGACAATAATACCACCTCTTACTTACAAACTCTTATAAATGACAGAGGTAAAGTACGACACACTACATTAAAAAGTGTTTATGAACAAGTGCCTAGAGTTCGCATAAGCTGCTACACCAGGCACAAGGACATCACATGCTTTTAAGCCTCTTTCCTACTTTCTCACGCAGGCTTAAACTAAAGTTACCATTTCTCCAGGTGCAAGCCTGATTTAAGCTTGTAAAAAACCTTTGTGAACTGGCTGCATAGGGTTTTATACCCGTACTGTCTACTACACGCCTTTGCTTATTTTAGCAAACATGTTTCACTTTGAGCGAGGGGAGCTAGGAACGGATTTATTTTAAAAAGGCGCAAGAGTTCTGCTGTAGCAACAATTTTTTTGTGACAAGGGGGGCTGACCTGTCCAGTCGCATCTAGTAGCTAAACGGAAAGCAAACTGAATAGTTGCTTTGAAGGGGAATGTGTGAAATCACAAAACTGAACTCCTGAAAAGGATTCAGTAGATGGTATTTGATGACGGAGCAGTGTGGCTCCTAGCTTGTCCGTGCTGTGTTTTAGATGATGATGGGGCGTGAACAGCAGGGAATCTAACACCTCGAAGTGCTGGCCCCTCCGGAGGTGTTTAGACTGAGATGATGCAGGCCTTTCACTTCATGATACGAAACACCCACAGTTGAAAATAAAAGGAGAAAGGATCTCCTTTCTCTGATCCAAGGTGTCATTCCTACGGTGTATATTTTATTTAAACAATATGCTTTAAAATAAGCTGTGGGAAGATAGAAATGTTCTCTCTATAAATATTTAAGGTACATAAAATAAACATAAAATAAGTTTATAGACAGTGAACAAGTAATAATACCAACAAGACGCGCGGCCGCGAGACGCGCTCTGTGGTGGGGGAGGGGCGGAGCGAGGCGCTTGGGAGAGCAAGCGAGAGGAAAGCCAGATGGCGCCTGATCGCGCGCTGTAAGGGTGCCGCGAGGAAAGCCAGATGGCGGCTGTGCGCGTGCCTGCGCGCGTAACCGCAAGCTTGAGGCCAGCAAAAGCGTGTGGTCGGACTTTTAAAAGCCCACTTACTAAATGTCTCGGCCAGAGCAGCGCATGCGCTGGCTCAGGCGAGACCTAAAAATTTTTTTTCCAAACATTCGCAGAGGGGTAAGGGTCCCTTGGGCATCCCGTCCCATTTGCGAATGGGTTACCAACTCCTTTGAGGTTGTGTTAAATATTCATGTTTTGTGACTGGATTTCGGTCACAAAACATTAATACGTCATAAGTAATTCGTATTTTGAAGGAGCGTCCTAAATACACCCCTTCCAAATACTGATTCATAATGGTTTCCTACCATCTAACGATGCGGAAAACCTTTTCCAAATCAGTAAATGAGCTTCGTACATTTAAAAAGGTATTTTTTTAGCATTCACAAACACTCTGATTTACCAATTTAGTGAATGCTAACATCCTTAGTACATGAGGCCCTAAGTTACTGTCTGCTCAGGTGGCTTAGTGGTGCCTGTCACCAAAGCTGCTTCTGCTGTGTCTCCATTAGAATGAAGGAAACAAGCAATAGAGAGAAGGCCTAGAAGCCCAGTGCATGCTGGGGTGTGGTAGATATATCATGAATTACAATAGAAACTTTCAGAAGGATTTTTCACCTCCACCAACCTCACAGTCATAGCTGGTTAGAACAAGGTCATTGCTTTGGCAACTGGGAAAATTACCCTGCTTGAAAAAAAGACCCTGGGGCCGTAGAGGTTAGAGCTGTGGTCCCTCTGGTGAGACACTGGCTAACGCATTGCCTGAAATGGTGATAGTTGTCACTTTTTTGGAGTCTCTAGCCCCATTCCATCTGCTGGTTAAATATTTGGGAGAGGTTGCTGACTTTATTTTCAGCAATTAAACGAGAGGAGGAACAATTTTTCATGCAGCAGTGAACAAATAAAGACTCTGATGTAGGACACCAGAAGCCTTTCCCAATGACAGAGAGTCCGCCTCCCACCCTTCCGATCCGAAGCCTCCGAGATCATCTGCGGCGTACCCCAGGGATCGTCCCTCAGCCCAACACTGTTCAACATCTACATGGCCCGCTCGCACGCATCGCCAGACAACACGACCTCAACATTATCTCCTACGCCGACGACACTCAACTGATCCTCTCCCTCACCAAGGACCCCCTCGCCGCCAAAGCCAAACTCCATGAAGGAATGAAGGCCGTCGCCGATTGGATGAAGATCAGCCGACTAAAGCTGAACACTGACAAAACGGAGGTCCTCATCCTCGGCTCCAACACCTCAGCCTGGGACGACTCCTGGTGGCCAACGACGCTGGGAGCAGCCCCGACACCCGCCGACCACGCACGCAACCTGGGAGTCATCCTCGACTCAACGCTCTCCATGACCAAGCAAGTCAACGCAGTCTCCTCCTCCTGCTTCAACACCCTCCGCATGCTTCGCAAGATCTACAGGTGGATCCCGACAGACACAAGAAGAACAGTCACCCAGGCCCTCGTCAGTAGCAGACTGGACTATGGGAACGCCCTCTACGCGGGAGCCCCGGCCAAGCTCATCAAGCGACTGCAACGCATACAAAACGCCTCTGCACGACTGATCCTCGACGTACCACGCCACAGCCACATCACCCCCCACTTGAGGAACCTGCACTGGCTCCCCGTCGACAGGAGGATCACCTTCAAACTCCTCACCCACGCACACAAGGCACTCCACAAAACTGGCCCAGCCTACCTCAACAGACGGCTCTTCTTCTACGTCCCCAACCGCCAGCTCCGCTCCGCCGACCTCTCCCTCGCCACCGTCCCCCGCATTCGAAGAACAACCACCGGCGGCAGATCCTTCTCACACCTCGCCGCCAAGACCTGGAACACCCTTCCACTAAGCCTACGAAAGACCCAAGACCTGCTGACCTTCAGGAGGCTACTCAAGACCTGGCTGTTCGACCAGTAGCAGCATCCCCCCCCACCTTCCCTCTCCCCAGCGCCTTGAGACCCTCGCGGGTAAGTAGTGCGCTCTACAAATTCGGTGATTGATTGATTGATTGAAGGCCTCCTCTAGCCTATAGTTCGTGGCAAATACAAAAATTTCACAATATTTAAGATTTTGACTTTCACCGAAGGACTATTAGCTATTATAATACACAAATAATCATCCTGAATGGACCATAGGTTAGGCTAGAGAGATTCGCGCCCTGAAACTACAGTTGTCATGAAGAGGCGGGGCTAAAGCAGGCCTTTTGCCCCACCCACTCTGGTACGGATTCTTGCAGGAATGCGGTGCTGATTGGGTGCTGTAGCAAGGAGCGAGGTGCAGTTGCACCTCCTATTCTGGAAACAATCCTAGTTGCACCCATGTTGCATTTGGGCAAGTATGGTAACACAGAATATTTATGATGAGGGTCATACGCCACGTGATTAACTAAATAAAAGCCCCTGATATTTATTTATTTTATTTTATTTTTACAATTTTATATAGCACGGACATGGCCCGAAGTCATCAGATTGCTTCACAACAAGTAGGTGATAAGGGTGACAGCGGGTTACATTAATAGCAATTAAACTCAGACGATTACTTCGGTGGGTGTGTGCAGGAGTAATCACAAGAACAGTTACAGCAATTGGGCAAAGGAAACACACAGTTGAAATATCGATTTAGATGGTGGGGTCACATAGCGAGGGCAGGTCAGATCGCAATCAGAGAGAGTACTTAAGTCTGGTC
Source organism: Calotriton arnoldi (assembly GCA_963921515.1). Lineage (NCBI taxonomy): Eukaryota > Metazoa > Chordata > Amphibia > Caudata > Salamandridae > Calotriton > Calotriton arnoldi. The sequence goes on along the minus strand of CAWUFW010002561.1, from coordinate 443,605 downwards.
GAGGGTGAATTAACCAAGATGTCTGTCAAAAAGGAGGAGCTTGAGGTCCTTTTTGAGGGTTACTAGGCAGGTGGTTAGACAGAGTGAGGGAGGCAGAGAGTTCCAGATTCTAGTGACACTTCCACAGAAAGACTGGTTCATGTATCATTCTTAACTGAAGGTGGGGGGCTCCAGTAGCAGGGATTGGGTATTTCCGGAACCCCTATTTTCTCTGGAGATTTTTAGTTTCTTGTTTAGATAGGAGGGTGAGGAGGTGTGCCGCGCTCTGTGGGTAATACAAGCGATTTTGAATTGGGCCCACGATTCACTGGGGAGCCAGTGGAGGGTTAGCAGAGCCGGGGAAATGTTGTCAAATTTCTTGAGACCTAGAACGAAGCGTGCTGCAGCATGTAGTGTTGCTCTGAAAGGGCCTAGGTGAACTTTGGGAATGCCTGAGAGTGTTATGTCCTGTATAGAGGCCCTAATGTAGACCCGTTCATACATGCCCTAAAATGGACGTATTCGTATTTGCCCTAATATGGTCATATTCGTACTTGCCCTATTATGGTCAAAGCCGCATATGCCCTATTACGGTCATAACTGTACATGTCCTATTATATAAACATCAGAAGAGTGAAGCTGAAAAGTCAAAGAAGCTTTTAACAGGGATCACTCATGTTTGTTAAAAGAGCCCTCACTCACCAACCTAGTTGGTGACATGCTTCATCATTGGGCTCCCACCAGAGAGGCCGAATGCCTCTCCGGTGTGCTACGACGCCTGATTACAGCGGAGCGGGGTTTTTTTTGGTGACAAGTGCTGGTGCATAAAGTGAGATTAAAAATGAACTTACTGCTTCCTAAAGAAATTTTTATTAGGTGGAGAGTAAGTCCAGGTTAAAAATATGTGGTGGATGCTATGGTTGAGTATATTGCTCAAGCACATCCAAAGTTAAGGAGTCTGGTCTACATGTTTCAGCCTCTGAATGCTAATTGCCAGGCTTTCGTCAGGACCGGAGACCATGGCGGTATGCACACGCTAAGGCGCACCCTAACCTATGGTCTGAACCGGGGGACCGAATTACTCACGGTTCCACGATTAATACCTTCCAAGTTATTGAACGCCTTTTGCGAACAATTGTCGTGGCGAAGTTTTACTGCATGGGTCTCGGCGGGAGGCGGTGACTAATAGTCACACGTAATCCGTAGTACACCGCCTGCGTTGTGCCTAGATAGTGCCCATTCCCGGGACCCCGGGCTCCGCTGTAATCAGGCGTCGTAGCACACCGGAGAGGCATTCGGCCTCTCTGGTGGGAGCCCAATGATGAAGCATGTCACCAACTAGGTTGGTGAGTGAGGGCTCTTTTAACAAACATGAGTGATCCCTGTTAAAAGCTTCTTTGACTTTTCAGCTTCACTCTTCTGATGTTTATTTGATATTTCCCTGGGGAATAAGAGTGGAAGCAGCGACTTCCCTTTCTCTCTTTTTGTTTATACATGTCCTATTATAGTCATGATTCCTTATATAGGCATGATCTTTCACCTACATTGGTGGCAATTGGAAATAGCTGAATTACTAAGATTTTAGGAAGAATAAAAAAAAAAGATTTTAGAACCATGTTTTTACTTGCTTTTAAGATGTTCTTAAATTGTCCAGATTTTAAGTATGGTCATTGTCATCCTGTTCGGAAGAGGAGTGGGTGTTATGTCCCGTATAGAGGCCCTAATGTAGACCCGTTCATACATGCCCTAAAATGGACGTATTCGTATTTGCCCTAATACGGTCATATTCGTACTTGCCCTATTATGGTCAAAGCCGCATATGCCCTATTACGGTCATAACTGTACATGTCCTATTATAGTCATGATTCCTTATATAGGCATGATCTTTCACCTACATTGGTCCTCGCTAGTACACAACGAGCTCTGAGGGCTGTGGTTTTGAATACAGCAGGGCTGTGGTTTTGAATACAGCAGGGTTTTTCCCAAACACAGGCCCACACTGTACTCATCAATTATGCATGGCTCTCTAGGAATACACCACCTGCATAATATGTATGTACAAAGTTCACCCCTGACGTCTTCCTCAAGTCTAACAAGGGCCAATACAAACCATACAAAGCAACTAGAGTCTTCAGGGTATAAATACACCACATCTTACCCCGGTAAGACAGAGGGAACCGAGACTTCCATGCTGACACACTGACCAGAGACGCTGAGGCTCCTGCATGCAGTCGCTCCAGCTGACAGCGGTCTGACACAGCCCTTGCGGGTGTCCAACTCGAGACCAGGACGGGGTCCCACACTCTCTCTTTTCAGGTATGGGGGTTCGACTAAATCCTAGAAGGATTCTTGGCTCTTAGACTTTTAGCCCTACACATATGCTAGGTACACTCAGGTACATCTAGTTAGGCATCGTAGGAGTACGCGCACTTTTCATAATGCTTTTTATATTCATGTATGTATTCATGATTACTGCAATATGGTAGAACAGTTCTATCCCTTTGCTTTTATCGTACTGCTGATAATATATCTCTGCTATTGTCTGCTGGTTGCCGCAGAACATATATTTTATACTAGAATAACAACTGTTCAATAAATACTTATTGAAACGCCCAGACTGTTTATTCTGTGTAACTCTCTGAGACAAACCGAATAAGTAAGCACGAATGACTTAGCGAAAAGTAGTACATTGTTTCCACGATTCTGAGGAATTTGGGTTGTCATGGTCTAAGGTTGCCAGAAACTAATCTCTCCCCGATAAGAGGAGATTCTAGTGGCACTGTGAGCTAGCTAATGCAAATCAGGCTAACATACGCGGTGGGGGTGCACAGAGCCAGTCTACCACTAAACCCACAGTTTATGTTATCCAAACGCGCAGGTCCTGCATGGGTACTATAGGAACTACACGACATGGCGCCGCCAACGTTGGTTGGGTACTTATTTAACAGTAGAATCGGAGTAGTTCAGTCGTGCTATTCTCAGAGAACCTACTCACAAAACCCCAGAGACGTCTGGAGTGGATGGGCACAAACTCCGCCACAGATGAGTAGTACGAGAATACTATTTATTGGCTGTTGGTTAATCAAGCTTGAAGGGCATTTAGTTCCTAAAAATTGTGCATAACACCTTATCTTAGTTCCCCTTGGAATACTTCTTCTTCTAAACATGTCTGACAACGAGGTAAGGACAGACAGAGTTGAACTGAATTTTTCAGAAGAAGGAGAAGATCCTGAAAATGCAATACAGATTGCACCAAAATTCAGAAGGACAGTCACCCTAAGAATATTAGAAAATGGTTTACAAGCGGGGGGTGGCATGGTAGTTTTCGTGATTGAGGCACACGAATCAAACAAAACAGAGGTGTTCTATTCATGGGTTACATTCCCAGCAGCAAATGCCATAACAAAGACATTTCACTACTACACAGCAGGAAATGCACCACGGGAATATTGTCCGTTTGAGGACATAGAGATTCCACTCACTTACCAGGAACATTATTACTGGTTTAATGGCGCCCTACCCCACATAAGAAACAGAGTAAGATTAGGCCCGCTCGGAGGAGACGGGGCCACATGGCCAATACTAGCGGCTTACACACCGCATCCTGACATTGGAACAATGCCACAGCCAGAATTACTCGTACAACACAGAGATTTAATTAAAATCTACAGAAACCTGACACAATTCGTCATGAGGACTTTAACAATCCAACCTGCACCAGGTGCAGCAAATAGTACTCCAGCTCAGGGTACAGGAAATAAAATTACTCCTCAAACATTACACGCAGTAATGGGCAAAATGCCCGCAAAACGCGAACAAATACCATTCTGGATAGCTCAGAAAATAACTCAGCTTGAGGCAGTATTCCCGAATACTACCACCTATGAAAAACACAGAATTCTAACAATCTGCTTGCCCATGGGGATCACACCACAAGTAGAGGATTGCACCTCTTGGGGTTCAGTCTTTGCTGCCATATATACCAGAACACATGGTATCCCGTCCTTAGCAGTAGTGCCAGACATATTGAGACAGATACAAAAGTAGTACGGAGCAGAGCCTGATCTAAACTTAGGGATGAAGTTACTAAACAACTTCGATCAGGTATCAGCCATAATACTAGCTAACATTAAAGGGGAAGCAGCTTCAGTGGCGATCCGCCAACGCCTAAGGGAGTTTGGTCCAGTAGATCAACAACACGAACTACCCAAAATCATTGAAACTGCATATGCAGAATTAGGCAGAGACAGTTTAGGTGGGAAAGCATTAAAACCACAACTGGTGGGCAGTCCTGAAAAGGACACTACAAAGCAGACACCTACTTCTTCTAAAAAGAAGTGGGAAAATAAAAAACAACAAAAGTCTAAAGACAGCAGATCTCAATCCAGAGGCAGGTCTCCTCAACAGGAGCCCTCTGAAAGGAGGTATAACCTTAGGAATAGGGATAATATTAAAAAACCTGACAGGTATCAGGATACTGATACACGTTCCTCTCGTTCCTTTCAGGGTTTGTCAAGAAACTCAGAGAGGGAAGGACGGTCAGAACACAGACAAGAGGAGCGTACAAAGTCCATAGACAATAAAGGCGCTGCGGACTACGCACCTAAAAAAGAGGATAAACAAAAACAAAAACCTCAGTTCAAAAAGAAGAAGGTAGCAGGTCTCAAGATCAGACATGCCCAGAATTCTGAGGACACAGCTTCTGAACGGGGAATGGGCTCTGACGATGCTAGACAGCGCGGCAGAAGTAACAATAGCTCGCCAGAACCTGAAGGAATTTCTGGTGACAGCAGAGTTGAGTGAGTATATCACGGTGGAAACACCTGATACTCAGGTAAGTGTCCCACATAAGTTACATGAGATAACACTCCGGATGGAGGGGGACAAGCCCAGGAAAGTTAAAGGTCTATTTTGGGAAAATTTGTCATCTGGATATGACATCCTATTAGCAGAGCAAGACTGGCCGCCAGCCTTCGTCATGGAGTGCCCAAAGAGAGAAAAGGTAATTTTTCCTGCATTTTCCGACCTTGTTCCCATACATCTTAAACATGCATATGCGCATGAGTGGGCGGTTGCCCTAGCTCCAGCATTGTACAAAAATCATGTTGGTTGGAATGAGGATTCAACCCACCACGTGATCCCATTAAAAGTTTCCCCAAATGCTCAAAGGCAATACCCTATAAAGCAGGAAGCTAAAAAACAAGTCAGGGAGATCCTAGATCAACTTGAATACCATGGGGTGATAGAAAATTGCACTTCACCTATGAACAATCCTTTGTTCCCCGTAGCCAAACCTGACAACACATATCGTCTAGTCTTAGATTACAGACATTTAAACACTTGCACAAAGACATTTGCAGTTCAAAATGCACACAGTGCCGCATTAATGAATAACATTGTGCGCAAAAAATACAAAACAACACTTGATATCTCAAATGGATTTTTCTGCCAAAATATAGCGCCTGAAAGCCGGTATCTAACCGCATTCAGTGCGTTAGGGTCCCAGCGACAATTTTGTCGACTAGCCCAAGGGTATAAAAATAGCCCCGGGGTATTTTCAGCAAGAGTAACAGAGTTACTCCAAGATTTGGATGAAGACGCATTGTCCTATGTGGATGATATTTATCTGACAGACGATGACTTACCGAGGCACTTGACCAGCGTGAGCACCATTATTATGGGATTCGCCTCTGAGGGCTATAAATTTAATTTTAAAAAATCAAAAATTGCCCACCTCAATGTCCTATTTTTAGGGTATGAGCTGTCAAGTGAAGGAAAAAGCCTAGCAGCTAACTTTTTAGAAAAGTGTGCGCTGCTCCAACCTCCAAAATTATTAAAGAATTTACAATCAATTCTGGGATTCCTAAATTTTGGTCGAACATACATTTTGGATTACGCAGAAAGAGTAAAACCTTTCTACGACTTAATAAAACCTGATTTTTCAATCAGACAATGGACACAGGAACATACAAATATCCTACGTTCACTACAGGAAGACATGATAGCTTCAAAACACTTACAGACACGCGTAAACGTACGCAACTTAGTGATCCGAGTAATAGCGGGTCAATGCGGGTACACTTATTTGGCTTTCAATGAAGGCAAAACGGTACCAATCGCATACAAATCACACCTGTACACAAACGCAGAGATGCGTTTCACTTCAACAGAAAAAATCCTGACAGCAGTGCAGACCGCTGTAGCAAGAGAAAGAGCTCTGGGTCAGGGTAAATGCATTATTGTCGTGACCCCAGTACCAGCTTTAGAAGCTGTTACAAAACCTAGCATTCCAAATGCGAAAGCCTTACATCCCAGATGGATACAATGGGCTAATTCTCTTACTGCAACGGATGTTGAATACAGATTTGATCCAAGTTTAAAAACACAAGCATTTCTGCAATACGAACAAGAATATCCTCTTCCAAATGAGATTTTGCCTCTAGATCAGTATGAATACATTATTTACACTGACGGATCTGCTCAACAAGCCATAGGGAGTAAGCAAGCTTACAGCGCAGCGTGTGCGATTGTTAAAGGTCACATGCACGATGGAAAGTTCCATCCGAGTTGCACTAAAACGCAATCTCTAGGAGACTGCACGGCTCAGTTGGCAGAATTAAAAGCACTGATACTGGCACTTGTAAACACCGAACACGAATTCCCCACACTAATTGTGTGTGATTCCTTTTACTGTGTACAGTCGTACAATGAATATTTACATCATTGGGAACAAAACGGGTTCAAAGATGCAAAAGGTGGCACAATTAAGCATAAAATGCTATGGGAACAGGTAGTGGAGTTGAGAAACGAGCTACCAAGGGCTCACGTGATACATACACTGAGTCATCAGCGTGATGGCGTTCACGTTGAAGGGAATTCATTGGCTGATGAAGCCGCAAAGGGGGCTGTACGCACAGCCGCCGTAGCTGCAGTTACTCGTTCAAAAACGAGAATAGACGGCGAGATTTTGGTAGCTGTCAATGCTTGACGCAAGGGCAGCACAGCAGTACCTAAAACATTTCCACTCAAGTACTCCTACAAGTTAGATGCACAAAACATTCCATATGCTCAGATTCCTGGAGTGGGGGATAGAGTAATACCTAATATGGATCGTAGGCAAGGCTTAATTCTAGCAGCACACGAGGGTTTGGGTTCTGCACATACAGGCGTTACAGCGACTATTTCTTTACTGAAACAGCGCTACTGGTGGCCAGGGTTAACAAAGCAGACAAAAGACTATGGGGTCGATTCCGATCCCGGTCGGAGGCGCACCTAATACCATTCGGCCGGGAAAAAAGCCAGGCGAATGCCTGTTTCCCGACCGATTCGCACATACGTCCGAACGAGCAAGTACGATGTGCACAACTGCCCAAATCCCGACCCAGTCGTACTCACCCAATACAGGTCCTGTTCTCCGACCGAGGCGGATCCGGAAACGCAGAATCGAGTCGCACGGAAGCCAAAATGCAGCCCCGTCCGGCCGGACAAGTACGATGCGCTTTCCGTACGCGCCGAACCCGTCGCTACGCACGGCACGTTAAAGCATCCGGGAGAGGCGTACATAAGCTCCGATTCGCGCCACAAGAGGATCCACGGCTACGAGACGAACACGCCAGCGACGAGGACGAGACGAAGCAAAGAGAAAGACGAACGAGACGAACCAACCATGAATCCCATCGCGCAGGTCCTACCAATACTCTACATCTATTACCGGAACAGGCACGGACGCGTACGGCGCAGAAGGTAAGTCAGACACCAACCACAAAAACAAACTACACGTACCCGACATATCACACACACACAGAGGGATGCAGAAATTACTTACACCAGCAACAGCAGCACCATAGGGGCGGGATGGCCATCACCAATGCCACATATACACATAGGGGCCTGGATGCCAACAACTAACACCACCCCTACCCAGGGGGTGCTAGATGCCTGTCACTCCTACCACCTCTACCCATGGGGGGCTGGATGCCCACCACCACTACCACCCCTACTCAGGGGGTGCCAGATGCCTACCACTACTACCACCTCTACCCATGGGGGCTGGATGCCTACCACTACTACCACCTCTACCCATGGGGGGCTGGATGGCTGTCGCTACTACCACCTCTACCCATGGGTGCCAGATGCCTACCACTACTACCACCTCTACCCATGGGGGGCTGGATGCCCACCACCACTACCACCCCTACTCAGGGGTGCCAGATGCCTACCACCACTACCACCTCTACCCATGGGGGGCTGGATGCCCACCACCACTACCACCCCTACTCAGGGGTGCCAGATGCCTACCACCACTACCACCTCTACCCATGGGGGCTGGATGCCTACCACTACTATCACCTCTACCCATGGGGGGCTGGATGCCTGTCACTACTACCACCTCTACCCATGGGGGGCTGGATGCCTGTCACTACTACCACCTCTACCCATGGGGGCTGGATGCCCACCACCACTACCACCCCTACTCAGGGGGTGCCAGATGCCTACCACTACTACCACCTCTACCCATGGGGGCAGGATGCCTGTCACTACTACCACCTCTACCCATGGGGGCTGGATGCCTGTCACTACTACCACCTCTACCCATGGGTTGCAGGATGCCTACCACCACTACCACCTCTACCCATGGGGTGCTGGATGCCTACCACTACTACCACCTCTACCCATGGGGGGCTGGATGCCTGTCACTACTATCACCTCTACCCATGGGGTGCAGGATGCCTACCACCACTACCACCTCTACCCATGGGGGGCTGGATGCCTACCACTACTACCACCTCTACCCATGGGGGCTGGATGCCTGTCACTACTACCACCTCTACCCATGGGGGCTGGATGCCTGTCACTACTACCACCCCTACCCATGGGGGGCTGGATGCCTACCACTACTACCACCTCTACCCATGGGGGGCTGGATGCCTGTCACTACTACCACCTCTACCCATGGGGGGCTGGATGCCTGTCACTACTACCACCTCTACCCATGGGGTGCTGGAAGCCTACCACCTCTACCCATGGGGGGGCTGGATGCCTACCACTACTACCACCTCTACCCATGGGGGGCAGGATGCCTACCACCACTACCACCCCTACTCAGGGCGTGCCAGATGCCTACCACTACTACCACCTCTACCCATGGGTGCCAGATGCCTACCACTACTACCACCTCTACCCATGGGTGCCAGATGCCTACCACTACTACCACCTCTACCCATGGGGGGCTGGATGCCTGTCACAACTACCACCTCTACCCATGGGGTGCAGGATGCCTACCACCACTACCACCTCTACCCATGGGGGGCTGGATGCCTACCACTACTACCACCTCTACCCAATGGGGGGCTGGATGCCTGTCACTACTACCACCTCTACCCATGGGGGGCTGGATGCCTGTCACTACTACCACCCCTACCCATGGGGGGCTGGATGCCTACCACTACTACCACCTCTACCCATGGGTGCCAGATGCCTACCACTACTATCACCTCTACCCATGGGGGGCTGGATGCCTGTCACTACTACCACCTCTACCCATGGGGTGCAGGATGCCTACCACCACTACCACCTCTACCCATGGGGGGCTGGATGCCTGTCACTACTACCACCTCTACCCATGGGGGGCTGGATGCCTGTCACTACTACCACCCCTACCCATGGGGGGCTGGATGCCTACCACTACTACCACCTCTACCCATGGGTGCCAGATGCCTACCACTACTACCACCTCTACCCATGGGGGCAGGATGCCTACCACCAACAACACCCCCACTCACAGGATGGCTAATGCATGACACAACAAGCACACACCAACATAAGGAATGCAACAAAAAGACATCCCCCCAACACCATGACAAGCGTGTGTAGACTGTGTCAAATGCCTACAACACTGAACATGACTTTGAACATACAATGTGACCCCCTATCACATGTGTCACACATAAATGTGTGTGGCCCCCACAATGCAAGCAGACCATGACCACTGTGGCAATGGGGTCCAACCCCCATCATCACAGTGACCAAAAGGTAAGTGCGGGGTCCATAGCTGAAGCACATTTTGCACATTGTGGCAATGGGGTCTAAACCCCCATCATCACAGTGACCAAAAGGTAAGTGTGGGGTCCATAGCTGAAGCACATTTTGAACATTGTGGCAATGGGGTCTAAACCCCCATCATCACAGTGACCAAAAGGTAAGTGTGGGGTCCATAGCTGAAGCACATTTTGAACATTGTGGCAATGGGGTCCAACTCCCATCATCACAGTGACCAAAATGTAAGTGTTGACATTGAAAAAGCTGCAACTGCCAAACTGCATGGATGATTCATGGTCACAGAACAACAAACACATCAGTGGCAAAGTAGTGCTTGTGTCCCATAGCAACATAGATTGGGGGAGGCAAACAGTGCAGTGCAAATAAGACATACCTTTGGCCATGTGCAGACAAACATCACCCATGGGGGCTGATACTGTCAACATCCATCAATGACACAATGACAGAAGTGACCATCATAATGCAGACCCACATATTTGCACCAATGGGCACACTAATGTAGATACCCTGTGGAGACTGTAGATGTGAGGTGAACAATTAACATACCATGGCAGCAATGGGACACACAAACAATGATCATTGTGCTGACTGATGACCTAGGAGTCCCAGGGACAGCAGGTGAAACCCACCAAACAACATACAGCCAATAGCACACTAAAGATATGCCAATGCAGTGGTGCAGATGCACAAACAGGCAGACCCACACTGCACATCAAACACAACAGGTGGGGGGGTGCCAGTGTCCCCAGGCAACCACACAACACATGATGAGGCCTCAATACCAATTACACAGATGCACATACAGTGCCACACAAAAGTAACTCATGGATCCAAATCCCCTATGTGGGCAATCAGGCATTGTTAGATGAGAGGGAGCACAAATTACACATGTCACACAAGCTTGTAGGAACAGCAACTAACAAAGCAAGAGACAGACCCACCACAGCACTACCCCCAGGGACCCCATATTGTGCTGACACTAGCCTGCATGATAATCCCACTGTGATGACAATGTTAGATGTCGTTCACACTGTGAACCCCAGCCATGTGTCCTGAGCAACTAACTACCATCACACCTACACAAGCTCCAATCAATCAGCACGGCCTGCCAGCCAAACTGTAAATCACATTACTCGTGTAAACAACAAGTGCCAAGGGGAATCCTGAATGTGTCCCATCTGCGTTTGCCCGCATCCCCAGCACTGACAACAAAGACAACCTGGGATGACAACCTCATGAACATTAGTTTGCCATGCACCCACATCACAGAGAAACCAGGTCCAAGATGCTGGATGAATACAGAACAACTCAGCAAGCATCACAAACAGGAACATCCCTAGGGACACAGCCTGTGTAGGAAAAGGGAAGGGAACACGCACAGACATGTTTACACAACACAGGCCCACGCAATGTCACCAGATTACACACTGCCATGAGGGCACACCACTCCTGTGGACGGTCCGCTGTGCCAAACCTTGTCTGTGCACGACCCAAACATGTCAGCAGAACACTCCGTCAGTGTGTCAACAACCACAACACACAGAAGGCTCTGCTCACATCAGCCTGGGTACGGGGGTGTCACGTCAGTCATCTGCACACACACCAAACATGTGTCAAGCAAGTTGCACTGTATACACAGATGAGTCCTTCGACATTGATATGCAAAACTGCATGTCCAGTGGAGCTGGGCACACAGTCAGGGAAATTGGAACATTGAACAGTGGTAAGCACACCAGATGTGCATCAGTGTAAGACAAAGATGTTCATTTACTAATGCAAAAAGGACATCCCTGTGTCAAATGCTGAACATTACACCCTCAGACTGTAGCAAGGGATGCCATAGATCCAGAATACAACAGGACACATATCCCATGGACCACATGGAGTCCATCACTGCAACACTTCATCGTCCTGATGTGAACACTATTACAACTGCAAATGCAGGATGCTACTCATCCACATCATGTACATCAAAAGAAAACCCAAAAGTAAACAAAAAGAGGCTTTATTCAGCAAATGTCAGGGTAAAAACGGAAGTCCAAAAGAAACTAAGGCCAATGGCCAGTCCAAAATCACAGTACCAACGGGGTGAGAAGTGACAACTGGTCACACATTGCTTGCCTGCACTGGTACGGTTGGGGGACATCATCCTTGGAGGGGCATACAAGGGGCAGGCCAGGCACCGCAGGGACAGGATCAGGGGATGGCAGAGTGAGGCAGTGAAGGGGTGGTGGGTGCAGGAGTGTCACCGGCATCTGCAGTGGAGGTGTCTGACACAAGTCAGTTGGTGTGGGTGCCGCAACCACTGCAGTGGGCTGGACTGATGTAGTGGACTGGGTACCCACTGCAGTGCCCGAGTCAGACGTGGTGGTTGTGGACTCCACTGCAGTGCATGACTCCAAGGGAGTGGAAGGGTGGGCAGATGAGGTGGGCAGGACAGAGGGGGGGGACCCGGTCCCCACAACAGTGCCACTAACAGGCAGAGCAAGTGGCAGGGGGGAGGGCCTAAGCAGTCTGGGGATGCGGTATCTGTGTGTGGGGGAACCTGGGGCAGGGTGTGACGGGGGAACCTGTGCAGTGGTGGCCTGGGGAATGGAGGAGAGAGACTGGGCGCTGGAGCTGCGTGGTGGTGGGGTCTTGCTCTTCCTGCTCCGGGGGGACTTCCGAATGGGCTCCTGTGTCTGCCTGCGCCTGGGGGAGGGTGTCCAGGGGCGAGGGGCACTCCTCTCTGTGTGGGTGGACTTCCTCTTCCCCTGGTGTGCTGGGTCAGCAGGAATGGTGGGGAAGAGGCCGAGGTCACACATGAAGACCTGCTGTGTATGTGGGGTAGCAGGCGAGGCAAGGGAAGGGGTCTTGGAGGGAGAGGATTTGGAGGACTGCGGAGTGAATGTGGATGCCTGTGTGTGTGTGTGTTCCCCATCCCCTGTGTCTGTGGTATCAGTTCCCTGAGGATGCTTGTGTGCACGTCTTGCCTTACTCTTGGGTGTGTCTGTGCTGCTCGTGTCTGTGTGTGTGGATGACTGTGCAGGTGTGCATGTGCTTTGGACAGGTAGGGGGGCAGGAAGTGTGGATGGGGCAGAGGTGGGAGGGGTGAGGGACTGTTGGAGGAGAGACACTGCTGCCGTCAGGGAGGAGTCCATGGACCTATTGCTCCTCTGTAGGGCAGACATACCCGCCGAGATGCCCTCCATGAACGACACCAGCTGTGTCAACAGAGTGGTGTCTGCATGGAGGACACTCAGCATTGCTGTCTGCCCTACATGGAGCTGCTGAAGGAGGTACACAGACTCCTCACTCAGGGCAGCAGGGGACACAGGGGCAGGGGCTGCGGTGCCTGGCACGAAGGAGACACGCTCCCGAGCACAGGAGCCTCCACAGACCTCAGGAATGGGAGCCGATGGGAGGGCGGTGGTGGTGGTGGTGGTGGTGGCGGGGCCAGACAGACTAGCTGGCCTTTGGTGGCTGCCGAGACCCGCCTCCACAAGGGAGTCATCCTCCGAGCTGCTGTGGTCCCCAGCTGAGGTGGATGGTGCTGAGGACTCCTCGGTGTGGCTCCCCTCGCCCTCCGTGCCACTGGGTCCCTCTGACCACTCGTCCAATGCTGACCCAGTCTGGCTCCGCTGCTCCTCCTGGTCCGTGGAGCTGTCCCCTCCTGTGGCCGTGGAGGTATCTGCAAACAATTAGGGAAACAGACAAACATCAGTCACCTGCACTGACCGCATACACCACAGTAAGTACAGCACATTACAGAGCAAGCCCTGGCATCCTTAGTTGAACATTGCCTAAAGTCCTCACACAGATTCGGGGAAGCCAATTGTCAGTCTGATGGTCAACCATGGGACTCACACCCCTCCTGCCCTTGCACCCATCTGTCTGGTGCCTGTCTGATGGTAAGACCCCAGTGTGGACACATGCACCACCTACACAGTTGTTGGACATTGCAGGGAACATGGTGAAGCATGTGAACATACACACATCACATCTCTTGCCACTGAGTCAGTGCAGGTGTCCGGATAAAGGGATGGCCAGATTCTAATTAGGACTGCATGTGATGCATACCCGCACCAGACACCATGATGCACCCATGTCCAGATAGTCAATGCCACAATGGGGTGCATGTTGCACATGTCACTCCCCTGCAGGATCAGTCCCAGGAAGTTGAATGCCATGACACAGGAATGCGTGCAAAGTCATACATTACTGTCTCAAGTCACATGGCCATGGCAGTCAGACAACAACAGTCTGCACTGTGTCACAATCCGAGGGCATGGGGAATGCAAGTTATGTGACTGACAAGTGCACATGTCCATCCCCCAAAACCACATCATCTGTACTACTATTTGTCCACGTCATACCAACTGGACATATGGGGGACATGAAACACAACTCTCTGAACATGAGCACCTCACAGTGTGCTGTGAATGAAAATACAGCTGCTTGAAAGTCACAGTCGCAAACACCTGTGTGCACAGTCAAGTGATCAGACACCTATAAGTCACAGAAGTATCGTCTATCATGGTCACATCTCAGATGGCATGCTGAGCCCCAAACGATGAACATACCAGTAGTCCTGACAACGAAGACACAGCACAATGAGACAGAGGCAGACACCTGAGGGTACATTTCACTGACCACACCATGCCAGATGATACACAGGAGTGGGAGTACAGAGTGTATTGTATGCACTGGAGTAGGCATGACTGTCCAGCTCCACCTGTAAGAGGGATGAGTCCTGGACAGTAGGCAGGTGGCTAAGCATGTGTGACACACTGGATACACATACTCCTGAGGCCCAAATATTGTTCCCACCAGCAGCATGGGTGTGTGCCACATTCCCCAGGGACATGTGGTGAGTCAGAGCAGCAAGCGGACCACATATCAAAGTTACACGCAGATCACATGTCAGAACTTAGGCATTGTGTAAGCAATTGACCAACCCATGAATTGCACAACATAGTCACGGGAACAAATGCTGTCCCCCACCTTGAGCAAAGCAAAATGCAATGACACAGTCCCCAAATTAGACAATTTCCTGACTATAAGGGCCACACATATGCGTATCAGAGGAGAAGTGGGCATGTAACAAATGAGGGACATGGGTCCTGGACCACATGACTGATGTACTGTGGAAGTTTAACCAGGCCAGAAGAGGGCACATAGCATGGCAGAAAAAGTGCACAGTGCAGTCATAGACTCACCCCCTCCTTGCTGCTGTCTGTCCTTCAGCTGCCCATCCAGGTCAGGGAAGACCACCGCCAGGATCCGGAGCATGTGGGGGGTCAGGGTCCGGTGTCCGCCCCTCCTGCGAGGAGGCGACAGCTTCAGCTGGACCCTTGCGATCCTCCGGGTCCAGCCACGAAGGTCCTGCCACCTCTTTTGGCAGTTGCGGATCCTGCGCCTGTAGACCCCCACGGATCTTACTTTCCGGGCGATGGTCAGCCAGATTTCCTGCTTCTGGTGGGCATCAACCTGTGAGGATGACAAAGTGAAAAGGCCATTACTACACATGCAACATATACGTGCATCACACAGTTGGATATACATGTCTCAATCACAGGGGCATATGATGTACACAGGCAGTGCAACAATGGCTATGAACAGTTTGCCAGCAGTCACTACATGGTATCATTGCATGGGAAGTAAACCCAGTTGGAATGCACTGTTACTGCACTGTACCAGTTCTGTGCATGTGACTACACACTTTGGGGTGTGACAACTACTCAGTGGGCATGCTAGCCAGTGGTGTGCACACTGAAAGCCCTGCTAGTCAGACAACATGCACAATTAGTGAGGCAGTGGACAGCACACTCACCTGCTCCCCTGGTGTCCCATACAGCTTGCTGTACTGTGGAAGGAGGCTGTCCAGCAGGGCCTGGTTCTCCTCAAGGCTGAAGGCTGGGGCTCTCTCCACAGTACGTGCCATTGCAGGAGCCAGAGGATGCATATACAGCAGCAGTGTTGGTGGCAGATGTCGTCCTGGAGCATGTAGTGCAGGCAAGTGAGCTCTCAGGGGAACAGCCAGCATTATATGTGTGCTGCAGAGGCAGATACTGTCCCATGTGTGCAAAGTGATAGGTCCAAGTCGTTTGCATCTTCTGAATTTGACCTATCCATGGAATTGCAGCACTAATACACGCCCACAGCATCCTTCAAATCTTCAACTTCATGACACCCATGATTTTGCAACATTGTTGTGGCTGGCCAACTGAATTCACTGCATCAGACTCGTTGGAGCTTCGAAAACGCGTCCGTTGCCATGCCAGGCCCCAGCCAATGTGTGCGCACCGTTCGGTCCATTGCTGTACAACGCGTACCAGGCATACAATGCGTACCCGCTCACATACGATGCAATGGGCCGGCCGGGCACACCGATTGGTCCATTGCTGTGCAACGCGTACCAGGCATATAACGCGTACCCGCTCACATACGATGCAATGGGCCGACCGGGCACACCGATCGGTCCATTGCTGTACAACGCGTACCAGGCATACAACGCGTACCCGCTCACATACAATGCAATGGGCCGGCCGGGCACACCGATCGGTCCATTGCTGTGCACCGTGTACCAGGCATACAACGCGTACCCGCTCACATACGATGCAATGGGCCGGCCGGGCACACCGATTGGTCCATTGGTGTGCAACGCGTACCAGGCATACAACGCGTACCCGCTCACATACGATGCAATGGGCCGGCCGGGCACACCGATCGGTCCATTGCTGTGCAACGCGTACCAGGCATACAACGCGTACCCGCTCACATACGATGCAATGGACCGGCCGGGTACACCGATCGGTCCATTGCTGTACAACGCGTACCAGGCATACAACGCGTACCCGCTCACATTCAATGCAATGGGCCGGCCGGGCACACCGATCGGTCCATTGCTCTACAACACGTCCCTGGACAGGTCACACGCATATGTCACCATGCTGGTCACTGGTGAACCTATGCCAGCCACATTTACTTTCCAGGGACTCAGGGGCACACCTACAACACCACACCCAGTCCACACTGTCTATGAGGCATGTGTGGCAGCATAACCTTATCTGTGTATGGGGGTGAACATGTGGATTTTGGGGTGGCACTTGGGGGCAGACACACCCAGGCTGTGCACGTGTTAATGGGGACAGGGTCCTTTGTGTGTTGTGCACCTGACCGCTGTGGTGTGCAACTTTTCATTTCTGAGCATGTGTCATGGTCACATTTCCAGGTTGTGTATGAGTATGACATGTCACATACCCCCAGGCTCACATGTGGGAAGGCATGTACGTCACAGGGTGGCCCATTCCAACAATAGTGATGTCCCTCCACAGTCTGTGTGCATGTTGTGTGTCACATGTCTCTGACTCCATGTGCACAATGGGAGACAGTCTCCACATCCACGTGGTTTGTGCATGAACTTTGATGGTGTGTGTGTGTGTGTCACAGACGTCCATGTCTGTCCTGCAGAGGCTACAGGGGCCACTACCTGTGGGTGTCATGTTTGTTTTTCTGATGTGTACATGATACGCCATGTCATGCCAGTGTCCATGTGGCAAGACAGGCTCCCTGGGAATCTACCTGTCAATGAGCTGTGATGCCTGTGGAGCATCTGTCCAGACATGTCACTGTGGTATGTGTGTGGAATGTGAGAGCAGTTAATGGGTACTGTGACACAGCCTAATGGTGTCCCATGGCACACCCTGGAACCTGTTGTCAACACTTGTTGAACAGAGATGTTAGATGATGTCCATGTAGGTGCCATATATGTCCAAACGGAACAACACACACATCAAGTACTTGTGTATGTTGATGATGTATCATGTGAAATTGAGTATGGTGAACGGCACATAGGTGGGGTGACTGACAATCTTGCTTTCTTCACCTATGCACTGCAGGGCTCCTGCTGTCCATCGACCATTCCCAGACCTGGCAACGATGGTGGAACGTGACAGCATCCGACGGTACCGCTTCACCAGGCAGCTGATTGAGGATTTGGCAGTGCGGTTGGCCCCACATTTGCAGCCTGGCCGGCCGTATCCTACAGCGCTGACCCCCAAGGTGAAGGTGATGGCAGCCCTACACTTCTTTGCCACCGGTACCTTTCAACACACTGTGGCAACTACTGGTGGGATGTCACAGACTATGTTCAGCCGTGTGCTACGCGATGTTTTGGGGGCAATGTTGGGATACCTCAACCAGTACATCTATTTCCCAACACGTCAACGACTCACTGACGTCAAGAGTGACTTCTATGCCCTGGGGAGGATGCCACATGTAATTGGCTCCATTGATGGGACACATGTGTCTTTGATACCACCACAGGCACATGAGCAGGCATACCGCAACCGTAAACATTACCATTCGATCAATGCTCTGGTGGTATGTCTTGCAGATATGACCATCTCACATGTGTGTGCCCGTTTCCCCGGTTCGGCACACGATGCCTACGTGATGAGGAGTAGTCACATCCCGAGGACGATGTCACAGATGCCGAACCAGCGTGCCTGGCTTGTTGGTGTGTACTGACTTTGTACCATTGTGTGTGTTCTGCTATGTAGTTTTCCGCACACATTTTCAAATCGGCTAATGTGCAATTGTCTGTCTGTAGGTGATTTGGGTTACCCCAACATGCCGTGGTTGCTGACACCCCTCAGGAACCCTGTGACACCAGCCCAGATGCGCTACAATGAGGCACATGGTCGGACGAGGAGGGTGATTGAGCGGACCTTTGGTCTCCTGAAGAACCGCTTCCGCTGCCTGGACAAGACAGGAGGGGCCCTCCCATATGCCCCAGCAAAGGTGTGCAAGATTGTCATCGTCTGCTGCATGCTACACAACCTGGCAGTGCGGAAGGAGTTGCCTCTCATCCTGGATGACGATGACCAACGTCCGCCACCTGTGGAAGATCCTGGCCTGGGTCACGATGCCAGTGAAGATGATGATGATGATGATGGTGATGTCCGTACACAGCTCATCACCAACTTCTTCAGCTGAATGTGAGTCTCCAGAGGGTTGTGATGTCAATGATTTGAGTTTGCATGATATGTGTGTGTGGTGCTCTGGTGCTGTTTGAGTGTGCCCATGTGCTACTTGACTGGATGCGTGCAGCGATGTGTCCTTGCAGGTGGTCTGTACTGCCCAACAGTGTTGACATGCTAACTTGGTTTTGTGTAGTTATCTCGTGACATGTATTAGACATGAGTATTGCCGTTCTGTGCTGTTCTTCATTGTTTTTGACTGTGTGTCATGTCTGTCCTTCACAGGGTGCTGCCGGAGTTGTCTGATCAACTTGGATCCCCCGAATCCATGATTCAACTTCCAAGGTGGAAGCAGTCGTTTCCCTACAGGTGATGTGCCACACACCCCTGGACTTTCTATCTTCTGTTTCTTTGACTTTGTGGCCACAGCCAGGTTGGATTAGCTTGCATTTGTAGTGGAAACAACATGTTGCAAATGTGTAATAAACCTGTGCTTCACTTTGGGATGTGCGTTGTCTGTAGTCACACATCTGACTGACATTTGCTTACTGCACCTGTAGTCTAGTTGACAGTGACTGTGAATAGGTGGCGTGTCTGTGCATTCCACTGTATTTAGTTGCAACATCAGTATAGGTGATGAGTCTGATGGCCCTGGTGTGTATGTGTTGTGTGGCACTGGTGGTGTGTCTCCCTCATATGTGTCACGTCGCCATGACTGACATGACGGGGTTGGACTTGCTGTAGCAGTTAGCATGCACAGTGTCACTTAGCAGATCACCATCTACATGACAAAAACCACGTTGGAATCACAACAGAGGCAGATATGGTGTATTGGTGAGTTTATTTACATACAGGTGTGAGGATGGTGCACAGGATGGTGGGTGCTGTACATATTAATTGGAATCCAAAGTTCCCATGTGTATTGGAAGTCTTGGTAGCTGACATGTCCAGAGTAAAGTCCACAGTGATCTGATGAATTTGGCCAACTAGAGCTCCCCATGTCATGTGGGAGAGTTGGGTTGGCTTCGACAGGGCGTGCAGTTTGCACACAGAGGAAAAGTTCCAGAACAGGTGTTGGCTTCCTGGGGGATGTAGATGGCCATCGGACTTTCAGTTTGGCCTCTTCGGACGGCCCCTCTTCTTGGGGGGGGGACCCTCAGGTGCAGGCTGCGGCGATTGTAATCCAAAGTTCCTAGATGATTTGGAAGTCCTGGTAGCAGAAATGTCCTGAGTAAAGTCCACAGTCATCTGATACATTGGTCCAACTTGTACTCCCCATGTCATGTGGGGGAGTTGTGTTGCATTCAACAGGGTGAACAATTTGCACACAAAGGTGATTATCCAGAACAGGTTTTGGCTTCCTGGGGTTGCGCATGGCCATCGGCCTCTCAGTTGCCCTTCCTCGGATGACCCCTCTTCTTTGGGGGGGACCCTCAAGTGCAGGCTGCTGCGATGCAGGGGACTCTCCGCCAGAGTCATCCTCCCTCCCTGTGGCATTTGCAGTTGTTTCAGCAGCAGTTGTTGTGGGCACACAGGGAGGTGAGGCCATGTTGGTGCTGATCTGGCGTAGGCATGTGAGTATGTCCCTATGCACCGCTGTCAGTTGTTCCAATGTGTCCCACTTGGACTCCATGCCAGACATGTGTGTCTCGACACGTGACATGTGTGTCTCGACATGTGACATGTGTGTGTCGACACAGGACATGTGGGAGTCCAAGCGGGCATGATGGGCAGCCTGCTGCTGTTGTATGTCCTTGAGGATCCCCACTACCTGGCTGACCTCTCCGGTGCTAGTCTGGTACGCCCCGCGATGCGTGCCAGTTGTGGGTCATCATGCAGTCCAGACCCCTCTGCAAAGAGCGACCTATGTCTACCACCCCTCCCACCACCCCTTGCGACACGTGCAGGACCTGCGGTGGCACGCACAGGTGACCGTGGGCCCACTTGGGTGTTGTTCCTGGGCTCGTTGTCACCAGCTCCAGTTTGGGCCTGGGTCCCTGCGCTGTTGTCATCTGTGGTCCTTGGTCTGTCCGTGTTGGCAGGGGTGGCCTGTGTGTTGGCAGTTGTTGGAGGGGTGGGTGCAGGGGGTGCAGATGTTGGTCCTGCTGGTGCTGCATGATGACTCACACCGGAGGTTCCAGCTGGTTCTTCGCCATCCGAGGAGTGCAGTGGCTGATCCACACCAGTGAGCTCAGTGTTCCCCGGAGCCTGGGACAGGGACTCCTCCTCGTCTGCTGCTGTGTCCCCATCATCACCTGTTTTGGGGAGAGACACAGATTGTATGTTATGTTTCTACTGGCATCAATTGTTCAAACACCTGCCAGTTGTGACTGTACCTCTGGATGTGGGCCAGGACATTGCATTCTCCTAAATTGTGACAGTCAGAGAGTGATATTGGTGTAGCACATTGTCCTGCCAACCTGTGGCATGTCAATGTGTATGTTGAGGTGTGTGCATGACCAGCATTGGTGGTATTTGGTTGCCATCCAGGCCTCCTTCTCCCCCAGCCCAGTTATCCCACCATGAAGCGTGCTTCCATTGCAGGGAGTGCAAGTTGTCTTTCAGGATGTCAGTCAGTGGTGTCCTGCTGTTGGTTGTTGCACAGTTCCCAGCAGGGCCTTGTGCTCCCCCCAGCAGTACCCAGTGTCAGCCATCTTGTGAGTCCTTTTCCACTCCCTGTGATGTGAGCATGGTTGAGAGTGGTGTTGATGGGCCAATTGTGGGTGTGAGCAATATCTGTGCCTACAACTCCCATCATGCTATTGCCTCCAGCCCCCTTCCCAGCATGCCCATCCTTCCTTCCTTTTGACTCTGCTTCCCTGTGGGGTGGGGTGCCTGTGCTGACAGGATGGCTGGGAGTGTTGTCCTGGCAGTTGTTTGGCTACAAGTCCCAAGAGTGTCCCTGTGCTTCACACAGCATGACCCCGGGTGGTCGTTCTTTGTGGGATCTTCAGTTAGGATGTGAGGCATTGCATTCTCCCAGGTGGGTTATGTGGAGTTAGTGTTGAGGGGGTGTGTGAGGGGAGGTCCTTGTAACTATGGTCATAGCTGTCAGTCCTCCTTCACACCTAGCCAGATATCCCACCATGGAACGTGCTTCCATTGCAGGGAGTGCAAGTTGTCTTTCAGGATGGCAGTCAGTGGTGTCCTGCTGTTGGTTGTTGCACAGTTCCCAGCAGGGCCTTGTGCTCCCCACAGCAGTAGCCAGTGTCAGCCATCTTGTCAGTCCTTTTCCACTCCCTGTGATGTGAGCATGGTTCAGAGTGGTGTTGATGGGCCAATTGTGGGTGTGACCAATATCTGTGCCTACAACTCCCATCCTGCTATTGCCTCCACCCCCCTTCCCAGCATGCCCATCCTTCCTTCCTATGAAAAATAATGCAAATATTCATGCAATGTGAAGTACCTGTTTGTACTTCTATACGTTAAACTGTTTGTATTACTATGTGATAATTATGTATGAATGGGTGTAATGCCCCATGAGCCTCAGGTACAGATGAGCACGGAGCCACGGGTGAGCAGTATGGGGCAATATTTTGTCGAGTAACACTAACTAGTGACTTCTTCCTGCTCATCTGTACCTGAGGCTCATGGGGCATTACACCCATTCATACATAATTATCACATAGTAATACAAACAGTTTAACGTATAGAAGTACAAACAGGTACTTCACATTGCATGAATATTTGCATTATTTTTCATAATTTTTCATTTGTATATAACTATCTTCACTTTTAGATATTAAGTGAGTACTGAAGGGATCGTTTCAGTCCTGATGAAGAAGCCTTGAGCTTCGAAACATGTTGACTTTTTAGGAACGTCAGCTCATTATACGCATGACCATTCCATACCACAGTTTTTATTAGGTTCAGCCTCAACGACCTATTAAATTGTCTTATGTCTATGAGGCCAGTTCCTTTTTAACTTCACTTTTGACCCTTCTTCTCACTACCCTTGCACCACACATAGTTATTAGATTAGTGCTCCCGCGTAGTCGCTGGTCGTAGCACGCCCCATCC
The DNA here is from genome assembly GCA_963921515.1 of Calotriton arnoldi. Lineage (NCBI taxonomy): Eukaryota > Metazoa > Chordata > Amphibia > Caudata > Salamandridae > Calotriton > Calotriton arnoldi. The sequence continues at coordinate 420,584 of CAWUFW010002561.1, read as the reverse complement.
CACAGTGGGATGGGAAGACCCCAATGATGAAGCATGACATCAAGGGCCCTTTTGGTGTGTGAGGGGTATTTAAACAACCTTTGTGTATGCTCTATCATGGAGTAGGCTTACAACTTTACTATCCCCATCCATTATTGGTTCCCTTGCTCATCATTTAGATTACTGCTCTCTAGGGGGTGTCACTCCTTACGAGGTCCTATTTGGGAAAAGAATGTGGGTACCTGATCTTGATTGTGAAGGCACAGTGGCGGATGAAAAACCATTTGATATCCAAGATCGTTTGGCTGTTTTACAGGATCTAAATGAATCCAGGACAACAAAGCAACATCCACTTAAAACAGACCGCCACTGAGGAAGTCAAGGCAGTAATGGCAAGACCTGTCTGGATCCCAAAAGTCGGGGATCTGGTCAGAGAAAAGATTGCAGACAAGAAAGAATTTGGGCCATCCTACAGAAAGCCTGTACCGGTCCTAGCAATCCAAGGCACAAGAACTGTACTTCTGCCACCTCTTGCCGGGAAAAAGGAGAAAAGATTTGTCTCAATTGACTTAATCAAACCACACTATGTGGCCGATACTAAACAGTAGGCCTTGTGGACTCCACAGTAGCAGACGCCCTCCTCTCGCTACAATACAAGAAGTCCAAACAGAAAGACTCATCACGTTTGAAGAGCCACCTGTACGGAATGAAGGACTAAGCAACAATGCTATGGAACTCGTTCCACTTCAACAAGAAGAAAACCAACTTAACAACCAAGTTGTAATAAGACCGACTACCGACATCTACGTCAACATGCCTCGTCAAGAGCAAAATCCAATTTCAACAAATCCTGATGCAATTCCAACAATTGATCGAACTGCTTCTGGCTATTTCATGAACTTTGATACATTTTCACTGGATCCAAGCGAGCCGGAAACGACGCCAGCCAAAAAATCACTCAAACAGAAACTCACTGACTTTTTGAACTTTTTTAGAAAGACTTACCTGGTGTCACCTTGGATTGAACTATGGTATATCACTGGGATTTTATTTTTTCTTTTCTGGCTAGGTTTAATAATAACTTTTAGTATGCTTATTAATGGACGATACCTCCAGCAGAGCTCTACAGCCCAAAGAGTCAATTTGATTTTAAAACCACACCAGTCTTCACATCGTGAACCAAGAGACTTGTCTTCAGTGAACATCACAGCAGTTCCTATACCGGACGGTATAGTATGGGACAAGATTGATTTTGATATATTCGGTCCGACTGAACTTTTAAAGCTTAAACATGTATTTAAAATTTCTTTAAGTGATATCATTACCTCCAGTACATTTTCTGATGATTGGGACACTGAAACTGTAAATAATTTAATGTCTGATTTAGAAAAACTGCAGCATTTCCGAACAATGAAATGTTAGAAGGTACTTCAGACTATGATACATTGTACTGTTACCAACATTATGGTCATCATTTCTTGCACAAATCTATAACACCTCGAAATGTATTTGAATACCACCAGTGGGAACACTGCCCAACACCTCCAAAAGGTAGTTCGCAAACCTTTGCACAGAAATTCACATACTTTTCAGGGTTTAATACATCAGACCCAAAGTCATTTTATTACAAAGTGGCAAAAACATCAGCACAGAAAATTAGGTTGACTAACACCAAACAGATTTACTCTGCTTCCTTTTTGGCCCAGTTGTCTACACAGGGTTTCGACCTATGGAAGGACACTATAGATTTAAAATCAATCTGGGGTTCTAGGGACTGGCAAGTCCAGGGAACAGAAGTGCTTTTTAGAGCATGCCTCATTCCACAGCAGATGATATTTCTAAATGACACTGTGCAACAGACATCTTGTCTTGGACTAGCCAAGAACAAGGAAATAAACTCACCGGGTTTCCTACACCATCACAGATGGGTGGGGGGCAGAATTCAACTACACAAGGGGTAGGATTAGATGACATTCTCCAGTACAACAGATCAGATCCTGATTGGACGAAATGGCTGATTTGGCCCATTGACACAAACACCTGTCAACAGAGATTTATGAATACAACCGAAGGGTTTAGTATCCATAGACCAGATACACGCTATGTACAGAGACACCACCCAGGGGTAGTGACATCGTATAGTGTTGGGAAGTTGTGCCTTGATTGGCTAGAGACCTCAACACTCACAGAAGTGAAACATCACTTGACCTTACTCACACCTGATGTAGACCTTAGGGATTTTTTACTTGGCCCAAGGAAAACACGTCAGAAACGTTTCATATATGCTGGCATTTATGCCTACTATAATGAAAACTGGAAAATATCCCAACAGGAGGCCGCAGAAAGAATACAGGAAATAGACCGTATTAACTTAGAGAAGGCATTAGCTGTAGTGGATAATGGGTTAACCATAACCATTACCATTACCAATGTTTCTTTATTTCGGTTATTTACCATAAAAGAACAAAGACAGATATGTACAAACAGATTAAAACAATTAAAAAAGTTAAAAAAAGATAAAACAGTTCATCTAGAAAATTGCTTTTAAATTAAAAAAGGATGGTGAGAGAGTCAGTCACAATCCAGTCCTTGGTTTTGTATTTTGAGGAAGTTCTTCCTGGCCCACCACATGGAATTTAAAAAACGTGAGACCGCAAAGACTCTGGAATCTGTGTTATATTTAAAAAGTCTAAATGCTTCCATGCAATGGGTTGTACCTAGGTTTCTACATAACTGTACCAACCATCTTAATCTTATTGAGTGATAACCCGGGCAAAAAAAGAACACATGGAGTTCAGATTCAGCGCACATGTTGCAGGCTGGACACCCACTTGGATTGCCACTCAACCATTTGCACGTCAAAGCACGCGAGGGGAGACAGCCATGGCGAAACTGCACATATAGTTTCCTGCCTAATGCCGGGCGGATTTCGTCAAGGCATGCCTCCAACCTGCATGTGTCTTTTATGTCCAGGAAGTGTGATGTAAGAGAGCCGTGGGCGGGTTCTGCATGGAGTTTTGTGGTTATTCCGCCCCAATAACTAGAGTTTAAAAATGTGCGTGATGTTCTTAGACATGCTATGTCAGGGTTATCCCATAGGTCTTTTAGTCTTATTGTATAAAGGCTTTCCCTGATAAATAGAAGCCATGGCAACTTTCCTGAGCCGGGGAGTCTCAGGATATCCTGCAGCTCTGCTCTATACTCCGCCAATTCGGGTGTTACCCAGAGGCGCCGCCAAAAGAGTAGTGGCCTGCAGCCAATTTCCTCAGCAATTGATCTTACCCCTAGGTCCATGCGCAGTGGGACCAAAGGGGAACTTATCGGTAATCCGAATAATTGTCTGAGGAATTTGTTCTCAGTAATGACCAAAGGACTATGGTTAGAGTGCCCCCATAGTTCAGCCCCGTATAGAGCAGCACTCCTAGCCTGGGTTTTATAAATCTCCATAACCGGACTCACTGGTTTGTGGAATGTCTTTCTGAAGAACTTGGCCAAACCGCCAGTAGTTTGGGTCAATTTGAGATTGGACTTGCTAATTTGGGCCCCCCAGGTCATGTTTTCGGTAAGAGTTAGACCCAAATAGTCAAATACAGAGACCTGTTCCAGAGGAGTGCCATTCATTAGCGGGTTAGGACGTGTAGATTTACTAGGGTTGAAGATCATAAATTTTGTTTTTTGGATATTGATCTCTAATCCCCTGATCCTACAGAACTCACAAAACCCATCGAAAATTCTTTGGATACCCATTGGAGACTTAGAGAGCAGGAGGGTATCGTCTGCAAACATCATGGCAGGAATTTGTTTTTGCGCAATTTTAGGAGCGTCTGTATCCTTACAGACTCTCAGCGCATCTATCAGACCATTGATGTAAATGCAGAACAGGGTAGGGGCAAGCATGGGTTAACAACTTTGACCTCCAGAATTTACTCCTTAGGCAACATTGTGTCTTCGGCAATCGACATATTAGAACAAGATCTGGCCTTGTTACAACACGGGCAGTCTCAGCTACGTTCTATTATGATGCTAAGCTGGACGCTACAATCTTTGCGTGCAGGCTATGTGCCCTGGCGTTTCATAAACACCACGTCTCTGTTTTCAGAATACAATCTGACTGATAAACAGACAGAAATGGCACAAAGGGGAGCCAAATATATAATGCTGCGTATTGAGAAACTGGAAAGGTTACCATTCACTGTAGCCGAATCACCGTCAACTGAATGGCTAATTTATGGCCAAATCACTCTGCCGGTCACTACGTTTCAGTTCATGTGTCAGGATATTTCACTACACGGAGCCTGTAGCGGTTCAGTAGCAAACCTATCGTGTCACATGACAGGGACCCCAGCGGCCATGATCACACCGGTTTTTCAGCTGCTCTCGAATGGGAGTTACTTGATGCTAAATGATCAAGGTTGCTGTGGGATGCTTCCGGGCGTCGCCTATCACTGTTAACTCCAGGGTTACTTGCTGTATGCAAGTATTGTTTCCGCCACTGAACTCAGTCAGGGAGGCGCCGCTATGGCCTTCACTGAACGTTTCTTTCATACAATTTGATACTCTGAGCAGACTGCAAGCCATGCTTTTACAGCAACCCGTGCCCTTAACCTCCGCTCGAGAAACCTTTGAACTTCAAGTTGCAAGGACCTCGACCTCGACTGAGATACAGGCGCTTATACCTACAAACTGCCCCTTTCATTTCCTAGAAATGGTGAGACGTATCTTCAATATGTCTGATACGAGCGGTATTGTACACCTATTTAAGACCATAGGGTCAGGACTGTTAAGCACCTTTCAGACAGTCCTCGGAGTAATCCCAAATTTTATACACTCCGTATTGGGAAGCGTATATGGAGGACTCCCGCTTATCCTATTGCTGATTGCAGGGGTCCTATTCATAATACTACTGCTACTCAATGGACGGCCCAATTCCAGAGGGAATGGCGAACATGCTCCTGGAGCGGAAATACAGTGAACGCATGGTACAACTTCTGGGCATTTCTTGCCTGCGAGAACTAAATGCCTCCTGGTTTCTATCCTTTCGACCAGTCTGGGTAGACTGCATCTTACCTGTTCTTCGATGCCTGCTTTGCGGAGAGGAATGCACATTGGATCTTTGTCTAACATTTCCATCAGATGCGCCTCTGGACACGGATGCAATGCTGGACCCCCTAAAGGCACATGCTCTGCGTTGTCCCCAGCATCTTCCGATTCTGATGAACGCATTCCTTGAGAATCCACAGGTGCCGTTTGCTCCTGCTGGGTTAGGTGACTCCTCCACAGGCACCCAGGTAACAACTGCGGCACAAGCTGCCGCAGCCCCGACTGTTGGCAGTGCTATATACCATCTATGTGCGATTTACGTTCTCTGTGAGGCGTTGGATTTGTCGTCTGCAGAAGCTAACACCGATAATGTTGTGCTTCCCAGCCAGGACACCTAATCTCAAATTGGCTCATCGCGTCCTGTGAAAGAATTCAGCTTCTCCACTCGTTTTCATAATAAACGAGCAAATTTGGAACATTTCCTAAATTGACACTTTCGCTTGAGAAAAGCATGGCCTTCTTCCGCTTTGAGTGAAGCAACTTATATAGAGAAACAAAATAGACATTCTTTTAGTGGCAATTGGAAATAGCTGAATTACTAAGATTTTAGGAAGAATTAAAAAAAAAAAGATTTTAGAACCATGTTTTTACTTGCTTTTAAGATGTTCTTAAATTGTCCAGATTTTAAGTATGGTCATTGTCATCCTGTTCGGAAGAGGAGTGGGTGTTATGTCCCGTATAGAGGCCCTAATGTAGACCCGTTCATACATGCCCTAAAATGGACGTATTCGTATTTGCCCTAATACGGTCATATTCGTACTTGCCCTATTATGGTCAAAGCCGCATATGCCCTATTACGGTCATAACTGTACATGTCCTATTATAGTCATGATTCCTTATATAGGCATGATCTTTCACCTACATTGGTCCTCGCTAGTACACAACGAGCTCTGAGGGCTGTGGTTTTGAATACAGCAGGGCTGTGGTTTTGAATACAGCAGGGTTTTTCCCAAACACAGGCCCACACTGTACTCATCAATTATGCATGGCTCTCTAGGAATACACCACCTGCATAATATGTATGTACAAAGTTCACCCCTGACGTCTTCCTCAAGTCTAACAAGGGCCAATACATACGAAGCAACTAGAGTCTTCAGGGTATAAATACACCACATCTTACCCCGGTAAGACAGAGGGAACCGAGACTTCCATGCTGACACACTGACCAGAGACGCTGAGGCTCCTGCATGCAGTCGCTCCAGCTGACAGCGGTCTGACACAGCCCTTGCGGGGTGTCCAACTCGAGACCAGGACGGGGTCCCACACTCTCTATTCAGGTATGGGGGTTCGACTAAATCCTAGAAGGATTCTTGGCTCTTAGACTTTTAGCCCTACACATATGCTAGGTACACTCAGGTACATCTAGTTAGGCATCGTAGGAGTACGCGCACTTTTCATAATGCTTTTTATATTCATGTATGTATTCATGATTATTGCAATATGGTAGAACTGTTCTATCCTTTTGCTTTTATCGTACTGCTGATAATATATCTCTGCTATTGTCTGCTGGTTGCCGCAGAACATATATTTTATACTAGAATAACAACTGTTCAATAAATACTTATTGAAACGCCCAGACTGTTTATTCTGTGTAACTCTCTGAGACAAACCGAATAAGTAAGCACGAATGACTGAGCGAAAAGTAGTACATTGTTTCCACGATTCTGAGGGATCAGGGTTGTCATGATCTAAGGTTGCCAGAAACTAATCTCTCCCCGATAAGAGGAGATTCTAGTGGCACTGTGAGCTAGCTAATGCAAATCAGGCTAACATACGCGGTGAGGCTGCACAGAGCCAGTCTACCACCAAACCCACAGTTTATGTTATCCAAAACGCGCAGGTCCTGCATGGGTACTATAGGAACTACACGACAAGAGGAGGGCAATTCCATAATCTAGTCTAAAGAGCACGAGTGACTGTACCAATCATTTGAGATCTTGTTCTGGAATCAATGATCTGATTCCCCAAAACTCCCTAAGTTGGAGTCCTGCGCTGTTGGCCATGGCTGCGATGTGCTGTGAAGATTGAGATGATTGTCAAGGGTGATGCTGAGTGATCTGTCACTCCGGACAATGGCGGGGCAGCCCTCCAGGGCAGGTAGGTTTACCATCCATTCTTGCACTGGCATTTTTGCTTTGGGAGGTGAGATCAAAAGAAATTCTCTTTTAGTTGGGTTGAGTTTTAAATTGTGATTGGACATCCCGTTTTGAATCTTTAAGAGAGTATTTAAAAGCAGAGCAATGTCTTCCGGGGAAAAGATTTTCAAGTATATTTTGGTGACGTCGGCGTATAGGTGCAAGAGAATCTCAGAGTTCCTGAGAATCACACACAAAGAGGTTCTAGGTAGAGGTTAAAGTGGGTTGGGGAGAGGATCGAACCTTGAGGGACCCCTTGGACCCCAGTCAGATCAAACTTCAGCTATTTAAGGAAAGAACTTAATTAAAGTGCAAAATAGTACAAGACAACAGAGCGACAGGAAAATTACTCAGACCACAGCTCCTTGAGAAAATCGTTGGAAGGCTGCTGGGGAAAGGCACAGACCATTGTTCTGTGTTAGCGAGCCTCATATAGTAGCACTGGGAACAGGGGAAGGAAGCACATAATTATTGTATATACTGGAGTATTTTCAGTTAACGTGTAGTTGCCTTTAAACCCACAAAATATGCTGTATGATTGATATGGGAGTTGTAAAGTTACCAACTCCCCAGTATATACCAAAGAGAAACTTTTATGAACAAGGATTGTGGCTCATTTAGGTGAAAGGAAAAAGGATCTAATCAGGTCTTATTAGAAGTAGGCAATACATAAAACGTATATCATGTAGAAGGAACATTGACAACATAATGCCTAGTATGCCTGCTTATTGGATATAAATAGGGGATACTTCTTTATCCATCAAATGGCATAATTTACATTTTGTCAGGTGATCACGACCCTTTTGACAGCTGTTCTACCCCCTTCCAGTGAAAGTTCCCTCCTCCCTGCGACCACACCTCTTCTAGCGTATGCCCGATAAAGTGTTGCCACCATGTTAGGAGAGTCAACAACACTTGTGGAGTCTACCATTTTCTTTCTTGTAAACAGCATAGTTTTCAATTTTTCTGATGGAACTTCTTTGCTTTCTTTAAATGTGTAGCTTCAGGAGCTGTGGTCCAATCAGAATTCCTTCTGAAACACACTACATAACCCTCTACTTAAGCTGAGTGAGTGTAAGGAAACCAGGTGCGACAACAAAGAAATTATTGAAGCACAATGGGTTTATGGCCCTCTGACCTCATTACCTAATAGTTCATGTATGTAGGACTTGCTGATGCCACTGTGGGTTTCACAACAACATGGAATGCTGCTGGACTGTGTGGACACAGCTGCTAGTGAAACATAATGTGACCAGGGCTCTGCAATCTTGAAACTCATTGACCCTTAACTCTTATTTGATCGGTAAACACTACATTGAGTAACGGGTTCACACTATGCAGGTGACACAGAGGTTGCATTTTCACTTTCATGAAGCATGTTATTATTATTATAGTTCCAAACGGTTAGTTTAAACAGATCTGAATAATCAATTAAGCACAATAGAAAACACAGAGAGCCCATAAAAGTACATTAAACTGTATACGACTGTAAGCGCATTTGAAACAGAGCAATTCTGACTCTTTTGTTCTAGTATATTTACACATGGTAGCTGGATCAACAAAATGCATATTTTATTGGCCGTTAAGTTTATCATAAGAAAGGGAAGGCTGAAATTGTATAGGATTAAAGTGTTCTATTGTAGTGGCTATGTAGCACTTACCACCCCCTACGAGAGGCACAGGAGTACTTGCCCAGGTGGATAGCCCGCTACACACCATGTGTGTGTTTGCTTGGAAGAGTGTTGTCTTTGCCTTGAACCTGTGTGGGAAGAGTTTCCATGTGGTGTGTGAGGACCACCTAGATGCTTTTATCATGTTGTGGTACGCAACGCTTAGTGAGATAAGGGATGAGGAGGTGTGAGAGGTAGATGGGCAATTTATGATGCCTGCTGTTCTGATCCGCTCTGCAACTCTCTTCATTGGGTAGATAGTTTTATGTTCTTTTACGTTCTTGATCCGATTTCCTTTGCTGGCCAGAGCAGGAGTTGGTCCAGCCTCATATCTAATACATCCACAAGAAGAAACAGGAGTTGGTAAACAGCGAGGAGGAATCATAGATCTGCTGGAGCTGACTGTGTTACAGTCCTCCTTTATATGACTGTCATTCTGCCATGTCAATTAAAGAGAAAGTACATTGTGGGATGTTTGCACTTAACTGCATTATCAATGATGCTGGAGCTTTGAAACCTAGAGGAGCACACAGATCTAATATGCCACCTCAACCATGTGCAGTGCTAGCTGTGCCATTGAGCAAAGGCTTAAGAATAGGCATTTGAAATAGAGACCCTATATGGAGAGCACCTTTCAAGGTCCCAAATGTATTGAGCCGTTGTGCTCAAAACAATGCAGGAATTATGGTGTTAGTGTCCTAATCTAAGTAGGAGGTAGATGGTTAGAGGCCAGTCAGGCATCTCTTGCTTAAGCCCCTATCAGAACAAGAGTGTGAGGAGGTAGGCAGGCCCCAGTACCCAAACCCTAGCAAGAGCTTTGTATGTTTGCCGACAGTCAAGTCCCGATCACCTTATGTTCAGTCACTTCTAATTTGGGATGTTGCCCAGAGAAGTCTATCCTTGTAAAGGACCATGCCCCACTATATAAACATTTTCTTTATGAGGCTTGGCCTTGTGTTAGCATATCAAAGGTGTAATATGTCTCCACTTTCACCATGCAGTGTTGTGCCCTAATGTCCCACAGCAAGACCAAAGACTGTAGTAAAGGTGAGTCGGTAACAAGCTACTGGTAGTGAATGGTTCTACTTACAGAAACACAACAAATGTTGAAAAAAGCTAGAAGTCGGTTTTGTTTCAAACATTGACACAACACGAAGATTTATTGGGTACATGTCTTCCAACCAACATGGCAACCACATATTTACATATGGAATCAGCTTGGTGGTAGGCTATTAATTCAGCCAACAGCACTCACTACTGTCAGATCTTACAACACATATTTTCGCCTGTAATGGAGGAAATGGGCAAACAACATTTCACAGTTATCTGGTCTCAGTCACCAAAAGTTAAAAAATCATAAATGCTGACATGCTCACCCTAATGGCCACACAACTCCACAAAATTGAATCCGACTCTGGCCTGCGATGGAAGTCTTGGAAAAGTTACATCCTGAAGTACCGAATGTACTGCAATACCATAATAATAGTAGATTGTGTGTTACACATACTTAATTGAAAATAACATTGCCAATCCAATCTAATGCAGAATAAATAAGACTGAAATAGAACACAATAAGATAAAGTTTCAATCTGTTGTATTTGATTGTGTGTTCGATGTTAGCACAACAAACATGGGCTGGCAAGAAGACAGGAAGCTAGAGTGTGCGAGCAAGACCATAGTGGGTCTAATTCACGAAGCTTTTTTTTGCTGAAATTCAACTTAAATGTTTAAATGACTCAATTCACAAAAGGTGAATGTGTAGTCATAATCGATTCACAAATGCTTACGATTACCCCAGTATGAAAAAATGATAACCCTGAGTAAATCTCTAACCCCAAGAGGGAGGAGGCACTCCAGGCTCGGGATGCTTTTGGAGCTTGGGTCCAGTCAAACATTTATCTCCAGAGGGGCGACCTTTCTAGCAGCACGAGAGGTAAAGGGAGAAACTATCACTTGCTAACATCTCATTTTAGTGCAATCCATGTGGCCACACAATAATCCAATCAGCAACTTAATCCGAGTTTAGTAGGGTTTACTTATAACTTTAGAAACAAATCAATGTAGACCAATGTCAACCTAATCATAGAAAAGTACAGAAAGACCAAAATAAGACCAAATTTCCTGAAGAGATTTACCCTATATAATACAAAGCAGACGACTAGCTCTATGACGATGATGCAGACGATCAGGAAAAAGAATTAAGTATTAAATTGCATCAGATGATTCTCCTTAATGAGCATGAGCCAGCTATCTTTCCCTAAATCTTCTTAAAAGGACAACCCAAAACTAAGAAACATTCGGTGAGGGTGAAATCAGAAAGGTGTCAGCTGGTGGAGTGTTCAGTAGAAGGCATTCCAACCGGTGCACAGACATAGGGGCCGATTCCGATCTCGCTCGGAAGGGCTCCGAACGCGATCCGGCCGGAAAAAGTATGAGTCGGACACGTGTTTCCCGACCGACTCGGACACCTGTACGAGCGAGCAAGTACGATGCGACTGTACGCGTGTGTTCCGACCGAACCGTTTCCAGATCCGAACCGCTCCGACCGACTCGTACGGACACGATTCGCACCGCGCAATGGAGACGTTTTACGACTGAGCGAGTACGATGTACGCGTCGGACAGCCGGATCGAGCCAAAGTTTCCGGCTCGCAAAACGTCCGGGAAGCTGCCTTTGGGGGGCCGTACAGGGCCCCCCGTCACCCGCAGCCTTACAACTCGGACACGGGGGAACACAGGCATGTACTGTGCGGATGGCACCAACACGTACCCGCTGCAGGGGGCGCCCTTTTGCGAGACGTACCCATTCAGTCAATGGGAGCCCATGTAAGCGTCGTACGACCGGCTCCCATTGACTTCATGGGAGTCCGACCGAACCAAGTCCGGCAGCATGCGGCCGCATCGTACTGCGCTCGGTCGGACTGCAGGAGAACGGCTCGGTCGGAAAACACTCCGGATCCGGCTCGGTCGGAGAGCTTTCCGACCCAGATCGGAATCGGCCCCATAATATCGAGTTTTTTATTTTGACCTACATTAATATTGAGTTTTAAATATCGTAGGGACAGAATATCGACATCAAGAATATCGGTGACCAGAATATCGACCAGAAGGTAAGAAATATCGTTTTTGTTAATATCGAAGTTAGTAATATCGATAGCAAAAATATCGATGTTAATAATATCGATGTTTATGTTAGTGTTATGTATTTTAGTATGTATGTGTTCCACATGTTTTATGTTTTTTTTTTTTTTTTAAATATATGTATTAATTGTTTAGAATTTAGTAATTTTTTTTAAAGTAAATTTTGTGTTTGAGTACCGTAGCGGGTTGTGGGTTGATAGGGGAATAGGGTGGGAAGTAATTTAATTATAGTAAATTAAATCATAATTTTTAGAAATTATTAATTATTTTTAAATAAATTTTGCATTTTAGTTCTGTAGCGGGTTGTGGGTTTATAGGGGAATAGGGTGGGAAGTAATTTAATTGTAATTAAGTAATTATTAATTTTAATTTATTGGTATTGATAATTAATTTATTGTTAATTAATTATTAATTGGTAATTAATTTGTATTAATTAATTAATTGATAAATATATTAATTGTGTTAATTTAGTTTAGGAGCGGGTTGTGTGTTTATAGGGGACTAGGGTGGGAAGTAATTTATTATAATTAAGTAATTATTTATTAATATTTATTGATATTGATAATTAATTTATTGTGAACTAATTATTAATTGGCACTTAATTTTTATTAATTTTTATTGTTTGGTATTGATAATTAATTTATTGTTTATTAATTATTAATTGGTAATTAATTTTTATTAATTGATTAATTGATAATTATATTAATTGTGTTAAATTTTAATGTTATTATAGTAATTATTCATTTTAATTTATTGGCATTTATAATTAATTTATTGTTAATTTATTAATAAATCATTATTTAATTTAAATAATTATTTAATTGATAAGTATGTTATTTTTAACCCCTACGCTATCCAACACTTTCCCTACTGTTGCACTCTCTGGAGTGGGAATAGTAATTTTTACCCCTACGCTATCCAACACTTTCCCTACTGTTGCCCTCTCTGGAGTTGGAATAGCAATTATAACCCCTACGCTATCCAACACTTTCCCTACTGTTGCACTCTTTGGAGTGGGAATAGTAATTTTTACCCCTACGCTATCCAACACTTTTCCTACTGTTGCACTCACTGGAGTGGGAATAGTAATTTTACCCCTACGCTATCCAACACTTTCCCTACTGTTGCACTCTCTGGAGTTGGAATAGTAATTTTTACCCCTACTCTATCCAACACTTTCCCTACTGTTGCACTCACTGGAGTGGGAATAGTAATTTTAACCCTTTTGCTATCCAACACTTTCCCTACTGTTGCACTCTCTGTGGTGGGAATAGTAATTTTTACCCCCACGCTATCCAACACTTTCCCTACTGTTGCACTCTCTGGAGTGGGAATAGTAATTTTTACCCCTACGCTATCCAACACTTTCCCTACTGTTGCACTCTCTGGAGTTGGAATACTAATTTTTACCCCTACGCTATCCAACACTTTCCCTACTGTTGCACTCTCTGGAGTGGGAATAGTAATTTTTGCCCCTACACTATCCAACACTTTCCCTACTGTTGCACTCTCTGGAGTTGGAATAGTAATTTTTACCCCTACTCTATCCAACACTTTCCCTACTGTTGCACTTTCTGGAGTTGGAATAGCAATTATAACCTCTACGCTATCCAACACTTTCCCTACTGTTGCACTCTCTGGAGTGGGAATAGTAATTTTTACCTCTAGGCTATCCAACACTTTCCCTACTGTTGCACTCACTGGAGTGGGAATAGTAATGTTTACCCCTACGCTATCCAACACTTTCCCTACTGTTGCACTCTCTGGAGTGGGAATAGTAATTTTTACCCCAACGCTATCCAACACTTTCCCTACTGTTGCACTCTTTGGAGTGGGAATAGTAATTTTTACCCCTACGCTATCCAACACTTTCCCTACTGTTGCACTCACTGGAGTGGGAATAGTAATTTGAACCCTTTCGCTATCCAACACTTTCCCTACTGTTGCACTCTCTGGAGTGGGAATAGTAATTTTTACCCCTACGCTATCCAACACTTTCCCTACTGTTGCACTCTCTGGAGTGGGAATAGTAATTTGAACCCTTTCGCTATCCAACACTTTCCCTACTGTTGCACTCTCTGGAGTGGGAATAGTAATTTTTACCCCTACGCTATCCAACACTTTCCCTACTGTTGCACTCTCTGGAGTGGGAATAGTAATTTTTACCCCTACCTAATCCAACATTTTCCCTACTGTTGCACTCTCTGGAGTTGGAATAGTAATTTTTACCCCTACGCTATCCAACATTTTCCCTACTGTTGCACTCTTTGGAGTGGGAATAGTAATTTTTTTCCCTCCGCTATCCAATATTTCTCTGTATTGTTTTAGTTAATGTGTATAATTTATTTTTAAAACATTAAAAATATTGTAGTTTTTTAATTTGTTATATATATTTTTTATAATTTTATTTAGATTATTTTTGTATGTGTATATATGTATTTATAATTTCTAAAATGTTTTTAACAATTTATAAGTTATTAAAATAATTATTTATGAATATTATTAAGTAAGTATATAGCCAGCCCATCATGGCCGCGCGGAGCTGATGCTCCGTGCTGAACCTTCTCCTTGACTTCTAGAGCGGGCATCCCACCGCGCTGTTTTTCTCACCTAAACGGCGTTGGTGCAACCGGAATGCGGGCTGAATCCAAGTATATCCTTAGCGCCCTTCTCCGATCTGACATCTCGGAGAAACGAGCCTTGATGTCCCCGCCGATGAAGAGGCCAAGATGGCGCCTGCCAAGCGGTGAGGTATTGCCCAGTGCCATGGGAGCTGCTCCGTGTGGCTGCCGGCTTCCGTGTTCGCCCATCTTTCAGTTCCCTCTCCCTGGGTCCACCCCTGGATCGGGGACTACTCACTGCGGTCAACTGCCCGCATGACGAGCGGGACACCTGGAGGTTACACCGAGTCCTAACGGAGGTGAGATCTCCCCCGGTGCTGGGGGGGAGGGGCGCGCTATCACCGTATTGTCGCTGAAGTCTGGGCGATTTTGGTCAGTTGCGCTGATGCTGCCTGTTGGCTGTGAGGAGCGCTTCATTGTGAGGCCGTTGTAAGACTCCTCGACGATCTCCTCGTGGATGGTGCCTGACCCTAAAATGGCGGCGAAACGAGGACTTTTCAGAGCGTCTCACCCTCTCCTGGGGTGCTGCGCGAGGAGACCTGGGCATGCTGGACGATCGTTGCTGTACCTGTGCCCACTGATTGGAAGATGCCTATCATTGTGGGGCCGCTTTTGTCTCCAAGACGATCTTTATATGGCAAATGGCTCTAATTGTCTCTGCCCCAGCGTTTTCGACCGGATCTTAAGATGGCCGCCCTAACACTTCCCTTCTGGGCCATAGAGATTCATGGGGACTGACTGTATCCGAACTTGCAATGACTCGTACCCCCTGCCTGAGTTCTAGACGGCCGACTCAGTGAGACCCTCTGCGATGCTCTTTCCTCCCCTGCTCTTTAATCATTGATCACTGTCGGGACCTCAACCAGCCCTCTCCCGTCCCTGTCCCCACCCACCCACCAGGACCTTTACCCTGCTAACTTCCCTAGACAGCTAAGACCTAGCTATTTTTGTCTGATGCCCGGTGGAGCTACCTCGCGAGCTAAAGGGTAGATGGACTTTGGACTCCCTCCTTGACCATCACCTACCCAGCCGGACTTTGGGCAAACTCTCCAGCGTCTCTCCTGACCTTATCTCCCCCCTCTCCCTTCCCCCACCCCTCACCCCTCTCCGCTCTTACTCTTTCCAGCTTCTGATCTTTGCCCTCACCTGCCCTTGCCCTTTGTCCCCACCCTGTTTTTCTGTGAACTTCTTCCCTCGCCACTTGAGACCGAACTATTTTGTCTGATGCCCGATGGAGCTACCTGGTTTAGCTAAAGGGGACACGGGCCGTGGATTCCCTCCTTGGACGTCACCTACCCAGTCGGTCTTTAGACAGACTTCCTTTCATCTCTACTGTTGTCTCTTCCCTCATCCTCCCTTTCTCACCTCCCCTTCCCCCCTCTACTACTTTTCTCTCTCCTTTCTCTCCTCTCTTAATGTATTGCTTATTTTTTGACGTAATGTGTAATTGCTGATCTTTTTCTGTTACATTGTTGAACCTTATGTAAAGCGCTCTGATATCTTCGGGTCTAGCCAGCGCTATATAAAACTCTTTAAATAAATAAATAAATAAATATTTTATATGTATATGTTTAATTTATTTTAGCATATGTATTAGTTATTATTTTTAAACATTTTTAAATATTTTTAACTATGTTTCTTTTAATTATATGTATTATTTACTTTATTTTTTTAACATTTAAAAAACCGATATTTTTTACAACGATATTTTTGACATCGATATTTTTTTCTCGATATTTTTGTACTTACTATGATGTAGATAGGATGTCGATATTCTTGACTTCGACATTTTTGTCACGATATTTTTGTACCTCGATATTGTTGTAGTCAATATTTTGTCAGTGATTCATTCCAACCATGGCATAAAGCCACACAAGCAGAAGCATGGGTCTGCTCTCTGTGAAAACCTAAGATGACTCCCTTTCCCTCACTTCGTTCAGCATAAAATATCAATTGCAGTCAAGGTAGACAATCCCAATTGTTGGTGAATTTCCATAGCTCGAGTACAACTGGATACTCTCACCACCTTTCAATACCTTTCCCACATCAATAAGTTGCAACTCCACTCGTCCTTGGTCATTCCTCTCCTCCACCATGAGAACTCGCCTCCTTGCTCATTACCATGCTTCTCCTTGCCAACTTCGTCCTCCTATTCTAACTAACGAGGCTTTCTCTCTCCAAACCTGCAGTGGAAACAAAATACAAGTACACACATTCTACACTGAATGTTAAATACGAATTACATGTTAAACTCCAAACGTGAGCATGGACCAAACTGTTTCTCGAGGCCCATTCTAGACAATTTTAGTAGTGCACAGGGTTACACAATATGTGCACATTTCTACACACACAATAAATGCAGCTTCTTAATACATGTATAAATTGGAAAGAATTACGAAGATGTAATTCTAAATGCACCTCAATGAAATAGATTTTCGTTACACGTATAAATGTTTAAACATTAGTTTACACACATTCAAATTTAATAACCTCACAATGGGACATATCTATTTTAGCCTATCCTATCACATTAATAAGTAAATGTCACATAAACCTTTATTAATCACGTTCTATACACGAGTATGTCATGTGGAATACTTTAAATATGCAATACTCCACTCCCTTTAGTAACTACACAGAATATATTCGAGTGCTGATTATGCATGAATATGATGCACTCGTATGAAAGCTCAGATGGTATCAAGATTACACTTCTCCAATACCGTGACATGTTTGGGAATAGCCACACACTCATGGGTGCCTGGGTATTCACAAAGTTCACCACAACACAGAGCTACCCTAAAAACAGTCAGTGATTTACTCCTGCCAAGGGCACAAGGATAGGAATAAATGCGTTTACACATTGGGAGTGGGATGGAACAACCTCAAAACTGGTGCGGTTGAAAAATATTTTCACTGTGGAGGATAAAATAAAAGTGTGATTGCACTAACGTAAATAAATGTTTTCAATGTACAAGTATGCACTATGTATAATAAGGCATGATATTGTTGCCATATAGACATAGTCAGGAATTTACATAACCTTTGCAGGAGTACTCCCAGAAACCTGACTGTTGCAGGATTCCAGGAGTAGCCCTGAAAAAGCTAGTAAATCTGGAAAATGTGTAAATCTGGACCCATCAAATGACATAAACGTATGGGTACTGTAGGGTTGCATGTTCCTTGGCGCAGGGTTCACATGTCACCTTGCCCCTCATTAGGGCCTGGCTTGATATTGCACCTGTTGCGAGACCTAATATGATCAGTTTAAAATGAGCTTTAAGCATTACTACAGAGAGGGGCTTTGGCTCCGGCTACATGTTGATAGCCAGAAGTACACATTTTGATTGGGCAGAAGTAGTATGCTTCCACAAAAAAAAATGCTTTCCCTACACAGCTCTCATTTTTTTGTTTATTTATCCAGTTGCCTGAGCCAGCAGAAGCAGTATGGCTGTCCGAACCTGAACTTTTCAGTGGCACACACGTGACAATGTAATGCTGTTAAAGTGCCTTAGATAACTAGATAATTTATGTGTTTTATTTTTACTCTGGCAGCAGCACAGATCGGAGGAGGGCAGTCATGGGGAATGTATTGCAGCCCAAGCACCCCCTTCTATTATTACTTCAGACTTCAGGATGCAGTTTTGTATTTGAGAGCAGTATGTGATGCACAGGACTACACTCACCTACATAGATTCTTAGGGCTGGTGTGACAGTGCAATTGTCACCAGACCTTATGTGATCAACAAAAGAAAAACTTTCAGACTTCTTCCGAGAGAGGGTCTATGCCTTCACCCACATGTTGGTTCCTCTGAGTATAGAATTTGATTAGGCTGAATTTGTGTGCTTCCACTAAAAAGACTTCTTGTATTGCACTTTTTGGCTTATGGCAAAGCTTATACGCTATACACCAGGAATGAGTTGGCTATGGTGGCAAGCCAATGAGCAAAGCTATAGACAGATCTATTTATTATGAAATGCTATGATAAAGGCAGTCGACCTGAAATATTTATTCTGAAAGCATATGCTGAGGTCAATAGTTAGATATTTAAGGTTTGCTCTGTGAAAATCCTTGTTAGGCCCCCTTAGGAGAGATAGTATTTTGCTTAGCAACTGCAATGTTGTATGCATTTCTAATGTTATGATTGTTTATCTGATGGTTGCCTTGTGGGAAAAAGTTTATACTCAAAGCTGTAGGCCTGAGTTGGTTATGGTGACATGGTATAGGCCTGACTGGTGCACTGGGAAATGTTATGCCAGATGCCATATGTCTGTTTTTCTTATTGTGAAACATTATGGCAAAGACAGTTGGTCTAGCTTGTTAATTGTTAAAAGCATTTGTTAAAGCCAGTACGCCTTTAACAAATTGTTGTGTTACCAGATATAGACAGATATTTTATGACATGATGATGTGTACAGAGTAACATAGTAGGCTAGGGTTTTGGTGTTAGCCACCCACATCCCAGGGGGGGTTTACTGTGATGATTTATGTTAGGCTCTGTTGACAGGGGTTTTCTGTTGTTTTGCAAGCTGTATTTTTTACATATTCGTAATTTCACATCTGCATGCGTGATGGTTGGTAGTTTATGTGCACTTGTATAGTCCTGTGTTGGGTAAGGTGTAAAGCTGATGGTAAAGGGTTAATTGGGAAAATTCATGCCAGAGTTCATAGGATTGACTTGTTGATTATGAAATGTTATGACAAGGCCAGTAGCCTGACCTACTACTTGTGAAAAACATGTGTTAAAGACAATAGGCTTTTAAGGATGGATTGGTATTACACTGTGCTAAACTCTGTAGGAAGGTCTTTTGTTACATGGAATTTCACAGATTACCGTTGTAGGCAATGGTTTTGGTGTTGGTGAGCCACCCGTAGAAACCGTGGGCATGGAAGATATGCACTACGAAACTCCTTGTTTGGCTGTCTTAAGGGACATACTATTTTGCTTTGTCAACTGTAATTTTGGATACAATTGTACTTTTATGAGTGTATGTCGTACAGTTGCCTTGTGGAAAGTTTACTCTCAGTACAGTAGGCTCCAATCAATGATAAAAGCTACAGGCCGATTGCTTGTTTTGAAAAGTTACATAGATCTGGCATGTTGATTGTGAAAAGCACACGTTAAAGTCAATCGGCATTTAAGAGGGAATTGTAATTACTCTGAATTAAAACCTACAGATAGCTTTTTGTTACATGGAATCTCACAGATTAACGTAACAGGCAAGGGTTTTGGTGTTGGTTACTCCCTCTGACAAACCATGGGTAAAGAAGATTTGCACTATAAGAATCCTTGTCAAACCCTGTTAAGAGAGAGATTAGCTTGCCAACTATAATTTTGTATACATTTGCAATTTTATGACTATATGCCTGATGATTGCCTTGTGGTAAAGCTGATTGTCAGTACAGTAGGCCTGAGTTGGTTAGGGTGACAAACTAATGACTATAGCTATAGGGTTGATTAGTGTGCAGGAGAATGTTATGCCAGATGCCATAGGTGTGGTTGATGGGAGACAAGGGTACCCCGATATATGAACCTGGGGTGATAATGGATTTATAAAAACAATGGTTCAGGTGTGGCCTAAAAGGTCCAAAAGCAAAAGCGCGACCCAGAGTGGGGCACTTATTATTTCCAGCAAAGAAATTAATTCACTAGGGAGCAGGAAAAAAGAGTCTGTAAAGGGTCATGTAGGTCACAAGATGACAGAAATTTATTCGTAGCAGTTTCAGTTTTTTATGGTGCTCACACAGTAAGTGAAAGAAAACGTGCTGTGAAAGAGTGGTAGTGAATTTTTAAAAAGACATCGCATTGACAACAATATGGTAGAACTCCCTAAATAATTTATACAAGTTTTTAGGAGTTCATGTTGTGAAATGGTCGACGACGTTTCGAACCCAAGTATTGGGGTTCATCTTCAGGACAACGGTGAGCTAGTTGAGTTTAACCATGTGTATGGCTGAGTAGTTCCTGGGGTCAGTACTTCAGGACGGGAGTCGAGGGCTCCCCGTAGGCAGTATATTTAAAATATTCATTCGCCAGCTACAGCAGCAGCAGGACGTTCTAGGCTGCACGGCTTCAGGCATCCATTCAATGCCCTGTCGCCCTACCAAATAAATTGATGCTGCCCGGGTTGACTTTAGCACTGCCCAGCTGCACAGCCTAAGTCCAATTTATTTCGCCTGAAGAAACCCATCTGGCTGTTTAAATAAACTTGTATAAATCATTTAGGGAGTTCTACCATATTGTTGTCAATGCGATGTCTTTTTAAAAATTCACTACCACTCTTTCACAGCACGTTTTCTTTCACTTACTGTGTGAGCACCATAAAAACTGAAACTGCTACGAATAAATTTCTGTCATCTTGTGACCTACATGACCCTTTACAGACTCTTTTTTCCTGCTCCCTAGTGAATTAATTTCTTTGCTGGAAATAATAAGTGCCCCACTCTGGGTCGCGCTTTTGCTTTTGGACCTTTTTAGGCCACACCTGAACCATTGTTTTTTATAGATGCCATAGGTGTGGCAATTTATTATCAAATGTTATTACAAAGGCAGTAGGCCTGGCTTATTTATTGTGAAAAGCACATAAGTTAAAGTCAATAGGCTTCTAAAAGTGAATTGATATCACATTATTTTGACAGCCGTAGAAAGATGTTTGGTTACATGTAATCTCACAGATGACCATAGTAGGAACGGGTTTTGGTGTTGGTCTCCCATTATTGAGAGAGGTTGTATATTGTTTTTTCAACTTTTATTTTGTATTTATCAGTAACTTTATTATGGTATACCTGATGGTTGCCTTGTAGATAGGCTTATGACCAACACAGTATATCTGAGTTTGTTATGATGACAAGCCAAGGATAAAGTTTATAGGTCTGATTTTTTATAACGAAAAGCTATGATAAATGTAGTAGGCCTGATATACTGATTGTGAAAAGCATATTTTATTGTTCAAATCTCTTTATTCATTTATGCCAAGAAGGATAACAGATAGCAAATAGTACAGTTGCATACAATATCAGCAAGGAAATCTACAAGTCTCGGCTTTAAGTAGAAAACAAACTAAAACATACCCAGCACCCTCCCCGCTCCCTCCCAAAATGCTCAACTTGTTCCATATAATTGCATTGACAGCATCCTCATAGCCCATTGTGTGAAGCCCTATCAGTGCAAGTGGTGAGGGTGGATTCAGATAACCGCAGGATCCAAAGGTATTTAGGGCAGGTCAGTTCCCGAAAGACCCGGGAAAGGAGAGATAGATAAGGGCGCCAAAGTTACCTGAATGAGGTCCCTTGGTTGGCAATAGAGAGTGTGATTTTTTCCATGCCAAGGATGTGCCAAAGGTGGTTGAGCCATCCCAACTGTGTAGGTATATGTGTCATCCCCCAATGAGAGAGTATGTTCTGAATCGCTGCCCCTAAAGCTAGACCGATCTGCGCCCTCGTCTGGACTTCAGGGGGAAAGTAAGAGGATTGGGTAACCCCAGGAGCGTGTAAGACAAAAATCATGGAAGTTGTGTGTCTAAGTCGTGGTCTATATCGTAAAGCACCTGGGCCCAGTATGTTTGGATTTGTGGGCGGTCCCATAAGAGATGCACTAGGGACCCTGTCGTGTCACACCCCCTCCAACAGTCCGAGCTCCTGGTTGGGTTGATCCTGTGTAACCGTTCTGTGGTCAAGTACCAGCATGTGGCCACTTTGGTAAATGTCTCAGTGAGGGCTGAGTTACTGGCGGTTTGACGGACCCTGTAATATATGTCCTCCCACTCCTTGCTAGTCAGTTGCCTCCCAAGTTCCTTTTCCCACTGGGTTTGATTAGGTTTGTATAAATGTCTGGAGGAGTGGAGTAGGAAGGCATAGAGGTCGGAGATCATTCACTTATCAGACGTTTTAGTGATCAGCCATTTCTCGTAAGGGGTGAGGTGTCTATGAATAGCCATTTTATTGTCCAAGTGAAGAAGCCAGTGGCAAAGTTGCCAGTAATTTAGGCGCTCCGTCTCTGGAATGGCAAAATCCGCTTTCAACTGTGTGAAGGCGATCACTCCCCCTCGTCTAGCATATGTCCTGCCGAGTGGCAGGAGGTCTGTCGCCACTTAGAAAAATGTCCCGGCACTGCTACCAGGGAGGAAGTCTGGGTTGTCAAACAGAGGCGTCAGGGGAGAGGGAAAGGACGTTAGTCCGTATCTGGTGCTACATCGATCCCAGGCGTCCATGGTTGCCTTCGTTACCGTAGTCAGGTAGAGGTTCGGGGACCTATGCGTCCTCCTCAAGAAGGGAATCCTCCATAGGGGAGTATCCCGAACCTTCAGCTATATTTTTAAGCAGCTCAATTAAGGTACCTCATTGAACGCAACAAAAGTGAATCGGAATGACACTGGCTTTTTCAAGATTGCGCAATCTTGAAAGAGCCAGTGTCATTCCGATTCACTTTTGTTCCGTTCAATGAGGTACCTTAATTGAGCTGCCTGAAAATATAGCTGAAGGTTCGGGATACCAAGGCCCCCATTGTGAGACGTTGGCCTGGTATATGCTGTCCACTAATTAAAGTGGGCACCTTGCACCAGTCCAAACGACCCTTATTGATGATTAGGTTAAAGACAACCTTTATTGAAAGCTATCCTAGTGGTAGCTATGGAGAGCAGCCTTCAGGCTAAGTCTCGAAGGAATGTAAAGCAGCCTGTTTTACCAGATCATAACCTCCTGAATGACCAAATGAAAGGAGAACCACACAAGGAATATATAAAATATATGTATTTATTACTAAACACTCTCTACTAACCTCTTTATGAGATTAGAGAACAAAACACACAATATTAAATCACTAGAACGACAGTAAATAGCACAATACACAGTGGGCTCCAGGGGGAGACCAAACCATATACTAAGAAAGTGGTATAACAACCACGACTTGACTAGACACAGTGCCTAGAGCACGTAGAATCGCTAGGACCCCAAGGAACCACCCAAAGTAGTGACACAGGGGACCCACGGAGGACGGGTGCAGTGTGTGAACACAGGCGCGAGCTCCGTACAACTCTATGAGAAAGTCGCGGTTGGAAATTTAGAGATTAAGAACACTTCGGAGAGGACTTTAAGCAAACCCAGCTAAACATAGAAGGTTCTAAGGCCAGCACCCTTGAGAGTACCGAGGTACCCGTGTTACCTATCCCAGAGGAGCCGGGTGCATAGGGGTCAAGTGGTGTCGGAAACCTTCGTCATTTTCAATGGCGTGTTGCAGAAAAGTGCTGCTGCCGTGAAGAGGAAAAGTGTCGGGTGTGATCCAAGCCTGGATCGGAGATGAGAAGAACCTGAAAGCAGAGGGGACAGAGTCTGGGTCACTTCACAGTGACCAGGGGCACGATAGATGAATGCCCACCGATGTCGGGTGCTTCAGGTGAGAAGAGGTGAAGCTTGACTCTGCAGCCACGGGGACCAGGAGACGTCCACGATGACCAAAGTCCAGAGGTGAGCTGTCCCACAAAGGATGTCGAGTGCTGGGGGGGTCAATGTCCGGATTGAACACCAACAAGCCTTGGCAACTGCAACCCACGCGGTCAGAGGAAAGATGCTTCTGTGAGGATTAGCAAGGTCCTGGGGACTCTCCAAGCTATGGAGAGTCAGGGCACATCTGGAGCAACCAGGTAAGCCCATGGAAAGTCAAAGTTGCCTTCACAGGGACCCACAGGCCAACGGACCAGGGATCGCGAAGGGACCTTGAGCTGAATCACTAAATACCAGCCCACGGAACACTCGTGGAGTGTAGGCCGGAAATCTTCAGTGAAATTACTGCTCTGGGTCAGGACTACAAGTAGCCCAAAGCACAGCCTCAGGGGTTGCCAAAAAGCATATGCTGCTGCAAATGTACACGGTGCCCAGGGGTTCGGGTTGCACGGTCCCCACGAGGGATACGGGCCTCAGAATTGCTGAGAGCGCAGATCAACCTCAGAGACCACGGGAACCCACCTCCTGTATTGCAGAAATCTTATGAGTCCTTCAGGAGCTTCATAGATGCAAACCGGTCAGATGCATTTAGGTGCCTGCTCAGCAGGGGAGTAACTCCATTACTCCAAGGGAGATTCTTCAGTCATCCAGCGTTGTGCAGATCATCAAAGTACTTGGTTTCTGTAGCAGAGTTTAGTCCAGGTAATATCTAAAGTCCTGTAGTCAGGGGTGCCTACTTTATACCCAAGGAAGGGGTGGGACAAACTCTGGGGACCCACCTATGGGAGGGTCAGGACAGAGGGGTGGCTACACCCATGTCCTTTGTCCAGTTTCGCGCCAGAGCAGGAGCAAATGGCTCCTGCAACCGGTTTGAGCTGGACTATGCACAGGGACACCAAATGTGCCCCCAGTGCAGACATCCAAGCACTCTGAGAGTGCACCCACCCAGCCCCAATACACTAAAGCCTGTCTGGGAGGTTGTCACACCTACCTGTGACAGGAAACCTATTGTCAAACCTTCCCCTGCCGGAGTTTCGTCCAGCAGCAGGAGGGCAGACTCGTGTCTGTGGCTGGCAGCATCCATTTTGTGATGCCAGGGTCAAGAAAGCTGGTACCGGGTGTACCAGTGTTGTCATATTTCTCCCTCTAGGAGGGTGGAATCATACCTCCCACACCAGTTACTGGTGTGGAGGTATGATTCCAAGGTGTTTGACACCAAACACGACATGTTTCCATGCAGCCGTTTTAAAGTTAGCATTTACCGCGAGGTTATAATGCACTTAAGTATATATGGTTGGCTGCATCACAAACAACCCCGGAGAATAGGTTCCGAAGGCTGCAGAGGGGCTCTGCTCATGCATGGGCACCCTCTCACATAAAACCCAGCACCCTGCCTTCAGAATTGATAAGGCCTGCCATAGGGGTGACTGATAGGTTTATATGTACAGTGATCAGGATAGATATAGTGAACCTATATCTAAGTAAGGGGTGCATGCACCACCTTACACAGGCTGCTGTAGCAGACCTGTTGTGTCATTTTAAATGGTCTCTCAGGGGTGGCATAATACATGCTGCAGCCCTGGGAGGCCTCTGGGGTACCTATGCCCTGGGTACATAGTATAGCATATACTAGGGACTTATAAGGGTACCCCAGAATCCAATCTGGAGTGTACCTAAAGTACATGAACAACCAATTTAGGAGAAAGCAGATAGACTGGGGTCCTGATTAGCAGGATCCCAGTCAGACTAAGTCGAAAACCAGCAGAACACCAGGAAAAAGTGGGGGTAACCATGCAGTCAGATTCCACCTTCCTACATAACCCCCCCAAACGAAAGGAGATAAGGCTAACCATGTCCAGTTGAGCCTTTATTGACTAAGTGGCCATATAAGGAAGATCCTGCACTAGCATGGATACCCCCTGTCTTATGGTCCACTAAGTAGTCCCTACCCCTAAGGGTATGGGATGGTCTCCAAAAGTTCGGATTTCTACCTGTAGGGTGTTTTGGCAAAGTAAAAGGCTGGTGGGGTGTCTGAGTAGAGAAGTGAGGCCCTAATAGCAGTGGTCTCATCTTCCTCAGAGCACTGGTCACCATGGAGGCCTTTCTTTCCATGACTGAGTTGTATCTGGCCCTAAGGGTCAACCTCTGGCTGCCTACAGCTGGGGGTTGGGTCCCTTTGGTTGGAACACTTGAGGGAGAGGGTAGGTTTGGAACCATTTGGTCCCAGGTTTGCCCTTGCCCAATAGAGTCCATCTGGGGGTGGCCCCTATTCAATGGTAAGAGGGATCCTTCAGTGGGTTGAGGAATTTTCACCTGGCTGGGGCTACTAGACTGGGTGCCCCTAATCTGTTGATGGGGGGGTTCCTCTGGGCAGTGGGCCTTTAGGGGTCCACTGACCTCCCTGACCTCTGCAGCCCTAGGCTGATTGAGGTAGGGTAGAGAAGGGCAGGATACCTGCTCCAGACTGGGTACCACCTTGGAAGGGCCCCCTGCCATCAGGGGTGTTGCCAGGCCTGACCACCACTGGGGCAGTTCCTTCACTAGGGGTAGGATCAGTTCCCTGAGGAAGCTGACCCTTACCTATAGTCTGGGGGGAAGAAGACTTTTCTTCAACCCTTCTGCTCTCTTGTGGAGTAGAGTGGCCATTCTTTCAGGCTCCACCTCTCCAAAATTTCCCTGGGATTGGGCTGAGGCCCTAAGAGCCCCACCAACTTTCTCAGGGAGGCCTAACATTCTTAAATGGGCCTGGTATTCAACTTCAGCCCAGGCTGAAATTTCCAGATCATTGCCCAACAGGCAATCTACAGACAAGTTTGGGGACACTGCCACTCTCTTTGGACCAGTGACCCCTCCCCAGCTGAGATTGACTATGGCCATGGGATGATCTGTTCTAATACCATCAATGTTGGTCACCTGGTACTTAAACTCAGGTAAAAGCTGTTGAGGGGGGACTAGTTTCCCTGTCACCGTGGTGACACTAGCCCCTGTATCCCGGAATGCCAAAGCTTTCTGACCATTTATCAGTGGCTCCTGTCTGTACATGCCCAAAGAATTAGGACTGACAGTAAAAGTGGCAAATCCCATACCACCATCACAGACTAAGGAGGCCTGTGAGGAGCACCTTGATAAGCTGGGGTCCACCTCAATTCCCCATACCAACCCACCTAACGTTTTGGGTGCACTAGTACCACCTGGGGGATTACTACTAGTAGTACCAGGAGGAATGGTAGTAGTGCTTGGAGGAACATTTTCCTTATTGCTGACCTTTGGGCAAATGGGGTCATTTTTCCAGTGGCCAGGCTTCTTACAGACATGGCAATAAGGTTTCTTTTCAGGGGAGGAAGGAGTTTGGGACCCACCCCCAGAAGAGGACTTTTGGGGCCCTGTAGTGGATTTATCTTTTGATCTATCCCCACCTTTCTCTTGGTTCTTGGAAGAATCTTTCTTCTGGTCACCACCCTGGTTCTTTGGCTTTACCCTGGTTCTGACGCATTTGTCTGCCTTCTTTCCCAATTCTTGGGGAGAGGTCAGATCAGAGTCCACCAGGTACTGGTGTAAAAGCTGGTTTTGACAATTATTAAGAATCTGCTCCCTCATAATCAAATTGTACAATCCTAAAAAGTCATGCACCTTGCTGCCATGTATCCAACCTTCCAGAGCCTTAGTAGCACAATCTACAAAGTCAACCCAGTCCTGAGTCTGTGCCTTTTGGGTGTCTCTGAACTTAATCCTGTATTGTTCAGTGGTTAAGCCAAACCCATCAATCAGAGCACTCTTCAGGACTTTGTAATTATAAGCATCCTCTTCTCTAACAGTGAGGAGCTTGTCTCTACCTTTGTCTGCAAAGGAGAGAAACAAAATTGCTGCCCACTGCTCCTGAGGGACCCTCTGTACTTTACAGGCCCTCTCCAGTGCAGTTATCCATTTGTGGATGTCATCCCCACTCTGGTATGGAGGGACAATCTTGTTCAGGTTCCTATGGTCATGAGTATATTCTCTACCTCTAGGGACACTGTTGCTGCCACCATGGGGCTCTAGCCCCAACTTTTGAGAAGCTCTCTGAAGCTCCAGGGATTCCCTATCTAAGGCCAATTGCTCTCTCTTGATTCTGAGCTTAGCTCTCTCAAACTCAAGCAGTTGGCACTTCTTCTCATAAGAGGACTCCTTTTATGAGAAGCAGAGGTCCTATGAGAAACAGAGCTCCCTACAGAAGTACCAGAATGATTAGATTCCTGAGAAGGAGATCTGGATCTTCTTGGTAAACTGTTAACCCTTCCAGGTGGGGTAAAGAGAGGGCCACTGAGGCCTTCTCCCTCACCTCCAGGAAGAATTGGATTGTCCAGGTTAGGATCATTTTGATCCTCCTGGCCAGCATCAGAGTCCAGGTCATAGAAGTTTTCACTTCCTGGCCTTTCCTCTTCTGCTGTCCCACCCAACTTCCCTGCCTCATCAGACCCTGGGGTCTTTCTGAGGTCATCTAAAAGCAAAGCCTCTATGAGGCGTTGAGTGTTTGGGTTTTTCCCTGTCTTCAGTTTCCTAGATGTACACATGGTTCTCAATTCCTGAAATGAGATATGGTCATACTTAGTTGGCAGAGGCCCACTGGCTTCTGGCCTAGAAGACATACTAGAGTTATGTGGTGTAGGCACCTACCTAACCTAGTGGGAACTGAGACTCTCTTGAGTTGGAGAAAGGGTGTGCTAGACCCTTGGCTACCCAACTCTAAGTTCAGTAGAACTTACTTTATTCTAGTCTTGATTTATATGTACCTAAGTACCTTTAGTGGTTTTCAGTTAGTCACTCAATGAGATTATCTGGTAAAACAATAGCAAGCTTGAATCCCAACCGCTGCACACCAATGTGAGACGTTGGCCTGGTATATGCTGCCCACTAATTAAAGTGGGCACCTTGCACCAGTCCAAACGACCCTTATTGATGATTAGGTTAAAGACAACCTTTATTGAAAGCTATCCTAGTGGTAGCTATGGAGAGCAGCCTTCAGGCTAAGTCTCGAAGGAATGTAAAGCAGCCTGTTTTACCAGATCATAACCTCCTGAATGACCAAATGAAAGGAGAACCACACAAGGAATATATAAAATATATGTATTTATTACTAAACACTCTCTACTAACCTCTTTATGAGATTAGAGAACAAAGCACACAATATTAAATCACTAGAACGACAGTAAATAGCACAATACACAGTGGGCTCCGGGGGAGACCAAACCATATACTAAGAAAGTGGTATAACAACCACGACTTGACTAGACACAGTGCCTAGAGCACGTAGAATCGCTGGGACCCCAAGGAACCACCCAAAGTAGTGACACAGGGGACCCACGGAGGACGGGTGCAGTGTGTGAACACAGGCGCGAGCTCCGTACAACTCTATGAGAAAGTCGCGGTTGGAAATTTAGAGATTAAGAACACTTCGGAGAGGACTTTAAGCAAACCCAGCTAAACATAGAAGGTCTAAGGCCAGCACCCTTGAGAGTACCGAGGTACCCGTGTTACCTATCCCAGAGGAGCCGGGTGCATAGAGGTCAAGTGGTGTCGGAAACCTTCATCGTTTTCAATGGCATGTTGCGGAAAAGTGCTGCTGCCGTGAAGAGGAAAAGTGTCCGGTGTGATCCAAGCCTGGATCGGAGATGAGAAGAACCTGAAAGCAGAGGGGACAGAGTCTGGGTCACTTCACAGTGACCAGGGGCACGATAGACGAATGCCCACCGATGTCGGGTGCTTCAGGTGATAAGAGGTGAAGCTTGACTCTGCAGCCACGGGGACTAGGAGATGTCCACGACAACAAAAGTCCGGAGGTGAGCTGTCCCACGAAGGATGTCAAGTGCTGGGGGGTCAGTGTCTGGATTGTACACCAACAAGCCTTGGCAACTGCAACCCACGCGGTCAGAGGAAAGATGCTTCTGTGAGGACCAGCAAGGTCCTGGGGACTCTCCAAGCTATGGAGAGTCAGGGCACGTCTGGAGCAACCAGGTAAGGCCACGGAAAGTCAAAGTTGCCTTCACAGGGACCCACAGGCCAACGGACCAGGGATCGCAAAGGGACCTCGAGCTGAATCACTAAATACCAGCCCACGGAACACTCGTGGAGTGTAGGCCGGAAATCTTCAGTGGAATTACTGCTCAGGGTCAGGACTACAAGTAGCCCAAAGCACAGCCTCAGGGGTCGCCAAAAAGCATATGCTGCTGCAAATGGTACACAGTGCCCAGGGGTTCGGGTTGCACGGTCCCCACGAGGGATACGGGCCTCAGAATTGCTGAGAGGGCAGATCAATCTCAGAGACCACGGGAACCCACCTCCTGTATTGCAGAAATCTTCGGAGTCCTTCAGGAGCTTTGTAGATGCAAACCGGTCAGATGCGTTTAGGTGCCTGCTCAGCAGGGGAGTAACTCCTTTACTCCAAGGGAGATTCTTCAGTCATCCAGCGTTGTGCAGCTCATCGAAGTACTTGGTGTCTGTAGCAGAGTTTAGTCCAGGTAATATCTAAAGTCCTGTAGTCAGGGGTGCCTACTTTATACCCAAGGAAGGGGTGGTACAAACTCTGGGGACCCACCTATGGGAGGGTCAGGACAGAGGGGTGGCTACACCCATGTCCTTTGTCCAGTTTCGTGCCAGAGCAGGAGCAAATGGCTCCTGCAACCGGTTTGAGCTGGACTATGCACAGGGACACCAAATGTGCCCCCAGTGCAGACATCAAAGCACTCTGAGAGTGCACCCACCCAGCCCCAATACACTAAAGCCTGTCTGGGAGGTGGTCACACCTCCCTGTGACAGGAAACCTATTGTCAAACCTTCCCCTGCCGGAGTTTCGTCCAGCAGCAGGAGGGCAGACTCGTGTCTGTGGCTGGCAGCATCCATTTTGTGATGCCAGGGTCAAGAAAGCTGGTACCGGGTGTACCGGTGTTGTCATATTTCTCACTCTAGGAGGGTGGAATCATACCTCCCACACCAGTTACTGGTGTGGAGGTATGATTCCAAGGTGTTTGACACCAAACACGACATGTTTCCATGCAGCCGTTTTAAAGTTAGCATTTACTGCGAGGTTATAATGCACTTAAGTATATATGGTTGGCTGCATCACAAACAACCCGGGAGAATAGGTTCCGAAGGCTGCAGAGGGGCTCTGCTCATGCATGGGCACCCTCTCACATAAAACCCAGCAACCTGCCTTCAGGATTGATAAGGCCTGCCATAGGGGTGACTGATAGGTTTATATGTGCAGTGATCAGGATAGATATAGTGAACCTATATCTAAGTAAGGAGTGCATGCACCACCTTACACAGGCTGCTGTAGCAGACCTGTTGTGTCATTTTAAATGGTCTCTCAGGGGTGGCATAATACATGCTGCAGCCCCTGGGAGGCCTCTGGGGTACCTATGCCCTGGGTACATAGTATACCCTATACTAGGGACTTATAAGGGTACCCCAGAATCCAATCTGGAGTGTACCTAAAGTACATGAACAACCAATTTAGGGAGAAAGCAGATAGACTGGGGTCCTGATTAGCAGGATCCCAGTCAGACTAAGTCGAAAACCAGCAGAACACCAGGAAAAAAGTGGGGGTAACCATGCAGTCAGATTCCACCTTCCTACACCCATCGTCTGGATGGAGATAGCTAACCTCTCTCCTCATCTGCGGCCGCTTCCCTGCCCAAACAAAATGGAGCAATTCGGTTTGCAGTTTAAGGATCATACCGTTCAGGGGCGCCAAGGGGAGTGTTTGAAACAGATAGAGAATTTTGGGCAAGATGGTCATCTTGATGGCTGCGATTCTGCCAAACCAGGAAATTGGATGAGGTCTCTAACGGGCGAGCTCAGATTTTATGTGCTGGTATAGGGACTGGTAGTTCATTAGAGAGGTAATTTGTAGAGTGGAGGCCGGGCGTATCACAAGTAAGGGACTGCGGATTTTGCCCATCGAATAGGGTACTGCGCCGCAAGTTGGGCTTCCAGTACGGGGTATAGAGATAGGTTCAGAGCCTGGGATTTGGTGACATTGACACGGAAGCCTGAAGCCAGGCCAAAGGTCTCCAATTCGGTCAGGAAGGCAGGGAGTGCCGAGTTTGGGTTATCCAGGGTAACCAGCAAGTCATCCGTGTATAGGCTGATTGTGTGTTGGTCCCCCTGAATGCGGTGCCAGTGATTTCGGGGTGGTCAAGGACCCTTTGGACCAGGGGCTCCATGTACAGGATGAGCAGCAGGGGTGACAATGGGCACCCCTGCCAGGTCCCTCTACTAATGGAAAAGGGGGCAGAGAGAAAGCCATTCACCCTGACAGATGCTGTGGGGAAGTGGTAGCAGTTGAACACCCAGGTACTAAATTTCTGGGCAATCCCAAAGTGGGTCAGAACTTGTTCTAAAAAAGGCCAGTGAACCTTGTTGAAGGACTTCTTAGCGTCGATTGCTAGGAGCATAAACTCCCCTGACGTGCTTGAGGCCTTTTTTATGATGTGCAAAACGTGTTTGGTGTTGTCGCTGGTCTGGCGCTGAGGAATAAAGCCTGCTTGATCTGGATCTATGATAGAGGGCATGTGTAGGCCCAATATTGTTGCCAGGATGCTAGTGAACAGTTTGAGGTCCACATTTAAAAACGAGATTGGACGATAAGAACTACACTGATGTTTGTCTTTGCCATCGAAGCCGTCAGCATCGAGGAGTGAATAGTACCTGGGGCGGAGAAGGGGTTATATAGCCGCGTTAGAATCGGGGCGAGCCCCATGCAGAATGTTTTATAAAATGTGGACGGGAATCCGTCTGGACTTGGGGCCTTCGAGGCCTGCTGCCGAGAAATCGCTGAGATCACCTCTTCCACACTGATATCGTGCTCCAGTGTTTCGGAGGAGGGGGTCAGAGGTGACGTATGAGCGTTGGCCCAGTACGAAGCGCAGTCTGCAGGGTCTAACTGTTGGCCGTGTATATAGAAGTCTTTAAAAAACTCAGCGATAGAGGCATCATCTGTGATATGCTGACCTGATGGGTTTCGGAGTGAGTGCACTCCCAGCTATTGTTGCTGAGTATGCAGTTTGTTAACCAGAAGACAGTCACTCTTGTCCCCCCTACATAAAAGGTATGGCGCAATCTCAGTGCAGCATATTCAGCCCTGTCAAGGTCAATGCTTGCCAGTTGCACACATGCCGCGGACAGGTGGCGCCAGACTCTCGGAGCCCCTGTACGCTGGTGTATACCCTCCAGTGCTTTCACTTGTCTAGATAGATGGGCCCTCTTGTCTTTGCGTATTTTATTGTCCTCAGCCGAAATAGCTATAAGCTCACCACGGATGACTTCCTTTAAGGTCCCCCAGAGCGTAGCAATGGAGATGTCGGGAGTGTCATCCAGGGCAAGGAAGTTAGTAAGAGCTTGATGAACTTACTTCACCACTTCGGGCATTATAGTAACGTTTCCCTCATTTGCCAAGTCCGTGTTGAGTGGCACGTAGGGGGAAGTGTCATCATGAGTGTGATCGCTGCATGGTCTGACAGTGCAGCGGGGAAAATCCCCGCGTCGGAGGAGAGTGCGTTGCTGCCCATCTGTAGAGTGGGCCGGAGACGCCCGCGCCACGGCGCCGCCCGACGAGGTCTCAATGCCCAGTATGCTGCATGTTTCTTCCAGGGACCGCAGCTGGAGGTGTCTCCCATCCAGGCGGAAGACAAAGCAGAACGGATGCCCCCACGAGTAGGGCACCCCCATATTCCGGAGGTGGGAATTTGCAGGCCTGAAGGCGTGCTGCTTTTGCAGAGTTGACACCGCCAGTCACTGATATAGAATGGGTGTTTGGTCTCTGAATGGAATAGGGTGTTTCTCCCGAGCCTTGCGAAGAATTTCTTCCTTAACCTGGAAGTCGTGCATGCAGAACAGAATGTCCACAGGTGGGGCCTTCTCGGCCCGGGGGGCGACCCTGTGCACTTGATCCATTTTTATCTCTGGGCTGGCGGGGTGCCAAGAACCATCCGAAAAAGGTCCACAACAAAGCCAGCAAGGTCCGTGCCCTCTGCTTTTGAGGAAACACCGCTGATCCTAATGTTATTTCTGCATGATCTGTTCTTGAGATCTTCGGCATGTGCTTGGAAGTCAAATTGTTGATCACAGAGGCGTAAAATTTCCTGCTGCAACCCTTCGACATCCATCACGTGGCTATTATCCTGCTCTTCTCACCTGAGTTCCTTGATGTCACTGGAGAGGTCCTTCTTGACCTCTTGCAGATCCTCCCTAAGGGATGTGAACAAGGATTCTAGGAAGGAGCGGGTCACTGTTTTCTCTGTGTCCTCCTTGTTTGTGGGGCGGGATGTGGAAGGCGCCGGTGGGCGATCCCCGGGGGCGCCCCCAGCCAGTCTGGAGAGCATCTCCCTCAAGTTGCGGTCCTTCTTAGATTTTGATGTAGCCATCACTGGGGTTCCCACTTGCACTCCCCCAGGGCCCTACCACACATCAAATCCAGGCATTGATGAGTCCAGCCAGCCTTCTGCGAGCGGGACCCCAAGGGGAAGGTGGCCCCCGGAGCTCCCAGCCCCTCGTGCTGTCTCAGAGGGACGCCCCACCGCTGCAGGCCCAAGGTCCCAGTTATAGCTCCAGGCCAGTCTTTGTCCGAAGCTCGGGAGTTGGGCTAAGTGTTCAGTCATGTGTGCATCAGGGAGGGGGTACTACCCCAGAGGTTCTGAAGGGCTCCGTTGCTATTGTCTTCTCCCTCAGCGCTCCGGGCATGCATTTTACGGCATACGCAAAATGCTTCAAAGCCTGGCAGCCGATCTTCAGCAGAGGGCCTACAAATCACAAGCATTGTCCTTGAGGGCCCCGGTGTTTCAAATTCCCTTCGGGCGCAGCCCTAGTGTCCAGTCAATCCCGGGGCCCAAGTGCCCAGGCCGCTCATCTGCTAGGGTTGTCCGGCTCCTCTGCAGCTGCCGCACACACTGCACAAAGATGTCTCTCCCTTCTGTCCCGCACCCACCTCCAGCAACGATATGTACCTCCTCTGGGCCCCGCCTTCCACTCGGTCGGGCCCGTTGCTCAGTCCTGACGGGGGAGACGGTGGGCGGAAGAGAAGCAGCCTCCTCCCCGCTGGCTCACCTCCAGTAGGCCCACTGGTCTCTGCGTCAGGCTCCAGAACGTGTCGATTGCGCTCCTCGTGCCCAGCTTTGTTTCGGCCCTCTCAGGTCTCCGCCTTCCTTCGATTGGGACCACCCAGGACCCGGGTAGATCGGGCCAAGCATCCTCTGCAAAGCCTCGAAGTGGGCAGGCACCAAAGCTTATGGCCACGCTGCTGCATCACTCGCCGCAGGGTGCCCTGATCTCAGTGTGGAGGCCCCTCCGCCAGGCTCAGCTCCGTGCTCCACAGCCACCAGCTGCAGCATCTCCCAGCGCCGCTCGGGAACACACCGCCTTGAAACCCAGGCGTGTCGTCCCGGGACTCCGGTAGTGCAAGGGCAGCTCCGGCAGGGCAGTTGTGCTGTATGTAGCGGCCGAGATCGGCAGCGGAGCTGGAGAGACAGAAAGGAGCGCCTCACTCAGTCGCCATCATGGCCACGCCCCCGAAAAGCATATATTGTAAAGTATTTTGTTACATGAAATGTCACAGATTACCTTTGTAGGGAAGAATTTTGGTGTTGGTTACCACCTCTGACAAACTCAAAGGGGAGAGGATTTGCACTCTAATAATTCTTACTAGAGTCTCTTCTTTGCTGTCAAATATCACATAATACATAAATCCTTATATATAAATATATATCCATACAGATAGATAGAGGGCCCTTGGGTCAGTTCTATTTTGCCATTGGTCCGTCTGAGTGTCATTTATACTCTGCTTCCATCCTTTACAACGTACTGCATGGGGTAGCAGTTCAGTCAACATCAGTCATTGCCCTATGAATGATATAATTTTCTGATCACACCTGTAACACTTCCTCTAAACCAGGAGCCCATTAGGGAATGCTGTTGTCCATAGTGTATCGTTGTTTTACCATTCCACGATGGCCAACACGTTGGTTCTAAATGTGGTAGCCATGCTGGAACTTTACAACAACAAGAGACTATTTACAATACCTCTGCAAGATGGACACCCACTGTTATGTTATGTTTTATTATTGCAAGCATATGTCTGCTGTGTTTAGATTGCAGCCTGTTTTCCTTTTTTAGGCCTCGGCCTGCACCAGCGCTTGCGCTGGTCTGGCCGAGAGTTTTAGTAAGCGGGTTTTGGAAGTGCAAACCCACTGGCTTTCGGCTGGCGATCAGCTTGCGTTCACGATGGCGTGCACGCGCCATCCATTCCTCGCATCGCTGGCGCCATCTGCCTTTCCTCCCCCTCCCTCACCAGAGAGCGCGTTTCTTGGCCGCGCGTCTTGTTTTTACATTTTAATTGCATTTATGCTTCTCCACACGCTGTATTTTGGTTTCTTTACATAAAGACCCAGTCGCTGGGATTTCCTTACAGTTTATTACTAACTCGTATTTTTACAAAATAAACTGCTTGGGGTTGACAAGGCTTTTGCATGTTATCTTCTGTGCGCACATTCAGCTGTGCTCCTTTGTTACAATTAAACGTATATGACTGGTACTTCACTGACTGATGCGCTTTTGGATAAATAACTTGTAGTCAAATATTTAAATTAGATTAGCTTTTCTGGGCATTTTTGGTTCCACAACCAGTCGGCATGATCTTTTTATATTTCAATATTATACACAACTAGTTGTTTTCATTTTTACATTCCAACAAACTTACAACTAATTTTGCAATCAATGTGCCAACACAATCCTGGTGCGATATAAACACACAAAAAGGTAATTTTTATTCAATTAATTATATCTGTTTCTATGGGATAAAAGCCAGCGCTTAGTTTTATTTATGTTTTCAATGTTTTTCTAATGCTTCGCTGGTATGTGAAAGGCAGTCTGGCTTTTAAGTTTATTTACATGTTTAAGTGTAAAAGGGTTTTTGGGGAACAAAGCGTGTAGGGATATTGTTTTAAAATGTACTTTCTTTTACCATACTTTTCAACTACAAAATACTAAAACTTATGTAACAGAACAGT
The DNA here is from genome assembly GCA_963921515.1 of Calotriton arnoldi. Classification (NCBI taxonomy): domain Eukaryota; kingdom Metazoa; phylum Chordata; class Amphibia; order Caudata; family Salamandridae; genus Calotriton; species Calotriton arnoldi. The sequence goes on along the minus strand of CAWUFW010002561.1, from coordinate 383,463 downwards.
AGATGTGCCGTAATCTTCACAACAAATGGCTTGGCAGCTTGAAAACTAAGTTTTACTTTCTATGGGAATCTTCACATCCTGTTGTTTATGGCCAAGCATGCCATCTGTTTTCCACACATGCCGCTGCAATAAAGATAAGGATCTTTCCTACCAGGCTCATTTGCTTTTTAGTGTGCTATTGTTGTCTGCTTTCCCACATATCATGACAAGCCCACAAACTAAGCGTCCTTAGCAGCTAGAGCTATACAGCAGGGTGACCTCTCCCCAGCCCAGCTACGCTGTCTAAGGCCTACACCTGTAGAAAACTCTATATGAGCGCAAGCTTCCTCCCCTCATCCTCTCCCATAAAGCCTGAAAGGCTCACAAGGTACGCGTCCTTAGCAGTCAAAAGCTCTTCTGCACTGTGACTTCTCCCCAACCCAGCTAAGTGTCTCAGGCCTGGAACTGCAAACATTCTACAATAGCGTATACTACCATAGCGCAAACTCCATCCTCTCCCACACATCGTCAAAAGTCCACAAGGTAAGTATCCTTAGCAGTTCAGAGTTCTTCTCCAGGGTCACCTCTTCCTACCCAGCAGACATATTTGAGGCCTCAAATTCACACATCCTACCGTAAGGAAGCTTCCTCCCTCACCCTCTCCCACATATCTTTAAACCACCACAACGTAAGCGTCCTTAGCAGTCCAAAGCTCTTCTACAAAGTGACCTCTCCCCAGCCCAGCTCACATCTTTTTCTCTCTCGCTCTTTCTCTCTATTTATACCTTATTTCTCTCTCTCTTTACTCTCTCTCACTTACCTCCATCTCTTTCTCTACCTTTCCCTATACACCATCTCATTCTTCAAAACATGCAGCACTGCTTTATTTTCAGCTTGCATTTTGTCTCTTAACTACAAAACATTTAAAAAAAGTACACATTTGTACATTAACACATATATCATTACGCTTTATTGGGATTCCCTGCCTGATGCCACCGTAAATACTGCTTAAAAAAACAACAATCAGTCGCAGTGATATTTTTAAAATAAATTTATGCTGCTACGGCCGTGGCATTTAAATTGGTTTAAAAAACATTGTCATTCATTTGGCCACAGGTAATTAGAAAATCTGTTTTCTAAGACGAAGTGTTTTTGGTTGGTTTACAATTTAAAAAGCATTTGTTGCATCTTAATTTTTCATTATAATTCGACCTTAGCAGTCCAGAGCTCTACTGCAGGGTGACGTCTCCCCAGCCCAGCTCGCATATCGGAGGCCTGCACCTGCAAACATACTACCCTAGCGCAAGCTCCCTCCCCTCATCCTGTCCCACTTACACATCGTCAAAAGCTCACAAGGTAAGCGTCCTTACCAGTCCAAAGCTCTACTTCAAGATGACCTTGCCCCAGCCCAGCGGACGTATCTAAGGTTTGGACCTGTAGAAGTTTCTAAACAAGCGCAAGCTTCATTCCCTCATCCTCTCCTACAAATCATCACAGGCCCACGAAATAATCGTCCTTACCAGGCTACAGCTCTACTGCACAGTGACTTCTCCCCAGTCCAGCTAACAAGTCTCAAGTCTGGAACTGCAAAGATCCTATCGTAGCGCAAGCTTCCTCCCCTCATCCTCCCCACAGCTTCTTAAACGTACTCAAGGTAAGTGTCCTTAGCAGTCCAGAGCTCATCTCCAGGGTCACCTCTCCCCACCCAGCAGACGTGTCAGGCCTCAACCTCCAAAGTTCTTACAGTACCACAAGCTTCCTCCCCTCATCCTCTCCCATATATCCTCAGAACTCTTCTACAAAGTGACCTCCCCAGCCCACCACACATCTCTTTTTCTCTCTCTAACTCGCTGTTTTTCTCTATCTATACCTTACCTCTCACTTTATTACTAATTCATATTTTTACAAAAATTCAATTGCTTGGGGTTAACAAGACTACACATATACTGATTATGCTTAATTGGGATTCCCACCCTGATTCCACACATAAACACTGCTATACATAAATATATTTTTACATTATAATCACATTTAAGCTGCTACAGCCGTGGCGTTTTAAATTGGTTTAAAAAATAAACAATCTCCTTGAGTTGGTCACAGTTAATTAGCAAATCTTTTTTTAAGATGTGTTTTTGGGTGTATTACAATTTAAAACAGCATCGTCGTGTCTCAATTGTTCATTATAATGCAACCTTAGCAGTCTAGAGCTGTACTGCAAGGTGACCTCTCCGCAGCCCAGCTCGCATATCTAAAGCCTGCACCTGCAAAGATAGTGCAAACCTACTCCCCACACCCTCTCCCATATATTCTCAGATTGCCACAAAATAAGCGTCCTCAGAAGTCCAGAACTGTTCTGCAAGGTGACCCCTTCCCAGCCACCCTCGCATGTCTTTCTCTTGGACTCTTTATCTCTCTCTAACTCGCTCTTTTTCTCTATACCTTATTTCTCGCTTGTTAGAACTGGGGGTCTCTAGTTGGCAGAGGTAGGTACCTTTGACCAAGTAGGGACCCTTGCTTCTAGTCAGGTAAGGGGGCTACACTCCTAAATAACCCCTGCTCACCCCCTTGGTAGCTTGGCACGAGCAGGCAGGCTTATCTCAGAGGCAGTATGTAAAGCATTTGTGAACACATACAGTAATACAGTGAAAACACTACAGATGGACACCACCCAGGTTGTTTATAACAAGCATTGGCATAGCCAATAGGTCTCGCCCTTGGGACATTATAAGTGTTTAGCCATGCAACAGTTGATGTTGCACCAAGGATATTGTGCTGCATAATTAAATACTTATAAGGTCCCAAAGGCGAGACCTATTGGCTATGCCAATGCTTGTTCTACTTGCATTCTTTTAATTTATCTTCCATATGCTTTTGAGCTTTTGTGTGTTTTATTGCTGTTGAGTGGCAGAGTGCATGTGTGATGAGCACCTAAACCACTCAATGATACAAAACAAGACTTATTGGCATTCTCAATGCTTGTTTAAAAAAAATACTTTTTGGCAACTCTGTTTATTTTTGGATATTCCGAAAATGAGTATTTTGTTCAGAGCTCTCTATGTTATGGTGTGTTGCTCCCTCAAAGAGTGCTAGTCACAGTAGAGGCACTGGGACCATCTGAAGTCATACTTCTTATAGCATGGGTAACTACTCTAGCATGATACTACTAACAGTTGGTGATAGCTGATTCTTGTACTGGGGTACAGGCCGTACTGATTCGCCATAGCAAATCAGCGTGGAATGTTATTGATTGGCTGCCTCATCCACTTGATTGAATGTGTTCTGTGTTTGAGTATGCTGGCTTTGCTGGGTACATGTGCAATGCTGTAACTACATTGGGATTCCCCATGTGTGCACGTAGCCCATAAAGTTTTACGGTGCTGCATGTGGTTAGTGGTAGCCAGAGTTACTGCCTCCCTTCACTGTACATGCCACACTGCACTCTTCCTTAGACCCCACCTACCACACACATACACACACACACACGCACACTTGTTGTAAAACCAGCTACAGTGGCTGGCTTTGAATCAAGTCTCAGAGGAAGAAATGTTATTGGAAGTGGCTGAAACTGGCTGAGTTCCAGCAGGTAATGGTGTAACCTGGCCCGAGAGCACAACTTGGACAAAGACTACGGCCTGGAAACCTGGCCTGGGACGCACCCGTCAAAGAAAGACTGTACTCACTACCACACCCTCATATCACGTGATTTGTTATGTGGTTGTGAGCAGAAACTGACTACCTGGAATCCACAACCTCAGTGGTGTAGTAAGAGTGCCACAGGCCCTAATAGAATCAAGGAAAATGAGCCCCCTTTTACCCAGGTTGGCTTGTAATAGACAGCTATAATTGAGGTGCAGGGCCCTGGTGCCACTGTACCTGCGGCACTAACAATAGCTACCACCATGTACAAAAGTGAAGGAAGCAGTGTTAAATCTACATAGTTGCTATGGGGCTGAGACCACCAAAATGGTAATGCACTTCATTGTGATTGGTTCCAACCAAAGGTCACATACAGGGTTAAGAACAGGTGCGTAACACAGGCCCCTGCACACAGTGCAGTGCGGGGTGGGGTGCCTAACCCCCCCCAACCCTTCAGGGACCTGCAAACCCTTCAGAGGCCCCCATTTTCCCAAAGCCCAATGAATATCTCGGATATATAGGTGACTTGGGGGCTCCTCTTCACATTCTGCAGGGGGCCTCACCATTTTACGTTACACCACTGGTTTAGAAATGGCAACATTCTACAAGACTGAGGGTAGGATTTGTACTCCTAGGTTGGTGGGGCCCTACTTTTATTATTTGACGGACTGATCCCATATACGTTAGGATGCTGCTCGAAGGGGAGGCCTGGGGTTGTGATAGTTGTTCTGCATACGGTACTTTATAATGTTGGCTGGCAAAATGAGATGTATGCTTCGGGCTATTGCCAAGTTTTCTAAATGCTGCATTCAGGTTTGCGAAAATGGGGTTGGGTTGTATGCTGCACTTTACACTGCTCAAGTTGCTGAAATGAGCTGCTGGCCTAGGGCAATATATTTCCCCCTTTCCAAGAAAGTATGGCCCTGCACCTTGCACTTTACAATGTTCCTTGCGCTTAAGTGAATTATACACTCTTGGGTTCTTAAGGATATCTTAAATGTTCTTAATTGGTATGTGGTAACGTTATGACCCTTGATTGAGTTTTTAACGTGAAGAAATTAAAAAAATCTATATGGTATGTTCTTTTGTTTCAGGCTGACCATAAGTGGGATGGATTAATCGAATTAAGTGTTATGCAAGGATTCTATGATGTTTGTAACTGTGTATGTCAAATGAAGTCCATGTAATATTTCTACAAGAATTTATTTCTTAGAAATAAAGGATTTATTACTTTGACTGTGACTGTAAGAAGCAATAAGTTAATATTACAGTGGTAAGGAAGACTCCCAAAGTTCAAAGTTAAGTCGCTTCCCCATGTAAGGCTTTTAAATTCAGCAGTATATATGCATTATATAATGGAGAATGAATCCTTTCACTTTCTGCTGGGATGTTATCAATAGGGCGTTCATTGTTCTAACTTAACGAGGCTTACATATTTTTGTAGTTTTTTTGCATTTCTTGTGTAATTTTACGGGCCGGTATTTTTAGGTTGCAGATGATTAACACAAAGGAGTTAGTTCCCTGGCCTCTTTGTCTGTGGAAAGCATGCTGAACTTCCTGACCCTGCCACTTTTTTTAGGCAGCTTTTATCGCACTACTTCAGAATTTACGCGCCATTGTTCGCGAGGCTTACTAGGACATGCTCTGAATTGATCGTTTTTTTTTTTTTAATGGAGCAGGGCTTTCTCTCTTCGGTACCACTGCCAAAGTATGCATCATCGTCCAGGTACAAGCCAGTGATAGGGCGCTTCAGCCAAGAGCACCTCACATCGTCTGCAGCGCACATGTATTTTTCTGTGTTATCGTTTGAAAACAACTCTAGTGAAAGTAATGCTATTTATGCTAAATAAGGACGTATTGTACTTATGTAGTTATTCTGCACGATTAACTGTTTGGCGCTAGAAATTTGCTTCTCTAGAGTTCTTCCTCTGTTTGGAGCAAATATCTTAGGCCCTGATTACGACTCTGGCTGTCCGAGGACCTCCAGACTCACGGGGGCGCGGCAGTGGCAGTCCAGCCACCGCCGCACCGTTGGTCTGACCGCCCTATTAGGACTTCGGCGGTCGGGCCACCATTGCACCGCCCCCAGGGAACCACCGTTCCCTGGTGGTCCCGTGGCGGTCTTAGGGCCGCAATATGCTTGGTGGTGCCCTGAGGCACCGCCAAGAATATTAAGACTTTCCTCACTGCCAGCGGTCTCATGGAGGTTCATCCTCCATGGATCTGCTGTCGGTGAGAAAAGAAATGGAGCCCTACAGGGCCCCTCTTGCCCCTGTGCACATTGGTGCATGCAGGGGGGGGGGAACATGTTGTGGCCCCTGTATTTCTGCACCCCCAGTTCCTGCACAGGAAGAAATGCACAACATGGTGCATTTCTTCCTGTGCAGGAACGTGCACTGGTGGTCCTGCAGGGGTGCTGTTTCAGGCTCACAATGAACCTTTTAAACAGCACAGCAGTGGGACCGCCACGCCGCCCACCTGCCAGACTACAAAAACACTTGTAATCTGGTGGGCGGGCAGCGGCGACTCTTGGCATCGCGGTGGTGCTGCAGCGGCAAGCCACCCACCCTCGCACCGCCAAAAGTCGTAATCAGGCCCTTAGTGTTCACGAAGTCACAAATAATACAAGTGGAACTCCTTCAGTCATTCAATGAAATTATTTCATATAGAATTTCAACCTGCTGCAAAAGTCTGCATGCAGATATGTGACAGAAATGCAGTATCACGCATTTAACTTTATTTTATGCACTTATGCATTGGTTTGCCAACAACAACTTTATGTTCTTTTCCAGACTGGTAAACTATTTGCAAGGTTAGGAACATACCCACAAACATATGAGTTTGTGGGTGTTCACCTACTTTGCTGGCTTCCCCACTCAGAAACTTCCAAAGTCCTGACACTAACACAACTTAACTTAGAATGCAACAAACTCTCACACTAGTAGGATGTCTGCATTCTTAAATGCACATAAAAATGTGTATTCTGCATTTGCAAATAGCCCATTTTGTGCACCTTATGTCATCATAGATATGAAAAATGCTTCATGAATCACACCCATAGAGTCCAGTGATCATGCATGTTTATCTTTGGACATTTTGGGTTACTATGCAGGTGAAAAAAACATAAGATTAAGCCTAATCCACTGTTTTTAGTAGCACTGATAAGGGGCATTGCACCTAAATATTTTTTCCAAAATATCTCTGACCATAATATCGTGGTCAAAATATTGTAAGTGCAAAGATATTATGCATACAAATATTGAAGGTAAGTATATAATTTGTTCTTTTTTTAACAATAATATTGAAGTTTAAAGTATAGTTTACCAGTATATATTTTTTTAATGTTGGCTTCTTGTATTGTACTATGTTTTTATTTAGTTATTTATGTTACTTTGAAGTTTATTTTTAACTATTTTGAAAAATGTTATAGCAATGTAGAAGTTGTTTTCGGGTTGATGGGTCTATTGGGGTATCAGGTGGATATGTTTTATTAAATTATATATTAATGAATGTAATTGAGTAACATGTTCCTTATATGTCCTTCTTAACTTTTATTTATTTGTTTGCGCTTATTAATTTTTGGCGATTAATTTTAATTTTGAATTGTAGGGTTTATTGGAAGAATTGGGGGTGATGTTTTAAAATACATATATAACATTGATATTAATTGGTTGATGTATTAATTATGCACGTTTATATACTGGAAATAATTTTATATCTATAACAAATTTTAAATTATGCAACTGTTTATACTTTATTTAAACATATTTTATAAATTTTTCATGGGTTGTGGGGTGTATTGTGGTTTGGGTGGGTAGTGTTATTTTAAAAGTGTAATCTTTGTTAATTGTTTAATCTGGAATGGTTTACTTTGTTAATTATTTTCTTACATATTGGATAATTGTACAATCATTTATTTGTATAGTAAGGATGTGAGGTTTATTGGGGGAATGAGAGGGTATTTTTTTAATTAAAATAATCTACTGATGTCTGTTAATTGATTAATCATTTATTTATAAATTATTCATTTTTTTTTTTTTTTAAAGTGTCATGTTTAACATTTTTAAACTAAGTGATTATATGTTTTATGTAAAAAAGACATTTATATTACAAGTTGTTGATTATATTGGGGACTGGATGGGTAGTACTTTCTAATTAATTAAAAAGTAAAACATTAAAATTTTGAAACTGGTAATTACGTTTTTGGTTATGAAAATACATTTCCATCATCAAAACAGATTTTATTAATTTACTTTTAAGCTTGTGTGTTCTTTTGGGACAATTGACAGATACTGTGATATGTTTTTAAATAACTGTTAAAGAATATCAAAATGTTGATATATTAGTAAAGGCTTCGAATCTCTCAATACTATTTTCAAATTTTATGATATTGAAATTAAATAGGTTTTTGTAAAGAGTTTATTTACATTTCAGAAATATGTTTTAGTGGGTACATATGCTATTTGGGTGTAGTGAATCTGACCCCATCAATGTATGCACTTCAAGAATTTGTTGGACTGGAGTTAGAATAGTAAATGTGACCCTGTTTCCTGATGTATGCATATTTCTCAGAGTTTGATAAAGTGGAGTGAGAACAGAAAATCTGCCCCCCGCACCCCCAAATGTATCCACTTTCCCAATGCTTGTCAGACTCAAACTGCAATAGTACGCCCGTCCCCCAATGTGTTTATTCACTTTCCCCAATGTTTATTAGGCTGGAGATAAAATACTAAGGGCCAATTCCGATTCGGGCCGATAATCTCTCCGACCGAGCCGGACCCAAAGAGATTTCCGACCGAATCGGACCCGTGCAGCCAGACCGAACGAGTACGATGCGCACGTATGCCATCGGACTCGAGTCGGTCGGACTCCCATTGAAGTCAATGGGAGCCTGTCGTACAACGCGTACCCGGGCTCCCATTGACTCAATGGGTGCGAGGCGGACAAGGGCGCCCCCTACAGCGTGTACGCGGCGAAGCGACTCGCGCCGTACACGCATGGGTCCCCCCTGTGTGCGACTCGCGCGGCTACGCGTACAGGGGTGTCCGACACGGACCCCCAAAGTACGGCTCCGACTGCTCTTTCGAGCCGGAGTGCGCGGCTCGGTCGGACTGCTCGCGGCGCGCATCGTACTTACCCGGCCGGGGAACGTCTCCATTGCGCGGTGCGAGTCGAGTCCGAGCGAGTCGGTCAGTGTGGTTAGACCCGGGAACGAGTCGGTCGGAGCGGTCGGGTCGCACGGACGAGTCGGTTGGCGATTTCGCATCGTACTCACTCGCCCGGACGCGCGTACGAATCGGTCGGGCAATAGGGCTCCGAATCGGATCCGGTTAAGCCGAATCCGATTCGGAGCCCTACCGGCCGAGATCGGAATCGGCCCCAAAATGTGACACCCACTCACCCAATAGATGCACTTTCTCTGATGTTTGCTCAGCTGGAGATAGAATAGTAATTCTGCTCTCTCGGTGTATGTACTTTCCCCAATATTTGTTGGGCTAGTGTTAGAATAGTAAATGTAACCGTCCTCAATGAATGCACTTTCCCCAATGTTTCTTAGGCTTGTGTTAGAATAGTAAATCTGCCTTCCCCACGTATGCACTTTCCTCAGTGTCTGCTAGAGTTGAATTAACCAGTAAATCTGACCTTCCAATATATTCAATTTCTCAAAGGATTATAGTTAGAACAATGTATATGAACTGTATTTCTTATTTTATTTTTTTAATGGTTTTGAGTTGGATTTAAGTTACTAAATGTTATTTTATTCAGAATTGTTTTAATGATATTTTGAACATATTTAACTTAAAAGTATAAGTTTTAAACTATTTTATTTCTTTTATATATATTTCTATTGTGATTTGTTTTTAAGAATTATTTTCAATATTTCATTATGTTTTAAAATAGTTTTAACTTAATAACTTTGTTGCATATTTTTAAATGTATTAATAATGGTGTAATACATTTCTTTTTAATTATTAATGATAATACATGCTTATATTGCATTTGATTATAATTTGTATTTGTACAAAACATTTTTAGTAATTTATGCATTAAAATTAAATGTTTTTTATTAATTGGTACAAATACTTTAAAGTTACATGTAATTTTTAATATTTTTTAAGTTAATAAATTAATCTTTAACTTTTGTTAGATATATATATATTTAAATATAATACTTTTTTAAAGAATAATTACATTTTTATGTCACATTAAAATAAAATACAAATCACAATATAATGCTAATATTTTTCCGCTTTACATTATATGTATGCAGATATGTTTGTCACTATTTTTTGTACAACAATATTGATATTTTTACATATAACCCTTTAAGGGACCAGGCAATGCTATTACTCTAATGATAACTGCCTGAAGATAACTGTATTTTCTGGATCCCCGGTTGTGCACTGGAGAGCATCTTCACTAGCAGTGAAGACTATGGGTGGAGAGAGTCTGCTGCGTCCTCATGGCACCCTACGGCAGGCACCCTCCACTCATGAGGTTATAGGTCTTGGGGTTCACTCACAGTCTAGTGCTTCAGATGTGTTCTGGTTGGAGACTGCCATTTTTAAAAACATCTCTGTTATTCATTTTTCTAGAAGGATCTTAATACATATATCATACTAACATTGACCTGCAGCAAAAGCGCCACTGTGGACTGCTAATCATCGATCCTCCCCCCAACCAACAACCCATCCACCACCCACAACTTCCACCTCCCTCCCCTAACTCTTCCCTGCTGCCATTAGGAAAAATTATAGAAATAGGCTAAACAGTTTTAATTCATCACGCCACCACATTTACACATGGCCTCCAGGTTATAATTCTATTCATTTTCAAAACAGACAATGCTGTGAGTCTCATAGGGTATGTGATCTCATAATTAGAGTCTGGTACAGATGAGACCAATGGCTGCCAGACATTCAGGAATGTATCACCTTTCTCAGCCATACTAAAGGATAGCCTCTCCAGGAACACAGTGCCCCACAGCCTCAAATAATGGAAATAGTCGGTGCAAGCACCTTTTTCTAAATCCTAACTATCACTAATTAAGAGGTTAACATTAATTGACACACCAACTTCCATCTCTATAAGTTCATCTCGTCCCGCGGGGTCGGTTTACAAATGCAGGGTTGATGGTAAACAAAGGACAGCAGACCACCATCCCTGCATTTTCATTGCCCAACCATAAACATTTTTTTTTTAATCATTGAATGTTCATTAAAGGGACGGGGCTGTTTTAAAAAAAAATATATATATATTGTTTCTCATTTGGGAAGGCAATGGGAGAGTAGCAGTCCTCTGGACAGCTACGTGCTACCGTAAGGCTGCCAATGATATCCTATGGGGAACCTGTCCCAAGGAGACCGGGTCCCCTTTAATAACCACCTCAGTTTGGGGGTTAGTAACTTTTAAATGGCTTGAGACCACAACTGCTGCTGGAAAGCAGTGATATATATCCTTATAGCTCACAATTAGGATGTGATGTCCCTATTATGCTGCCTTCTCGTTGCGATTTGCAATGAGTCAAAAATGGCATCTTGAGGGTCAGAAAGGATTTTCTGACTCGCAACATGCTTTTGATTCATTCCATCCTTGCACTTTACTGCTGCAAAGCCTGTGTTTTTTTTTAATCAAAGATTTAAAATCATAAAATATAGTGCTGCATAGGGCCTCCTGCCGTCAGAGGTAGTAGATTTGGCCTGTGGGACCAGAAGAAGCCCAAAATAGGCACTCCACACTAGCAGGCTTTCAATGAGAGTACATAGCAGAGACGAATGACAAAAAACATCTCCAACTTCCTTCACCTCATGATCCCAGGTTAAGCATGCGTGAGATCACACCACACTACTCGGTACAACCCTGTATTTCTTGTTTTCCACCCAACCGATAACACCCAGTGATAATATGGATGTCCATTATGCAGCAGTCTTTTTAGTTTGAGCCTGGGCAGCGCATGCGATGCTCTGCAAAACATGCTGTATTGAGTTAGGGATTTGAAGCTCCGCTCACTCTCCGCCCTTATTTTTCATTGGCTTCTGATTCCTTAATCGCCTTTTAGTCTCTCCTTAGTACTGCCTTGTCTTCATTTGAAACCTCCCATGGCAACTGGCCCTTTTACTTCTGTTGCGACACAGTATGTTTTATTTTGTTTGTAAGCACTATTTTCTTTAATGGGTTTTGCCCTACTGCAGGCACTTCATGCTTTCCTTACATTCAGCGCGCCTTGTGCGCTCTCACTTTCCAAGCAGCCGAGACAATGACGGCCGCTTCTTTGCAATGCAATAGGTCTCGCATTCAGGACGGTTTGAGCTATTGGCATTATAAAAGCCAACAGCTTAAACTCTCGTAAATGAAAGACCTCTTGCATTGCAAATGCTTGTTTTATGTAGCATTTCCAGCAACAGTCCCCAAGCACTCTCCATTCCTGAGGCTTTGTGAATTCCCCTGTTTAACCACACCGTCCAAGGGCCAGGGTCAATGTAAATTTAGCTCTCCGCTTTCTGTCTACCTCATTATATATAGATTTATGAGATTAGGCTTACCTGCGGCATGTTTCTTATACATACTCTTTTCATTTCGGAGGCTATCTCTTTTAGAAGAGTGCAATATAAATAGTTTCTCTGCACATGATAAGGTACAAACTCTTGAATGTATGGATTCGATGAGAGATGGAAAAGGAGGTAATGCCAGGCTTCCGTGCCACATTTGCTATATTAAATACACTGATGAGGTTTGACCTATGCTGGGGAACTGTGTATGCCTCCACCTTATTGATTCTTTTTTACTCTGAGAATGCCATAATTAAAAGCTCCCAAGAAGGAGAATTGCTGATATGTTGTTTGAAGTTCCACACATTTGATTCAATGACAGGTTTTACAGAAAGTTAAATCTAGCTTGCTTAAAGTCCCTTTTATTACTTTCAAAGTCATTGATTACCTCTACACATTCTAAATGTTTCTTATCTGGCTAATGCTTCAAGGAGAAACTATTGATGCATTTGGAATAACATTTTTAGTCTATCAAAAAACTACCATTTTGTGGTAGTGACCATAACAACTAAGCCTTAGTGACGTTATGATAAAGCATGTGTGGGTGAGTATCTAGCATCATTTTTTCACTCAGAGCTTCGAAACTAGAAAGTTAATCCTTCAAATCAAAACTATTGATGCAGATGTGCCAATAGACTACAGTACCACTTTCTGGTCATTTTTGTTAAAGCGAGGATGGATTCTCAAGAGCTCAGCAGCTATCAACCCATCTTCCATCTGCTCTTTCCAGGTAAAAGTTTGAAAAGATATGTAAACATAAAATTATCAGATTATCTGGACACTGAGGGGCCGATTCCGATTCCGGCCGGAAATCTCTCCGACCGAGCCGGACCCGGAGAGAATTCCGACCGATTCGGACCCTAGCAGTCCGACCGGACGAGTACGATGCATTCGCATGCTATCGGACTCGATTCGGTCGGACTCCCAGTGAAGTCAATGGGAGCCGGTCGTACTAGCGCGTACGCGGGCTCCCATTGACTCAATGGGTGCGAGGCGAACAAGGGCGCCCCTACAGCGGGTACGCGTCCATGCGCATCGCGGCGTACATGCACAGGTAGGGGGACCCATGGTTCCCCCTGTGTGCGACTCGCGCGCCTACGCGTACAGGGGTCCGACGCGGACCCCCAAAGTCCGGCTCCGACAGCTCTTTCGACCCGGACGGCGCGAGTCGGTCGGACTGCTCGCGGCGCGCATCATACTTACCTGGCCGGGAAACGTCTCCATAGCGCGGTGCGAGTCGAGTCCGAGCGAGTCGGTCGATGCGGTTCGGACCCGTGAACGAGTCGGTCGGCGATTTCGCGTGCGCTCGCATCGTACTCGCTCGGCCGGACCCGCGTACGATTCGGTCGGGAAACAGGGCTCCGAATCGGATCCGGTAAATCCGAATCCGATTCGGAGCACTACCGGCCGAGATCGGAATCGGCCCCATATTCGTTCTTGGATGAGGCGCAAGCGGGAATTAGACCGGTTCATGGAACGGAGTCTGCACGGGTCTCTGCCCCACACGATTTGCAAATGGCAGTTGATGGGGTTCAATTGGGGGAACCGGTGTTGTTAGATCTTTCTGCCAGCTTTGACACCGTGGAAAGTAAGACTGTGCTCTCTAGACTGCTGGAGATAGGTGTGAGTGGCAGGACCTTAGGTTGGATTCAATCATATCTTTTTGATCCACCTTTAGGTCCGTAGACCATGGGGGGGCGCCCTGTGCTCGGTTTTAAGCCTAGCTCTGTTTAATGTATACTTGCACCCTTTAGCCTTATTTATCAGACCTCATGGCATTCATTTTATAAACTATGCGGGTGAAATTCTGCTTATTTTGATACTATACCATCCCCAACAAGCAGGGTTGGGCTCATTCCACAACTGTCTGAATGATATCTCAGCATGGCTTAGTAACAATGCTTTGAAATGTAATAGAGATAAAACTGAGACACTTTGCTGTTCAGTAGGAAAACTATTGTCCTCATTACCATCCAACTCCTGGCCTTTGTCTGATTGTGTGGCACCAGTGCATACCCCATTGGTGCAAAACTTGAGGGTACATCTAGACCGTGATCCCTCTCTTTCCACACATGTTAACAAGCTATCATCCTTGCTTTGCTTTAATGAGAATGCTTCACAAAATTCTGCCGAGTGTCGACTCATCCGCCAGTAGTTCAGAGCGCAATTCTGAGCCATCTTGGTTATTGCACTGCCTTATTCTTGGGCGCACCAGTTTATTTAGTTAAGAGTTTGTTGAGAAGTCAAGGGACCGCAGCCAAATTAGCTTTAGCCTGTCCCAGATTTTCTTCTACTTTTTGGGCTTTGGCTAATTTACATTTGCTCCCTGTGCCTCAAAGAATTCTTTTGAAATCAATGTGCATCACGGTTAGGGCAGTCCATAAGAATGGCCCTTCTTCTTCAAAGAAAATTGAAACTCTATGTACTTTCTAGAGTTTTGGGACCTTTGACAGCGAATCTTCTTTGAGTTCCAAAGTTTAAGAACGGTGGTTGTGCCTTTTCAGTTAGAACAGCACAGTATTGGAACAATATACCTTTCTTGCTTGAATTAGAACGTGGCCAGACTTAATGACTTTCAGGGAAGCCTTGAAGACCTGGCTATTTTGAGTCAAATGTGTTCTGGTGCTGGAGCTTTAAATGAGGGATTTGGTGGGCTAGCGCCAGGATACCTTTTTAGGTCATAGTAGTGCTTTATAATTCATTCTTTCAATCATCAATTCTTTCATTCTAATGTATCTGTTAGGGAGAAGGCACTGCAGCCCAGTGCTTAATTTCAGCTGGTGGTTTCCGGTGCTCAGGACCTGCACTTAATCAAAAACACAGGCGCTTTTCATGAGCACCAGTGAAGGACATATTAATTTACGGGGAGATTAAGTGATCTGGCCCGAATCACACGATGTTGAGCAGACGCAGAGACTCAAACCTGGTTCCCCAGCTCCAAAGTTGGAAGCTCTGGCCATTACGCCACATCCTCTCCCCACTTTCATGGTTAGTAGTTGGTTCTGCTTTAGGCGGTGCTAACAGGAGAAATGGGCTGGTGCAAGCTGCCTCCTGACGAGAGCCCCAGCACTTATTTTGTTTACAAAATAACCACTGCTGCAGTCCTCATAATTTCTCTCACTTCCTCTCGTCATTGTTTAGTGGTTATACTGCCTTATTAGAAGACTCACATTGGCACTGTGAAGCCTCTAAATTGCAAACTAAAACTATAAAAAGGTGGTGCACTAATCCTGAGAGTGGTGAAAGACAATGTTCTTGTTCAACCTTATTCTGATTATTGTTTATCTCCTTCTGGGGACAAACAACAATTCTGGTTTAACTCTGAAATAGTCCTCCTTCAACGTCTTGTGGAGAATCCTACAATTTAGTAGTAGGTTTAATCCTGGATCCAATTATTTATCAACATGTAAATTCTACATGCCGTCCATCAAAATCATACACGCCTTCTAAGATCTTTGTTGGGCATATAGATATTGTGGCTTCCTTAAAACTCCATCCGCTGGGTAAGGAATTCATGATGATGTACCTTTTTCATCCTCACTTTGATTTTGGAGATGTGTCTATGTCCAATTTAGCATGCCTAAAACTATAACCATAACAAAGCCAACTGGTCCTGGGTTGCTTGTGTTCCAGTTCAGGGAGGACCGGTCTTGGCAGTTCGGGCTGGACTGCTCCCATTGGAGCAGGGTCAAGACTGATTTGCATATGGCTGGCTCCAAACTGAGGTGGCATAGTGTGCAAAATAACGATAGACTGCGATGCAGCCTTAAGCAATTACCAGAGGCTGAGATTAATTCAAGCATTCCATCCATCACTTTTTGTATACTTTAATATGTCACCCTAAGTGGGACAGGTATGCCTAGATGTGGGTCCTTTGCGGCCAAAGTGCTGGAAAAGGTAGTCCAAATGCAATTGTCAGAGTTTCTGGAGATCAACCATCTTCTCCACGATTCCCAGTCGGGTTTCAGGAAGGGATACAGCACAGAGACGGCCCTTCTGGAAGTGGCGGAAACCATACGGGAAACGGTGGACCAAGGCAGAAGTGCAATGTTAGTGCTGTTGGACTTGTCCGCAGCCTTTGACACTGTGTCACACCATATCTTACTAGAGAGACTTGAGTCCCTTGGTGTGAAGGGCACCGTTCTAAACTGGTTCCGCACCTTTTTAGAGGGCCGTTCTCAAAATGTGTTCCTGCGCCCTTTTATCTCGGCCTCTAGATCCATTAGCTGTGGGGTCCCACAGGGATCGGCATTGAGCCCCACCCTTTTTAATGTGTACCTGGCCCCTCTCGCCACACAGATTGAACAGTGTGGGGTGAAGGTGGTCTCGTACGCCGATGATACGCAGCTTGTGTTCTCTTTTAAAGAACACACGGAGGTAGCTTTCATGAATTTTAAACTATGTCTGCGAAAAATCTTGGCATGGATGACGAACAATTGCATGAAGTTGAATACAGATAAAACCGAGGTTCTGTTTTTAATCAATCATCTCCACCCTCGTCTGAACTTTGGTGGCCGGCAGAGCTTAACCCCCTCCTAGTCCGGTGCACTCTGCTAGGAACTTGGGATTTAGATTTGATGCTAATCTCTCGGGTAGTGCCCAAATTTGTAAAGTCTCTTCTGCATGCTTTTGGAAATTAAAAGTTTACGAAGAGTCCTGCATTTACTGCCAATGAATTGCAGAAAAAATGTAGTCCATGCACTTGTTACCTCTCAATTGGACTACGCAAATAGTCTTTACCTGGGGCTCCCAGATTATTTGTTGAGAAAATTGCAGATGATACAAAATGCTGCAGCTAGGCTGATCAGAAATGTGCCTCTTCGCCACCACATCTCGCCTCACTTGCGTAGCCTTCATTGGCTCCCTGTCAGAAGACGGATTGAATTTAAGGCATTGGTACTAGCTTTCAGATCCATGAGAGATGAGGGCCCTCAATATCTGAAGCATAGACTTCGGAAATATTGCCAATCAAGATCGCTAAGGTCAAACCATCAGGACCTAATGGTGACCCCACGCTTCAAAAAGGCCAGGATGGGGGCCGTGCCTTGCTGTGAAAACAGCCTCTTTGTGGAACTCTATGCCAGCTCACCTTCGAAAGGCGAGCTCAGAGCCTCTGTTCAGAAAGGCCTTAAAAACCTGGCTGTTCAGCCTAACCCAAATTACTGCATAATTCTTCTGCTCTTGCTTGCTATCTGCACTCACCGCTAGCGCCGGGACACTTCCGCAGGAGGTAGCCGCGCGCTCTAGAAAATGAATTAATAATAATAATAATAATAATGCTGTGTCTCTGGAATCAAGCTATTCCCGGCTGATGAGCCCATAACAAGGGCGAAACCGGACCTGGGTTGCTTGTGTTCCGGTTCAGGGAGGAACTGGCTTGGCAGTTCCAGATGGACTGCTCACAATGGAGCTGGGTCAAAATTTATTTGCATATGGCTAGTTACAAACTGCGGTGGCATGGTGTGCAAAATAACGATGGACTGGGATGTGGCCTGAGATGGAGCAGGGTCAAAACTGATTTGCATATGGCTGGGTCCAAACTGAAGTCACATGGCGTGCAAAATAACGATGGACTGGGATGCGGCCCGAGCCAGTGGCTGAGATTAATTCAAGCATTCCATCCATCACTTTTTGTATACTTCAATATGACACCCTAAGTGATACGGGTATGCCCAGACGAGGGTCCTGTGCACACTGTGTCACTGGAACCAAGCTATACCTGGCTGATGAGCCCATAACAAGGTTTAAACTGGTCCTGGGTTATTTATGTTCCGGTTCAGTGAGAACCTAGCTTGGCAGTTCGGGCAGGACTGCTCCCACTGGAGCTCAGTCAAGACTGGTTTGCATATGGCTGGGCCCAAACTGATGTGGCATGGTGAGCAAAATAATGATGGACTGGGATGCGGCCCGAGTAATTACCAGTGACTGAGATTAATTCAAGCATTCCATCCATCACTTTTTGTATACTTTAAAACTAGTGTTTAGCCCTTTTCCAAACCTTCCAGAGTTGAAATTGAGGTACAATAAAGTAAATATATTTTCTCAGAACTGTAAAATTTTGGTCAGGTGGTGCATGCTAACTCTATAGCTAGTTAAACAAAATGTGTAGTATAGGGATCTACTACATCTGAAAGAGAGTCATGTCTTGATCCCACGTTAACCTATTTGAGCTCTACATAGCAAATCTTTTACCTAAACCCAGATGAAGTTTTGCAAGTTTGTCACTTTCACAAAATGTTGCCTGCTGGCGAAACGTCCTGTGAAAAAGATTTCTGTGGGATATTTTTCTCATAAAAAAATTCTGCAGCAAAATTGAGTTCTGCAAACTTATGCTGGGATTTTCTCCCGGAAAACCTGTTTTAGGTATGATTCTTCCCAATATATTTTCTTTTCAAGTTTAGAGGTGTTTTTCAATATAGCAATATTATTCCAACTTTCAACTTTGCATTTACTATATCATTGGACAAATGCTATAATGATTGATCGCTTAATTGATTAATTTCATTTGTATTGCGAACCCTAGCTGAAGTTCTCTTGGTTCCAATCTCAATGGGAGTTCATTGATATAGCACCCTAATCAATATTGTATGTTTGAATAACTTTGAAATATGCCTCATGCACATCACTCCTTAGGGCATAAACCCATAGAAAGTATTAAATACTGATCAATCAAAACTTTTTTTTGTGGAACTCAACATCCTTTTTTTTTAACCAAAATATGCAATATAAAGGCTGAAGAATAATATATGTGAAACAAAAGTTGTAAGACTGTAATAGTGATCCATGTTTGATTAGTGTATCCAAATATTTAGCTTGTGATGTTGTGGGAGACAGTGACAGGTAAGATAATAAATACTGATGTTTTTATGAGTATTTAGGGGAACAATGTAATGTAGAGAGTTTTTGATAAATTGAATAAAAAGTATTAAAGGAACAATATTTTTCTAAAAAATTAAATATATATGTGTTTTAATATGAACAAAAAATATTACTATTATAAGGGATCATTACATGTAGGGTGTTCCTGGAACACACAAGAATAAGTATTATGAGGTCTTTAGGAGTCTTTGTTGGTGGAGTATCCAAGATGGCGGCCACAACAGACATGCTGTAAAGAACTCCGTCAGTAGCCCCACCGAGCATCCTGAACAATCCGTCCCAAATCCAGCCAGTACGGAGTGAGGTGTGCCAGTTAGTGCCATTACAGAGAGTGGCCCAGCGATGGAAGAGATGGCCAGCGGAGTAAGGACTGAGACGAAGGCCATGGCCTAGCGCCGGATGTGGCAATCCTTCAGAGGGTAGATGGAGGCAGGGGTCAAGACCAGTATGAGTTCCCGCTGTAGTGGCGGAGGGTGTAATTGGCACCTTTGAGGTGAATGAGGTGAGTGCGCCCTTCCGCCATCTACGGAAGAGTGTAACCGGAGCGGCACGAGAGATTAGGAGGCTCCTAGGGCCTCACTGCAGTGGATTGGTGGTGAGACTGCGCTGAGCAGGGCTGATGTAGCTGGGCGACGGTACGGGCCGAATCTCCCACCCTCAGCCTGTACACCTGGAGAGACCCAATGAGGACCACGGCTGCAGTAGATTGGAGGCACAACATCACCCAGTGGGTCTGACACGGCTTGAAGATGATGGGGGTGTGGACCGATTCTCCCTCACGGCCTGCGTGTCCAACAGAAAATCAGTGAGGACCGCAGGTGCAAGCAAGGGTGCCCTGAGGCGGCTATGAGACGCCTGCACAGCAGCAAATAAACTGGCCTTTCCAGCCCCAATGTAAGAGGGGAAGGACAGCTAACTCTGTGCCCCAGGGGAGTGAGGTTCGGGCTTGCAGAGTCCCACACACCCGAGCGAGGATCTCGGGCCTGACTTGGAAAAGAGTGAGAGAGCCCTGGTAGAGGGGATGATCTCCAGTTTGGTATGGTGCACAGAGTTAATACCGGTGCTACTAATAAAGATCATAATAAGGGGCCTCTTCAGCAGGCCCGCACAGGGCTCTACAGCAGCGGTGGCAGTGAGGCGGCCACTCCCCCCAGAATGATGTACTCAGCTGACACAATCTGATCGGGCATCAGGAGAGATTAGAGCAAGCACGAAGGGACCGTGGCTCCATCTTGGGGCACTGCAGACCAAGGCCACTGACACACTGGTGGGGATTTGTTGTGGGGAGCAACCACACATCCTGCAAACCGTGAAAGGTTGGAGATAGAGGCTTCCCACGACCTACTCACACGCTGAACTAGAAGGGGGCTTTACAGAGCTGGGGGTTCCCCACAAGACGAACATACAATCATACATTGTGAAGACTGGGGCAGGGTGGCAGGGAGGTGCAATGCCAGTGGAGCATACTCCACTTGACCTGCACAGACATCTCACTATAATTTGTGATTCTGTGACTGGGATTCCCCATACCAGACACACTAAAAGGAACACTGTTGGCCTATATCCTGCACCATGGGCCATTATACCCAATACCCCTCATAACAGTCAGACCCAAGGGTCCCAAGTCGAAGCCAATGTCGCCTAGGGATATATCTGAGATGCTTGCTACCCAACCACATGGGGTAGCACTGATGAGCCAGCTGGAATCCACACTGGCGAAACATACTGGACAATTCGAGCGCATCCTCCAGGCAATACAGGAGGCTAAATCCATGCTAGAGACAAAAATTGATTCGCTTACCATAGAGGTGAATCTGCTACGAGCTGACCACCAGAAAATGGTAGATCGTGTGGACAACCTCGATGCACACTACGGTCAAAGAGAGGTGCAGTCAATTGTATGACTTACAAACGGAAGTGACGGAACTCAAGCGGCGGACAAAAGATGCAGATGGCCTATCCAGGCATAACAACATTTGCCTTCTCGGGATATCAGAATAAGCAGAAGGCTCAAACATGGAACTCTTCCTCGAGAAGTGGCTAACATACAATGTTTTCGCTAGACTTCTCCCTAAGTTTTTCTATGTTGAATGAGCACATTGCCTATCAGGCCGAACTCTGCCTCCGGGTAGTGCACTGCGCCCTCTCATAGCCAGACTCCTCAACTACTGTGACAGGGAAATCATCCTGCAACTTTTTTGTACCAAAGGCCCCTAGCTCTATGAGGGTGCAACAGTAATGGCCTACCTCAACTACACTGCAGAGGTACTAAAACGCTGCAACTCATTTGGAGCTATAAAACAGCAGCAGTGAACAATGGGCCTGAGATATGCTCATCTCTTCCCCAATAAACTGCGTGTGGTAGAGGGAGACATGACACACTTCTTCCAAATTCAAGAGGAAGTTTGGAAATGGATACAATCAAAGGAGGCCGCCATTCCGATGGACGAAGGATGACCAGCCGAGCTCTGAGCATGAGAGAAATCAGCCAAGCAACGCAGAGAGAAACCTCAAGGCCATCCAATGCAAGACCATGCGGCCAGAGCAAGGGCTCAGGTGGTGGCAGATGTCATACAACACAGTAGAAACCACTACGCCGTACTAAGATCAGAACATGGTTTGGACTCAGAAGCTGAAACCAACAGATCTGGGTCCTCCGAGGGGACTCATCAGCAGGGCCCGCTTCTGCCACCTAGATTGGTAGTTGACCTTGGCTGAAGGCTGGATTTGGCAGCTGCTGTCTGTCGCTGCGTGGGGAGGGGAGGCTGTTGGCTGAGGTGGCAAATGGAGGTAATGGGGGGAAAGGCTGACTTGATATGAGGAAGGTACATAAGGGGATTTCACTGATGGAGCGACATAAGGCCAAGGGACGCGCTCCCACATACCGATTTAGACATTAGGAGTGTATGTTAATTGTTTACAGTTTCATGATGTTGATGGCAGGGTGCAAGCGATGTACCATGCCCTGGGAGGGATAGTTACAGGGGGTTGTTATTACAGTCAGTGATGCCTAATACATGGTACACCATATGACTCCACCGAACATGCTTAAGTTAACATGCCAACACTGCACGAAAGACCCGGGGGGGGGGGATAGGGAGCACTGCACACAATCAGGAGTCACCATGACAACCACCGATAGGTGACAGCAATCGCTTATACATCTGAAGGTTCAAGCAGGCTGACGGAGCACATCCCTCTTCTTATAATAATATGAAACAATACAATATTTCGGTGGCTTTGGTCAAGTGATCACACATTCAGAACATAAAGTCTTAGTGTCAAATATCAGCAATGGCCTGTAGTGGATGACGGTGCTCGGCTGGTATCTACACCCTGCTACCACTAGGGGGGACGTGGGTCATGAACCAAAAAGTTTATAATCCCAAAAATTTGAAAACAATGATACTAAAGCACACTATCACAAAGTCTAACATATAAGAGTCAGACAAAAGGTCATTTTGCCACTAGGCGCAACCTTTAGAACATTAGGGTATTAATTTCAACTATGCTTTATGTTTTCTATACTACAGCTGGAGGATTATCATGGCTTTTTATTTATTCACTTTTGAGCCTGTTCTTCATCAGGCGTTCGCTTACTACCCCTGATGTTGCCGCCTACTACTCTAACTGTTCCATGTGGGGATTATTACATGCAACATTACTTACGAGTACTTTTTTGTACTTTATATCCCTTCTTATCCACTGGCGGAGGATGCATATCTAGTTGCATGTTCACATTTGTTACTTCTCATCCTTAGGTGTCTATAATATCCCTCCAGTGATATTTTACCCATTTTTCAACAGCCACAGATGTCTGGGTTATTCTAAATACTGTTTCCACTGGATGATTTATGCTGAGGTATCCAACTTTGAGTTTTACCCTTTGGAAACAAAGGGGGTCATTATAATGACGGGCGGATCGCCACCGCCCGTATGGCGGTGGCGATCCGCCTGCCATTTCCCACCGCCCGCATGCCATTTCCCCCCGCCATATTACGATGGCGGGGGGGACCCCGGCGGACGGAAAGACCGTCTGCCGGTTTTCTGCCGGTCCGACAGGGGACCGGGCGGTAAAGGACCCTAATATGGTGGCGGTGTCTGCTAGACACCGCCATCCATATTAGGATGGCGGTGGAGAGCAGCCTTTCCATGGCGGCGTTGCCGCCATGGAAAGGCATACGGTGTTTGCTGTTGGGGGCCCGTTGCGGGCCCCCCAAGATGTTGGGGGGTGGGGGGTGCACACGGGGGGTACCTATGGTACCCCCCTGCATTTGCATGCACAAGGTGGCAGGCACCGCGCGGTGCCTGTCACGATGTGCATGCAAATGCACAACATGCATATATTGCATTGTGCCGGGTGCTGCTTACAGCACCGCCCGCCGTAATTCAATATATGCGGGATGCCACCGCCACCGTGGCGGTGGCATCCTAATGCCCACGGCGGGACCGCCGCTCCTATGATGGACGGTCCCATTCACTGTTACGGTGGCGGGCGGACTTTGTCCGCCCGCCATCGTAATGACCCCCATAGTTTGTTCACATGTTATATGGTTTAGCTAGACCATCAAACAACAGGTGTCTTTCCCCTGAGTCGTTTGTTAGACTTGGTGCAAGGCCACTACTCGGGTTATTTGTATATATATCTAAAAAAAAGTTGTTACATTAGTGATGTACATACTCACCTTGGGCATGTTTGT
This sequence comes from Calotriton arnoldi, assembly GCA_963921515.1. Lineage (NCBI taxonomy): Eukaryota > Metazoa > Chordata > Amphibia > Caudata > Salamandridae > Calotriton > Calotriton arnoldi. The sequence continues at coordinate 359,720 of CAWUFW010002561.1, read as the reverse complement.
TTTTACACTGGCTAATGTCTTCCTAACTTCACAATGGAGGTTATTCTGTGTGTTCCACTTATCACTCTTCTCAATATGATATTGACAAACATCTTACGGACTTAGATGTGCGCTTGTTTGGGTTCTTTCTTTGTCTCTCTTTTTCTCCTGACATAAAATGGTTATAATTTTACATATGAGATCTAAGATGAGTTCTATCTTTTCTTATAAATTGTTGCAGCCTTGAAAAAGTTGCTTTGTGTCGAAACACTTGTTGGCTGCCATTTGATGTACATAAGTTCACAATCAAATCATATGTGAAATCTTGGACTGACTTTGGAATAAATACTTCTGGAACCTTTGGCACAGAACGGTTTATGGACTCATATATAGGACTTTGTGTTAGTGTGATTCAGTATCATTGTTGTCTAATTTTTGGGATTATAAAATTATGACAAGGAATATACAGAGTATGGCGACCCCCAAACAATGTCATGCAGTTCATACATATCTCAAGCGCAGACAGATTCAGATTGCCTTCCTACAGGAGACATATCTGGTGCAGATGGAGCTCCTCAAGCTCCGCAAGAGATGGGGGGACAGATCTATGGTGCGACCTGCTCAGCATATGCCCGTGGGGTGCTGATATGGATAGCTCAGGGGGTACCCTTTGTCTTGGACACATGCAGGTCAGCTCCCGAGGGTAGATATGTAGTAGTGGAGAGACTGCTGGACGGGGAATACCTGGTGTTTCTGGTGATCTATGCCCCAAATGTAAACCACTCTAGCTTCCTAGACTAACTTACCCCAGCACTCTTCGGCAACTTACTGGCCCCGTGCCTGTGGGGAGGAGATTTTAATTGCACCCTAGACCTGGAGCGAGATCGGTCCACCCCACCCATGCCCAATACATCATTCAGTAGTCTGACACAACACTTCCTGAGCAGGGCAGAGAGCCAACAGGTCCATGAGGTATGGAGGACAATGCACCCCGTGGAGAAAGAATACTTGTATTAATCTTCAGTACACCAGCTACACACATGACTGGCCATGTTCTTCTGCGGGGCACTGTTGTGTTCTAAAATGACCGAATCGGAGAACCGGCCTCGAATGATATCGGATCATTTCTGTCAGAAAATAGTGTTACAGTGGGGCAGAGCGAATTGTGCACAGAGGCCTTACAGGATGCACGTTTTCGCAACATCATTGGGATGCATATAGCACAGTGCTTCAAAGAGAATGAGGGGTCGACCTCCATCAAGGTGACTGAAAGGGAAGCATTCAAGGTGATGGGCGATTGTATCGCCACAACATGGGGGGTCAAGCACACACTATTATAGGAAGACTCTAGCTATTGAACAGACCCTGCGCATCACCGAAAAGGAGATACTCACACAACTGGACCAGATGGAGCGACTGCGCGAACTGTGCAAGCAGTGCACTGCCCTGGCGACTAGACTAGGGAAACTTGACTACAGGGAATACATAGCCAGACTACATGGAGAAGGGGACAAGGCTGGTACCCTATTTGCAAGGCTTCTGAGGGGGAATTGACACGAACACCTATCTGTGCCATTTAAATGCCCTGGGGGATCATGGTTAGTACTCAAACCAACATAAACACAGCCTTCGTTGAATACGACATTGTACACAAATCCCACCCACAATATCAAGCCTTTGTTCATGGGCTCTCAATACCAAAACTTAATTCATTGCAATGCACTGAACTGGAGATGCCTCTTCAGGCAGAGGAGATCCACATGGCTATCAGACAAATGGGGCAAAATAAAACCCCAGGATTGGACGGCCTCCCTGTAGAATTTTATGCCACATACAGTGCACAGGTGGTGCTGAAACTACTGCAGGTTTACGAAGAAGCGAGTACCAAAGGCATAGCACCAGACATCATGAGATAAGCTTTGATAGTGGAGCTACCTAAACCGGGGCATGACCCAACCGATGTATGCTAAACTATCTCCTTTCCCTCCTAAGTATAGATTATAAACTGCTGGGCAAGATACTAGTGAACAGATTAAAGCCGATAGTGGGAACTTTAGTTTACAAAGACCAAAATGGGTTCATCCTGGAGAGCAGTACCTTTCTTAATATTCGCTGACTGCTGAGCCCGATGTGCAATAGTGAAGTAGTGGTTGAGGACTGTCTAGCTATATCTCTCAATATTGAAAAGGCATTCAATACGCTGGGCTGGCCGTGCTTCTTGGAGGTGCTTAAAGAAATGTGCTTCGGCCTGATATTCCTTGGCTGGATTAAAACATTATACAATAAGCCATTGACCAGGGTCAGAACGGTACAACGATCTCTGAATGTTTTGACATACAACGGGGTACACAACAGGGCTGGCCTCTTTCCCCATTGATATTTGCACTGTCCATGGAACCTCTAGTGTGTAGGATACGTGCGAGAGCCCACGATTGGGGCGTGCGGGCATTCAGAAGATGGCATGTAATATCCCTATAAGCAGATGACGCATAGATTTACTTGAAATAGTCATGGGAGTCTCTCCCAGGCTTAATAGAGACACTGGAGATATTTGGGGGCTTATCTGGCCTGAAGGTTAATTGGAATAAATTAGGCCTGTTCCCCATGAGGCCTATACCCAAACTGCAGAGGGGAATGGGACCACAAACTAGGCTAGAATTGCACTACGACTTAATCAAATACCTGGGCGTACACATAAACCATATACCATGCCAAGGCTGACATTATAGACGGCAAACAGTCCATGGCATTTTGAAATGCCCTACCACTCACCCAAATGGGGCGGGTTTACCGGTGCTCCTTCAAGCTTCTTTTGTTAAGGACCTCAATAGTGCATTGTCGGATTTAATATGGGGAAATGGTAGAAAGTGGGCTGCCCTCTTCAAAATATAGTGCCCACTTCAGAAGGAAAGCCTAGGTTCTCCTGACTATGAGTTGTACTGTGCTGCGGCACAATTTTAATGGCTGATGCAATGGCTAGGTGAGGATCTCTGAACAAAAATGGGAGAAGTGAACAAAAAACCTCAGAGGTGATTCAGTTCTGGTGTGGAGGCCCCCATATCCTCCATCACTGCAGTTGTGGGCAATCCCTGAATTACATGACTCCCAGATGCAACATGAGATGGGACCCTGGAGACAGGCCGGTATGACCCAGGTTGGAGATCTATACATGGAGGGAAGGCTGCACACCTTTCAAGATATGGCATAGCTGCGGACCACTTCCTCACATATAATGCAATAATACATGTGGTCAGGGCCCGATAGGGACGGGATATGAGGAGCCGCCGTCTTTGGCACGCCTTTCGGGGATTCTGTTGTATGGCACGGCCCATAGGGCCATCGCGGCGCTATACAGTCTCTTCTGCACACACGTTTCTACAATTCACCCACCACACCAGGCCTCATGGGAGAAAAACGTAGGACAGGACATATCTGGCAAACAGTGGCAGAAAGTCAAAGGGCAGGTCAAATGAGTTTCGGGAAACCCGAGATTCCAATAGACGCAGTTCAGTTATCTCCACCAGATGTACCTCACCCCAAAACGTATACAGGCATGTATGAAGCAGCATCCTCGCACTGCCCAAGATGCCACCAACCAGAGGCAAGATTTTACCACATGGTCTGGACATGCTCAAAGATAGTCCCGATGTGAGAGACAGTGACTGATGCGGTGCCAGATTTGGTTGACCGGACTGTATCTGCTCAGGCTGATGCGAAGAGCAAGAATAGAGAAATATGTGTGCAGCTTCATTGCTCTAGCCCTCTTATTATTCAAGAGGTGGATAGCAATGGCGTGGAAAGCCAGCCAGCCACTGGACATGGACAGTTGGTTGTGTGACTTGCACAAATGGGCCAGGGCAGAGGCGGATTCCATGATGCGACACCAACAGAGTGGGGAGAGGACTACATGGCATCATATGGGATGATTACATTACTAAATTGGAAGCTAAGAACAACATCCTTCCACCATGATAGTGCAAGGTGAGACGGACCCCTAAAGGAGATTTAGTGTATAACGGTCGAACAGAGGGTGTGATCACAGATTTGACTGTAATCCAGACAAGCAACCATCATGGATTTCCCCAATAGTTGTTATATTAAACCTCAACATTTGCTGCATAATTTCACCAAGACCCCACCTCATCTGAGAAGTATCCATTACCTTATAATCATCATCTGCGCCCTCAGCATGATACGGTGCCATGGAAAGTGGCTAGAAAGGCATGTATTTTATGTAGAAGTGGTAATAGTGTACCCATGGCAACAATTATTCCATGTATTGCTGTGGATCGGACATGGATCCACACTGTTGAACTGCATAATGTTTAATTTCAAAACCAAATAAAAACATTTTTTAAATTAGGAGACTTTTTTGTGAGCAGTACTTTTAAATACTGGTCTTCTTTCAAGCAGTGTAAACCTTCATGTATAAATATTTAGAAGGGCTTGGGGAAGATGGGTATTTTTTTCATTTTTCTTGCTTCCATGAAGTTGCAAATAAATTGTGTTTTTTTAACTGGCCTTAGAAGCTTCTTAGAGGGGAAGGTGGCGGCATTCGATGATCAGTTGGGTTATGTGTGTATGTATGTACATATGTGTGTATGTATATATTGATACATTCAATAAGAAATTGAAGGGGAAACAGGGTTCTGAACATGAAGTTGGATAAGTACTTTGACTTGTTGCGGTGTTCTTTAACGAGGTGTGTTTTCAGTTCTTTTCAAAGTTGGAGCTGGGTTGGTGTTGTCTTGATGGATACAGGGAGGTTGTTCTAGATCCTGTGTGCATAAATGGAGAAGGCCTGTTGCCTTGGTTTTTGTTTTTTTGCACCCCTTCTTCTCTAGTCTGCTAATGTTCTGCCCCTGGATTTGCTGTGAGCCATGGAAGGTCTCTTGAGTGTGAAATAACAGATGTGGAGATATTCACTCACAGGTTCAATCACAGACTACACTCACCTATGAGAGACAAAGGAAGGTTGTCAGGAAATATTCATCTTCATTTATACCCACTCACCCTAAACCCACTGCTCCCTTTACTCCCTTTTAAGAACTTACTACACTTGCCTGTTGAAGGGAAATGTAGTTAGGATACATCTACCGCCCTCAATAACCAATCTAGGACTCACCAAATAGCTCTCTTTACACCCACTCCTTCACCTATCTCACCTACTCCCATTTTTCTATTCTGGAAGGGGAGGAAACCTGTCCAATATGGGATGGACTAATCCTGAAAGAGAAACCTGTGATGGGTAGGTCAGGGTCTTGCCACTTAAGCATTATTCCCAGGACCAATTCCACCGCTTCTTTTTTCGGTCACCACTCCTCGAATCCTATATGTTCTTCTTTTTCTTCTGCTGGGATTATGACCTTGGATAAGTGCAACAAGGTGATGGGACCATGAGAGTCGGCTTTGTGGCCATGATAAGAGTAAGGACACCCTTAGGTTCATAAGAATTCTGCACAGGGTATGTGTTCTCAATTATACTTTAAGTCAATTGTGTGTATAATTTTGGCAAGGGTTTTAGCAACTAATTATGTCAACAAGCCTGTTCTATGATTACAGATTTATCTTACTCTGATTTTAGGGTGCCTGCATGTCAGCACAAAAATATGCCAATTTCTCTAAATCAAATACAGAAAAAACAAAGCCTCACCCTCTAGGAGCGGCATGCTTCATCGTAAAGTTCACTAAGGCATGTGGAGCAGCGAAATGTTTATCCCATCGTAAGATACTGTAGGAGTGCATTATAGTCATGTGTAGTCAGCACTCAAATATATTCTGTGTGATTAATGTTACTAAGAAAAGATGGGGTATTGTGTATTTAAAATGCTCCATTTGAAACCTAATGGGATTTATAAATTGTGTGCATAGAAATGTGACTAATAAGGGTCTTTGCAACATTTACATATTAATATTCCAGAAGAAATTACAGCCTAGATGTGTTTCATTGTGAAGGTAATGAAATAAGGTGTAGGTGCAGACTAATGTTTAAGCATTTATATGTGTAACAAGAAATTATATTCATGTTGGTGTAATTGAAATATAAACCAGAATGGTATGCTGTTCCTCCTATTTAGTACAGGTAGATGTGCGTATAGAGTAATACAAATGTTCACTCAGGGCAGGAGAAAGTAATCCTCCTTTCGGAAAAAGACCCTCACACACCCAATCAGCTAGGTGTCTTGCTTCATCATTGGGTCTGCTCTCGTCGGGTCGGGCGCTGCAATACCCGATCGGCACCCATAATGGGGCCTTTAGCGGAGATCTTTTTCCTCGCCGTTGGGTGCAGTGCGTGTGAGGGCCCTAGTGAGTGTAGATGTGAAAATGTGAGACTAAAACAGGAAATAGTGGTCCACTCAGAAAACTTTAATGAACGTGGCCACTATCCTGATTAAAAAGTTGTAAGCGTGCCCCTGTTCTAAGGTTACAGGGTATTACGCTATGGAATCAGGCCAACATGTTTCTTGCCAAAAGTCAAATGGACGGCAATTCTTCAGGACCTATATAAGATCTAGCTACACTTTTTGGTGGTGGTCCAAAGATTTGTGAAAATTAGTGACCACCCTTACAGCACCCTAAAAAGTGGTACCTGTAGACCTTGAACATCACCCAATTAGGGTCAAAACTGTATGGCAACGTGTACCGGCAGGTGCTGACACTGAATAGTGCAGTATCGTGCAAAGCTCTGTCGCTGTGACTGTCGACCTACCCCTCACTCTGCCATACAGTTTTGACCCTAATTGGGTGATGTTCAAGGTCTACAGGTACCACTTTTTAGGGTCAAAACAATACCCTTTCAGGCATAGAGTGACGCATAAATGATGCAAAAAAAGAAGCAGGGAACTCTGGGTAGTTCTCAGTTTAGGTGGAAAGCATCTCCAGTATGGAGCACTCTCAACACCAGCGACTCTCTAAATTTCTGCTTTTCTATCAAAGTCTTTAAGTGTAGGATTAGCACAGTGCCATCCACGCCGAGATAGAAAGGAACAAAGTTTTTTGCCATTTCTACAGCAAAGTCTTTAAGCATAGGATTAGCACAGTGCCATCTTACAGCTCGGCATGGATAGCAGTGGATCCGCAAACCCCTGGAACAAAACAAAAATAGAGTGCACGCTCTGAAGCTTTAAAAAGCAGCCCCTCTGGGGTGAGCCAGGGCCCAGAGGGACAGTTCAATGTAATTTAAAGGGAAGGGGGTGTGCGCATCCCATCCTTGGGGCCAATATCTTAAATAGAGGGGAATGGGGTGTGCAGCCCCCCTTCCCGACCCTCTGTGAGACCCTGGGGACTCCATCTCGTAGGGCTGCATCTGAAAATAAAGGTAAGAGCATTTTGGCCCCCTCCTAGTGCCTCTGTGAGGCCGCGAGGACCCTATCCCCTGGGGCATTACCTAAAATGAAGGGGAGGGGGCATGCGGCCCCCACTCCCCAACCCATACTTTGGTGCCAGGGACCTCATGTCCTGGGGCCGGTTCTTTAACGCTGTCCCGGGGACCCCAACCCCTGGGACACCATGGTTTCCATGCCTTTGAGAGTGCAGGCAGGGAACTGTTATGTGCCCCCACCCAGCGGAGCAGAAATCTGCTCCCACCAGGTAGGAGCACATACGTTTTTCACTGCCTGCGCTCTCACGGGCAGGGTAACATAGAATTGCTCCCAGTCGGTGAAAGGAAATGAAAGGAGCAAAGTCTGCTCTTGCTGCACCAGGTATGGGTGCTGGCAGGGGAGCTGGCAGGACTGCTGGGCCTGGGGCTCCTGTTGCATCCTTCAAGATATAAAAATGCTTTGGGGTGTCTCGGATAGGTACCGGGTTACCCCTTTTGTTGAAAAGAAAAACATGTTGCCGGCTCTGGCAGGGCTTATGGGGCCTGATTGCAGGGAGTTAGCAGGCTATAGGGGCCCTGGGGCTCCCCCGCAGCTCACAACAAAAAATAAATATGTGGGTGCCCTGGGTGGGCACTGGGACACCCAAAAATAAATAAAAGAAAGATTAAAGGCTGTTAAATGAGCGGCAGGAGCCGCTTGTTTATTATTCACTGCTCCGGAATGGAGCTCCCCATATTGCCCTGCAAGGGCTTTTTTATTATTTTTCTTTGGGACCCTAGTATTGCACACAGTCAGGTCTGATGCCCAACCCCACGCTATGCATGGCCAAAGGCCTTGCACAGTGTGAGGTTAGGGCACCAGCGGAGGGTTGCCAGGCCCTTTGGACGTGCGCAGTGAGGGGTTGGGCACCAGCAAGGGGCCGGATGCCCTTGCCATGCATTGCTAATTCCTGCACATATTACATCACTCATGAAATGTTTGATGACATTATTGGTAACATCACTGCAACATCAGAAATGACATCATTGATGACAACACTGTGTATTGCGGGGGGCACTTTATAGTTACTTTAGTGCGCAAGTCATAGTTACTTGATCTAAATATAACTGGTGAATTTTTGTGGTTTTGTTGGTTTAAAATAATATGTTTGAACTGGCAATTTCAACTAACCATAATCTCCAATTAACCTTTGTTTTTTTAGTAAATTTCTTAGTTGTTTTAAAATTTAAAGTAAGATATAATTACAGTTCAAAACTACGACGTCACTTAACCTTTGTGTTTTTTCAGTGAATTTAAACATTGTGAATTGCTGTTAGGTCACATCTCCCCTCTCATATTTTACTGGTCCAGTGATAAAGTGATCCACCCCTCCCACCTAACGTGGCTCAGACCTTTTGGAAGCCTTTACCTCAGGTGACATCTACAATGAAATATCCCTTTTGATTGACAACGTTTGCTTCTATCCACTAATTCCTAGTTCCAACGCATTATTTTATATGATTTGTAGAGCACTGAATGCAGAAAATATGGCTCTAACAGAAATAAAATGAGCAGTAGAGGGTGTAACTCATTAGCTCTTCAGAACTGTTCCAATTCATGGAACACATTATCTCGTTAGTGGAGTACTTCAAACTTGACATTTTTCTGGTTGCAGTGCGGTCTCTAGAGATTGCTACAATCCCAGTTTTCCTTCACAGACTAATGGGAGGCAGGATGTGAACATCAACATGTACCATTCAGCCATTTTCACAAATGTTCCCATTACAGTGAATAAGGCTCTGAAACAGTATGTGTACTTTATGTATTACATCACATTCATTCACTCACTCAGTATGATGCCAAATTCTATCATCTGTTGGCTATTGATTTTGAGAGGAGGTTATAAGTACCACGAATGGAATATGGTGTTGCCATTCTTCTCTAACTTTTTGGGTTTCCTTTATCAAAGCGATCACTTCTCCCAGGCTTTGGTGCAGACAAACCTGTAAATATCAGGAATTAATGTATTTCAAGGCTGGCATATACGACATCCAGGACCTAGTCTTCTCAGTCAATATGCATAGGGAGCTATTTGCAACATTTATTTTGAGCTCTATCAAAACTGTACACCTCTGTAGTATTAGGGGTGATGAATATCCACATGGAAAGAGCCAGGAATCACGGGAGAAGAGTTCTCATAAAATAAGTAGGATATTTATTCGTAGAGAAAAAGCCCTGTGGCAATAACGTGTGCAGCCAGAGCGAGGAGCAGGCAACTGCCCAACACCTAGCAACACAATATCACCTACCGCTATACAAAGAACATTCTAAATTCTAACTAGACAGAAATAAATAAAGCACAAATGAAAATACACATGTAAATGCACACCTGTCATGAGGACGTACACAACCATATATGACGCTTGTGCATCCCTGTACAGGTGCTGTGCGATCTCTTGGAGGAAGCGCTTTGCATAAACCCACATTTATAACCCATGTGCATCTGTGTGGCATATCTGTGTGCTTACCACGTGTGTATCTGATTGTGTGGGTGTACTCTCACCCCATATAATTTGTGTGTAGTTGTTGTGTTTACACCATTACGTTATGGTCTGGGTCTAATGCTTATACAATCAGCAAATGAGTCACGGAGACTGGGCCTGATGCTTATACAATTAGGAAATGAGTCTCCCAGAACAGGTCATGGTATGAGCCTGGTGATTATACAATCACGAAATGAGTCACCGACCCAGCAGCCATCTTAATTGTACCAGGACTTTAAAGGTACTCCCCGCCTGCACCTGGTTGCTAGGCAATTAGAAATCGGTGCAGCCTTGGTCGCATCTTCAGAGCTGCTCCGGTCGCTGTTGGACTTCATGATAATTGCATCTAGTAGATCCTGAGTCCCGAGCCTGCAGATGACATTGGCGCATCATTCTGTGTCTCGAGCCTGCAGTGGACGTCGTCATCCTGTGTCATGAGTTTTCAGTGGAGGTCAATAAGTAATCCTGTGTCAAAGACCTGCAGTGGACATTGGCGCATCTGAAACTGTACAATAAGTTGCACCACCAGTCACGAACCCCAAGGAGGCATCTTTAACACCTTACCATAGAATCTAGCCACAGCAGCTCTTGGCAAATGTAACAAGTCAGACATACAGAACTACAACTGCTAGCATGTGGGACACTGCCCTCAGCATCCCATGCCCAGCTTGCTGCAATGTTTAGGGATAGCCGCTAGGGATAGTTTGAGGGTGAAGTAACCCGAAGGTTTACCTGGTTCAGGTCTGGACAGTTCATTATTGTGGGGCACGTGTGTAAGGTGCCTTACAGCACTTTCGGATAGGAGAAGAGCTCCATTCCTTCAGGCGATTATTCAGAGGCTTAACTGAGGGCAACAGCCTGCCATCCTCCTGAGCCAAGATCCCAGGCTACCTGTTGATCCGGTTGCATAAACAGGTAATATAGATACGGAAGTGGATGTGATGGGATGTGCAGGGGACTGCTTGCATCAGATGTGATGATCTGTGAGTAATTCTGTTTATGTTTATATCATAGTGTGCACCACATCCTCAATGCCCACCTGGTATTATGCCAAGGGCAACGCCTACCCAGCAACCACAGATGAAGGTGTCCAGTGAACCAACGGACCAGATCTTGTTTCTTTAATATTTTGTCCCATTCCCTTCATTGTGATATGGGCCGGCAGAAAGGCGGTCCGCCTCTCAGTGAGGGGTGTGGTAGGGCAAGCATGAACATCGCTCCCGCTGGGTTCAGGATATCTCAGGTTAGTGCATCTGACAATACCACAACCTCTTAGTCTGCTTCAGTCAACAATTACTGCGCATAATCCCATGTCAGGGGCTCCTGTGTCCTGAGAAAGGTGGCTGCAGACTAGAACCCAACCAAGCATGGTGTTCGTGTGTGGTAAGCACATTCTTTCAGCAGCACTGTAGATAGCTTTTTCTAGCTGCCTACCTTAATGATTCTCCACCAGCACCATTGAACAACTCAAGCTCTCTCACTACATTTAACATGTGCAGATATTCTGACCAATCATCCAGCATTCTTGCCTTTATATGCAAACAGCACATCTACCAGGCTCAGCAGTCCATCACACGCAGCGAGAACACTCTACAGATAGCCCATTCTAATTGCACACCTTGTAAGTTATGGGACATGCTTTCATTTCAAAGCATTTGTACATAAAAAACAACACCTGCTAAACTTTCATATCAGCATTCCACAACTACAACTAAACTTAGTTACATATATTTTTATCTCACCACACATCTATGTCACTGGCAGCCCTCCTAGTTTCTAATACACTACCTAGATTTATTTTGTCATGCAGTCACATTTTAGTAAGTGGGACCTTGAACAACAGGTTGTATTTATTGCCATTATTAAACACCTGTTTAAAAACCTTGGACGAAGTTAGCAAAAGTGGTTTATAAACAAGTGACCTGCAGGCCTTTGGACAGTGCTCAACCCACCTTACCGGCTGTTTCGCTGGGCAGTAGGAAGACAGCAACTTCATCACTCACCAAGACATAGCACCACTTTAGGCAGGGCAGAAGGGAGACTAGTGCAGCCACCTTTATCACAGCTCAGAAGCTGCTCTAGAAGGCGCAGTGAGCTACCCAAAGACCGGTGCAGGTAGAAAAAAACACATGTTGGAGTACCTGGGAGAAGCAGGTCCATTTATTGCACTGATGATGCCACACGGAGGGTCAGAACAGGCAATTGATGGGGGGATTTTAGCAACAGTGGGCCTAGCCAGTACAGATGAATGCAGGTAAGTGGCGGGCAGCTGGAGCACAGGAAGTGTGCATCACACTTCACTCATTTTAGGAATCAGATGACTGCATTAAGAGATAGAAAGCAAAGACCAGGACCAGATGCAGTAGCCATTTTAAGTCATACCTACTTTTAGGATTAGGCTGCAGGACTGAGTAATGTCAAAAGCTGTAGTGTGCAATCGAGTCTCTTTAGTGTCCGTCAGGGCTGCAGAGAAAAGTCCAGAGATCCTGGTTCTGGACAAAAATGGCTATTAAGTAAGTTAGCGATGGAGTAACTGCGCTCGAGGCTCTGGACCTTTCCAACCTCGTATTAGTAAGTGTATAGTGGGAGTTTGAGCATTTGTTCCTCCTTCCAAGAGGTAGACGAATTCAGTCAATAGGATAATTCCTTTATATAAAGAAGAGCGATTGTCATGTGCTGTTTTTTTAAATGAGGTTACTTTATTGGCATCAACATCTTTGTAGTTCCACAGGGCATATTTTTGCTCCTCTGAAAGCGCAACAGCCGACACGTGTTTCACCCTTCGTGGTCAATCAGACCAGGGCTTTCTCAAGGCTGTGAGAGAAGATGTAATAATACAGTATGAGTACAAAAAGTAGTGTGGGACCCCAGATAATAAAACACCAAATAGTGCACTGTGTGGAGATTTTATTTTAATTTTATTTTATTATAAAATGCCTTTAGAAAAGGAGTGATTGAGGAGTAGTTCTTGTGCAATTAATTCGTGAGCTAGGTAGTCCAAAGGGACTGCCAGTATTAAGTGAAATAATTAGAGTGCCGATTGTATAACTCTGGAACCCATAATCAGAGAGGAGGGTAAATCATGGTCAGGTTAATAGAGGAAAGTAAAATGATCAGAAACTAAAGTCAGTGCTGGCAGTGGCATCTCTCCGACAACTTTATTTTAAGTCGTAAGAGCATGTAAGAGGCTTTTTATGCTTTTATGTGATGGTAAGAGCATGCTGCTAAGTTGAATTTCATGCTTTTAATCACGAAGGAGTTTTTGTCGAGCAGAGGTTATTATTATTAGTTGGGTGAACACATGCTTATTGAAGTCGTGACACATGAATAAATAATTGAATTATACATTACTGCAATACCTAGTAGGATAAGTCACAAGTCATTAAAGAAATGATTAAAAGTATAATCCAACGATCTTCAAGGAAAATGTATAGGCAGCTGAAATCTAAGAGGAAGTAAAACAGGTTTTAGATAGAGAAGAAAAGGATAATCAAAACAAGAAGTGAACGATAAGGAGCACAGGATGAAAGAAAATACATTTTCTTGCTGTTGTAGAAACATTTTTTTTTTGTTTAAAGGAATCGAGAATTAAGCAGGTATAGCATCAATAGTGAGTAAAATGAGGGCAGTTCTGGTTCGCAATGAGGGATCTTTCAGAGGAGAAAAAATATGCCCTATGGAACTACAAAGATGTTGATGCCAATAAAGTAACCTCATTTAAAAAAACAGCACATGACAATCGCTCTTCTTTATATCAAGGAATTATCCTATTGACTGAATTCGTCTACCTCTTGGAAGGAGGAACAAATGCTCAAACCCCCACTATACTCTTTAGTGTCCGTCACACTGATCCCTACAATAAGGAAAAGACTGCATTTCGAGACAATCTTTGAACTGTTACACCTGTAACAGCACAATATACAGGTGAAGAGCTGAAACAAGCCAGCCTCGCACCATAACCCCATGTCTGAGGGCCAGCGACAGACTAAGGAGTCCTGCTCCGGCTTTTAGTCCTTTGTATTATTTTAGTTCTCTCTCTCTCTCTCTCTCACAAACTTACATTGCAGCAACCTGCAACTGCTGAAGGAAGACCGGGGCATAACATGCATTCATGCCTCTGCAGAACCTATGGCGTCGTCTGTCTGCTGATCCTACCAGCCAGAGACACAGAGCACTGTACATAGTGCTGACATAATCATGTGACCTTGGATTAACCTTGCGTCTAACCAGCCTTTCAACTGGCTTAGGTTTCATTTCAGACTGATTTGAGGAAGAAAGAAAAATACTTCCACCTAGAACAAGGACGCATGCCAAGGGAGAAGCATGCCACATGACCCTGACTAGCAGTGCCAGACAGACCTCCTCCTCACACAGCAACACAACCAGTGTTAAAAGATGCCCACATCCTGTAAGCATCCATCACCTAAGTCCCTGGATGCAATTATCCTACTGCAGCCACACACCTCATGAGGGAATGGACACCACATTTGCTCATCACATGCCGGCCAGCACACTTATCAGATTTGCCCACTCACGAGGCTCAACTGCAGGTTCCTGCCTTCCACAGATGCACAAAGGGTCTGAGAATACTTGCTTAGCCCCCACCAGCCTCACCGCCGGCAGCAAGCACGAATAATATCCAGGCAAGAAGTTATACTTCCGGTAAGCTATAACACCCTCACCTCGATCCAACCACAGAGCTCTTGGGGTGTCCAAGAAGCAGTCCCCCCACAGCTCAGGACCCACACGAGGACCACATATATGTAAGGATGTCCTGGAATACCATCTGCCAATTGTCCATCACCTGAATTACCTGAGTGGGCAACTCTTACCCCCATCCCCCCCCCTGCATGGCCAGGCAGATCCAAGCAGCCACAACATGCCCTCAAACAGCCACTGAAAAAAGGAGTATGCCTCCTTCAAAGACAGTGAATGCAAAAAGCAAATAGAACATCACATGCCACACCTGAGCAAGTGCATACTTATATCCCAGTTCCAACTCAGTGCGACAAAGAACTGAGGCACACAACACAACCCAGAAAAAGAAACTGTGGCCCTGCCTGTCCCTGCGTGGGGATTAATCATTCCGTACTTTGCCCTGCAAGTAGAAAACGTAATGAGATCTGGCACACGTCCCTGTGTGGGTATTCGCTTCAGCAGGACGATGATTTTCATGGTTCTCAGAAACTACCACGGTCAACACAGACAAAAAACACGACTATGGAAAGGTATTAAAAAAAAATGAATTTATAGAAGAGTCTTTAAACTAACCGATTAATTAGTAGCAAAACTAGCACATTACTTAATTGCCTACAATGACAATGATTACGCTAACTTGCACCCCTACGTTCCCTACTAAGTATAGCGTAAGCGATCGATCTTTATTTACCTAAAGTGGTTGAGGGGAAGGAAACAACTCAAACAGATATTAACAAAGTCAGCATGCCTGAAAAGATCACTGACTCCAAAGTGCAGTTTGAGTATTTATTATAAGGCCAAAAACAATTGGATGTAAATACATCTCAATAGCAAGGTATAGAGGTACAGAAAAATTAATACAGAGCCAATTTTACGAATATAAGTAATTCGGCCCAAAAGACAGATGATTATAAATTCCAAAATCACAACGCAACACAGAATAGATGCGATATTCAGTTCTCGGCTCATTGAAAGAAATCAAGATCTTTCCCTACACTGCTCTATATGAGGGCCCTTCCTGTCTCTCTTCTATCGTTCCCCAATGGTGTCAGCACGTGTGACTTCCTAAGAAGTACTCACGTCAAATGGGTCGTTTAGCTTAAGGCTATGGAGCTCGCTCTAAAATGCTCCTTCTTCTCCGAATGCTAGCAGAAGTCTGGTCTCTCTGTCCCTGCGCATCATACAAAAAGATGGAATCCAACTAACATTACGTCACTGGTTCTTAAAACTTTCCATTAGACCTCTATGCAGTAGCTGGTTCGCTTTTTAATTAATGGTATCTTCTTCCAGTGGCCTTGGCTTGCAGAAAGACCCGATACGTAAGGCATCCTCCCTTCTCGCTTCCAGCTATCTTCAAAGGCATTCCGGATCTCTCCTTAACTCTGAAAATAACGATGTGTCTTTTTGCACCTGCAACAGGGTGAGAACATTCGAACTTCGAACACAACAATCATTTAATGATTTATTTCTCGAGAGCAAGGAGAATCACACATTAACTTGGGCCTATATTTCAGACAACTTAAACTAACCATCATTACGATATATAAAATAATATTGTCCTGCACATTATGCATGGAGGAATCATAATACATACACAATTCTACTTAAATGCGTTCACTAGTTCAACATTAAAGGATTCAATTAAATGTTTCTTATTAATCAAAAACACAGCAAACAATGAATATGTGAGAGTGCGTTTAACCCATGAGTATAGTGCACTCATACAAATAGAGTGCTATCAGCGCTCTATCAGTTCCCCCCTCTTATGACTAGTGTCATAACACCAACTTTCTATTCTTCTGTATTTTCTCCTTGTAGAAGAGACCGACCTAAACAGGAGCTGTAGCTTGCCGTCCCTGTCTGAATCGTTCTAACCCTTTAAGGTGCTGGTAATGTCTGTCCTGCAGTTGCTCAAGTTGAAGCTCTCGCCTTTTCGAAACAGTCTCCTGATGTCGTGCCATTTGTAAGCCTTGATGGCTCCTAGTAGGACAATTATACAAATGACAGCTATTATAATAGGCTTCAAAATATTTCCCATTATTCCTTGTCCCAAACTTCCAAACCAACTGCCTACCTTGCCGAAGCCTTTCCCCACTTGTTCCCAGAGTCCTTCAGCAGCCATCTCGCATAACTCTTGATGTATATCTGAAATATTATTGATGTATTTCCTTATATCCCGACTGTTGTCAGGAATATAAGTGCAGCACTGTTGAACTCTCAATAATTTGCAGACTCCTCCAGCTTTTGCTAGCAGCACATCTAGGGCAAGACGGTTTTGCAAAACCATGGCCCTTATCGAAACCATCTCCCCATCTACAAGTAGTAGAATCTGAGCTGTATTTATGGAGAGCTTATCCACTAATGTTGCTAACTTTCTAATTTTCAAATCATTTAGAATCACACCCATACTCGGTATCATAGCTCCAAATATGTCTCCAATCACTTCTCCTGCACTCGCACCACGTTTCCCTCTTTGAGGTCTCTTTCTCTCTAGGGGCCATAGATCATTCACATGGAAAATCTTAGGAAATACCACTGCCAAATAGCAGGTGCCGTACCAGTTCTTGGGCAACTTCACATAGGCATTCTTTCCACACACAAAATACACATTAGGCACTACTGTTATTTTATCCAATAATGCCTTTCTGATTGATTCTTCAATCAAGAAGACATGCTCACAATCACTCTCACCCACAAATGTCTTATCATAAGAGGTGGTTGGGTGCCTAATGCACAATTTTCCTTTCTGCTGGAAATCTAATGCTATGGGTCCAAAACTCCCCTTTGCCTTATGATCTAATTCATCTTTGGTCCATGGGGTAACCTTGTGCTTTGGATCTGGTCTAAATAGAGTCTGTCTATGTCGATCTTCTATCTGATCTATAAATTTCTTTTCAATGTCAGTTAACATGCAGGTCAAATTATGTCTATGGGCATAGGATGTATCTAAAGTAATGGTAGGCACAAAATACTTTGACATTCGCTCGACTTGCTTACAGTAATCATATTTATTCATGTATTTCAGAACTGGGACTTCCGAGAGTACCACATCATAATTAGAAAAATAGTACTCGAAGTGTGCCTTGCTGTAAAACATACCCAATAACACGCTACATGTAATGCCATAAGTCACAGGCAAATGATGATATCGAATGCCTTCCTCTACTGAGGCGGGTAGTTGCATGCACACATAGCAATCCTTCGCTTCCATGGTATCCACATACTCATACAACAATCGAGCATATGCATTCAAAGTGAAATCACCCTTTGACAAATCAACATGTAATCTACGACTGGTTTCCTTAATCATTTCTAGATCCCTTGCGGATGCACCCTCATCTATCTCAGCGAATCGTGTGGTGAGTGTGGCTTGTACCCTATTCTGTCCATCATCCTGAGCTCCAACTAGAGATGTAACAATCACCACAGTTGTAACAATCACCACAGTTATAACAATAAGTACCACTACAATAAGGGTACCAATGATGCACTTACGTTTGCGTGTTGAATTTTCGGACACCATGGTTTCTACTGATTGTTCTGAAGCACAAAAGGAAGAAAAAACACAGTCTCTTTCTGTTTTCTTTGTTGAACAATGTCTTTTTCACTTCTCTCCTTTCATACAATTAATGTCCAAGTTCATTCGATTGATACTAAACCTATTGAAGAGATGTAGTCAGCCCTACTCCTCACTCCATCATCTACTGGAAAGTCCCTAACTTTAAATCTTTTTAAACTGGGGTCTAGGTTATCTTCTTTCTAAGGCCTAATATTTTCTCTGATTACACTTCAGGCTTCATCGTTAATGATATTTGATCCAAGTATTTCGAGAACAAATTGCAAAATCTCCGCACGGATTTCTCCTAGTTCTTGCGCAGTAAGCTGTGGGCCAAATGAGGGGAAAACAACCTGATTGAGGATTAGGAAACGCAATCCACTCAGCTTTGGAGGATTTGGAACTTGCAGAGTTAGTTTTCCAAATATCTCTACACCTGGAACCAACAACTGTATTTCAATCGTGAGGGTGTCCCCTTCGTAGCTCACTGTACCAGCTCCCAACCTCCCGGACTTCGCTGGACTCGGCATTTGCAGCCAGGTACGTCCACTCAGGAGATGCGTATCTTCGAGACGCTATTCTTTCTCTTCTGGAACGTCTCAGACCATCCGGTCTTTCTTCAGTGTCACTTTGTTCTGATTCAGATGTTTCAGGAATCGGAGTGAGGTTTTTATCAGATGCATGCCGTATATTCTGCCTTTCTTTTCCTACTGGCCACTTTTCTGCTTTGGCATTTGTTCTCCTCTCTTCCTCTTGATTTGATCTTTCTGCAACAGACAGCTCACCTTGATCTGGGGCACAGCTCACTTCTGCAATATCTTCTATTTCAGGATCTGGACTTGGTTCAGGAGCATTCATCTCTCGTCTCTCATGCTCACTTGGCTGTTCTGTTTCATCCGAAACCCTTACAGCTGGGCTTGTGCCTTCGTCGTTGTCTGTATCAGGTTCACTCACGCTCCTCGGAACCAGGGAACTCTCTTCTTCTGCAGGTGCTTGAACTCGGCGAGTGTGGGAAGCGTGGATCCAATTCGGCAATCCTCCACACTTCACAGCGGTACTTGTGACCAATATCACCTGATAAGGTCCTCGCCAGCGAACATCAAGACAACTCTTCCTTACGTGCTTACGTACGAGCACCCAGTCACCAGGATTAAGATCATGCAGCAGGTCTCTCGAGGTGGATGCAGTCGCAGCCTCGACCTGGTGGGATACAGAAGTAACCACATCAGCCAGTCCTCTACAATAATTCAACACTAAATCATCAGTGATGTTTATTAATGCTGTAGCTGGCACCATAGGCAAACGCATAGCTCTTCCGGTCAAAATGTCATGGGGCGAAAGCCCTGTTCTCCTGTCAGGGGTGCTACGCAGACTCATAAGCACCAGGGGCAACGCATCCGGCCACTTCAATGAAGTGGACGAACACACTTTTGCCACTCTTGAATTGATGGTGCCATTAACCTGCTCTACTAGCCCTGAAGCCTCGGGCCTGTAGCTACAATGCAGTCTTTGATCTATATTTAAAGCAGAGCATAATAACTTCATGATTTCACTGTGGAAATGAGTTCCTCTATCTGTCTCCACTGATGTCGGGAAACCGTACCGCGGAATCAGTTCTCTTAATAACAATTTTGCTACTGTGAGACTATCACATCGTCTAGTTGGATATGCTTCCACCCACCGTGAAAAGATACACACCACCACCAAAACATACCGCAACCTATTGCACCTCGGCATCTCAATAAAGTCTAGCTGTATCCTATTGAAGGGACCCCCAGATCTTCCAATGTGACTCATTCCAACCACAGTTCTCTTTCCAACATTCATCTGTTGACAAGTAACACACCTGTGACATACCGTTTCAGCCCACACACGAAAGTGTGGATTAAACCACGTCTGCCTGAACACTCGTACCATAGCATCTCTTCCTAGATGGACTGCTCCGTGAATTTGCCTTGCCATTGGGTAATACTGCTCTCTCATCTGTGGACACCCAAATGCCCTAGTCTCTTTTCGTGCAACCTGCTCTGATCCATGAGGCGGCTTCCTCTTCTGGGACTTCATCCTGCAATCGCTTCACCTCATCCCAAGTGTCGGCTATAGCTAACATCATGCTGAGCTCTGTCTCTTCTGTGCTCTCGCCTACATATTCTCCATTGAAAATACAAACATGTTCAGCGCAAAATCGTAATACCTCATCTGCGTAATTGTTACCCTTAGTGACAAAGTCTTCTCCCTTTCCATGAGCTGCACATTTAACAACTGCTATCTCTTTGGGTTTCTGCAAAGCTTGTAATAGTTGGCGCACATATTCGCCATTGCGTATAGGTGATCCTGAGGACGTTAGAAATCCCCTCTGAGACCATAACTGCCCAAAATCATGAACCACACCTAATCCGTATTGACTGTCTGTATACATAGTCACTCGGATATCTGCTGCGACGATACAGGCACGTGTCAAAGCGACAATTTCGGCTACCTGAGCAGAGAATACTCTATTTAAACAGGCAGCTCCACTACTCCCATGAGGGTGCACACAGCAAATGCTGCTCTCAAATACCCTTCATTGTCTCTTATGCATGAACCGTCAACAAAAAGGATCAAATCAGATTGGGGCAAAGGTTCATCGACAATGTCAGGTCTGGGTTTGGTGGATACGTCAGTGACATCTAGGCAGTCATGCTCTTCACAATCCTCATCTCCTTCCTCCTGCGGAATAGGTAACAATGTAGCATGGTTCAAAGTGGTACAACGTCTCAGGGTAACATTATCAGTGGCCAAGATAACCTGCTCATACTTGGTAAGTCTGTTGTTGGTCAGATATTGTGTTTTCGTTCGAGTCATCAAGAGTTCTACGGAATGGGGCACATAAACAATGAGCGGATAACCCATCACTATGCTTTCACATCTCTCAATGCTGACACCAGTTGCAGCAACGGATTTCAAACATCCGGGCAACGCAGAAGCTACAGGATCTAATGTAGCTGAGAAGTAGGCTACTGGTCTATGGGCACCCCCATGTGTCTGCACTAGGACAGCTAACGCACATCCCTCCTTTTCACAGCAAAAGAACGAAAACGCTTTGTTATAATCCGGCATTCCAAGAGCTGGAGCACGACAGATACTTTCCTTCAGCTCACGGAAGGCTTTCAAGCACTCGTCATCCCATGGTACCGGATCACTAACATCCTTTCAAGTCAGTTTCAACAGAGGCTTTGCTTGTACGGAAAATTTGGGATCCACTGTCGACAATAGCCGACCATTCCCAAAAACATGCGGACTTCTTTTTGTGTTTTCGGAGTTCCCATTTGCAGAATCGCCTCTATGCGATCTGGTGACACCCTTCGTTTTCGTTTCTCTATCCGGTGACCTAAGTACTGAACTTCAGGAAAACAATACTGCAATTTGTTTGGAGACACTTTGTGTCCATTCTCTGCCAAATGATTCAGCAGTGCCACAGTGTCAATCCTGCAAGCGTCCTCAGTCTCTGAAGCGACCAAAAGGTCGTCTACATATTGCACTAAGACTGAGTTGTGGGCCATCACCAGTCCTTCAAGATTCTTTTTCAGACATTGACTAAAAATGGAGGGGCTTTCTGTATACCCCTGAGGAATTCTGTTCCATGTTAATACACGATCGTCCATCCTAAATGCAAATAAATACTGACTTTCTTCATGCAATGGTATAGAGAAATATGCGTGACACAAATCTATGACCGTAAACCATTCTGCTTTGCATGGTATCTGGAATAGAATAACAGCTGGATTCGGTACCACAGGACAACATGGGATCACAATTTCATTAACCCGACGCAGATCCTGCACTATTCTGTACTTGCCACTTGGCTTCTGCAGTCCCATGATAGGTGAGTTGCAGGGACTTCCTCTTATCTCCTTCGGAATACCTTGGGCAATCATAGTCTCAATCACAGGTCTTATGCCGCCCACAGTTTCAGGAGTCAACTTATACTGTGGCGTTCGTGGGAATTCAGCATTGGGTTTAACCTGTATCTTAACTGGCTCAACCCCTCTCATCAGACCCACATCCTCGCCGTGAAATCCCACACTTTCGGATCGACTGAGTCTCTCAAGTCATGTGGCAATTCTGCTGTTGTGAGCACTACAAACAATTCTGCACACAAACTCATGTTAGCCATTTTGAAATCAGCATCGTCATCATATGTTTGCAATTCTACACCTCTTGGAGTGCATGATATAGTACAATCGAGCTTGCACAGAAGGTCTCGTCCCAAAAGACAGACCGGACTTGAATTGCACACTACAAATTGATGTCTATCCCGGAATGGTCCAATTCTCACGGGTAATTCGTCTGTCAATGGATTGGTCATTTTCTGATTACTAACCCCCACTACTTGAATCGATCGTCCCGAAAAGGTTAAATTTGGGACTACTTCGGTTCTCACTGTGGAGCGAGCAGCTCCAGTGTCTAATAAGAAAGTAACAGGATATCCATTCACGTCTGCATCTACAAACGGTCCACTCTGATCTACTTCTAGAATCGCATCTAAAGTGCATTCCTTTTGCACCCCCCTCTGGCACTCTTGTGAATCTTGATATGTATCAAACCGATCTTGTATTTCAAAATAAGGCATCTGATGGTATAACTGATTCTGCATGGGTATCCTAGGGGGTTGAGGCACTTGCGGCTCATATCCTCCTCCATACATAGACCTGGGTCGTGTCACAATATTGACAGCCTCGGTCAACTGTCCCTCTCCTTCCATCTGTATCTGATTTGCTGGATTTGATCTACACTCGCGCTTCCAATGCCCGATTTTGTGACAATAATGACAGGCAGTGACCCTTTTCTGTTGAGCTACCCAGTCACTTGTACCTGAATCCATTCCTCTTCCTCTACCCTGACCAGGTTGGGTTATCATCTGTTGTCCCATTCCTCTTCTACCTCCTCTACCCCTACCTTGACCTCCTCCAAACCCTTGCGTCGTATCAGCGTTTCTTAACTGCACCAACATCAACTTATCCTTCAATTTCTTCTGTGTCGATTCCACTTGATCACTACAATACTTAGCATAACGCAGAATCTCATCCACCGATTTATTCTGCCAGCATATCAAATGCTGCTGTATCATCAAGCTAATGTCGGATTTCAGTCCCAAAACAAACTTCGAGACAAGCTGTCCCATATCTTTCTGTTCAATTGTATCTAATCCACTATGCTGCTTAAAAGCCAACAACAATCGTTCGTAATAATCATGTACTGATTCTTTAGAGTCTTGGGTGGTGCGATCAATCTTCAACCAATCAACAGTTTGAGGAGCTACTTTCGATTGCAACCATGTAATCACTTGCTCGTATTTTCTCATTACATCAGGTGAGGGACCATGAGTCACTGAATCTCTAGGTGGTTCTACAGTAGGCCACTCAATGGCAATCTTACATGCCGCCCACAAATCCGCCGGTACTACGATATCAAACAAGGTGTTCAAATCAATCCACAATACCTTCGAAATCTTTACAAACCTGTCTATTTGCTTGTACCACTCAGCAGGTTTTTCCCTCAGCCGAGGAAAATCATTTGTGAATGCTGCTAAATCACCCCTGCTCCATGGCACATGTACATACCCCCCATTCTGTACCTCCCTGAGGGGGAAATTTCCTGCAGCT
The DNA here is from genome assembly GCA_963921515.1 of Calotriton arnoldi. NCBI lineage: Eukaryota > Metazoa > Chordata > Amphibia > Caudata > Salamandridae > Calotriton > Calotriton arnoldi. The sequence continues at coordinate 335,998 of CAWUFW010002561.1, read as the reverse complement.
CCCGTCCCTCCACCCGGAGGCGGAGTATTCCCCACTCCAGTCTGGAAGCTTTTCTTTTTGGCCCATTTTTCTTTCCATTTATCTAGATCTCTCCATGTCTGCATTCCCATCACTAGTTCTCTAATTTGTGCTTTCAATCCACTCGTTCGCTTCTCTTCCAAATCCTTATCTGAGTAATTTAATCTGCAAGAACCCTGATTCAGCTTGGTCTTGGACAAATCAACCTCATATCTTTGTGCTAAAAGCAACAAGGCATCATAAGCTCTTTTAGCCTTTCTTGTCATGTCCTTTGCTACGAACAATAGTTCGCTTGAATCATATGTATCAATTTTGATCAGGGGCAGGTTACCTTCAATCACCTCGTCTAGTTCTAACATTGGCACCTTTATTGCACTTTTCAATACATTCTGAATTTCCTCTTTTCGTGTATTCTCCCTGTCACAACTTTGGGTTCTCCTAGGAACTGCTCCCGCTTCTGTCTTCGAATCTGGGCGTCTCTCTCTTTCACAACTTCGACTTCTCCAATGGTCACCTGCACAAATCACCTGTGGTCCAAACAGTACTTTAGGCGCTTCTTGTCCCTTGCTTATCTCTTCCCTTGGCATCATTGATTCTCTCACTGGTTGAACCCACATTCGAAGATCAGACCTAGAATTCGCTAGAGCACCTGTCCGTCCTCATTCTGCCCGACTGTCCATCCTGGATGGATCAGCTGTAGCTGGTAGTGGAGTACTAGCTTCTACTGGTATTCGACAGAAACCTGTCCCACTCATTGCGAGGCTCCCTCCAGAAATTGTCTCTTCTCCTTCCCTCCTGTGCTGATGACTGTCATCAGTTCTTTCTCTAGGGGTATATATCGAAACCACTGGCCCTATTGTAACTGGTACTGACAAGGCATCTGGCAACTGCATGTTTCCTACAGGTGGTTCTGGATCACTGTTTGAATACCTTCTTCCTCCTGACCCTCCCGGAATGCCTACCATTGTAATCTTGCCTCTTACTCCTGCCATTTGTTCCTCTGAACCCAGTTGTCCCACACTTAACAGCTCTTCTGATGGGCGCGACCTCTCTGTCTCTGATTTAGAGTCGCACGGTGGAGGACGATCCGCTAGCAATCTGTCAAGAAAGCTGTCATCTGTATCACTGTCCCCCTCTGTCTTCTTTTTTCCTTCAGCCCCCTCTCCAACTGTAAGAAGTGGGTACAAGCGTTCTCCCTCTATAGTATCTACTGTCCATCTCTTCAACTGAGCATCCCATCTAGCGTCATGATATGCCTTCATTGCCTTTTTCATCCTTCCATGTGAAGCCTCTCTTTTTTACTAGAGCTGCTCTCATCCATGCATCTAATGCTTCATATTGTGTGGGTCTAGGGGGAGGTTTCAATGCATTCATCACCCCCCTCAGCTGGGTCAGCACCTCCATACGGAAAGTCCCATATCGAGGGAAAGCCAATTCACCCTCTTTCTCTGTGAGTTTGTGCCAATTCTGAAGCCACACGATAGTATGAAGTCCTACATTCGTTGCCATGTAATGTGTCCTCTGGTGGGGCTTCTTCCCCTACCCGAGTCACCACCCCTGTGTCACCTCTACACAAATCTCGCAATACCCTAAAACATCTCATTGTTAAATCAATCAATTGCAAGCTCCAAATTACGCTGTTCCACTGCTAACGAACTTCCACCAATCCCAGCGCAGCGTTACACCAACCAACCTATCACAGCGCGGCACACCCTGACGTCACTTCTCACTCTTTGCAGCGGCTCACCCGCCTTTACAATTTCACCGCAAACGCTCATACACACATTCGTACCACAAGTAACTGTATAACCAAAAGTTATTCAACCAAGAAACTGTTCCTACACAATTACACTAACTTACAGTCACTTAAACAAGTAATTGTCTGTCACTGAAGATCGATAGAACACTCTCACAAGAACATTCAGCCGTAGTGACCCCCGACCTGCGTTGGTCACTCAATCGCTATAGTCCACCCCCGGTACCTGAGGCTTGCTACCGCGACCTATTCCTCATTCACACAAAGGTCCCTAACACAAGTAGGTTGTTGATAGCGCTTCACAACACCCACATTTAATCAGACAATTACAATACAAATCTATCCCGGGATCTTGGACTTCTCTTGAGTCCGCTCACCAAAACTTAAACCAAAAACCACATTCACTCAACATACATCCCAACTCCGCAAGACATCATCCACTTACTCATTACCGCAATCTAACACCACAATGCCTTTCATACTCACGCCACCACTGTTTCCACCGCACCATCAACGTCCGCCAGTCTCCGATCTCCTCCGCTCCACTTCAGGGCTCACCGACCTTCCGACCTTCGACCCTACTCCTAAGTACTCCCCTCACCTTAGAGGTAAACCACTTTAAAGGTAAACCATCCTCTGCTACCATTTGATTACGCTAACTTGCACCCCTGCGTTCCCTACTAAGTATAGCGTAAGCGATCGATCTTTATTTACCTAAAGTGGTTGAGGGTAAGGAAACAACTCAAACAGATATTAACAAAGTCAGCATGCCTGAAAAGATCACTGACTCCAAAGTGCAGTTTGAGTATTTATTATAAGGCCAAAAACAATTGGATGTAAATACATCTCAATAGCAAGGTATAGAGGTACAGAAAAATTAATACAGAGCCAATTTTACAAATATAAGTAATTCGGCCCAAAAGACAGATGATTATAAATTCCAAAATCACAACGCAACACAGAATAGATGCGATATTCAGTTCTCGGCTCATTGAAAGAAATCAAGATCTTTCCCTACACTGCTCTATATGAGCGCCCTTCCTGTCTCTCTTCTATCGTTCCCCAATGGTGTCAGCACGTGTGACTTCCTAAGAAGTACTCAAGTCAAATGGGTCGTTTAGCTTAAGGCTATGGAGCTCGCTCTAAAATGCTCCTTCTTCTACGAATGCTTGCAGAAGTCTGGTCTCTCTGTCCCTGCGCATCATACAAAAAGATAGAATCCAACTAACATTACGTCACTGGTTCTTAAAACTTTCCATTTGACCTCTATGCAGTAGCTGGTTCGCTTTTTAATTAATGGTATCTTCTTCCAGTGGCCTTGGCTTGCAGACAGACCCGATACGTAAGGCATCCTCCCTTCTCGCTTCCAGCTATCTTCAAAGGCATTCCGGATCTCTCCTTAACTCTGAAAATAACGATGTGTCTTTTTGCACCTGCAACAGGGTGAGAACATTCGAACTTCGAACACAACAATCATTTAATTATCTATTTCTTGAGAGCAAGGAGAATCACACATTAACTTGGGCCTATATTTCAGACAACTTAAACTAACCATCATTACGATATATAAAATAATATTGTCCTGCACATTATGCATGGAGGAATCATAATACATACACAATTCTACTTAAATGCGTTCACTAGTTCAACATTAAAGGATTCATTTAAATGTTTCTTATTAATCAAAAACACAGCAAACAATGAATATGTGAGAGTGCGTTTAACCCATGAGTATAGTGCACTCATACAAATAGAGTGCTATCAGCGCTCTATCAACAACTTAAATCTGTCTCTCGTGAGGCCTACCCATGAAATACTGCGGTAATAACATATTATTTCATTTATTTAAAAGTAGAAACAAACCACAACTATAAAGTAAGTCAAACCCTGAACATGATTCAATTGTAGAAAGTATCTCACACACCTGTGCATATTTGTCAAACCATTACATGACAAATGATAATAAGGCATGAAAAGACACATTTAGCAATTGTATTTTAAACACAATAAACGGTTAGTAGGATCAAAAATATTTAGTTTAGCATCACTATTGTACTTCGAATAGAACAGGAAGCTATTTTACAAACAATTACAATATTATGTTATGTGTAAAATAATAAAACCAATACTTCGATTTGGAGTGACCGTGTGTGCTTCACAGCAGTTCGATTTCAGCTTAACTAATGGTAAAGTTGCCTGAATAAGAATGAGAAACTCAGTATGTTGAATTTTAAACAGAAGATTTCAAATTTCATCTCCACAAATAATGTCGTATTTTATGCTGACAGAGAAGTAATGCCTACATCCAGCCTTTGGCATTTATAAGAGAAGCCCATAAGCATCACCTGCAACAGAAGCGCCTCAAGAGAAAAGGATGCCCCAAATACAGCCCAAAAGAAATGAAACCAGTCCAGACATGGAGTAGAGAACAAAGAACTGGCTCGTTAATGGACCAAAAAAACATGAATATGGCTTATCTGTGACCCAGGCACAGCCTTCAATAGGAAGCAGACCACAAGAAGAGAAAGGTTCTCATGCAAACCCTAAAATAGAACTCCCAAGAAAACCATGAAACAAGCACTAGCAAATCGAAACGTCTGAGGTTGGCTGCCAGCTTTTTGGCTTTCCCTATGCTTGCTTGGTTTTGCCATGGTTTTTGTAAAACTTTATTGTTGGGGGAACTGTTGAGCTACTACCAATATGAAAAATACATATGGCTAAAAGCAAATGTGTTTTTGGTTTCAAAACCTGCTCATTGTCATAGTAGTTCCTAGTACTGAATGGACCGACTTTGAGTGTATAGGTGATCCTTGTGAAAGAGCAGAATGCTGTCACTCACAGTGAAGCTAGCCAATACCTGGGGTGGGCAGACCCACTGCTCTAACTTGTATGCTGTAGTGGGCGGAAGAAAAATGTGAAGGGCACAGCAACAAACCAATGGATGAAGAAGGCTGGCTGAAAGATCCTTTAAGTCAGTATATAACATATATAATTGTAGTAAAACTAAAAGGTATTTGCTAATACAGACAAACATTTAGGTCTCAAAGGCAAAGAAAAAGACCCAATAAATAACAGGCTATACGGAATTACGTGGGTCAAAATGTTATACCCTACATTGAGAGTGAAACTAGTAATTGCTGTTATTTATTGATGAATACTTAACCCCAGAGTAGCTTTATTTATCGTATGCCATTAACATCTGAGGCCTTACATAAATACTCTAATCCTGACTGCAGAATCATTTACTCACTGGTGGATAGCACAACTCTGTTGTCCACTCTCAATGTAACAACTTCCACAAGAATGAACTTGTCCATTAAGCTTTGCATGCTCATGTATAATTGGTAACACAGCAGCACATCACTACACACAGCCTCTATCAACCAGGCTACAACACACACCCCATTACAGGGGGAAAAGGAAACTGCACTTCCTATGTCCAGCTACAAAACATCCAGCTGCAACTGTACCATACTCAAAGGACTTCCACCGACATGTCACTGGCAGCGAATGGTGCCATAACATCTGCCTCGAGCTTCACTGTGCCCAAGTTCTTTCACCAAGCAGAAAGTGTCTAGTGGAAAGCACAAGCCTGGACATAGCTATCTTGGGATGCAAAGAACTGCCCAACATCTGCAACAAAGAACTGATTTATCAAATCTACCAATACAAAGAACTGTCCACAACAATCATGCTCAACAATGGAGACCTTAGGTAGTCATTGTTACGTAATAAGGGGAAGGATGTGCAGAACATGCACACTTCACTAGCATGCTGTCAGATACCACAATTACTGAACAGAGAGTGACTAAACTGTGATAACTGGCCTGGCAGGAGCGATGCACAATGCTTATCCTTCCACACCCCCTGATGCTTTACCAAGCGAGTTGTACACAGCACTCATTCTGGAGCAATACCAAGGGGAATGGGACAAAATTAAAAAATAGCCAACCGCTGACTTTATGACAGCTTCCTTGTATCACCCTTCAGGCTCGTCTGTCATCTGCCTCTCAGTGTGCGAGTGCCTGAACAATAAGAAGAACCAATATTTCGTTTTTTCTAAAAAAACGCTTTACAGCTTTTGATTTACAGTTTCTATCATTAACATTGTCTCTCTCAATCTAGACTCAATATACCTGTTCGTTCATGTGAGAATCCTTTAAAACATTAGTTCTTTTTCTTCTAGTTGTTTCTTGGCTCGGTTTCCTTGACATCTCCCTCTGGTTAGCACAGATTGTGTGATTTGCTGAATAATAATTAAGTACCTCGAAAATAATCAAGTATCTTGCCCGCCAAGTTCTTTTACTGATTCTCAATTATAATTCCATTGTCTCAAATTCCTGACTTGCATGCACGCACGAAGGAGGTAAACATTAAATGTACTTACCTTTCTCTTGTCTCTTTTATCTCCTGCAGACCTCTCTCCAGGAAGCGCAAAGTTCACAGAGGAAGAAGATTTCCTGGATGTACAGGTAAGCTGGCTCGGTGGGAGAAACACAGGAGATTTCTTCACTGGAACTCCGCTTGCCTAACAAAGTCTATGGTCGGGGGGGGGGGGTATTTATACCTTCTGAAATCAAAGATGGCTGCCACCATCATATGGCTGTTTTCAGAACCTTCTGATTCGTTGCAGAACATTCTGACTTGTTCCAGATGGATTGCCATGTGCTGTCAATGTCTATTTACTGGCTTGTTCCAGAACCTTCTGGTTTGTTCCTGAACCGTCTGGCATGTTCCAGAATCTTCTGAATTGTTCCAGATAGATTGCAATGTGCTTTCAAAGTCTATGTGTAAGCGAGCAGTTGACAACCTTGTCTCCTTTTACCAACAGTCTTAAATTATGTTTGTTCATTGCAGTTCTATTCCATTTTAACACTCGTGACTCCTCCCCTCCCCCCCGTCCTCAAAGCTTTGGAAACCATCTTTTTGCATCTCCATGAACGCACCAAAAAAAGACCAGCCCCCTTGGATGTTCTGAGAAACACCTGACTCCGTAAACTGGGTGGCCATGACACATGCACACACCAGACCACTAACAAATAGAAGAGCCTGCTTTTTAACATTTATTTTGAAGCACATTACTCCCATGTTTTCTTTTCTACTGCACCAGTCTTTTACAGTGAATGCTAGCACAGGGTTACAAAACAGGGGGCAAGAGAAAGGTGAATGCTTTACTGGAGCTTGGGGGCACCATCATCACTAGGCCTACCTATTGTTGTATTTGCCATTGTTTTACTATTTATCTTTGCATTTTTTTATAAAGCACAGACCAGAACCACATCAAGCATCGGAATTCTGCACTAACACTATACACACATAGGTTTAAATTACATGTATCCTGCTTTCTCTGGGTTCCTGCACATACATCTGCTTAAGAAAAGATTGCAAATATAAATGATTTGGAGTTTACTGCATGCGGGTATTACCGAATCCGATAGATTCCACACATCAAACCTTCTGAAATGTGCCGGGGAGAAGGCCTTGTAAACACCGAGATGTGCAGAAAGCATCAAAATCCACGTTATGACCAATTTTTTGGGCAAACTTGGAATAGGTCATTTTTATCACACCCGCTGATTTCAGGTCTCGGGGTATCAGATTTTTTCGTGTGCGATAACTATGGTGCACCCCATTCGGGCACTGGTAATCAAGGCCACAGCAATCATAAAAGAACAAAGAGCACATGAAGCAAGATACTAATGGCAGAAGATGCACTATACAAATAATAAATACCAATAATAAAAATAAAATGAATAGGACTGTGGTGGATCCATAAAGAGTACATATTAGAGGACCTATGCAAACACATTGTAATCACTCAGCAAACTAATGTATGAAAATGGCGGAATAGAGACTTGTATTGCACAGGAAAAGGGACAACATAGCTCTGAAATTGCTGGACCATAGGTGAGAAAAGAATTACTAAACAAAAGAAAAAAACCTTCATAGTCTTCAAATTTGAACGAATCCCGAGTGTGTCCTGCTGTTTATAAAATGTCAGTGCAGAGTTCCATTGATCATTTATAAAAATAAATAAGCCATCCCCGCTATTCACTGGCGTGGACTGTCAAGGATGAAAGAGAACACTCCACGCCTGGATGAATTTAATATCACAAATGGCAGAACAGAAAGCAAGGGTTAGAGATGACTAATTACATTCTAATGTGGAATTTGTGAGCATATACAGCAGACACATTCCAATTGAAATCATCATACAAAGTAAGTAATATTGCAGCCAAGACTTTTTTGTTTTGTAGCTCATGCATCATTTCATTTGTAGATTTTATGGCATGACACGGAGGCTAACATTATGCAAATCTCCTTTATTGCCAGCTCACAGCAACAACAATTGAAGAATATAGAACGTCAACAACATTGTGTAAAGTCCCCCCACACGCAGTGTCCTCCCTTCTTTGTTGCTGCTGCTCACAAGATAAGTACAGCTTTTATAATACCAATACTTACTATGTGTTATTTTACCTTGAGATATCCCACCCTCTCCGAAAGAAAATAAGAATGATATCCCCTCCTACCCTTGTACTAACACCTTCAACCAGATTATTATGTAACTTCCCAATGTCTCCCAATGTCTTTTCCTAACCTTCGAAGGAGGGTGGTTGTTTTTTTATATCTAACTTCTCCTCTCTTACAGCATCAGATCGGAGGTGCTACTACCTCCGTACCTGACACAACTTTTCGGCGTTTTCCCTCGGCTCCTTAAGGCCAAGAAATACCCCCTCGCTGTGGAACTGTCTTTTCTTTCAAAGACCGGCCCGCGTAATTTGTTTCTGCAGGCCGGCTTTCTTTGAAAAGCCTGTGCCCGCACCCCACTGCCATACCAGCTGGAGCTTCTTGGGGAAAAAAAAACCAGTGAGCCGACTCTACACAAAGACTGGCTCGTGAATGACACCTCCAGCTGAGGCAGTCGAGCTGTGCGTGGTGACTCACCCATCGGCAGCAGTCCAGTGGAGTCATCTTGCGGGCGCAGCCTCTGAAGGGAGTCTGTCTGCATAACAAAGACGCCAGAAGTCCTCCTCTCCCCTCAGTGGCTGCCGGCCCATGTAAATAAAGGCAACCGTGCAATGCACAACCATTGTACAGTTTAATAAATAAAAAAAATAAAAAAGGAGATAAACAGACTGGGGCACAACAATAGAGAAAGGTCCTCACAATTAGAGGAAAGACCCTTAAGAGATGATCAGGCACGCTTTGTACGTGCTGGGGAAATTTTATGAGGTTGGAACACCCTAGTAAAGACACTACAGTGGCCATTTTAACTGATTGGGCAAACTGCTTGAATTCTGGCAGTTGTAGTCCAATGAACTGCCAGAGCAGCTGTTTCCTTAAACTGAGCCCAGTAATCCTAAATAATATTTACCTTCTCCCATGTCCCTTGAACCTTCAGAGAATACTATGGAGGATAGACTGGAAGGACTTATAAATAAGGCGCTGGATAAGGTAATGGGGTCACTGGATGAGACAATTAATACAAATCTGGAGGTTCTCTCCAAGAAAGGTTGGCCAGTTTCTGTCCCACGACACCCTGAAGGGGCAGATGGGGCGGTGAAGGCCCAGAGGAAAAGGACTGCAGAGGAAAACCTGCCTAAGGGCGTAAAAAAACAAAGCCCCATCTGAGAGGAGAGGATGTAGCCTTATGGCTAGAGCGGTCAACCTTGAAGCTGAGGGACTGGGTTCGAGTCTCGGCAACGAGGCTCAACATCCTGTGATTCTGGTATAAACAAAAAAGCACCAACAACGGCTGACCATAGGTTCAGCACATCAAATCCCCAGTTCTCATAAATAATAAGAGTCCTGTGCAACCACTTCCAGAGCTTGCCGCAGTTAAGCTCTACTGGAAACCAGAAGCAAATTCTTTATACAAATAGGAAGGTGCACCAAGAAATTGCAATTGCAGTCCTAATCTGTATAGTTTTCATGTTTTTATGTATACATTTTTAACTGTATATATTTGTGGTATATGGTTTATATGTCTTGCGTATTTTTTCAATTTGAGTCGTGTGTTTTTGTCATTATATTATGTGTGTACAATATTTTATGTTTATATTTGTTTTCTATTGCGGTGTGTTGTGACTTATGTTATGTTTTATATATATGTTTTCAGCCCTGATGAAGTTCCCTCAGTGGAACGAAACGCGTTGGCTGATTGCCGTATTTTACTATCAAGATCAATAAAAGGACATCATTTGGATATATTTGAAGGACAGTGACTCGTTTCTTGGTGCACCTTCCTATTTGTATAAAGAATCCTGTGATTCTGGGCAAATCACTTAATATCCCCGTGCCTACCAAAAAGAATGAATGTGTCCATCTGTAACGAAACTGGTGCTCATGTAAAGCGCGCTGATATCCGATGTCTCGGGTCTAGTTCGTGCTATTTAAAACTCTTAAACTAGAAAAACATGATTTCACGCTTTGGTAGTGGCAAGGATGGTGCATCGGGCACTGCAGATGGGAAGAAAAAGGCCCAGAAGTTCCTATTCCCATTCATAGCGAAGAAACATTGGAGGATTAAATTAACCTATCCTACTCCTCCGACTCTGATATGGATATTGAGGAGATAGAGGTCAGGAATATGGGTACAACTGACGAGGCATCAAAGGCCTCCGGGTCAAAAATTAGCATTGTGGACCCATTTGGAGAGAGTATGTTTGACCCGCTCAACATCAAACACTCCTTGTGTCCGGAGTGGGCTCCATTGCAGCATATTGCGGAGCACCTCTCCTTTTGGCTTAGGAAGGAAATCCCAAAAGAGGTCAGGTCCCGTCTTAGATCTGAATGCCCATGCCCCTCCCTCCTGGATAAAGTTGTGTCTGTACCCATAGCTAGACGCAAAGGTGGTGGCGTTTATTGCCAAGGGAGGAAAGGACCCCAGGAAAGGTATTGATAAAGGCCTCAAGTCCTGCCAAATACTGCACTCTCCAATGTGAGAAGGAAAAGCATATTTCTAAAAATAGATCCCAAATTGGTTGAACTGGCCACTAGAGAAGGAGGAGCTGCCTCCCAGGGTCTACTCCTTAAGGACGACTTTATCAGGGACATGGGTAAGTACGTGGGAGTATTCAGCTGGATTCAGAAGTCCCAGAAAGACATTAAGAAAGTCTTCCAGGATAGGGTTTTTGGCAGGGCTGGGAGAATCAGTTCCTCAGCTGTGGCCAAAGCTCTTCAAGACCCTACCTGGAAAGTGGCACAAGATTTGCGCACCCAAACTTCACTCCACACTCGTCATTCTACCCACAGAAACAAAGACCTCGCAGGAGAGGCTTCAGAGGCGAGCGGAGACAAAGAGGCTTTTCAGTAGGTAAGAACTATGAAAGACTTTTCAGATATCCCTATAAAGGTGGGATGCAGACTGGTCCAATCTTGTGGAAACTGGAATTTGGTGACTCAGGACCCTTGGGTCCTAGAGACAGTGAAGGGATACAAGATCGAACTTACAGATACACCACTGCAAAGGAAAATTCCCCCAGAAATGATATTATCACAAGAAGATTCTATGTTAGTAACACAAGAGGTCGAGGATTTATTGACCAAAGGGGCAATACAAGAGGGAACAGAGTCAGGTTTTATCAGCAATATCTTTCAAGTACAGAAGAAGGACAAAGGGATGAGACCAGTGATAAATCTAAAAGAGTTGAATGAATGGGTGGTCTACCACCATTTCAAAATGGAAGGGGTGCACCTCCTAAGAGATGCGCTAAGGAAAGGGGATTGACTAACTCAGTTAGATCTAAAGGATGCATACCCGACCATCCCAATTTGGCCACCACACCAAAGGTTTCTCCAATTCACCTGGATGGGCAGACTTTGGCAATTCTGCAGTCTCCCTTTCGGACGTTCCTTAGCCCCTTGGTGTTTCACCAAGGTTCTTTGTCAAGTAGCGGGATGGCTGAGGGTGAGAGGGGTGAGACTAATACTTTACTTAGACGATATCCTGAAAGTGGCACAGTCCAGAGAAGTGGTCTCACGCCACACATATCTTACCATGAGCCTACTAGAACATCTGGGTTTGTCATAAATAGGAAAAAATCTTGCATGGTACCAAACCAGGAAATGCAGTTCTTGGGTTTTGTCATGAACACAATAAGGGCAGAATTGAAATTACCAGGGGAAAAGTTAAGGAAACTTCGCAAAAAATTGAGGAAACTCTTAGGGAGAAAGAAATTCCCTTTGAGGGCTCTTGCAAGGATCCTAGGCCTTCTGTCCTCAACAATCCAAGCAATCTACCCAGGTCCCTTATACTACCGGGCACTCCAAAGTCTCAAAGCCAAAGCATTAAGAACATGTCACTCTTCTTCTCAAATGCTGTCTCTGGACCCGGATTCAAAGAAGGAACTACTTTGGTGGCTAATGAACCCAGAAGCATGGAATGGCAGAGCCATTTCTGGGGAAGATAGCGATAGAATCGGACACAAGTTTAGAGGGATGGGGTGCAAGATGTGGCGACCCATCAGCAGGGGGATGCTGGAAAGATCAGGAGAAGGAGTTGCACATCAACTGCTTGGAATTACTGGCAGGTTCATTTGCAATTTGCCGCTTCACCAAAGACTAAATGAAGTGTTCTGTGATGTTACGCATGGACAATGTATCTGCGGTCAGATATGTCAACAAAACGGGGGGCCCTCACTCCAAGGGTCTTGCAGATTTAGCCAAGGTCTTCTGGAGTTACTGTCTGAGCAAGGGCATTTCAGTAGCAGCGGAGCATATCCCGGAATTGAGCAACGGTGTTACAGATTGGTTCTCTCGGAATTTCAGAGACTCCAGCAATTGGAGGTTGAACAAGGACTTGTTCCTCAGCATCCAGTCGATATGGGGACCCTTCGGGGGGGATCTCTTTGCGGACATACTGAACACTCAACTATCAAAACTTTTCAGCTGGAGGCCTGACCCTCATGCCTTTCTTCAGAATTGGCAGGGCCTAGCACCTTATCCTTTCCCTCCATTTGCCATGCTGCCAAGACTACTGTTGCACGTTCACAGGAACACAGAGATCATGGTAGTGATAACACCACTTTGGAAGTCACAGGCCTGGTTCCCAAACCTATTAGAAATTAGCATACAATCTTAATTCCAACTTTCAGAGAAATAATTACAGCCCCAGAAGGAGAGTCACGTCCTCTTGTAGAGCAAGGATTACTGATGCCGATGGCCTGGAGGATTTCAGGAGACAGTGGCAGATCCCAGGCCTTTCGGCAGATGCTTTCAGACTCATGTTGGAGTCATGGGCACCTGGCACAAGGAAAGCATATAGACTGGCTTGGAAGAAATGGGTTTGTTGGTGTCTTTGTAGGAACTACAATCCTGTTTCAACTGATTTAGTACAAGTAGTTAATTACTTATCTGATTTATGTACATCTGGACTCCCTTATAGAACAGTTAATCTGTACAGATCGGCTATTGCAGCAGATAACTGCCTTGTAGATGGAGTCTCTGTGGGACAAAACTTACTGACTAAAAAACATCATGCGAAGATTGCAGGTACTAAACCCACCTTCTGCAAAATACGCTGCATTATGGGACGTTAGAGATGTCCTACAGGTCTTAATAAGTTGGGGCAAGAATTCTGGGTTATTTCTAAAACGTATCTCTTATAAACTCACTGTCTTGCTATGCCTGGTATCTTTTAGACGGACCTCAGACTTAAAAGCCTTAGACATCACCAGCAGGGCATACCAACCTGAAGGGGTTTGCTTTTACTTAAAAAGACGAACAAAGACCATGTCAACTTCTGTTTTCTTCCCTTCTTTACACAGAATGAAAAACTTTGTGTGGTGAAATGCTTAATGGAATATGAGAGAAGGACTGTGAGTATGAGAGGAAATACAGAACCATTGCTAATATCCTATAGATCGCCTCATAGAGCAGTGTCTTTTCCCACCTTAGCAAGATGGGTGAAGGGAGTAATGAAAGAAGCAGGTGTAGACATTACTATGTTTGTTGCACACTCCCTTAGGGGTGCCTCAGCCTCCAAAACTTTCTTCCTGGGGGGAGGTCTGCAAGATATTCTCAGGGCCGCGGATTGGTCCATTGAAAGTATATTTAAAACGTTCTGTTTTAGACCTGTTACAAGTGCTATTGACAATGTGTTAAATGCACATTAAACTTGCATAATGCTAGCCTCTGTGTCATGCCATAAAATTTTGATTTTTCACAGCCTGGCGGGCAGAAAATCTGGATTTTATTAAAGACACGGAGGCTAAGATTATCCCTCCTCATTGGCACCCTCCCTAATGGAGAAAAGTTATTGATTTTGTATTGGTTTTTTTCTTTTCCAGATTAAGAAGTTTTTACTGATGAAAGTTTTCGTTTGGAAGTTATGGATGTTAGAAACTATCTTGTTCGCAATGCCAAAGAAGGGAAAACACAGCGTGTGGGGGGACTTTACAGAATGTTATTGATGTTATAATTTCTTCAATTGTTGCTGTTGTGAGCTGGCAATAAAGGAGATTTGCATAATCTTAGCCTCCGTGTCTTTAATAAAATCTAGATTTTCTGCCCACCAGGCTGTGAAAAATCAAAATTTTCCCTGTTGGCATCTGACTGTACTAACAACTGATCTAGTCTGTCCACATCACCCCATTTTGTTACCTATCCAAATTAAAGATGTAAGGGGTCTTTTAGACCGCAGTAGACGGCCCGACAAGTCAGCACAGGCTATGACCTCCGCTCCCCTGAGAAGGACTGCCTGCCATATCTAGAGATAGCTATCTGGCAGGTGAGAACTCTTTGTCATCAGTGGAGTTGCCACAGTGGTGACTCTGCTGAAGGCACTAAAGCATTGCATGCTCACCCAACAAAGTTTTTTGTTTAGAAAATGCAAATTGCCTAAGCGGGAGTTTGTTTCTTGAAAACAAAACCAATGGCTCTGACAAACAGGGAGCTTTCTCCCTGCTAGTGTGGGACAAAGTTCATTTAGCTATCCAGGACTCCCATCAATTTGTCCTGATAGCCCTATTGTGGACAGGCCATCAAGTCAAAAGTTTGCACCAGCAGGGACAGTAGAGGCTCTGTCTGCTTAAACACAGTTCTTCCCCTGACACTAAATAGTGTGGGGGGAACTGCACGTTTGGCGGTGTGGGAGCATTGCTGATACACAGTGGAATCATAGCTCCTGCTATGCCTAATCTACCCTGTTTGTTCTAGTGCGAAAACCAATGTTTTTAACTGTAAAATTTGCTTTCAGGTTAATTGGGCTTCCTCAACCCAATTTCATTACTGGGCTGTTATTTGGATATGAAGGCTTTTGACAACTTCTTTCATGTTACATAGAAAGCAAACATTTGGAGTGCTAATTTCCTGCCATATTTTGAACACCAAAAAAGTCGTAGAAGTTGTCTATTGAGCCAAGTCCAACTATTGTTTGTTGGGTGACTCTTTTTATGGATTTCTCTCTGAAAAACTCATTGCTAACTAAGTACAGTTTTATAGCGCATTATATCTGTCCGTCTCTAGGCTCATTTGATCGCACCTGAGTTGTTAAGGTATGGGCAAATTAGCCTAACTGGCAGATGGAATTACTGGACCCCATCCACTCAGGCAATCACCATAGTTGAGGGTCTGTAACACTACACTATAGGCTATGGTAGAGAGCCCCCTACCAAGGCAGGAGGGTAAGAGAGGTATTCAAGAAAGTGGATTCGTCCTCCCGAGTCAACTATTACTAACCAAAGGTATCCCAACCCGTTAAGGCTCAGAAATAGACTCATGTGGCGTCACCAGCTCAGGCGCGGGAAAGGAAGCAATTCCTTTTTGTTAGGTAACCCTCACACACCCTATTGGTGTCATGCTTCATCATAGGGTTCACCCTGACTCCTAAAAGTCAGGGTGGGCTCAACCGTATTTCAGGGAGCGCTTAGGAGAGATAGGCCAGGGGGTCTAAAGATAAACATCCTACTGCGTTCCCCAGGTATCCCTTTATTAGCGGGGACGTTGTGGGTATTAAAAAAACTATATACAGGGGGTCGTTAGGAGGTGATGGTCCTATGACCCTAATGCCATGCCAACATGTTTCAGCCCTTGACTGAAGGCCTCTTAGGTCCCGAGCTTTCTTCAGGGCAAATAGAATTTCCCTCCCTGGATCTTAAATAAAGGATTTTCCTATATTTTTATGGTGAGGGAGCAGAAAGCTGCTCCCTCGTGAATGGAATGGAGGGTATACTTATCTCTCCATCCAGTTTTTTACGATATAAATCCGCCTGCAAGACAAAAGTGAGAAGAAACAAAACAGTTTTGCATTTAAAAAACATTTTTCTGTGCACTCACAGCGTGCTCGGTGTGCTCTCACTCCATTCACTCAGTGATCTGTGACCAGAAGAATGAGCTCTTAATGGGCAATCTTGTCCCATCAGACTGCCAATTGCAGCATGCGGCCAATATTCGCATTATATTTGTAAATCCGTGAATATTATAATTTAAAAACACTCCATTACACAACGATAACTGTATTCTCACATAGATACTCGACAGCCATCCACTTCGTTGTCATCTCCGAGGTGCGTGTGGTGCCCATATTATTTACAATACAGTGCAGAGAACACACACCCCTCTGCCCAAGTTTTACTTAAATTGGTGCGAATACGTCACCGATAAAGAGAACTAGGTCCAACAAACACACTGTCATCCCATATGTGATACGTACACATAAATTGGAAAAATATATATTTCTTTATTATTATTATTTAGTCCATATGGTACAGAAAAAGATCATTAAGTAAAATCTCAAAAGATTAATATCAATGAATTTCATGAGTCACACACATTCATTCTGTCTAACCATCACACAACCACATACTCATACATACTCAAACCATTCAACACATACAAAATCATTAAATAACAGTGACAATAGTCCAAAATCACCAAAACGTCTTCCCCAAGGTCAATTCACACCAAATGCAATGCAGTAATAACATAGACAATTGTATATCGGGAGTGTACAGTTGTTCACTCCTCGTGCAGTTCAGTAACACAATTTCTTTCCCCAGAGGGAGATAGAAATGGGGGAGACACAAGGCTCCAGCGCCGACTCGCGTTTCGGTGTCTGACCCTAGTCTGGGTCACACCTTCATCAGGACCAAGCCAAACAGGGTGGGACTCATAAAGACAGAAACCTGATGATTAACATACGGCCTTGATCGTGGGATTGGGTATAAAGATACAAGCAGCAGTGGAAAGCACCCGGCAAATAACCCAATATAATAAATATGGGTGCAAGTAGATGCAAACTCATAGGGAATGCGCGAAGAAAAGATGGAATAGACGGTATCCTCAGTAGTGCGCGCCACGATGTTCAAATCCCATTTAGGGTGGCGTCGCCATGAAGGCCACAGTGTGTGGTAGGTCTATGGCAAATAAACATCAGGTACTTGGAAACCTCCAGTAGACAAAAAGTCCTGAATGTACAGATAGGGGGCCGGATGTCGTGGAATCCTCATGCCCGTAATAACCGGTGGATGAAGAAGTGCCCATATTATTTAACCTCATTTACATTGGTATTCGTATCACACGATTCTTACCCTATTTAGGAGGATAGTACGTATCTCAAGGGGAGCGGGAAAAGGGGGTAGCCTTGTAGTCATACGCTGCAGAGTGGTCAGGGTAAAAATGGGGAAAGAACAAAGTTAGCAACATGTGTCCCCAAATTATACTATCACGTAAGTCTAAATGCCCCATTTTGCTCGTAGTGTGGTTCACACTGCCACTTACTTCTTCAAAGGTCCTGCCCCTCGTATCACCTGTTTGGGTCCCGTTTTGGACCCATATGTGACTCTGGCCCCCATTCTGGTCATGTGGCGTCTGTCTGTGATTCCCCGTCCGTCAATTTATGTGTATCCCATGCCCTCAATATTTCTGCCCATGGTTCAGCTAGCGGTTTCCGCCTCTTTGTGACCTTATCTTCTCGTAACAAGGCCCTTTCCTCTGCCCTGGCCCAGCAGGAAACATCACTTTCCCAGTCAGCTACAAGCGGACTCCTTACCGCCCTCCATCTGAGAGCTAATCTCCGTTTGGCAAGGAGCAAGGCCAAATCTACAAACCTGTGTCCCACCCGTTTGGATTTGGGCCTCGGGAACAGTCCTAGTAGGCATGTCTCCGGGGAGCTTTCCATATCCCGGTCCAAGACCTTATTAAGGGTTTCTACTACTGTGGCCCAGTACTGTTGGAGTTTTGGACAAAACCACAGCATATGATCAAAGTCTGCGTCTATTCTGGTACATCTAGCACATGACTGATCGTTTCACCCATATACTATATTCAATTGGTGCAGTGTAAGATAAGTCCTATGTAGTATATTAAACTGTATTAGTTTGAAGGCCGTATTCCTTGAAACTTTCCTGTGGCTGCCCAGGACCCTCCGCCATTCCTTCTCAGTCAGGTGCCTGTCTAGGGTGCCCTCCCACCGTTCCTGAATTTGGGGCAGAGGTCGCCAAGACATTTCACCAGATGTCCGGCGGCTACCAGTGTCAGTATTGCTTGGAGAGCCGCATGTGTGGCCGGTTCGTCCGTATCATTCCCCCATAAGGTTACTAACGCTCCCCTTATCTTATGATAGTTCAAGAACTGCCCTGGTGGCAGCTCATGATATTCCAAAAAATCCTCCAGAGGGAGCATTACCCCATCTTGGTAATAATCTCCAAAAGTCCGAATACCTGCCTCCTCCCAGCCCTGCAATTGCCGCTGTGTAAGGGGAGGGCCTACTCCCATCTGGGGTATTCCTGTGAGTGGTAAGTCTGGTGCATAAAGCCGCATAGCTGGTGCCCTTTTCCTGCATCTATCCCAACATGCTATGGCCACAGCGAGTAAGACACTCATGTTTTTAATCTTCAGGTGGGGGTTAAGCATCCTGGCTAGCAGTGTTCCTCGGGCAGAATGAACCGGTAGCGCCAGTGTCTCTAACCCTCTTCCATCTAGCCATCTGGCCAGCCATTGAAGCTGTGCCGCCAGATAATATGCTTCTAGGTCTGGAGCGCTCAGCCCCCCTTCCGTCCAGGGCATTCTTAAAGTCTGCAGGGAAACCTGATTCCATCCACTATCCCACACCAGCTCCCTCAACAGAACATCCAGTGCCCCAAACCAGCGCCTCGGAATCACTACCGGCAAACTAACGAAGAAATACAACATTCTCGGCAGCACCATCATCTTGGACAATGCTACTCTAGCCATGACTGGCAACTTAAGTGAACGCCAGAAAGACACATTCCCCCTCAAGGCCCTCACGGCCCCACCCAGGTTCCCCTCCAATAGGTCTCTCTGTCGATGGTACACTTGGATACCCAGGTACCCGAAAGTGCTCGGGCCCATTCCAGGCCCATCGGGAATTCCAGTGGCCTGTCAAGCTCATGTCTTAGGGGGAATACACACATTTCTTTCTTATTAACGCGCAATCCCGACAGCTCCGCGAACTCTTCCACTATGCACAATACTTCCTGGACCCCACGGGATCCATCCCGGAGATAAACCAAGATATCGTCCGCGTAGAGCGAGACTATGTGCTTCGTCCCCTCGAGCATCACTCCAAGATCCCCACCCTCTTGCCTAAATCGTTCCGCCAATGGCTCAATGGCCAGGGCAAAGAGCAGAGGTGATAGAGGACAACCCTGCCGGGTTCCTCTATATATGGGATATTGGACGATACTGTGCTGCCTGTGCGGACTCTAGCTCTGGGACTCGCGTATAATAGACGGTCCACTTTGAGTTAACGAGGGGGAGAAGCTGTCACCTACCACACTTGCACATCATCAAGGCATTGCCTGAGCACTCTCACAAAGGGATTGTCAAAGTCTATTGTGACCCCAGACATGCTGGGGCCAGAACAGGGATGAAGGGGATGCTTGACACCTCAGGGCGGTGGAAATCTCTACAAGCTTCCTCCACTTCAAATTGGTCCTCAGACCCCAACTCTTCAGTGCACGTCTGGACCTGTGGACTCAGTCAGGAAGAAGGACTGCTGTGCTGCTGAAAGGAATGCTACTCTGCTGGACTGCTGTTCCAAAGGACTGGTGCCATGCTGCTCTCTTGCCTGGGTGAGAAGGACTGTACCTGCATCTGTTGAACCCAGGACTCTAGAGTGATTCCAAGGGCTAGTTGACCTGGCCTCCCGAATAGAGCCTCAGGGACAGAAGGTTTCAACAACCTTGAACCCAGCACCTGAACTCTGCCATCTATGCGTCTTACCCTGCCAAGTGGTACCACCTCAATCCTGGACCCTCGGAAGTGGGCATTAAGGTGCTCTGCCAGCCCAGCTGTGGTTTCAGCAGAACAGAGGCATCTCCTCTGCTGCGTAGCACAACCCGAGCAGAACCAACGTATCGCCTCTGCTGCGTGGATTTCCCCTGACACAAGGACTTTACATCACCTCCCGCAGTGTGGAATCCGGATTATTTAAAACCCACTGGTGCAGGGGTCACCCTTAGTCCACGGGTTCTTAACAAGTAAGGAGGAATCGACACTGGAGTGAAGTACAAACCATAGGTCATTTATTAGCATTCATGAATGGGGGCCTCGTCCGACAAGCACCATAGAGATACTCGAGGAGAGAGCACACTGAACGATGGTTACATGGGTTTTTATAGCAAAAGATCACAAACAAGGGACGCCCAGAGGTAAATAGAACTTTGGGAAAAACACAGAAATGAGATACCGGTAAGAATCGACAGCCTTGGTGCCTTGTGCAATTGTCGTGTCCTGAAGCTGCACAACAAGATAAGCTATCTGGGTAAACTTTACTTGAGGCTTTACCATTGTCTGAAAAACCCCAAGCAGATGCCAGCTGTTCTTTTGCGCTGACTCTGCATGTATACACAGCCTACAATGCCCCAATTTAGATTCTTTACTCATGTTTATACAAATGCAGTGTCAAGGATAGAGCCAGGCTGAAAGCAGGGCAGGGGTGAAAAATGGATGAGGCATAGCTTAATCAAAAAACAAGGGACTCAGATTTTACATTTTAACAGTCCTTCCTTTTCAGCCTATGCTGAATCCATTTTTAAAAGTATATAATTTAATCTCGTATATCAATGTTCATAAGTTCGTAAATTTCAGTGTGCATCATCATTTCTCGATTCAATTAATGAACATTAATTGGGGAGGTTTAATATTATTACAGGTGGTTATACAAGCTGTACATATCGTAGGGGCACACTGAATGCAACAACAGCAAGTAAGAAAGATGGCTCCTATTATCACTATTACCATCAATATTTTCCAGCCCCAAGTACCCCCAAACCATTCTGACCAAGTCCATGTTTCTTTTTCCTGGTGTATTTCTGCAGCTATTTGGTGAAGCTTTTGTGTGGCTCAATTAACATTAAGGGCGTTTTATGTAAATATTGAACAAATGTATTGTGCTTATATATTTGGCAGTGAGAGTCCTTAAGAGAGGACAAGGTGAAGTGATAATGTTCAGATGCGGTAGGAGTAGGGGGGCACTAGGCTATGAACAGGGTAATATGTTTCAAGCCTCCAAAATAGACCCAAAAATCACAATACTAACAATAGAAAACATACAAGTATCCCTATTTTTCTCCTTTTAATCCAAAACTGTCAGCTTTTAGCGGGGGCATTCGGGGCAAGTACTTCTATTCCTCCTAATAGGTCAAAAAACACCTTCCCAAAGGGCCTTAATGGCAGATTGACAACTCTACCCATTTCAACCTAATCTATATACAAATACCTATTTCAGAAGAACACCTAACACTATTCCCTATACTGATCTTTTATATTCAACCTGTATGTTTCTTAACCGTCCTTCCTCTTACTGTAGTATTTGTTGTTTGATTGCCAAGGTAACAAAGAGTAGCGTAACGATCAGCCAGAAACAGAGCAATGTAATCTCAATTCTCCCAAAATTCCCTTACTACTCTATCAGAGAGCATTAAGTCCCAAGTGTCTTTTGCTTCAAAGCCTCACTGGCAAGCTTATGTACCGGTCCGGACGTTGGCGGTCTTGACCACCGGCATGGGTTGCTACCTCTCCAGAGATAGTTTCTTCAATCAAAGTCTATAGTTCTTTTCGGCCCTTGGCCGCATTTTGTATCAGAGCTGAACAATGTCAGGATGTTCAAACAGAATCTGTTCATCTGGGTCAGGCATGATGGCAGCAAGTTATTGTTCCAATGACACCACTTCACCATGTTTCAAAAAGATCAGCATCCCCAAAAAGCACTTGCTGAGAGATCTGATCATATTCAAAATCAGGTATTCCTCTTGTTATCCACTGATCATATGTCAAAGGGAGTGGCGCTTGCTTTCTCCACATCACTGGCATGGATCCAGTGTCTGTGCCCTGTGCACTTAACAGCAGTCTGAGTGGTGATGAGAACTTGCACTGGACCCTTCTAGCATGGCGCAAGGCTGGACTTCCTCTGAAACTGTTGGGTAAAGACACAGTCTCTAGGCATCAGCTTGTGACCTGGACCTTTACGACTGGAAGAGAGACTGGCCTTCACCTGTGAATGGATCAAATGCAAATCTTTAATCAACACAGTAATCAACAAGAAAAGTATATTCAATGTCAGATTGTCTTTGATCTTGGTACACCCTATACATTTGCCGGCCTCCCCATAACCACCTCAACTGGTTGCAAGACCTCGAAGGGCAGATCTGGGGGTGCAAAATATCCTGTTGAAACGGGGTACCTTTTCCTGTGTTATAAGTATGGCACATCATGCACCTCTTGACATAGAACTCTGCCACCCTGGGAATCAGGCGAGTGAAGTACGGACAGGAGATTTTTTAATCCCGATATCTTGTGGCAATAACATTGACCAACTGCTGAAAATCGATTCCTTGCAGAACATTTTTATCGAGTGTATTTACATGTTTTTAAATAGTCAACTCGAGTCACCAGTACTACGAGCGTATGATCTTCAAACCTAAGAACACCACATTTGGGTCGTTCAAATAGATATTTCCGGTGATTATCAATGGAGTAATCCCTATGCAGAACTTTAGCCTGAGTGAAGCTGAGGAGCATTTAGAGATAGTGATAATCGGTCATTATACATGATCGGATAAGAGTGGAGACTTGTCCCCTCTTTATTAAAATATCTTTGTAGTCTCACACTAAAGAAGAGCAGTGTCAGACAAGGGAGATTTCCAGTGATGAAAACCAACTTGTTTATACCTTGATAAAAGTGTTGGTGATTAACTAGTAGTAAAGCCTGAAGAAGGAGGTTGGACCTGTGTATGCCTCCGAAACGCGTCGCTTCTTGGTCTACTTGTAAACCAATATCCTTGTGAATCATATTGAGTTTTGTGGAACAAATGAAAAAGACAACAAAATTCATAATGTTGAATTACTGTTTATGATTATGCCCGAATTTATACTGATTGATTTGTATTTTTAACTATAAACGTGATTTTAATGTTTGATATTATTGTGGATATTGTATTTTATACAAAAAATGTTTTAGAAAGAAAGAAGAAAGTTTTTATACCAACCTAATAAACATTTTTCATATTGGATCTTTTTGGCTACTGTGATAGTGAATCGGTGATAACTGAGTGTTGTATGTGGTGTGATAGTATTATGGTATGCAATTGAAGTTTCCCAAAGGGAGTTTACTTTAGACCTTGAATCAGATTATTGAACCATACATAATCTGACGTGGCCACTATTCCTTTAGCACTGATGTGGGCTGAACTGTGGGCCATGGTAACAATAGCATTCACATAACAATTTGGAAGCATTCATCTTTGCTTTCCTGACAGATCTATCCAACATCCTGACACCCATATCTTTTACACTGTTCCTTCTCTTCCTCCGTAGCTTCTTCCTGTACTTCCCTAATGCAATCTAGAGTCTGATTAAACATAGCACTTCTGGTGTCCATCTAGCTGTCCCTACAATATACATTAAACTATACTCTAAATAGGCTGTATAGTTTAGCTGTTTCATTGGCAAAAGTATTTCCCTGTATTACCTCATCTATAATTTTCTTGTGGACAAAACATTTAACAATAGCAACTCTTTTTGGTAACATCAAGGTATCCAGTAACTTTACTATTCATTCCCCATACTGTATCTTATCACCACGCAAAGTAAAAAAAAAAACCTTTTTTTCAGAGTCGTCCGAATGAGTGGGCAACTCCAAAGGCATATATATTGATATTTACAGTCAAATCTTTACTTAATTCACAGGCTCTAGTCAAAGCTGTCAGCTCCACAGATTGCGCTGACATTTGTTGTATTTTACATAACTCAACCACAGATTTCAAGGGAGTAACTGTATAGGCCGCTGTACTAGAGCCATCAGGTAGTTTGTAACATGAATCATTCACGAACAGTTCCCCTAGTGGGCCAGATATAGGGGTATCTGTCAGGTCTACCCGTCCCTTAGTCTCCTTCTCAGTAATAAATATGCTATCATGCTTCTCATCTTGTTGGGACTCAGAAAGGGGCAGTACAGTGGCTGGATTCAAAATGTTACAGCATTTCAGAGTGATGTTTGGAGCAAAAAGTTCAACTCATACCCTGTTAATATGGCACTGGTCAGGTGCTGGGTCTGAATTTTTTTTTTTTTTTAGATATCCACTAAATGTGGTACCATAACTGTCAAATTGTGACCTTAAATATACATTTCAGATTGGTTTATCGCAGTGGGGTCCAATGTGGAGGAGAAATATGCGCATGACCTATTCCTTCCTACATGGGACCGTGCCGAGCTGCAACCATCTTTTGCATGCACAAATTTGTAATAATCAGGTTTTACCTAAAGCAGGAGCATTACATAAAGCATTTTTCAATTGCAAAAAGACAGCTTCACACTGATTAGTCCAAGGAAGCGGCATGCATATGTGGTTTAATGTTAAAGCAAGCAGGGGTTTTCCAATTAGTGAAAAAATTTGGTAATAAGCGCACAGATATTAGATTGATTCAGTGGTTTCTGCAAGTTCTGCACCAATTATATCCTATGTTGGTGTAGCGTCTTACCCCCCTTCGACAGGAGGAGACCTAAATAGGTAACCTTCTGTTGACAATACTGTAATTGGAAAAGAGATACTTTGTCCCAAGGAGGCTAAGTGATGCAATAATTTCACTGTAGTCTGTTTGCAACCTTCTGCTGCATTGCTATGTCTCCAATGAGTGGCTCGTGAGCTACCAGTAGATCACCAGGTACCTGTGAGTAGCTCTCCTGCGTGCAGTCCAACATGTCTTTTAAAAATAAAACTCATGCATTCAAGACAACATTTCTTTTGTATTTTCATAACTCATAAACTGATGTCTACAGAAAAATAGTTGACATTTTGAAAATGTACTTACAGCTATTATTTCAGTTGGAGATATTTATTACTCATAATTATATCTTGGCGCAAGGGAGTATTGCAGCTATTGTTTGTATCTAGTACCCATGTAATATTTCAGTTCAAATTGTCAAAGCCTTTTTTTTTTTTTTCCATTACTGCTGAAAACCCTGGCTAATGCACCAATGTGATCACTACTGACACTCTTGGATGGGGTGGTCACTTTTTCATCACTAGTGACTTTTGTTACAGAAAATGTTGGAAACCCTTGTACTAACATTCAGTTGTTGTGAAATAGGGCTTTGAACGGGGATGCCAGAAAATCCCACAGGTGTATTAACTTTACCTTAGAAACAACAGGATATTGAGGGGCTACTATCTTGTTACTTTTTCTCAAATCAATCACAAATCGATAAACTTTTATCCTGCATTCCATCCCCTCTTTTAAGGACAGGAAGAATAGGGCTATTACATACATTAGAGGAAACTTCCTCAAAGCGAGTAAAGAAATCAGGGACGGACTCTCCCTGTCTTTGCTTACAAGCAGTAAGGAGCGTCCAATCTATTTTCCGTGCCAGAATTATCGTCTTTAGATAAGTTAGTATGTTGCCAGGGAGGTCCAGTACGAGCTGATTGGGTTTTTTACCAGGCTTCCTATCAGCTTCAGCTGCTATTATTGCAGTCCAATCTCCTCCTAACTCAACAACATGATCCTGTTTCCGGGTGAGTCGCCACATATCCGGCGGTAAGATCATGCCGAAAAACATATCAATGTCAGCTAGCATCATAACGCAAGAGTCAATGGCTGCCTGTACTTCATCATATAAACCTCTGGGGTTCTTTCGAATATCAGGTAAAGAGGCTTAAGAGTGAGAACATCCGTCCTTTTCCAGGGCGTATATATCCAATTAAACATTAAATGGGCTCTAGCATCGGCACTATTAGGATCATCATTATCTCCATTCCCTCTCGCGGGGACGAACTGGGGCGCGGCTTCCCTCATGGGTCTTATTCGAGGAGAGGCAAAAATTTCATCACGGTGCCGCATTATTATTGCTATGGCGGTATTAACCCTACCTACAGGGAAGGCTCCTACCTGACACTGTCGACTAATGGCTCTAACATCGTCGGGACCATTTTGTGCTGTAGTCATCTCCCATTGGACTATAAGTTGATAAGAAAGCTTATTTACGAGACAAAGGAGCTCGCCCTCAGAAAAATCCTGTATCTGATCTATCATTTCTCCTACCAATTTAATACCATCAACCTTATCGCGTCCTAACGCAACTGAGGTACAGTAGAACGAAGAATTAGAGGGGTCGAGACAGATACAGAAAGTACGGGAGCATCAGTCATTTCAGGTGCAGTGGCCTGGGATGGGGGTGCATTGGCCTGGGATGGAGGTGGGAAAAAGATGTACCGGTACTGGTTGGAAAATAGGGAGCTGGACAACCGCGGGCAAAGGAGGTGGAGCCGGAGGTACAGGGGGAACGACATTTGGTGGTCCAGGGGAAGGGGTGTTAAAGGGACATATGGGGGCGGGGGTCGTTCAATCAATAATCCATCAATATCTGAATCCCCATCCTCTTGGTGGACCTGAACTGCTACTGTTGGTCTAACTATATATTCCTTAGATATTAATAATCTATGCTCTCTATCTAAACATTCCTTTTTCTCCTGAACTTCCTTATCCATCAATTCCTTATACTTCTGATACTCTGTCTTCCTTTCCTGTTCCTTTGTACCTTCTCCGCCTTGAGCTGCCGCTCCTTTACTTCTTTCCTCCACATACGCAAACTGTCAAACATAGCTGGCCTAACTTTCTTTAAAAACAATCGTTTCTCTAAATACTCGAGTTTGTGATGGTCCATTGTTCCTTCTAATGGCCATTGCAACTGGGGATCCCCTTTTGTATATTTATTCCACAATGCATTATACATAATGGGACAAATACCATATTTAATGTACATCTCAAAATTTGGCGTACCGTCTGGTGGCGCCGGCTGACTTGCTTCCAAAAATGCTCTGCTTATCACAGCAGCAGCAACAAAACCCAAAGTGTGCTAAATACAGGCATGTTATATAAGATATAAAAAACTTATAAACAGAGAGAAATGAAAAAATATTCTCACATTACCTGTAAGAAAAGATGTTAATCAATATCAAATAGCAAGTTCCAAAGAAGGTTCAAAACAAATTCCAAACAAATTCCAAACAGATTCCAAACAAAATTCCAAACAAGTTCTAGACAAATTCCAAATAACCAAAAGAACCGGTTCAATACAAATCTACCTTATTTGTAGTCTTCAATTCCCACCTGTCGATCCTCCCTGATCCAATAGAATGACCATCCGAGAGCCCCAGTCAAGGTTAGCAGCCGCCAGGAAGATCAGAGTCGGAGAGCTGAAAAAAATCACCTTGGACCACGAGAAACACTAGTCTCTTCAGGTGGGGCGCCTCTCAGCGAAGTTCGTCTTACCGACCCGATCTCCTCCCCTGGTCCGACTGCAAGCCCTTGATGGGGCCCCACGTTTGGGCGCCAATTTGTGGAAGCGGATTATTTAAAACCCACTGATGCAGGGGTCACCCTTAGTCCACGGGTTCTTAACAAGTAAGGAGGAATCGACACTGGAGTGAAGTACAAACCATAGGTCATTTATTAGCATTCATGAATGGGGTCCTCGTCCGACAAGCACCATAGAGATACTCGAGGAGAGAGCACACTGAACGATGGTTACATGGGTTTTTATAGCAAAAGATCACAAACAAGGGACGCCCAGAGGTAAATAGAACTTTGGGAAAAACACACAAATGAGGTACCGGTAAGAATCGACAGCCTTGGTGCCTTGTGCAATTGTCGCGTCCTGAAGCTGCACAACAAGATATGCTATCTGGGTAAACTTTACTTGAGGCTTTACCATTGTCTGAAAAACCCCAAGCAGACGCCAGCTGTTCTTTTGCGCTGACTCTGCATGTATACACAGCCTACAATGCCCCAATCTAGATTCTTTACTCATGTTTATACAAATGCAGTGTCAAGGATAGAGCCAGGCTGAAAGCAGGGCAGGGGTGAAAAATGGATGAGGCATAGCTTAATCAAACAAGCATTGGCATAGCCAATAGGTCTCGCCTTTGGGACCTTATAAGTGTTTAGCCATGCAACAGGTGATGTTGTTGCACTAAGGATATTGTGCTGCATAACTAAATACTTATAAGGTCCCAAAGGAGAGACCTATTGGCTATGCCAATGCTTGTTCCTTTAAGCCATGTTGCACAGCAGCCCGTGCTGCTGTGTAATACGTCTAAAAACAGTGCAGGGGTTAGGGGAGGGCAAGCAACATGAGGGGGGATTATTGAGAAATGGACAGCGGGGAGGGTGGGAGTTAACACAAAGGATAAAACAACGGACACAAGAGGAGGACGGGGAAGTGATTAAACAACGGATAGCGAAGGAGGGCACGAGTAGTGATTAAACAACAGACAGGGGAGGAGGGCGGTGGGGGGAACGATTAAACAACAGACAGGGGAGGAAGGAGGTGGGGGAATGATTAAACAACAGACAGGGGAGGAAGGAGGTGGGGGGAATGATTAAACAACAGACACGGGAGGAGGGCGGTGGGGGGAATTATTAAACAACAGACATGGGAGGAGGGCGGTGGAGGGGAATGATTAAACAACAGACACGGGTGGAGGGAGGTGGGGGAGTGATTAAACAACAGACACAGGAGGAGGGCGGTGAGGGGAATGATTAAACAACAGACATGGGACGAGGGCAGTGGGGGGAATGATTAAACAACAGACACGGGAGGAGGGCGGTGGGGGGAATGATTAAACAACAGACACGGGAGGAGGGTGGTGGGGGGAATGATTAAACAACAGACACGGGAGGAGGGCGGTGGGGGGAATGATTAAACAACAGACACGGGTGGAGGGAGGTGGGGGAATGATTAAACAACAGACACGGGAGGAGGGCGGTAGGGGGAATGATTAAACAACAGACACGGGAGGAGGGCGGTGGGGGAATGATTAAACAACAGACACGGGAGGAGGGCGGTGAGGGGGAATGATTAAACAACAGACACGGGTGGAGGGAGGTGGGGGAATGATTAAACAACAGACACAGGAGGAGGGCGGTGGGGGGAATGATTAAACAACAGACACGGGAGGAGGGCGGTGGGGGGGTGACTAAAGAACAGACACAGGAGGAGGGCAGGGGTGATTTAACAATGGACAAGGGGGGGCTTAAACAACGGAAACGGGAGGAGGGTGGGGGGATAAACAACGGACACAGGAGGTGGGGGGTGACTAAAGAACAGACACAAGAGGAGGGCGGGGGAAATCTGTACCCCTGCTTTTATACTGCAGCTCCTTGCATGGCATTTACACTCCACAGTAATGAAAAGTGACTCAAGAGATGATAATGTACCTAAGGTCATTGTGAGTCATCCAAGCACTTAGGGCCAAGCAAGAGATGCCTGCTGGTGCCAAAGAATGAGGCTTTCACTCAAACAAGTTGCATGCCAAAGACAGAGGATTTGGAAACAACAGCCCTTTCCAGCTGGGCTAATTTCATGCAACTGTTTCAGCTAAATTCAAACGTACTATTTATTTGAGAACTTTCTTTAAAAAAATACATGAGTGAAAAGGTAACAAAGGGCAAGAGTAATTTGATCTGAAAAAACATTCATTGACCTCTCTGCCTCCAGTTGTGCCCTTAAGACAGCTGCCGCTGTGATAACACTAGGAAAGCTGCTTTACTTGTTTAATTCCAGTCTTAGAATATTTTAGGGCAAAGTTTAAAATTCCCAAATATTGTAAATGAACACTTAGCAAGTTAGCGTCTCACCGTGGTCCTCAGGGCTGTCGCACTGAAGGTGTTATCTGTTGACAAAACACTACAAATTCCCTGAACAAGAGAGTGAACTGTCGTCCATGTGAGAGCAGGAACGAGCGCCTGGAAGGCTGACTGATCAGACACGAAGAGTGATGCGGCTACTTAACTCCACACAATCGTAATTATTTTCCTTTTATGTATAACAAACGATATTTCCCCGGCATATGCAGGAAAAACGCTGTAGAGTGACACCTCTGGATTTGAGGAACACAGAACGTTTTCGTATTTATAACATGTATACCGCAAACTACAAAATGATCAGTCTCAAAGCACGCATGCGGACTGACTACACATTCATCATTGTAAGTAACCTAATCACACGTGGTTTGAGCCCCACGAGTCACTAAACAAAACAAACACTAGTTTTAGTACCTAAAGAAACTGTAAAGAAAGAGTTGAAAAAGAAAGAAGACGACAAAAACAAATCTGAGATTTCAAATGTTTTCAGACTTTTTATATATATTAACAGTTCGAATCATTACACCTTGATATTCAAAATACTACCTAGTTACAGTTATTGATGAGTGCTGACAAAATAATTAACGAGAAACACACGAAGTATTAACTGTGACTGAGTAGCAGAATCATGTAACAGGAAGGGGGAGGGGCCGAGGGAGTGGATGCAATTAGTAATGGTACGTCATTTTTACTTAGACAAATACCAAGAATTACAGCAACATACATGACACTATTATTTCTTAAGACAAAAGTGGGACGACCTGCTTGGAGCAATAATCCAAAGATTGTCGATTTTGAGAAAATAAAAAAATAAAAGGAGTACTCTAAAACGTGTTTGTTTGAAAAAACAACTAAAGGGCAATAGGGACAACAACATACAAGCTGGTGAAAGTGTGGTGTTTTTGTGTTAGGCAAAAGAAAATCACATTTGTTCGATAGCAGGGCACAAGTTCTAAACAAGCGCTGAAACACAAGCGCGGCCCCGCGCCCGCGAAAGTTAATTGTTGTGAGAGAGAGGGGGAGCAGAAGGTGAGCCCGCGAGTGGTGCGCGCGCGCACGCTTGGGAGAGTCTTCACTTTTCAAGCACTGCACTCGTGCTTGTGGCGCGCCCCTGCTCGCTCCCGCAAGGTGGATGCCGCCACAAGCACGAGTGCAGTGCTTGAAAATGAGCAGAGCGACGGCTAAAGGCCCTCCTATGCAGCGCATGCGCGCTGCGTAGGCGAGACCTAAAAACAAGGGACTCAGATTTTACATTTTAACAGCAGCCTTCCAGAAACCGCTGTTTCGTGATGCATCCTCGATGCAGGCCATCGCATCACAAGCCCCTCGTCTACGGCATCCTCGATGACGACGCAGGACTCCGCATCGCAAGCTCTGCAGCTTCCTTGAAACCAGCCAGTGCGCTGCGCATCTCAACACAGGACTTTGCATTGCAATCTCCTCATTTCGGAATCCTCAATGACAATGCAGTACCTCGCATTGCAGCTTCGCCGCACCTAGGAATCTCTGCTGCACAACGCATCCCCGACACAGGACTCCACAACCAGAATTTAAGGTACTCTTGTTCAGTGGCCCTAATCGGTCCCTGTAGCTGGCCCGCACCCAATCGCGGTGGGCCTGATCTTGTGACTTTGTCCTGGTCTAGTGCGACCAGATATCCACAGTTGGTGCTTTGTGCTTCTTGGCGCTATTTCACTTAAATCTTTCAAATTGCACAGCTCCGGTTCTACTAATTAGATCTTTGTCATTTTGATCTTGCTTCATTTATTAAGAGGTACTCTATTGTTTTAAACTGGTGTGGAATTTTTCTTGTGTTTTGTTGTGTTTTCACTTTATTACTGTTTGAAGTGCTGCATAAATACTTTACACATTGCCTCTAGGTTAAGCTTCCCTGCTTTGTGCCAAGCTACCAGTGGGTTAAGCACAGATTAATATGGGGTTTGCTTGTGCATCACCCTGACAAGGACTGTGGTTCCAGCTTGAGTAGGGTTTCACACCCCTTCAACCAGTAACCCAATTTCGTACAGAAGGACACTGTATCACAGGACAAAAGGACATCAAATGCAACATTTACATAATGAATTATAAAGCTCAGCTAAAGTTGTTGGTTTTATCAAGGCTTGTTAGTATTGGCAGCCTTCCTCGTGTAAATCAACAGATAAAACCCATACATGTAATATTCATTATAATCATTCAATGCAATGACTCAAAAGGTAGCATGAGAAAAAAGAAAATACTTCTTCCATATATTTGTCAAGCTTAAAACTGAGTGTCTAGTAGTATATGACATATACCCATGACGTACACCCCTAGAAGGCTGCTTGTCTTAGTAACATACCTGCCTCCAATTCTTATTGATTGAGTATGTGCTAGTTGCCAGGCTCCACTTTCAGAAGAAGAGACACACCTCATCACATCTGCGTTCATCCCAATCTTACAGTATGGTCATCCATTTCTGCTTTAATTTTCAGAATCCTTCTCAGTGCACTGTGTAATTCCAGATTTCTAGACGCCTTGTCTATACTTTTATTTGCTCCAAGGTAAGGATGGTCCCCTTATGAGGGGATCTTAAGGTCCCAAAATGGGGCTGCCATACCTGTTGCATCTCAGGACTTGTGTGGCTCTGCCAAGAATTGGACTGGCATCACACCCTTAACTGTGGGCATGGTGGCAGTCATGTGGCTGCTGCCCCCAACATGAGCTATGGATTCCTTTCGCCTATCCCGAGACTCTCCTGAGGAGTCTAGCCACAGTACTGGAGAAGAATCTATGCACTTCAGCACCACTTTGCTCTGGACCCATGGAAAATAAAGAAAACATCTGCAATCAAACTCATTGTATGGGCTACCATTCTAGGAAAGACTCTGGCTTCACAAAGGATGCAAGAACCACTGTGCCTCTCCGATAAAGGCAAATAAATAGAGAAGAAGGACTGGCTGCTTGTTCTGGATTGAACTCCTAAGTCTGGTGTTTTAGTGACCTCACAGAATTCCTTCAGAACAGAGGCAGAGCATTTGAGTGAGGAATATCTTCACACATCAATGCTCTCTCAGAGCCGGGAGCGCTTGTCCACTGAATCCTCTCTGCACTGTGTGCCATTCAAACTCGATACCCATCCACAATCTGAGACGAGGCTTGCTGCTGGGGCCGGCTCGACAAGTTAGACTGATCTGCTTTTCACCTGCTACCAGGGAGGACACACATGGATCCTATAGCTGCAAAGTTCTGCAAAGGGCACCAGCCATCCATATTGGCCATGTTCCCACCGAGACGCCACCTCAAATTCCCTCCATGCTTGTTCTTCAGCCCCTAAGCATGATTCTGTGGCACCCAGAGACCATTAATGGTGGGCCACTGCTCCAGCACCCTCTTTACTCTCACATACAGACTGTTAATGTCCGTGTCGAGTCTTAAACCACAGCGAAATTGTCGCATTTGTTTCTAATGATCACATTTGTTCTTGCCATCTCCTCAACTGCCAGGTGGAGAGTATGCATATTAAACCATTTCTCATCCCTTCATTAGAACCTAGCTGACCTGCTATCTGCAAAATTTAAGTTTCCGGATCACTTTGGATGTACTTTCTTCGCTGGACTGGGGCTAGGCAATGTCTATCAACCCTTACAGCCTTCCATAGAATCAACCACTGTGGATGACCACAAAATGTCCAACTTACCATAGATTCACCTCCGATATCACACTATACATTTCTATAAGGGCATCAACAGAGGCAACAATGGGCCTGGAAGATGAGACAGAGGCTGCACTCCCACAAAGGAAACCAGACAGGTGAGACCTCATGGTGACAAGCTTCTTTACAGTTTATTGCACTGTTTCACTAACGTGCTTCTCAACAGTATAAACAATACATATTACTTGTTTGTTTCCTAAATGATTTCTCCATTGGTTTTGACTTATTTACCTTATTCTCTTGCTTTGACTCGCAAGTACGCATTGTGCCAGATGTTGCATTTCCTTTCATGTATCTGCTGCTTCAACTGGCCCTCAACTAGTTAATCTCTCGATAGAAACAGTCTTTGTCAGTGAGAAAGGATTTCCTTATAGATCCAAAACCAGTGTAAAGGACCTGTTGTTGGATGTATAAGGAAATACTGATACTGCAATCTAATGTTGTAGGACTACAGAGCTATTGCATATTGCATGATACCCATTATGGTGAGAATGGATCAGTCAAATTAATTTCACCAGCGAGCTACAAGAACAATGAACTGAAGGGAAGTGAGATAACAAGTATTGTTATGTTGGGGGGATTTGTATGGCACAGCTTATCACCTGTGAGGGTATCCAGGCGCTGGAGCAGGAGCATGGGCCCGGCCAAGCTCCTAGTTTAGCTGCAAGGCCTTCAGCTTTTTGCTGAAGTTGAGGAGTGGAGTAGTGGTTCTGATGTGTTGAGGAAGTTTGTTGCAGTTTTTGGTAGAGATAAAGGAGAAGGCGCACCCTCCTGTCTTGCTTTTGCGGATGTGCAGGATTTGTGCGAGGGAGAGAGGGGTGGGATATAGCTGTCTGGAGGATTGGTAGAGTTGGAGTCGGTGGTTGAGTGTGTCTAGTCCTGCCAGTGAAGTTCAGTAACACAGGGAGTGATTTAGGCGCTTATGGGGATGTGTAGGATGAGCCTGGTGGCGGTGTTTCGGATGATCTGGAGTCTTTGCATGAGTTGGTTGAAGATGCCGATGTAGAGCGTGCTTCCATATTAGAGCTGCAGGGGATGAGGGCTTGGGTGACCGTGCATCTTGTGTGCGTGGTTTGAAAATTTTAAGATCTTATGGAGCATTCTAATGATGCGGTAGCAGGATGCGATCATGGCATTGACTTGTTTGTTCATCGAGAGTTTGTCTTCAAGGGCGGTACCAAGGTTTCTGGCATGGTCTGTGGGGGTGGGGCCCAGGTCAGGAAGGATGCCACCAGAAGGAGTCCCAGGGAGAGTTCTTATTTCCGAAGATCAGGATCTCCATTTTATCCGTGTTGAGTTTGAGGCAGTTCTCTCGCATCCAGTTGGCCTGGTTGGATATGCAGGTGGTGAAGTTGGTCCTGGTGGTGGTCTTCATGTTGGTGAGCACGAGGATGAGCTGAGTGTCGTCGACATATGAGCCAATGTTGATGCCATGGGTTCTTATGATGTGGGCGAGGTGTGCCATCTATATGTTGAACAGGGTTGGGCTGAGGAAGGACCACTGGGGAACCCCCGCAGACTAGCTTCTTATGTTTGGGGTGAAAGTGAAGAGTTTGACTCATTGTGTCCTATTGGAGACGAAGGAGGTGATCCAGCTCAGTGCAGGCCCTTGGATACCTGAGTCTTGGAGTCTGGTGATGAGGGTGTCATGGGAGACGGTGTTGAACACTGCCGAAAGGTCGAGAAGGATGCAGGCGGTGGTTTCTCCTCTGCTCATGATGGACCGGATGTCATCCATTGTTGCCAGGAGGGCGGTTTCCGTGCTGTTGTATCTGTGGAACCCTGGCTGTGGAGTCCAGGAGGGAGTGCTGTTTGAGATGGGTGGAGAGAGTTGCTTGCTGATCTTATTCTCTAGGACTTTGGTCGGGAAGGGCAGGAGTGAGATGGGCCTGAAGTTGCTCAGGTCATTTGGTTTGGCCCAGGGTTTCTTCAGGAGAGCTGTGACCTCTGTCTGTTTCCAGCTCTCTAGGACGTTTCCGGTGCGTACGGAGGAGTTGATGATGGTGGTGAGGCTGGCGCTGATCTGTGTGCTTCCCAGGTTGTACATGTAGTGTGGGCAGGGGTCTGTAGGAGACCCTGAGTGGATGGTCTGCATGGTTCTGGGGGTGTCCTATGTGGTGAGGGCATTCCAGTTTGTTAGGAGGAGGGAGCTCCTGGAGGTGGTGGGTGGTTGTGTCATGATGTCCTCTATGAAGGGTTGGGGTGCGAAGCTGGTGTAGATCTTGAGTATTTTGTTGTGGAAAAAGTCAGAAAGTTAATCGTAGGATGATGGTGTTATAGGTTGCTGTAGGGTTGGTCATTTCTTTGACGATGTTGAAGAGTTCTGTTCTGGAGTTGGAGCAGGATTCAAGTCTGAGATGAGGGATGCTTTTCTGGCTTTTTTGAGCTGAGCTTGATATCTTCCAAGTGCAGATTTGTAGGTGTCTCTGGAGGTGTTGTCACGGCTGGTCCTCCATCTTCTTTCTAGTTGTTTGCAATATCACTTGGAGTCTTTTAGGTCTTCTGTGTACCAGCAAGCTGAAGCATGAATACTGGTATGTCTGATCTTCTTCAAGGGGGCCAGGGTGTTGGCGGAATTTGAGATCCAGTTGTTGAAGGCGGATAGGTCATTCTGTAAGTCACCTGTGAGATTAGGCTGATTGGATCTGAGGGTGTGGGTCCAGTCTGCTTCTGTTATGTTGTTCCATTTGCGGCTAAAGATGATGGTTGGTTTTGGTTTGCTGGGGTGGGGTGGGTTTGAACGCTCAATCAGGATTACCAATTTTTCAGGAATTTTAATAATCATTGAGTACTGATCAACCAAAGAAGAGAGAACAAAACATTCAACGAATGTGATTACCTCTGAGTCAAGTAATGTTGATATCATGGCAAAATGGCAAATTTGGATGGGACATGGCTGCCTCGGCTGATCAAAGAGTGAGAGTCAGATTCTCTTCACCATAGCCCAGGTGCAGAACCAGAATTTGCAGCCTCTGTCTATACTTCCACCAATTTTCATTGGTGGAATTCAAATATATTGCATACCTTGGTAGTTCATCTCTGTTTCTTTTGCATGTGTAAGTTACACCTGGTATTCTGTTTCTAAAGCAATTATTTTATGCATTTGTACTTCATAAAGGCTACACACGGTGGTTCTCCATGTGTCCCAGAGTGTATTTGTGAGGATGAGGGGCTTTCATTGCTGCTGCTCCTCTCTGGTCTATGCTGGTTCTGTGCTTCAGGAAAGATTATGATTTTTATAGCTCATGCTGTGCCTCTGCTTGTCAAGATTGGCATGCATTTTATACATTGAAAAGCAAAACGATTGGCTTTATCAGTGCAAAGCTCACAAGGATAACACCAAATCAACTATAGTACCTTACTTAGCTACAAGTGTGTGTGTGTGTGTGTGTGTGCGTGCGTGTGTGTGTGTGTGTGTGTGTGTGTGTACGTGTGTGTGTGTGTGTACGTGTTTTTGGGGGGGGTGGTGGGGATGGTGTGAAAGAGAGATGTACAGAGAAGCTCGCATTGCTGTTGTCGGTGCTGTACATTTTCTGTATAAGCTCCTGGTGTTTCTGTGTGGGGGAGGGGGTTTGCACTGCTGCTCTTTGTCCTACACTGGTTCTTTGTAAGGAAAATGTGTTGCTGCAGCTCATGCTGTACATGCGTTGTGTTTGTTAGTCAAGGTAAATATTATAAACAAAATACTGGTAAATATTTTACGCATAAAACAAACCCCAAAAGATTGGTTCTATCAATGCAAACACCTATTCACCTGCAGTTCCTTACTAAACCACAACAGTTTCCAAGCAAATGTTAAATGATGTTAAAATATTACAATATTCTACAAATGTCAAGCGCCGTAAACACAAGTTTTTTGGCAAAAAGAAATTGAGACCTAAATACGACTATTGAAATAAGTAGTGAAAAGTTGTGCTCATATTGAGAGAGGCCCATCCATTGGAACAAATTTCCGGAGACTTTTGTTCCAGTTGGCCACCTTAAAGAATGTCTTTGTTCTACTTTATGAAATTCGTTGCCGGAGGGCCATCAGGAAATTAGGTAATTCAATGATGTTTAAACATGCTCGGTTATACATACTTAGAATACAATGTACCCCTGATAATTTGAATTGTGAAATATTTTTCGAATCCTGGAAACAAGTGGATCCAATCCATTTTTGATTAACTGATGGCATAGTAAGATGAAACAGTCAAGCCAAGAGTACAGGGCTATATTTTGAAACAAAAACTGTGTGGTGAAATCTGTTTCTGATCACCATTACTGATTTACATAATGCACATTATTGACAGAGAAGGTAGATTTTCTTTACCTTGCGAGTTTAGGGCCTTATGCGCAAACGTTATTATTGCCCAGGAAAGCTCCACTTAAATGCCTCAAAAAACTGATCTGTGGATGTTCATTCGCTGAGTGATTCCCAGAGTCAGGGGCAGCGACAGAGTCGGACTGGCACAGAAAAATAGACCCGGGCACCAAAATAAAAGTGCCCCGCATTAGAGAACCAGATAGTTAAAAAGGTGGCCCGTGCATGCGGATCAGGCAAGTTTTGAAAATGTAAAGGCGCTGTATGGGTGTTTTGCAAGGTATGGGAGACTGCATGCATTTGTGTTTGCTGCAGGGAGTATCTGAGGGAGTATCAGGGAAATCAGCAGTAAAAATCGGCCCACCTGGCCGCGAAACAGGCCCCAAACTGCTAAAACGAAACGGTCCATACTGACCTGTCAGACCACCCCATCGGGGTGCTTGCCCTATAGGTCAGTGTTGTAAACGAAGTGAAGTGCTTGTGGCCAAGTAGTCCAGTATCCAGTAGTGTAAGTTATAAGAAGAGGTTTATTTAAGACTCAGTTACAGTCAGTTACAGTTAACTGGTCAGATGGTAAGTGAGCTGTTAAGTAAGCCCCACCAGGAGCAGCATCCCTACTGCTCAGCCCACTCACTCCAACTGTTCACTCATCCACGCACCAATACTCTCAACATTCTAAATGACCTCATACACTGGCTGAGCAGCAAGGAGCAGAGCACTAGGGCAGAATGCATTGCAGAAAACACAGGATACAACACATCTTCCTCCTTTGGAGAACTAAAGAAATATCAACGGATGCAAGATGGGCATACCGCGTAACCATAATACTTGGAAAAAACAAATGCATGATGCAAACAATGCATGCATCAATACTTAGAAAAAGAGCAACATATGCAAGATAGAAATACTGCATAAAGCGCATACAGCTAAAACTTAACCCCTAAAGAAAGGCTAACAGCATATAGGGGTGCAACCGCACGACACCCTGCTACACTCGCTGCATAAATACAATGCAGAACTAACAACATGGGATGCAACACGCGTACCACTGCAACTTTCCCCAGGAAATCTTCACAAAAGGTATCTTCCCAAACCCATACACATTCCCGCACAAAAGGAAATCTTCACAGAGGGTACCTTCCAACCCTTACCTATTCCCACGCACAGGGAATCTTTGCACTGTGTGTTTCTCAACCCACACCGCCACACTCACATGACATCTTCGCACTGGTTGTCTCTCAATCCACATCGCCCCACTCACAAGGCATCTTCGCACTGGGTGTCTCTCGACCCACTTCACCACACTCACATGGCATCTTCGCACTGGGGTCTTATTTACAAGATTGTGCTGTAGGGCAGCTCTGCAAGCCTTCCTGCTGCCCTACGGCAAAAGAAAAGGGAAGGAATGTGCTGTATCTATCAGATACGGCGTATTCCTACCCTTTTCCTCTGCACTGATGCATAATGGACTGCAATGCACCAATACAGGCACCTTTGCGCCATGGTGCAAAAGTGCCTGTGTTGCAGGGATGATTGTTTTTGTGCAGGAAGGGAAACCTTCCTGTACCAAACCAATCACAAAAGGCTTTTTCCTCTATCTATGTGTGCTGCAGAATGCAGCACACATAGAAAATGGAAAAACGAGGAGAAACAAAGGTATTTCTCCTCATTGCGCCTCCCTTACACCTCCCCTGGGGAGGCATACGTTCTCGGCGTAGCCTCAGAGTTACGATCCCTCGTAAATCTGGAGCAGTGTTAAAAAGCCATGGGTGTTGCTGGGAAGCCCACAGCAACATCCTTTGCACACCCCTTTAACGCAGAAAACTGCGTTAAAGGGAACAATAGTTACAAGGCCACATTAAGCCATGCAAAGTGGCTTAGTGCTGCCTGGTAAATATGGAGCAGACCCCTGCGCAACTGGAGCATCACAAAAAGTGATGCTCCAGTGGCGCAGCCTCATTGTAAATGAGGCCCTGGGTGTCTATCAACCCACATCGCCACACTTACATGGCATCTTCACACAGGGTATCTTTCAACCCTCATTCCCACACACAGGGAATCTTCACAGAACAAACAACAATATGGTCACGCATAAGGACCAACATGTCACTCGACATAACACAGTCACCTTTCAGGACCAAGGATACCCTTCACTCAGGTCTCACATAAGGACCGACCTCACAACACGATCTCACAATAGGACCAGAGATACTCAAACAAGGTCACACCTCCAGAACAATTGGCTCAGCTCACATACTAAAATAATGTTTGGGCGCACCTCCCATGCACAACACATACACCTGACACAACAATTTAAAAACTTGTCAGCATAAGCGTAGCATTTTTTCAAATAGTGTTCCTTTTGGTGATCAAATGATAGAAGAGAAGAGTTCTCAACCTCCTAGTTCACTCATTTCTTTGTCTACTAAATTACAATAGAACTTACTTAGGCCTAAGGTTGGGGTGGCAATTTCTCACTCTTTAAAGTTATAGTTACATGGGGTACCGTTAACTTTAGTGGTGCAGAATGACCAGGGATTACAGGTGAAAACCCGATGTTATACTCAGGAATGTGGAAATCAGTAATTTAGTGCCCAATTCCCCTGCAGAGTCTGTGGTTTTACTGCTGTTCTTGCCTAAGGGATATTCCGATAACCTTGTAACAAGGGCCTTGGTCTTCAGCTATATCTTTGCTTTAGCACTAGGACTACTCCTAAGGGTTTGCCGCATACTGTCTTGATTTTTGTGGATAGTTGGAGTCTGCTGTATTCCTACTGCTAGGAGATTCTGTGCATCTAGAAGTCTATTAAAAACTTCATTAGGTTATACTTAGGCTTTCCTGTTTTCAGTTTCTATTTTTGGTAAATTCTGGTGGGGTTTTTTCCAGTGTTTTCAAGTGATTTGAATACCTTAAAAAAACAGTGGTTATCAGTGGTTATACATTTTCGCGCCATTAAAAACAACAGAAACAGTGTTTTTCCAGTGTTTATGGAACTTTTTGCTTTTATTATTGCTTGCTTTATGCACTGATAGCGCATGGTATATAGGCAGTGTATGTATAGTGTATATGAGGTCCAAATACTTTTTTACAAATCAAACTTATTGTAGTACACCATACAATACTTCTTCAGTGAGTCTTTGGTCATGCACGCTCGCTCTTTCCTTCCCATGTAAGCTTTTATCTGGGAAAAGGCCCTCTCAACATTGGTACTTGAGACGGGCAATGCCAAAATAGCCAGTACACAATTTGCTAACTTTGGCCACTGACAAAGCTTTCCATGCCAATACTGGTGTACCTGAAGATTGCGATTCTCTGCGACAGGTTCTGCAACATATGCGTTGAACTGGGCGCATATGCCCTCAGAGTTATTGAAGCAAACAAAAATAAAGCAGCACTTTTGAAACTCTGGAGAAAATGTCTCTTTACGGAAGGGATCTATAACTTGTGCAGAGAACCATAGTGAGGGTTAATTGACTTCAAATGCCATGGTTGGTGAAGGGCTATTTCTCATAGATTGTAAAAAAAAGTTCCTGAATTGCTTCTCAACATTTCTTTGCTTATCAAGTGGCAAGCACTCTAACATGGAACATGTTGCAGTGCCAAAGTCACTAAAAGTGTCGCCCAGCCTACTCTCAAGGAGATGTTTCACACCTACACCAATTATGCTGAACACTTGGAAGACAAGGGTGTTTTCAGACTCTAGTTTTTCCATTAAGTCCACTACAGCAGTCATGCTTTCCTGTAAAAACCTAAGAATGCAGTGGAGTGTACTTTTTTCATATCACTATCAATATGTGACCAAAGATCCTCACATTTCTTGCCTTTGGCATCATCACTCAGCAAAAGTTCTTTAAACGGTTGCCACATGGATAATATATCATCCATGGCCTCTAGGACTGAGAACCACCAGCTAAGTGACACAGTTGGGATGACTCTCTCTTTGATGCCACATAAAGCACAAAATGAGAAATATTTGCGTTTTAGTTTCTGCGCATAACAAAACAGTGCACCAGAATGGACTAAAAAGTCAATAGCATTCTTCATTAACTCTGAAGATTGTAAAGATGCTTTCAGCATACCATCTTACAAGTGGCAAGGATCTCTTACGTGGAAGCACTTCAACTCAAGTATCGATTTTGACAGGTTTTCACATAACTTTTTCATATACGTAGCTGAATCACTGCAAATACAAACAATATCACTCCAATCTTTGTTGAACTTGGTAAGAATGTTTTGCAGCAGCATTCCAAGTGACACTGCATTCCATGTTTTCCAAAAGTCTGGTGTCATGTTTTCACCAGTATCCCAGATGCTTGGTGACTGCACTCTTTTCACATATACCTGTCACTATACCTTGCATTGTATGTTTAAAGCCTGGGGTGTTTGTCAATTCACCTACTATCAATACTGACTCACTAGAAAAGGGGGCTGATGTATCAAGGGTTTTTACCCATTCTGTGTGGGTAAATGTGATGGTACGTGTAGGGAAAGATTCTTATGAAACCTACATTTTTTCTATCAGTGAAAGACCTAAACGTAGCCGAAAAATCAAATATGATTTTGATATTTCCTGATTCTCCACAGTTTATAAAATAATTAAACAACACCTAAAACATGCTTCTAACCTCTGTATCTTTAGACCAAAGACCACAAAACTGAAAAAAGGAAGAAGAAACAATATTTTAGTGGCATCCCTAAACAACAAAACTTAAGCAGAATAATGTTAGCCCAGTCTTTCTTACTGCTACCTTATATAACAAAGTTATATTGTATTGGCCCCTTCACAAAGAAATAAAAATGACTCTTTCACTCACCTTTTCCTTTCTTTGAATGGCATTTAGTTTGTGGTTGTGCAGGGTTTTTTTCAGTGTTTATATGTTTACACTGATGAGGGTTATTTCCCTTCCGGTGGGGTTTTATCAGTTATTATAGGTTTAAACCTAAAACCGGACAGCCTAGTTATACTTAAGCCTCGACAGACAGGTTTCATTTCATGACTCCTTTACAAAATACCTTTGGAATATGCCAGAGACAAAGCATGTGTATTGCTTTAAATCTGGATACATTGACTACAGATGATTGAAAGCCTAACTACTAGAAGTGTGCGGAATTCACATCATTTTCTTTAGTGTAATTCAACAAAATTTTGGGAAAATCGTCAAAATTACACAAAATGCAAATCTGGCATTTAGTGCTATATTTTAATGTGAAATGTGTGATGCAAGGATGCATTTCATGCTAATCAAAGCACAAAAAGTGCTGTGAACCACAGTCACTCACATTCTCTTTATTCTCATTGTTCCTGAGCTCCTGTGATAGGACTTTCACCCGAACGAACTTGAAATTATGTGGTATTGTGTAATGGTTGTAAAGATCCAGGCTAACCAAAGTAGGCATCACAAGTCCTATATTGAGAGCACCCCATTCGCACAAACATGTTCTTTCAGGTCCTGGCTCAACTGACACTGGCTAGAACTTCCAGTTGGATCATCACCAAACTAGAACAAAATGACCTGAGCCTATACCCTACGTTCTCCAGATCAGTGTAATGGTTACCACACATCTTCCTCCACAAAAACAGTACGTTAAAAAATGCAACCAAACAACATAGTTAAATCAACCTAATAAGGTTCAGATTGGTCCAACAAAAACAAAAAAATCAATATACTCATTACATATTTTCCTTGCAAGGTACAACTCTGTTGAGATTCCGCATCCTCCCATCTTCTACCTTGATATCCTTGCGAAATACTTTCAAAACTTTATGCGGACCAGAAAACTTTGATATACCTCTTGAACTTCCTGGATTGTTTATCAAAACAATTTCTCCACTCTGAAAGTATGATGTGCCCGGCCTTTCACAAATCATAATTCAGCTTACTATTCTCTACACACCTCATTTGTCATACCATTGTCAGATTTCCACTTAACATTATATCCTTTTCCCAAAAACATCCAAATTAGACACATTTCTGTGTTTGCTTTTCTACCTCTAAATAACTTAAATGGTACTTTTCCCGTTGTTGAATGTGGAGAAAATCTGTAAGCATAGAAGAACCTTTCCAAA
The DNA here is from genome assembly GCA_963921515.1 of Calotriton arnoldi. Classification (NCBI taxonomy): domain Eukaryota; kingdom Metazoa; phylum Chordata; class Amphibia; order Caudata; family Salamandridae; genus Calotriton; species Calotriton arnoldi. Next base: position 292,052 of record CAWUFW010002561.1, on the reverse strand, counting down.
CCTTCCTTTCAGTTCCTACCCACATTCACATCCATTTGTGCACACCTTCTTATTGTTCTATTGAACCTCTAAACAATACCAGTTCCTTCAGGATGGTATAGGGAACATTTCCTATGTTTTATACCCTTTTTACTGAGAAAATCTTCCATCTCTTGTGATTCAAATTGCGGCCCATTATCAGTGAAAATTGAATTTAGTAATACTTCTCTGCAACAGGTCTCACTCAAAAAATCTGTTATTCTCTTTGTTTCTATCCCTCCTACAATTACTATCTCGGCCCAGCGAGAGAATTGATCCACAAGAACCAATCGAAAATTACACGATCTCCCACAATGTAAAGGCCCTACAACGGCCAAAGTGATAGACTCCCAATATTTACTGGGCATTTCCCTACACTTCATAGGCAAACTCCTCAACTTATAAATGCTATCACTTCTCACACAATCATGACATTCTCTTTCTAGCCTTTCAATTTGAATTTGCATTCCAGGCCACCAATAATTCAGTCTAACTCTCACCTTACTCTTCATCATGCCTTGATGACCCTTATGCCCAAGCTTCATGATTTTCTCTCTAAGTGCGAAAGGTATAACTGACCTTGTTCCTCCCAAGATAATTCCACCTTCACAGGAAAACTCATGTCTCACCTTCCAATATGTGTCAAGCTCAGAACTTTTGTTTCTCTTTGAACTCCATCCTTTCTGCATGGCCTCACACACCTTCTGCAACACAGCATTATTAGAAACGGCATTTGACCATTCTTCTTGCGAATCTGCCCCTTCAGTAAAACTACACAATTTTGCTTGTTCATCAATTTCACATCCTCCTTAACAACTAAACTCAATCTTGAGAGACAATCAGCAACATTGTCACTAGAACCAGGAACATAACAAATGTTAAACCAATATTCCTATGGGCTCACTATACATCTGCAGATACTCATGGATACTCAAATAGAAAAAGGGGCAACCCAGTAACACAGGGACCTGGGCTGGACAATTATTAAACAATAAAGTGGTCCCTATGGGGGTACTGTAGCCCTTGTGCTGACACTCTGGCACCCCTCAAGAAGGCACCCCGCAAACAACACTCCAAGAAAGCCAGCTGGTTCACCCCCTTCCTCCAACAGTCCAGACGCACCTGTAGACACCTCGAGAACAGATAGAGGAACAACAAAACCCCGGAAACCCATGTAACCTTCAAAAGTGCCATCACCGAACACCACCTCCTCCTCAAAACCACTAAGAAAACATCCCTCCAAGACAGAATCAACACCAATGCACACAACAGCAAAGAACTCTTCACCATCGTCAATGAGTTTGCCAGGTCCAACAGAGAGACCACAGACGTCCCACCCTCCGAAGACCTCTACAACAAACTTGGCACTTACGTCCACTACAGGATCAGGCAGATCTACAACAACTTCGACACCCAAGGCCCTCCCACCACGCCGGACACCACTGCACCCAACCATGCCGCACTCCAACAGATCCTGCGAAATTGGACTCCGCTCACCACAGGCGACACACTCAAGACCATGAAGAGCATCCACTCCGGAGCCCCCTCGGACCCTTACCCATACCACATCTTCTACAGAGCAGCCACCCCCATCGCCCCGAGCTTCGCAGCGTCATCTACTGCTCCATTGAGGCCGCCACCTTCCTTTATGACTGGAAACAGGCCGAGATCAACCCCTTGCTGAAGAATTGATCCGCCAACCCAACAGACCTTAACAATTTCAGACTCATCTCCATGCTTCCTTTCCCAGCCAAGGTCATCGAGAAGGCCATCAACACCCAACTCTCAGAGTTCATCGAAGTGAACCACGTTCTGGACATCCAATCCGGATTCCAAAGCAATCACAGCACCGAGGCCGCACTCCTCGCCGCCATCGTCGACATCCACTCCTTCCTTGACCGAGGTGAAACAGCAGCCCTCATTCTGCTGGACCTCTTGGCCGCCTTCAACACCATCTCCCACCACACCTTTATCGAGAGACTCCGCGATGCAGGCATCCATGACAAGACCCTGGACGGGATCCACTCCTTCCTCACTGGCCGAACTCAGCGTGTCTGACAACCTCAACAGGCTCAACATAGTCTCCTATGTCGACGACACCCAGCTGATCCTCTCCCTCACCAACAAACCCACAGCAGGATGAAGCCATCACCACCTGGATGAAGAGAGCTGCCTCAAACTCAACTCGGACAAGACCGAAGTACTCATCATGGGACCCACCCCCTCAGCTTGGGATGACTCCTCGCGGCCCGCCGCAATGGGAACCCCCACCACCTCCATGGACCACGCACGCAACCTCTGGATCATACTGGACCCATCACTCACAATGAACCGCCAGATCAATGCTGTATCCTCATCATGCTTCCACACTGCTTCGAAAGACATTCAGATGGATCCCCACCGAATGCAGAAAAACGGTTACCCACACACTTATTACCAGCAGACTAGACTACGGCAACATACTTTACGCTGGCGTCCCCCAGATTCTCCTCAGGAAACTACAGAATGTTCAAAACGCCGCACCCAGACTGGTCCTCAACATACCCCGTCGCAGCCACATCACCGAACACCTTCGAGAACTACACTAGCTCCCAGTCAACAAAAGAATCACCTTCAAGCTCCTCACACATGACTACAAAGCCATCCACGACGCAGGACCAGCATATCTGAACCACTGCCTCTCATTCCACGTACCCACCAGACACCTTCGCTCCACCCAATTGGCCCTGGCCACTGTCCCATGGATTAACAAGACCAGAGCCGAAGGAAGATCCTTCTCCTACCGTGCCGCCAAGACCTGGAACACCCTGCCTCTTCACCTCAGGCAATCCCCGTCGCTGACCCAATTCAGGAAGGATCTCAAGACCTGGCTCTTCGACTGAACCCCTGCGCCCAGACGGGTCAGCATCCCCCTCCACCATCCCGTTCAGCACCTTGAGACCCCTACAGGTGAGTAGCTGCACTTTACAAACCACTGATTTATTGATTGATGGTGTCAGGACCGAAATTTCAAAACGGCATAAACAAAGGATGCATTAATTACCTGAAGTGAAGTCAGAGGGCTCCTTTCAAGATGCACTTTCTATTCAATTTGTTTAAATGCCACTGAAACGCTGCCCTGTTCGCCCTCCTGGATTCCCCTAATCCCTAATGCGCGAACCCAATTTTGAAGTTGTCCTTAGAAATCGTGCGACACTTCTACATATTTGGGACTTTCAATGCCATAAATTCTGGCCATGCCAATACCTACTTTGAAGTTGGTCCAGGACAAACTGTCTGACATTTATTTGATTGAGGGAATTTCTGCCCCCAATCTTTTGTTGTCTCTGTTATAGATAATTTTCGTCCTGATGATAACCCTGCTCTAAATACCTATGTTGAGGAGTTGAAAAGTCGACAAATAACATATGTGGACTGTGTTGTTAAGAATTCTGATGGTGGATGTCAACACTTGTTTCACAGGTGTGGACTTCAAAACATTCTATTGTCCCTGTCAGCCACATGTATATATGTTGTACATAGCACAAATGCACTTTTCATTCACCACATATATCACTTTCACTGAGACGTCACTCTTTAGGAGCACCTTGTATAAGTATTATATTATACGGTGTGAATTGATCAATATATTCATAAATAAGATATGTATAAATAAATGCCCTAAACGCATAACTGAAACGTACTCATTTAGGTTTTCTTCTTTCCCTAATGTAACACTATTGCTGTGGTAGTCAAGGGCTACACTACCCCTATAGGGACCACTTTATTGTTTAATGATACTCATGGATACAGCATCCAGTATTTTCTTACTCAAAACCTCTACTAAAGGTTTGTGATCTGTCATTATTGTGAATGCTCTCCCCCACACAAAATTCCTCACTTTTCTTATGGCCCAAAAGACACTTAAACCTCTCTTTCTATGGTCAAATAATTAGTTTCTGCTCCAGATAAAGATATGAGTTTTTGTCTTATTATCACCTTCACCGTTCTCTTTCTGTAGTAACACAGCTCCAACTCCAACTGCACTAGCTTTTGTCATTATAAAACAATGCTGAGAAGGATCAAAGCATTGCAAATAATTCACACACTCTAAATCTTATTTCACATCAATACATTATCTCTCACACTCCTCACTCCATATAAAATCCTTCCTATTCTTGAGCAATTGTCTCATAATAAGTCTTTGAAGCCAAATTTGGTATGAATTTTGCATAAAACTCTAACAACCCTCGAAAAGACATCAACTCCTCTTTTTTTAATGGACTTTGCAAACATAAAATGGTAGTAATCAACTTCTTCTTTGAACAGATGCCAGTACGGTTAATGCAGTGCCCCAAGTATTCAATTTCTTCCCTTGCAAACTTATATTTAAAGTTGAACCCTTTTTTCTGAGCATATCCAATACCTGTCCCACTCTCAAATCAAGTATTTGTGGTGTTTCATCAAAGAATAAAATGTCATCTTGGAAACACTTTACTCCCTCCATGTTCCCAATCAAATCATTCTTTTCTCTCTGGAACACAGCTGCAGCTGACACCAACCTAAAAGGTATGTGCACAAATCTGTATGTGCCAAAAGGAGTGATGAAAGTAGTAAGATCTTTTGAATCTGAATGCAGCCTTATTTGGTGATATGCTGCTGTTAGATAGAGTGTAGAGAACAATTTGGCCCCATGCAACATGGTGACCATTTGTGTAATATTTGGTAGAGGAAAATGATCAACCACGACACATTTATTCAAAGCGCTTAAGTCCAGACATAATCTAATGTTTCCTGATGGTTTCCACCACGATGCGAGCAACCCATTCGGAGTTCTCCACCAGCTTTATGATACCTTCCTAATGCAACTGTTTCAACTCTATTTCTACCGACTCTCTCATAGAAATAGGTATGGATCTGGCTTTGCAAACTACTAGTGTGTAACCTTCTTTTAGTCTTATTTGATGCATGCATGCATATTTATTTATTTATTTGTAGAGCGCAACATTCATCCTGACGGATATCACGGCGCTTTCTTGCAGAACACATGGTAGGTTATATTGGGTGCCTTCAGCTGCTCGCACTTACGTCATAGGAAAAAGCTGGGTTTTTAGTGTTTTCCTAAAAGTTACATAATCCTCAGTAAGACGTAAGTCTAGGGGTAATTCATTCCAGTGTTTAGCCGCCAGGTATGAGAATGATCGGCCTCCTGCTCTCACTTTCTTTATACGTCTGGGCCTGGCTAGTGCTTGGTGTCGTGATCTTAAGCACCTCGTGGGGACGTAGAATTCGATTTTATTCTGGAGAATTCTGGGTCCAAGGTTATGCAGTGCCATGTGCGCATGACTCAGCAGCTTGAATCTTGCTCTTTGGCACATAGGTAGCCAGTGGAGCTGTTTCATGCATGCAGACGCTGAACTAAATCTACTTTTGTTACACACAAGCTTGGCAGCCGCATTTTGCAGCACTTGTAGGCGTGAGAAAAGGTAATCTGCCATGCCCACATACAGTGTATTTCCATAATCTAATCTGCTGATGAGTAATGCCTGTGTAACCGTCCTACTACATTCTAGTGGGATCCACGGAAAAAGCCTTCTTAGGAGCTTTAAAATCGCGAAACCGCTTCCACACAGAACCCGCACATGATCCTGCATGGACAGGGTGTTGTCGATGGTTATACCCAAGTTTTTTGCGCATTGTTTAGGCGCTGGAGCATCTCCCAGGGATTGTGGCCACCAAGTGGCATCCCAAATTAGGTTAGCTCCTCCGAAAAGCAGTATTTCCAATTTTCCTGCATTTAGCTTAAGGCAGTGTTCGGACATCCAGGTTGCCATCTCTGAGAGGCAGTTATTTAACTCAACCCTGGTGTCCTCATGCCTTTCTTCAATGGTTATCATCAGCTGAGTGTCATCCGCGTAGGAGCAGATGCTGAAGCCCCATTTCCTGCTTATCAATGCCAGAGATGACACATAGGCATTAAAAAGTGTTGGGCTCAGGGAGGCTCCTTGGGGAACACCACAGCTGATGCTTTTTGGTTTCGAGGAGAACTGGCCCATTTGTACCATCTGAGTTCTGTTCCTCAAAAAGGAGTTAAGCCACTGAAGAGCTTTGGCATGTATACCCTTTTCATAGAGAATTTCCAACAGGAAATTGTGTGAGACCGTGTCGAACGCCGCCGACAGGTCCAATAAGATCAGGGCAACAGCCTTTCCTTGATCAGTCAGTGATCTTATGTCGTCTAGGACGGCTAGGAGAGTGGCCTCTGTACTGTTAGTAGCTCTAAAGCCAGTCTGAGAACAGTCCAGTAGTTCGTTAACCTCCAGGTAGTTGGACAGTTGTCTGTTCACCAGCTTTTCTAAGACCTTAGAGAGGTATGGAAGCTGAGAAATGGGCCGGTAGTTCTCTGGATTATGAACGTTTGTTCCGGCTTTCTTCAGCAGAGGAGTCACTACAGCCTGTTTACATATTTCTGGAAATACTGCTGTGTCCAGGGATCTATTAAGTAGGTGAGTGACATAGGGGCATATTATTGATGTAATCTGGGAGAATATAAAGTGGGGGCATGGGTCGAGGGGGGATCCTGATTTTACTTCCAGCATGGCTCTCTCAACCTCTGGTTCTGTAAGAGGGGAGAAATTGCCCATCTGTATTGCGACCTCTGGATGTGGGGGTAGGTGTTCCCAGTTAGTTATGGCTAAGGAAGAGTTAGTATCAAATGAGGAATAGATTTTGCTGATTTTATCAGCGAAAAACTCGCTGATCTTTTCACAGTTTTCCTTTGAAGGAGCCAAGGTTTGAGACAGGCTGGCTGGTTTACAGAGCTCCTTCACTACTTAAAAAAATTCATTTGCCGAGTTGCAATTCTCGTTAATCCGTTGTGCAAAGTACGTCTTCTTTGCTTTTTTGATGGCATTATTATAGATCCTTAATTTAGCCCTATATCTTGATCTGTCAATTTCCTGTTTAGACAGCCTCCAGGAGTGTTCTAATGATTTACACTTCCTTTTCAGTATCCTGAGATCCTGTGAGTACCACTTCTCGGATGGAGGTTTGTTTGTTAGTTTAGGTTTAAGTTTGGGAACAAAGGTATCTAAAGTACTAGTGATCTCGGCTTCAAGTTTTATTGCTGCCGCATTAGCTGGCAGAGTGTCTTGAGTAATTAGGTTATCTGGGGAAAAGTGGGCCTGGAACAGGTCCTGAGTGACCAGTTTCCAGGCTCTGTTTGCCACTTGTACAATCTTGAGGGGTTTGGTTACATTCGCCGGCAGGTTGAGTGTAAAAGATATGAGTGAGTGGTCTGTCCAAGATACAGGAGTAATCTCCTGGATGTTTGTTGACTCTATGTTGGAGAATAATAGGTCTAGAGTATGCCCGGCGCTATGTGTGGGGCCTTTGACCCATTGCTTGAGCTGGAGAATCTGCATATCTCTTTCGAGGTGCCTTGCTGCGGTACTGAGTACTTCCTCAAAGTGTACATTAAAGTCTCCTATAAGTAGGTAATGTTTGTATTTCAGACATAAAGGGAAAAGTTGAGTAAAAAGTTTAGCACTCAGTTCGGTTTGGTGGCCTCGGGGGTTATAGATTACTGCTCCCCCAAGCAAAGTGTGGCCTTCACTGGATACCTGAAACGTTAATACTTCGTGCTCTCCGCATATCTTTAAACATCCCATTTGGTTGGCAAACAGAACAGAAAATTCACCCACAAACTTAGATTTGGTATCACACTCTCCAACTTCAATTTTTTTTTATATTGTCCATTTGTATTTCTTAAATATAATCTTCTCTCCATCTTACAGGAGAAGAAGCATTGGGACCCAACAGAATTCCAAGATCCCTCTGGTGTGGCCAGCTCAGCACATTATCACCGTTAATGAGCACATAAATTGTACCATAAATTTTGCTACATTGAAATTCTATTTCTGCCTCAAAAACCCTCTTAGTTCTATGGTTTGACCACCATATCCACCAGGGACAAGATCTGGATCTTGCAATTCTATTTTATCACAATACTCTTTATCAAACACTTCACTAGACATCAAAGTGAGCCAAGCTCCTGAATCTATCAAACTTCCATACATAACCCATCTATAAAAATAACATCTTTTGGATGTTTCTTCTTTACCATCTTGGTAGAAACAGACAAAATACAATCTTCTGCTACATTGACAGACTCAGAAGATACCTCACTGACCTTTCCATTACTCTTATATGAGCAACAATATCTAGCTAAATGTCCCCTTTTGTTACACAGTTTGACCACCAAATTCAGAGCTGGAACTTTTTTGAAGGAGACAACATGTTCTGCTGTTCTACAACGATAACACACTGCTTTAAATTTAGCATGAGAAGTTTGAGCCATCTTGTTTCAAGTTTCCCCGTCTTTTAGGTTGACTTTACTAACTGGGTTTGTTGTTTCTATCGAATTCTTCTACCTGAGCTAAAGAATGTTCAACTTGCTTTGCAATAGCAATAACCTCATTTAACGTAGGATCATACTTCAATCAGAGCTCTTGTCTCACTTTATCTGAACGACATCGGAGCATAAACCTTTATGCATTATTCCAAAGTAGCACCAAACTTGCAAGAAGAAGCCAACTTTCTTAGACTAGTCACATATTCCTCTACACTTTACCCACATCTTTGTTTTCTCATGCCAAAATGATATCTCCCTAATACCATACTAACTTTTGGTAGATAGTGTAAGTCCAATTTTTTAATACAAATTTCAGATTGATGTAAATTTTCTTTCTCTTCCTCCTCATTAAGATTGGGTAAACTTTCAAATATCTTCTGACCTTCGCACTCCAAACAGTACATAAGGAGCAAGGTTTTCCTTTTAGGTGTTAGATTAGAACCACACTCCTTGGCATAGTGTCCAAATGTTTTTTTTTCCATTTGGACCACTTAATTGGAGGATCCTCTGGTGAAGTGAGGAAAAATGGCTGAGGTATAATATTCTGCATTTAAAGTCTCTGTAAATAAGAGAGATTAATACAATAGAACAAACCACAACCACAAAAACATTTTTTTTAAATATCTCCAGTTAGTGCTCTTTACACATACACCAGTGGTTTTGAACTCCGTCCTGAAGGTAGGTGGTCCAGTTCCAACTTCTAGAAGACCATGTGATGAAGAACCAGGAAATAAGAATCCAAGACATCAGGCTGTGCACATTTCAGCTTAATCTTCTAATAACCACATGATGAAGCAACAGCCAAAGGAAATCCACACACATTGGGTATGCTCCTCTCAAATATTGCTAGATGCTTGCACACACACATTTATGAGTATAAAACTGTTGTAGCAAGATAGCAGCAGCACTTAAAAACAATAAAGTCACTGTAAATAAGCTCTCACCAGGCCGCTCATCCAAATCACTCTTGTGCTCGCGATTACAGTTTGATAATGCATGCGTTGAAGAGTTATTTGTGCCTCAGGCGGCTTGTGCCTCGCAGCGAAATGTTTGAATCCTGATGAGTTAAAGGCGTACGTTCCCAAAGAGAATGCTCAGGTTTTCTGGTGTCGCAGGAGAAGAGACTCACGCTCATACATTGGAAAACCTTGCGCTGACTCCAAAATCTAAAACATTGCGGCGATTTCTGTTACAAATGTAGGCAGAGGCCTTTCAGTGACCTTGAGTTGTGTAGACAATAGAGATACACAACTCTGTTGGTTTGGGAGGTATCGATCCACTAACCAATGCTGGAGATAGATGATCGTTCTTCAAACCACAGTTAAGGTGCACTTTGCCCATCGTCGCAACAGTAAAGATCCAAGATATCTAAAGTAGGGTTCACAAGTCATTTATTGAGAGCACCCCATCCACACAAACATGTTTCTCCAGGTCCTGGTTCAACTGACACAGGGTAGAACTCCCAGTCAGACCAACCTGAAGTGAAATGACATCAACCTACACTCTACATTCTACAGATCAGTGTAGTGGTTACCACAATGGCGTAATTTCAGGAATACAGTAAGAAACGTAACGTGAAATGACAAACATTGCAAGAGATTTCTTTTAAACAAGTTCAATACAAATAAAAGAAGAGCCTAAAAAGAATTACATTATGGATATGGACTATTATATTTTTTCTTACTACCATTAAGTGGTGCACCTTTGGGTTTTTTGTTTAAATTGCAAGAGATTACACCAGGTCTACTACCTACAATGTACGTCCAGCTTCCCTATTAACTTCAAGGATGAATTATACTTGAACCAAATATCCTTAGATTTGAAAGGGGACCCAGTGGATTTTTAAGCTGAAATTTCAAGGACCTGTTTTGTACTGTGAAGCTCATATCATTCAACCCTTCGAAGGCGATGGAAACATTGTGCAAGACACAAACCTCTGATATGCGACTTCCACAGCATATATGGCTCCCAAGGTCACCACCCTTTGTGCAGCCGCTCCAAAAGGCATGTATGGTTACAACTTGTCAATTATTCTTACTGCCTGCAGACAAACGACAAAGGACAGGATCTCTACTTCCTTGTTGATGCGCTACATTGTGGCGGTGATGCTAACAACACTATTTTGCAGTATAATAGTATATATATGTTTCCTTAGGTGCCATCCACAGCACTACCGAATACCAAGGCTACCTAGACTTGATTCCACCTCTTGCCTTTTTTCTTCTACAAACTTAAGCTTCCTCTCTTGATCTCATTCTTGCAGGTTCCTTTTCATCCCTGCTTTCCCCCTTTATAACTTTTTCCTCTTTCTTTCTTTGTTCTCTCTTTCTCTCTTGCTTTGGGTCAAAGTTGGATGATGGAATATATGTCTGGTCCTCAAACATGACTGCCAGTGCCAACCACCAGCCCACACTAAGCACTGCAGAAGTGTTAAAACTGCATCAATACATAGAATCACATACAATGAGGGCACCAGCTCCAACTCTCATTTCTGTATGAGCAGAGTGCAAATTCTACTTAGGCCACCCATTCTGACCTTGGAGGGAATGACACTGTTGTAATTGTGCCTCAAATAAATCTGTCTGCTTGTGGTTTGAAATTATGGCACATTTTGGTGTAAAAAAGTGTGGATTGCGGGATAAGAGTTATACTAGTTGAACACTGCAGATTTGTAATTTTTCTAGCATATTCTCCCCCTGCCAAACTTTACAGATATGACCTGACAAAATGTGTAAATTACTGCAATTCTTACAATGCCGGGATCGGATGCTGTATTTGCACCCAGTGGCGGTATTTCCTCACATTCCAGAATTAGAGCCTTACAATTCAGCTCTGTTTTTAGTCTTACACTTTCACTACTTCCCAATACATGCCCCTGCCTTTCTGAATATGGTTACAGGTCTGCCTCTCCCCTGTTGCTCAATCATTTTGAAAGGTAGTTCTAAGCATTTACTACCCTTCGAAGAATAATTTTGGTCTTAATATTGGACGCATTCCTCCCAAATCCATTCCATTATGACATGCTTCTTCTTTGTAGAGGAAGAACCTGGCTGAATCCCCATCTCCTTCACTTCATTTATAACAAGAAATGTATTTAAATATGTCCATAATATATCTTCTCTTCTTCCTTCCATTTATCCAGACTAAGTGTTCTTAAGCCACTGCTTCGATCTTTGTAAGATTTCTGGTGCACGCTTCACATCTCCTTGATAGCTCTCCACTAGAAGATCTCCACTGTATCTTTAACCTTTTCAACAATTAGTTTTTCAGAAATGGAACCCGTAAAGGCAATGCCTTACACAATAGAAGCATAATGCTCTTATTTTCTGCAGTTTATGACTCTACACAGGCACCCCAAGCATAACCTTACTTTTCACATTGCATTGTCATAATATTTGGAACATTTGTGGTCTTTTGATAAAGTAATTCTACGATTCCTCTGATGTCATGGCCTCAGTGCTGGATATGGAAAACATTTACTCCAGGAATCCCTAAAGCGGGGATGGCAGCGGCACCAAAAAGAAGGTGGAATTGACAGGTGGAAATCATGAGGGGGAGTGCTATGAGGAGCAGGGTCTATTATAGTCAACTTATACATCATTCTTTACAAACTCTGCACCCAGAGAAACTGGTAAGGAGTTAAAACAGCATATTAAAGCTGATTTTGCCAACTTAATGCGTCGCAAACAGACAGATGTTTTATCTAGCATATGAGGTAAAGGTACATGTTATGTTATGTATGTTACGTTATGTTATGTTGATTTATATAGTGCACTAATCACCTGAGAGGGTATCCAGGCGCTTAGGTAAGGTGTGTGGTCCCAAGGTGCCTACATGAAGAGTCAGGTCTTCAGCTTCTTGCGGAACTCAAAAAGTGAGAACGAGGCTCTGATGTGTTGAGGGAAGTCATTCCAGCGTAGATTCCGGCACAGAGAGTGTTGCCATAGTTCAGCCTACTGGTGATATGTGCTTACATGACAGTCCTTCTGGTGTTCTGAGGCAACCATTTGAAGATCTTTCGCAGCATGAGATAGAAGCAGGAGGTGCACACTGCATTGACTTGAGCCGTCATGTTGAGCTTGTCATCTAGGATGATCCCTAGTTTTGTTGCGTGGTCTGTGGGTGTTGGTCCTATCTCCGACGGTCACTAGGTGGAATCCCATGGGGAGGTCTTGTTGCCGAAGACCAGTACTTCTGTCTTGTTGGAGTTGAGCTTCATGCAGTTGGTTCACATCCAGTCTGCTACCATGGTCATGCAGTTGGTGAAGTTTGTTCTGGTGATGGTGGTCTTGCCCATCAGAGAGAGGATGAGTTGGGTCTCATCGCCTTAGGAAATGACGGTGATGTCTTGTGATCGGATGATGTTGGCGAGCGGTGTCATGTATATGTTGAAAAGAGTGGGACTGAGGGACGATCCCTGTGGGACACCATATATCAATTTCTTGGTCTCTGTTGTGAAGGGTGGCGGCCTAACCCTTTGCGTTCTACCACATGCTGTTGATGTCTGTGTATATCTAGAAGGTTTCAGGATATAATATTGGTAAGATAACTGCTAGTTATTGCATTTGCAGGTGAAATCTGTGCATAATTCTCTAGTCTAGTCACGTTTGAATCATCAAAAACAAGTTTAAAATGGATTTCTACATAAGCAAAGGCAGCAGGGTTAGCGGCAACTGCACTACCTAGGCTAGTCACAAATAGTTTTCCACACTAGTATTGCCCACCTCAAATGGCCAGCTGCCACATGACCACAGATAAATACAAGAGAACAACAAGCTGATGAGAGGCAACACAAAAGAGCAACAATGGTTCAAAACACAGAAAGAAGAGTTCGTTAGCAGGTATTGTTGGTTTCCGATGCAAGTCTTTTATTTGAAAAATCCTTTATATATTTGTGGATACAGCCAACGCGTTTCACCCTTCACGAGGGCTTCTTCAGGGCTGTAATTACATACAACATAAATCATTTCAAAAATACTATTGAACAAGTAAAGTAATGACAGAAGAATGCTAAAGAGAGAGATGAAGTGAACTTGGACTATTAAGTCCAGAGTAAAGAAAAGCAAAGAGCAGAAAATACATCAGAAGAGGGACCAACCGCATGAAGTGAAACCGTATGATAGTGAGTTTGTTGTGATCTGTGAAAGTGCAGCATACGAGTGCTTTCGAACCCAAAGGTCTTGCTGAGCAGACATAAGAAAGTTAAAAACCCTTTGATAGGATCCCCAAACGGAAATAAGCACCCAAAGTGCAACCCAGTAAAAAACACAAAAATGTCCAGCACTAGCTGCTTACCCAGGTAGAAATTAATGATATGCTGATGCCTGCGTAGTACATCCGAAAGGAGCGCCAAAAGTGACCGCCGTGTAGGGGCGTCACTAGTGATGGACGATATCTCCAGTATACCCAGGCCTAGACAAAGAATGGAGATAGTGTGAGCTAGGCAAGGCACTTGCCATCTCAAAAATAACGCTTAGATTGACAAGACATACATATTCGACCAGGAAGGTCGGAAGGTAGGACAGGAGGTCCTAAGAACTAGGAAAGTAATTATAATGTATAGAAATGCAGCCTAAAAACCTATGGGTTTCTACACCTGTGGCACATGCAGCATATGTAACTTGGGATGCAACAAAACAGTGAGTTTCAGCTACAACACAGGGAAACAATACAGGATAAGTCACTTCATAAATTGTCTAACAAGTTATGTGATTTATGTACTGATCTGTGGTTGTGACAAGATCTACATCTGTAGCACGACACGCCAGCTTAAGACACGCATCCAGGAACACCGCAGGGCATGCTTGAATGGAGATACTGCATATGCCTTGGTATCACATAAATGCAAGGGAGATGTGGACAGAACCAGGTTCCGCTTTCATGGTATTGACGTTGCTCAAGGCAACAAGAGAGGGGGTGACAGGGAACTGGCACTCAGACAGCTGGAAGCCAGATGGATTTGCAACTTACGCACCACCACACTTGGTCTCAATGCTGACAATGAGATGCATCAATGGCAACCTAAACTCTGAACGCCGCAACCTAAGGGCTGCTGAACGTCTATGGAGAGCCAAACCCTCCATCTATCATCTAAAATTCCTTAGGTCGGTTAGGAGTTCTTACAATAAAAAAATCAAGATGACTAAGGCCGATTATTTCAGAGCACAACTCACTCAAGCCTCAAATCGTCCCAGAAAACTTTTCGAAATTGTCAAACAGCAATCAGCTATAGCACCCAAGCATTTCGAATCAACAGTCACCTCACCCTCCTGCAACGATCTGGCTATCTTCTTTACGGAAAAAATTAAGCTCATCAGTCGTGAGCTCGAATCCAAGAGGGCCCTACTTACACCATCTGCGAGTGTGACTGTTCCTGCCCTCCCTGAGAGTCTAAAGCCACTTAGTATTAGCACCAAGAACATGGCCACCTGGAGCTCCTTTTCCCCCCTCAGTGAAAACGACATCTACAAAACTCTGTTGAACATTAACCCCTCTAATCATTTCAGCGACCCTTTACCCTCGTCTGTCTTCAAAGAAATCAAGGGTGCCCTTATCCCCCTTTGGACAAAGATTGTCAACGCCTCCCTGTCTCAAGGCAAGATCCCAGAATGTTTAAAAGCAGCTCAGGTCTCACTCATTCTCAAAAAACCCGATGCGGATAGATCTGACCTCAACAACTTTCGTCCCATCTCCAGCATCCCTACTCTGGCCAAGCTCCTTGAAAAATGCGTCCAATCGCAACTCTGCTCACACATTGAGACTTTCAATCTCTTGGATCAACATCAGTCGGGGTTTAGGAGCGGCCATAGTACTGAATCCGCGCTCCTTCACATCATAGACGACATCCTAAAATTGTTAGACCATAACGAATCCTGCCTACTAATCCTCCTTGATCTCTCCTCGGCATTTGACACGGTTAATCACGATATCCTCTTAGCCATTCTGGAACACAGGATGGGCCTTTCCAGGTCAGGTACTGCAATGGTTCGCTTCCTTCCTTCACAATAGATCCCTAAGAGTTAAAGTGAACCATACGATATCCCAAACATCCGCAGTCTCCATGGGGGTCCCGCAAGGGTCGGCACTCTCTCCCATACTCTTCAATATTTTTCTGGAACCACTAGCGAGCGCTCTTAAATCCATGAACATTCTTTTTCATATGTATGCGGATGATACGCAACTTTACCTGAAAATCAACTCTTCGGAAGACCTCATCTCACTCAACTCCTCCCTGAGGATTACCCAAAACTGGCTAACTGAGAACCATCTCCTGCTCAACACCGCCAAAACTGAATTCCTTCTCGCAAGATTTTAGGGTAACAAGAGGTATACGACAGGGATGCATTTTAGCTCCCCTTTTATTTTCATTGTACATAAACAAAGTTGATCCCTACCTACAAATTTTAGAAACAGATGCCCCAAGAGAAGGTAATCGCCCAACCCCAGTGCTTTTATATGCGGACGACGCTGTCCTCATTTCAAGGACAGCGAACGGGCTGCAATGTCTGTTAGAAAAATTTACCCAATTCATGACTGAAAAAGATCTACAGTTGAACCTTACAAAAACCTTTGTCATGACTTGTGGGAGAAACAGAGCAAGGACCAAACAGCACTATGTGGGTGGCGTTAAAATTGATAGAGTTTCAAGTTTTACTTATTTGGGCCTAACTTTTAATAAGAACGGTACATGGGGAGGACACATTGAAGCAACCAATTTAAGATTCTTACGCACTATGGAGGGTATTTTTAGATTTGCCACAAAGATAGGTAACAAACCGGTAAGGGAAATCCTTACCCTATATAGGAGCAAATCTATTACCACCGCATGTTACGGGGCAGCTATATGGGGAAGGTCCAACGTCACTTCCCTACAAACTCAGGAGAATAAGTTCTTAAAACGATTGTTGGCAGTCCCTACCTCAACATCTAATTATATAGTGCATAGTGAATTAAATGTACCCTATATCAGTGACCTCATAGGCCTGGCAGGAATCACCCTATGGTATGGGATATGGACTGAGGAAGAGACGATGTTTACAAAAAATATAATTATGGACTGCTTGGCCCTAGATAACTGTAGGAAAATCCCCTGGCTAGAGTATATTCACACACTCCTAAATGGCTGTAAGATACACCTAGATCGAAAAGATCCTTCGCTCATACAGGAATATAGCAAAAAGGAGCTGAAGTCAAGGTTTATCTCCTCTAAAGAAACGGAAAGAGAGGTTGAAACAGGCCGAAAACAAAGTGTGATTACATACCGTGAGTACCCTCTGTTTACGGGCACTCAATCTTATCTTATTATGATACGAAACATCCAGCAAAGGTTTTTATTAATGAGGCTTAGGTTCGGTACTCTACACCTCCTAACCGCTTTCCCTAAAATGGGAGAGTGGTGTCCCAAACTTCCGAATTGCCCATGCGATGGGAAGTCTCCATGTCTACACTGCACTTTGTATTATTCTGTAACTTTTATAGGGATGTTAGAAAGATCGTACTGAAACCACTCTTTTAAGTAAGTAAATGTTATCATTATAGAAAAGCTTTTAATTTTATTTGTAATCTAGAGAGCGCAAAAACTATGAATACTGTTATCAGATTCATTCAGATGGCTATTAGGAGATGCAAGGAACTTACCTTTTTAGAGGCTTTAGTCTATGAGCAATAATATGATTGATTATGGTGACGTAAAGAATATAGGCTTTTTGATGAACCTCAAAATTTGATTTTTATATGATCTTGATGTATGTAAATTGCACAGTACGCACTTTAGGAGTTTATTTTATATACAAGATGACTAGGCTAAGGAACTATCGCGCACTCTACTTTCCTAATTGATTTTTTACCCTGGCTTAATAATAATGAAATATGCTGTATTATATGGTTTTTAGTAGGCTTCTATATAATTAAGATCTCGATGTATGTAAATAGCACAGTACGCACTTTAGGAGTTTATTTCATACACAAGATGATTAGGCTAAGGAACTATTTTGCACTCTACTTCCCTCATCGATTTTTCACCCTGGCTAAATAATAACGAAATATGCTGTTTTATATGATTCTTAATAGGCTCTACATAATTTGAATTTTTTTTAGACCTAATACCTTGAGTAATTAATTGAAACTGAATCGCATAGCACTTTGTTAGAATGTATTGATTTTAATGTTTTTATAACTATGTAACTTTTATATTGTGATTAGAATGCTTTTATGGTCGAATTTAACGTACCGAATAAAGCTGCTTTGATTTGATTTGATTTGAATTCCTTCTCATATCCCCACCTAAATACACCCCCAAGATTGACCTCTGGATGAAGCACCTCACTACCTTCAACTGCTCCCCTATTATCATCGATTCAGCTAAATCTCTCGGAATCACCCTAGACTCACACCTGAACATGAAGAAAAACATTAGTATGATGTGTAAGGGCGCCAACTACCAAATGAGGCTTCTTAGAAATCTAAAACCATTCCTCCCTCAAGAGGACCTCAAGCTGGTGGTTCAAGCGCTTGTCCTGCCAAGACTAGACTATGTAGCGCGACGTTATGTGGCCTCCCCAAACATACCTTGGCTCCGCTCAGGGCTTCATTGAATGCAGCTGCTTGAAGCGAGAATTCAACTAAAGATTGCCTGTCTAACGCACAAAGCCCTACACTTCAAAACCCCTGGCTACCTGGCTCAAAAACTAGAACTATCAGGGGGGGGGGGGGGGGCAGGCCATCAAGAAGTGCAAATGCTCTATTTCTGAAATCCCAATCCTTTCGCAAAAAGAGAACAAGACTTCGAGCCTTCTCAGGTTCGGCACCGAAGATCTGGAACTCGCTCCCTCCGGAAATACGCAGAATTCCTTACGCAGCTGCTTTCAAACATGAAGTAAAAACACTCCTAATGGACAGGTTCCTGCCGTAAATAACCATTGGTCATCTATTTTCTTCAAGCACTGTATTATCCAGGATTGTCTACCTTATTGTACCAAGTAATTATCATTCGCATCCTTGTACATTTTTATTACCTTATTATGTTATCCTCTATTACCGCCTTACAATGTTCCCTTATACCGTGTTCTCCTCTCCCATTTCTGTGAAGCGCTCTGATACCTCTCGGGGTCTTGTTCGCGCTATATAAAACTTTTTAAATAAAATAAATAAATCACTTTCTCTGAGACCCTCTTGTATATGTTTAATGCATTTTATTTCTCTGATGTCACAAACAAGTGGACGGATAATTTACTGCTTCCTAATTGTATATAAGGAATGTTTTTTGTTGTTTTTTCGTCCACCACGGGCACTGTAACCATATTGCCCTTGACATGTACACTGTTACCTCATGTGAGAGCGGGTGTGTGTTTTTATCATGCCCCAATCGTTTTATGCAACCGTATGTTAACTTAGACAAGATGCAATTACGGGTGCATCAATGTGCTGATGATCTCTCAGGATTTTTGAATCTCTTGCTTCTACTACTGCATCTTCCAGCGTGACGCTATACCATTATGTGCATTACAATTCTGATTACATTTCTCTCACCTTACATCTGTGGAAATGTTGATTTTATAGAATGTAGCCGTCTACATTCTGATCGTTCCATGAGCCACTAATTTGTTTGTGATGTTTAACTGGACTTTTCTCTCTGTTTTGAATACTACCATGGATAGGACTCTCTCTTCTCTCCATTCCTTGTGTCCTAATGATCAGTGATATAGATACAACACATGACTTTCTCAATCACCTGAATTAAGGGATCTACACTAGGGGTCCGAAAGGCCTGTACTTATATGGTTCTTGGTCTCACACTCACGTACTCCTCACACACGCAATCCTGTATTTTGGTTGAGTGTGACTCTGAGCACCTTTACCTATACACTTACGCAGAATTGTTGTTTTGCCTCAAACAAGCGGGTTGGAAGTTACTTGCTCGGTGGTGCCCCCGTTATTGGCTTTTACCAGAATTACTTGTCACACGTATCTTGTGACTGGAAACAATGTTCCTTAATTGTTTCTGATTGGCATTGATTACTTAGACTTCTGATGAAATTTTTTTTGTAAGTGTGGTGTCTCTGTTCTAATCGGCTCTTATTAGGTTTTACCCACTATTGGTTCCTTGTGACTGACATTTATGGACGAGCACCTTACAGGTCGAGAATACGAAGGCCACTTGAGCCTTTTTTTCTACTTCTACGTTTTTTTTAAGTCCATTCCGCCACGGCAGGTGTGGCATCTGTGCTATTTTAGGCGGATGAACACGATACGGAATCTTCGCGACCTAACACTTAACCGGACTTGATTTTAGTTAGCGCTCTAGCATTCTCTTCACCGGAAGTGGTGCATATGCAGCATACGTGATTGGGGTTAGCGGTCTAGCATATTTCCAACAGGAAGTAGTGTGCACGCTGGTTACGTTGGTAACCATGCGGACGCCGGCCAATTCTTATGGGATCTACACTGAGCGACACCGCGACTGACTGAATGCCGTACACAGGATCGTTTGAAGGACTTACTCGCTGATTCTTTCAGTAAGTGCCAGATTGAGTAATGAGTGTGGCTGTGGCGCGAGCTTACGCGTTCGCTGGCATTTTTCGATGAGGGTGTACTTACGCCTCGTGATTGAACGCTCTAAAGTACAATTAAGTAAGGCTCTTTGGCACTGAGGTGCGGGGACTAACGCGGTCTTTGGCATATTTTGATGCAGGGGTACATGCGCATCGTGTTTGAACGCCTTAATGTACGATTGCTTTGGAAAGAGCGAACTAGTTGTATGTCATTTCCTTGCGGGTGCGAACGTGCTTCCTGACCGTAATGATGTTTACAAACAGTTTAAGCAACTTTTATGCTAGGTTCGTGATGTGTGTTCATCCGGTCGAACTGAGTTGCTATTGAACTATATCATGGGCACTTATTACACTCGCTGTGCTCATTTGCCTGTTGTTTGGGACTCCATCACTGGCGTCTCGTTAATCTGCTAACATTGCTAGTTTGATTATTTTTAACATCCTTTAAGACTCTAAAATTGCATGCAATGATACCTGATGGGCCATTGATTATATCATCTCCTTGTGAGGACGCACATTGGACATTGATATGTTTTTGGAATTTCTGTGTTAGTCATCGCTCTTCTGAACAGACATTCCCATAATCTCCCATGCTGACACATTTCTTGTAGCCTTATGCTTTTTGCGGAATCTGTACTCTTGTGGTGTATGGGCTGGGTTTGATTGCACTATGATACTGTAGTTGATCTCCTAGTAAACCTGAAGCACTCACGCTGCGCAACTAGCTGTTGTCATGGGCATCTTAACAGCGCTAGTACAACTGGTCTCCCTTACCTTGCCTTATAGGTTTACTTACCGACGAATCTGGAGGCCTTACCTCGCCAATAGGTTTACTTGCCCACGAATCTGGAGACAACGGAAGTTGAGATTGCACCGAGGCCTTAAGACATAAAGGTTTCACGCAAGATATGCCTTCGTTGGTTTACCCCACTAACATAACTGTGATCTCTAATACTTATGGCTTCGCACTGTTTTAGGCTGCATTTCTATACATTATAATTACTCGCCTAGTTCTTAGGACCTCCTGTCCTACCTTCCGACCTTCCTGGTCGAATACGTATGTCTTGTCAATCTAAGCGTTATTTTTGAGATGGCAAGTGCCTTGCCTAGCTCACACTATCTCCATTCTTTGTCTAGGCCTGGGTATACTGGAGATATCGTCCATCACTAGTGACGCCCCTACACGGCGGTCACTTTTGGCGCTCCTTTCGGATGCACTACGCAGGCATCAGCATATCATTTGTTTCTACCTTGGTAAGCAGCTAGTGCTGGACATTTTTGTGTTTTTTTCTGGGTTGCACGTTGGGTGCTTATTTCCGTTTGGGGATCCTATCAAAGGGTTTTTAACTTTCTTATGTCTTCTCAGCAAGACCTTTGGGGTCGAAAGCACTCCAATGCTGCACTTTCACAGATCACAACAAACTCACTAACTTACAGTTTCACTTCATGCGGTTGGTCCCTCTTCTGATGTGTTTTCTGCTCTGTGCTTTTCTTTACTCTGGACTTGATAGTCCAAGTTCACTTCATCTCTCTCTTTAGCATTCTTCTGTCATTACTTTACTTGTTCAATAGTATTTTTGAAATGATTTATGTTGTATGTAATTACAGCCCTGAAGAAGCCCTCGTGAAGGATGAAACGCATTGGCTGTATCCACAAATATATAAAGGATTTTTCAAATAAAAGACTTGCATCGGAAACCAATAATACCTGCTAACGAACTCTTCTTTCTGTGTTTTGAACCATTGTTGCTCTTTTGTGTTGCCTCTCATCAGCTTGTTGTTCTCTAGTTTAAAGTGGGCCTGCTGTAGCCCCTATTATGTAATGTGTAGGTCACATATATGTATTTGATGCAAGATAGCTCAGTGTAGTGATTCACATCCAACTGGTTATGCATGAAAGGAAAGTAAGAGTCCTCAACAGCTCATCACAGCTAAAACAACTGAATGTGTCTGTGTCACTGCATGTGCCTCTGTGATGAAACACTGCACCGGGACATAGTGGGTATGACTTGCTGGGCCTGACCCGGAATCCAGTTAGACTCCAATATAAAGACACTGGCTTCTGCTCTTTATCAACATGGCATGGCTCCCATTGCCCTTAACTCCATCTTGCGGTGCTTACTAGGGCTTCTATGAAGATTCTCAAGTATTGTGTGAGGGGTTCCGATTCATCACTTATTTCACTCATAGGTAAAGATGAGGCTTGGAGGATCACGCCTCGATTTTTTTAATTACTCGTAATATTTTCTTCTTCTTCTGGCATGTCAACATTGCTAGATATGTTAGGCCTGATTTAGAATTTGGAAGGTGGAGCTTCTATCCATCAAGTAGATGGATGTACTACCTCCTATCGGGCAGGGAAACAAAGGCTTTTCTGCCAAAATGGTTGTGTTCCCAACAAAATTCCAGCAGAATATCAGCCAATGCTCATCTGTGTTTTCAGATTTTCCACCAGCAAATGTGGGCATCTAATATGTATGCCCAAAGTGGGATTATTTGTTGCCAATGTCCAGGTATTAGTCTCTCTAATGCACTCTGAGGTGTTTCCGGGAATGTTCAGTACACCATGATAACCTTTCTGTGAAAGTATTTCATCATTCCCTTAGATGTCATTCATGAAGGTCACTTAGCCAGACATGGGGTCAGACCCATCACTACAACATAAATAAATAAATAAATAAATTGTGGACCCTGAAGTCGTGAACTATTTCAGAGTTGTTGTGATCAACAGGATTTCAGGAAAGGCCTATATAAAAAGGTCTTGGATCTATCTATTGACAGGGGACTCTCCAGAGACAATGACCCTGTTGCTGGGGCACATATAGTTGTTTTTTTGTTTCTTTATGTGACAAACTGATTTTTTATTTTAATAGTGCTACTAGACCCAATAAGGGTGACAGACCGCTAAACAATAGGGTTAACTTGTCGTAGACAATCATTGTACAAAAGTAGACAAGAGGAAAGGGTATGTAAACAATAGGGAGAAAGAGGAAAAAGGTAAGCCATCAATATATATCTATAATTTAGGGTATGTCAAGTTGATGGTCTTTAAGCTTATATTTGAAGATTGGGAATGACGTATCTCTAATAGGTTCCTCCAGGAGTTGAAGACTAAATGTACCAAGTCTGAGTATAGCTCCCACTTGTCCTTCCTAGAAGCACCAGCTTAAATCATCTGTCTGCTGTGAATGCATGGAAGGTGTTGAATCAAAACGTGCACCGGCAGTGATTCAATCAATTCCAAAGCTGCTGAACTTAACTGGTCCAAATATCTCAGCTTGTTTCCCTTTGCTTAAATCCATATAAAAATGCTGGTTGTATAATCTTCCCTGAAGCATCAGCAAGAAGGCCTGAAATGCCACTCACAGTATCTTAATCCAAGAATGTTTATATGATGAAGTCCTTGGGCAGGATGATCCATCATGTGGGCTCCACTGCTTTTGAGGGAAGCATTCTTCCATCATCCAGTGCTGAGGCCACATCAGGAGCCCTCTCAATTTGTTCTCAGTTTCCACCTACCAGCTGAGTGACTGAACAGTGTGGGCAGAAACGCTGATACCGTCACCCTGATTTCCTGAAATCGGATTCCACTCAAGCTGAACACGCTACTGCAACAGTCTCATGTGCAGACAAGTGTGCTGCACCAAGAGAGATGCAGGAGAACATCATGCCGAACAAAGAAGTCATTTTCTAGATCAGAGGAGATCTGATCTTATGGATCTTCTTCTGAAAGCCAGAGGCCCCTCTCCATTGATGGAAAAGGCATAATTCTATGTAATCCAGACTCATGCTCAGGAACTGTGCTTAGTTCCAAGGAATCATGGACGATTTCTCTCATTTCACTGAGAAGCCCAGTGTGTGTGGTAAAATTTAAAGCTAACTAGCAAAGTGCTGGTAGGGCTGTTAGCAGCTGGCCCTACATGAATGGAAAGATGTGTCACTCTGGCACAGAAGATGTGCTGCCACCACCACAAGGTATTTTGCAAAGTCCTTGAAGCAGATTTCACACCAAAGGGCTGAACTTTGAATTGGAGTGGGAATTCCCACCATAAAACGTAGATATCTGCAATGACTTACCAAGAGGTCTTAAATTGCCTAGGTTAATGTGTGAGTAGCTCAGCCCTTCCAGGCTTTGTTTTGCATTCTGGAAATTGTAGTCCTCGATATCACATTATAATATCAAGACTTTAAGTCCTATATTGCAAACAAAAAAAAAACCTGGACTGATACGCTTCCAACACCGAGACCTTGGAAAAATGTGAGATCTGCTTGTCCTGACTGAGTAGTGGAAGTAATCCTCCGGATAACTGTCATGAGAAGTCCTCTTAAGCAGTACACTCTTGTAAATACACGTTTTGACATTTTCATGTGCATAGGTAAACGGAGTGCAGTGAGTCAGGATGCAATTGTTAGAGGAGACCAGGGTGGATTTTACATGGAGACTTGTCTATCCAGAGTGCACCCCGATTTACTGAATAAATATTCTTGGATGTGGGAAGCCAGGTATTCTGATATTTTATCTCCTCTAAACTGGGTGTCAATTGTTATTAGAGAGGGAAGACACTGGGTAATGAAAATAACAATGCTGGGCTTATTCTTCTGTTTAATGTGGGAAATTTTACGATTACAGCCTCAAGCTCTGAAAGAATTATTACTGGAATTGCCAAACTTCCCATGTAATTAAAAAATGTTAGAAATTGTAATACTGACCCTGCAAGTATGCAATAGAATACGTGTATGAAAAGTAGAAGTACTCAAAATAAAACCTAAAATGGGGGAATTTTGTTTACTATAGAAAAAATACGAGTTGGGGGAAATCTGGGGACAGCTACACCACAAGGAGTCAGCCTTTACTTTTTTTTAGTGGTAAATATAAAAGTCAGGAACTTGTAGATTACTTTTCATTCTCTATTTGGTCATGTTGGTGTTATCCCTCTGGTGTGAACTGACCTTGCCATGCTTTTTATTAATTGTGATCTTGTGAGGTTTCCATCTGCCAGAAACATTTTATATGGCGTGTAGGTGTGGCTTTACTACAGTAGAAGGTTGTACTAGAAAAATATTGGAAGTTAACTCTGCAGTTCTTTGAGATTAGTCTTCATAACCTTGGTACTGCCACAATTAGAATAGTACAGGAAGTGTTTGAGTATTTTTCCAGGGACCTCTATTTTTTCAAAGTGTCAGGACCAGAAGAATGAAATGAAAGAAATGTTAAATATAAAAAACAGATTGCAAGAAGCTTAACCCAAAGTAATGCAGGACCCCAAATCAGAAAATAAGGAAGATTAATACGTTAAGGGCAAAAATCAAGGAGATTCAAAGTAAGAGAGAAACTGTAAATCAACGGGCAATGTATCAAACTGTGTTTTAAAAAATAATATTTTAGATAGGTAGATTCTTGGCTTGGGTGAGTTAAAACCAGTGTGATTTTTAATCAAAGACCTGGTAACAGGTACATTGATGAGAGGCGGAGCAAGAAAGCAAAAGCTTTCTTAAAATTCTATCTGTATTTCTTAACCAAACGAATATCCCCTATTGTGGAAGATATCAAGGAATTTTTGAACAAGGCAAATTTGGGTACATTTTCTCTTGAGGAATGGGTTGGCTAAATCTTTCTCACTAAAATAAATATGTTATGCAACAGATTCTTTACCATCAGCTAAACCTGTTGGGGATGGGCTACGGAGGAATATAAATGCTTTAGTTAAAAGTGGTTCGACTAAAAATATTGTTTATGCTATTCTCCAAGGAGAAAAACCTAATTCAGGAAAGAGTAACTAATAACCTTCCCTAAACTGGGCAAAGGCCCTGAGTGTTTTAAGTTGTACCTGCCCATTACAATTTTAAATGCGGATTATAACACTTTTATGAAGATACAGACAATATGCATTTCCCATAAAAATCACAAACATTGGTGGGTACAAATCAGACAAGCTTCATTCCTGGCAGACTTCTCGCTTCGAATAGCCATTCGTTTTGGGAAGTGGTAAGCTATGCAGAAGTCATGAAAGAACCTTTGGCACTTTGGTTCCTGGATTCAGAGAAAGTCTTTGGCCTGGTCAATTGAGCTTCCTTGATGGAGTTTGTGATTATTAACTTGACTGCCTACTTCACAGGGGCTCGGCTGCTGAATTATTTTTAGAGTATTCAGCAGTGGATAAGATTAATATTCAGCAAAGGACTTGACTAGGATGTCCGTCATCCTTTCTGTTGTTTGCGCTCTTCATGGAACCGCTTTCCAGCTTGACATTATGAAGGATGAAGCTATTAAATCCAGCCCTAATATTCGAACCACTAAGAAGATTCCATTGTATGCAGATGATGTAGCCTTATTTTTGTCCCCAGATAACCAATATTTCACCAGAGACTTCCTTATGATTGGTAAAGTTTCTGCAATCTTGGGCCATAGAATCAACAAAACTAAAACTGGGCATATTTTAATAAATGCTCTAAAATCCGATCTTGCCCCAGCATTACAGGATATGGTGACCCCAAACCCTGTGAGAGATTTAGGAATACTAAGGAATGCCCGGATTTCAAATATGTACAAACGTTACTGTGTCTGTCTCGTGGTTAAGATTGAAAACTGTTTTAGCAAATGACGACATTCACATTTATCAAAGGTCGGGCGAATAAACTTGATGAAAATGTTAACCCTATCACAATGTTTATTCTCATGGTACTGCTTAACATGTAGTCCGAAAAACTTTTTTTTAAGTTAAGTAGTCTGATGGCCTTATTCTTATGGGGTATTAAGCCAACAGTCTCCAGCAAAAAATCTGTGCCTAAATAGAATAAGATGGTTAGGCGCTACCAGAATCCCAACAGCATTATTTAGCAGTATCTGCTTCGATTACATGCATAGTGCGTGGCTGTTCTTTACATAGAGCACTCTTTTTTATAGTTGATCCTGGCTAAGAGGATCTCCTCTTAGGCTTAGGATCTCAGGCATACGCTCCAAAATTCCACGGCAAAACATAATTTAAGAAAATCAAGTATAAAATGATTATTAGGGCCCTTTGTCAACATTATACTTTGTGGATGAAAGAATTAAAGGTTCCTGGAGAGCTTGGGTGTATTCCATCTTGGAATTATCCGTCGCTTTTGGAGGATTTGACTAGGGTCGTCCACGAATGGAGGGAAAATGGGATTTGGGAACTAGAACTCGTCGGTCACGAAAGTTTTATCCCCTTTTGCGCGCGACATGAAAAGAATGGAATGGGACAAGAGCTATGTTTTTCAGATGCCTTCAACTTAGGAACCATTTTAGGAGGAAAAAGGGTGGAATTGGTCTGTTTAAAGAAAGCTTTTGGTTCGCGTTCTGGTAAGGGCTTCACCTGCAAGTGTATATGAACCTCCTCCCAGATCATTCTATAGTAAGTTCAATGTGGGTCGAAGAATTGTAACTTGATAGGGCTGCTGGAGAATCAGTTCAGACATGTACAACCGACCTGAATGAAGCCCATTCAATAATGCTCCCTTCAGAGACTGTATTATATGTCTGAGCGCTTGAGTAAGACGATTTCAGCTGATTGTAGAAGCAGCTGTTTCCAGTGTCGAAAATCGGTGGCACTTGGCTGCATACACCGGTGGAATGCCCAAATCTCAGATAATTATCGACGGTCGATGTACTCTTCTGTAGAAGGCAGAGAGGTAAATGCTGCTAGGCATGTTTATATTTGTGTGCCCAGTAGTGGCATGGTCATTATTTAAGCAGCAGTGTAAGGCTGTGACGTCGCCGAGAATACAAGAATGCGAAGGGAAATTAGAAAGAATATACTGTCATGATAAAAGGCAAATTGCTATTTTGGGAAAATGTGGAGACTGACAGGAATTTATAAAAAAAATATACAAAACTATTAGCATGTGCTGCGGTTACTGTTTATATTTGTCAACATACTTCTAGCAGAATTGGGTATTGTTTTTCATTTTTTTTTCCTTTCTGGGTTTTCGGTATCCTCCTTATTGCTTCAAAAATGTAGAAAAAGAAATGTGCAGTGAGTCGCCGTGAAACAAAAAGATTGTTTTTTGAGAAATCATTTAGTGAAATCATTTAGTGCCCTCTTGTGGCAGCATGTAAAACATACTGCAATAGTACACAGAGCAAGAAATGTGATTCGAAATGTTCTCAAGTGTCAGTAAAGTTGATCTCGTTGCTGTGCACTTAAACATGCTGATGATCCCTTCTGACCCGTGCTAGTATTTAAGATAAGAAAGCATATTTGGGACACACTGTTTTTCAGTTCCTTGCTAGGGAGATGGAGATAACGCATTTTTTACTCGATAGGAAAACGGATCTGGACCCTGCCTACACAAAATAGTAAAATGCGACTCCATGATTGTGGGAAGGGGCCGTGGATTTCAATGTGAACATTTCGAAGAAGCTTTTTGTATGAACTTGGTAAGTCACCTGTGATCTGGAATGGTCTGGGCTCAAGCAAGCTTAGTCTCAACCTCACTTCCTACAGCCCATTCTTCACCAGAAGGGTTGCTACCCCCTCTTAAAGAGCAATAACTAATGAACTGGACTGAGCCAAGGATAAGGGACATTTCTGAGGGAGAGGTGTGGACTGATTGAATAAATTGGGGCCGTTGACTGCGAGCACTCACATGTCTGCTGTATGTAAAGGTCTCCAGCTGGGAAGAACATCCCGAGCCCTGCCTCCAGCAGCGGGCCGTGGAGAGAGGTCACTGGAGCCATGGTTGCTGTGCTTCAGTAAGACTGGCATTGGATTGCCCACGGGTAGGTATTGCATGAAGCTTGCTCTCCCATTCTACCCACCTGCTAGACCCATGTGGCGTTGGTGGTTCACAAAAATACACCTCAAGAACACACGCCCAGTCATCTCCTTTCTGTATCCTGGGAAACGTGTGTACATGGCTTGGACTAAAGAATTGTCCAGTGGGCAGCTTTTGAGAAACTTGGTGTTAATAATGTGGTGCTTTATATGTTAGCTCTAAGCTGGCGGAAACTGTTTTAGTAAAGGCTGAGGTCAAAAACACTGTGTTAACGTCTCATCCGAAAACTCTTGGCCAGTGAGGCCACATTTAGGAGCCGCTGGCATACCCGAAGTTTCTAACAAAAAACACTCTTGTGGCGGGATTCATGAACAGGTACATCAAACTCTACAGCTGCCGTATTCGTGAGTTCAGTTTATGACAGAGTGTATCTGGAGCGGAATCTTTTGTAGGAAAATGGATCGAAATCTTGGCACCCATCCCTTGTGCGCCTGGGTCGCTAGTTGGTTTCACATGAGAATTCACCAATATTGTCATAACAAAAGAGGTGAGTTTCCACTTCAAGAGAATCCCCGGTCAGTTTCTTGGTCTTAGCTAGACTACATAGACACCCTTGACCACACACACACACGGGTCTCCCCCGCCCATTCTCTTAGCCTATCGCCTCCTACACCCCTGTTATGTTATATAGATTTGTAGAGTGCACATATCACTCGTGAGGGTATCCGGGCGCTAGAGCAGATCTGTAGGCCAATCTGGAGCTTAGCGTGGTACTTCGGGGAAGAATGGGAACTAGTTGAAGAGCCAGGTCTTCAGTTTCTTGCAGAAGTTCAGTAGGGAAGGAGAGGTCCTGATGTGTTCAGAAAGGTTGTTCCTGGTTTTGGTGGCAATACTGGAGAGGGGGAGGCCTCCTGCCTTGCTTCTGTAGATGTGTGGGATCTGTGCGAGGGAGAGTATAGCTGAGCTCAGTTGTCTTGCTGGATGGTAGAAGTGTAGGCAGTGGTTGAGGTAGGCAGGTCTGGTGTTATGTAGAGCTTTGTAAGTGAGGATAAGCAGCTTGAATTGGCAGTGTTTCTGGATGGGGACCCAGTGTAGATCTCCGAGTTGAAGCGTGATGTGGGCGCTGCATGGGATGTTGAGGATGATTCTGGTGGCAGCATTCTAGGTGGTCCGGAGACTCTGTATGAGGTGTGTCGGGATACCAGCATAGAGTGTGTTGCCTTAGTCCAGTCTGCTGGTGATGAGGGCTTGGGTGACGGTACGTCTGGTGTTTTGGGGAAGGCATTTGAAGATCTTGTGGAGCACACGTAAAATTTGGAAGCAGGAGTTCACCTGCTGGGTCATCGTAAGATTGTTCTTTAGTAGGAAACCGAGGTTTCTGGTGTGATCTGCAGGGTTGGGTGTGGGCCCTAGTTTTGCTGCCCACCAGGAGGAGTCCCATGGAGAGCTATTGTTCCTGAAGATCAGGACTTCCATTTTGTCGGTGTTGAGCTTTAGA
Organism: Calotriton arnoldi; assembly: GCA_963921515.1. Taxonomy (NCBI): domain Eukaryota; kingdom Metazoa; phylum Chordata; class Amphibia; order Caudata; family Salamandridae; genus Calotriton; species Calotriton arnoldi. The sequence goes on along the minus strand of CAWUFW010002561.1, from coordinate 261,856 downwards.
CAGTTGTTTCATCCAGTTCACCACGCTGGACATACATGTGGTGAAGTTGGTCATGTTGGTGTTGTCCGTGAGGGAGAGAATGAGCTGTGTGTCGTCTGCGTATGAGACAATATTGACTCAGTGGGAAGTTATGACCTAAATGAGCAGTGCCATGTACATGTTGAAAAGGGTAGGGCTGAGTGAAGATCATAGTGGGACTCCGCAGATGAGGCTCTTGGGTTCGGAGGTGTACTATGGGAGTCTGATTTGTTGAGTTCTGTTGGAGAGGAATGAGGCGATCCATCTCAGGGCAGGTCTGTGTATTCCAGTGTGATGCAGTCTTGTGATGAGGGTGCTGTGGGAGATGGTGTCGAAAGCTGCAGAGAGGTCGAGTAGGATGAGTGCTGTGGTCTCCCTCTGACCATGATGGTCCGGATGTTGTCTGTGGCTGCGATGAGGGTAGTTTTGGTGCTGTGGTTGCTGCAGAATTCTGACTGAGTGCTGTACAGGAGATGGTGATGCTCTAGATGGTAGGAAAGTTGTCTATTGATGGCTTTCTCCATGACTGGCTCGGAATGGTAGAAGTGAGATGGGTCAGTAATTGCTGAGTTCTTCAGGGTCTGTCGAAGGTTTTTTCAGGAGAGCTTTGGCCTCTGCATGTTTTCCAGTTGTCTGAGAAGATTGCATTTTGGATGGAGGTATAGATGATGGTGGTGAGCTTAGAGCTCATCAGGGTTCCTCCTAGGTTGTGGCTATGATTGGGACAGTGATCGGTGGGGGCCCCTTAGTGGACTGATTTCATGATTTTGGCAGTGTCCTCTGTGGTGAGGGGGTTCCAGTTCATCAGGTGATGTTCCTCTTTAGTGGTGTAGGTAGCTGACCAATGATACCTTCAGTAGTGTGCTGGGGGTAGAAGTTGTTGTATATCTTCAAAGATAGTGAAAAAAGTTGGAGAGGTTTCTGCAGAGTTCCTGTATTGGAGTGATGGTGGCGACTGTGGGGTTGGAGAATTCTTCGACAATAGTGAAGAGTTCTTTACAGTTTTTGGAGCTAGTTTCTAATCTCTGTGCTAGGGCTGCTTTCCTGGCTTCTTTAATTTAGGTGTGGTGTCTTCTGAGCACCGCTTTGTAGGTGTTTCTTGCATTGGCATTCCAGTTGGATCTCCATTTTCTTTCCAGCTGTTTGCAGTAGCATTTGAAGTCACTTAGGTCTTTAGTGTACTAGCTGGCTTGCGTGTTGGTTCTTCTCCGTTTTACCTCCTTCACAGGGCTAAGGTGTTAGCGCAGCTTGTGATTCAATCGTTGAAGGCCCTTATGTCATTCTGTAGGTCTCCGGTGAGGTCTGGTTGGTTGGATCCCAGGGTGTTATTCCAGTCTGCCTCAGATATCTTGTTCCAGCTGTGTCTGGACTTGCTAGCTGGCTTTGGTGTGGTGGGTTGGGGTGTGTTGATGTAGAAGCGAACGATGAAGTGGTATGTCCATGTGAGCGGGGTTAGGGGACTGAATTTGACAGTAAAGTTGGGGTAGAGAGTGTATCCTGCGGTGAGAGTAAGGCCTTGGACGAGCTGGGTGAGTCCTATGTTATCGAGGCTTTAAAGTAGGGTAGTGGAGTTTGGGGTTTGTGGGGTCGCCGAGATGAAAGTTGAGGTCACAGAGTCGAATTGAATGAATGAATGAAAAGGCATTTCTAAAGCGCATGGCTACTCGGGAGCATCCCAGCGTTAGAATTAAGTTTTGTTTGCAGGTTCAACCATCTACTCTGCAGGCTGTTTTTTTTTTTTATCCTCATTCACCTCAGACCATCGTGACCTAGCCAGCCGCCTGTGTCTAACGTGTCTCGGGAGCAGGCATGGGATTTTGCCTCCCCTGCGGGTACACCTGCATACTGGGAAGGTACAGTCCCAAAACGGGTAGGGTCACTCTCAGATATGTTCCGGTATACACCGGCGACTGCTAATGATGGCAGTGAGGGAGCGGGAAAGGCCCAACGCAGTCCAGAGAGATCCAGAGAGGTATAATAATCATAGGACAAATTATTAAAAAAAAAAAAAAAACTCTCCCATGTGTCTTCGATGCCGCGTGGATGAAGGCAACTTGATACATACAGTCTGGACGTGTCCTATCCTGGACAAATTCTGGCGGGGTGTAATACAATGTCTATCTGACGTAATACACTGGGATATCCTGCGATCTCCCAAGCTCACACTCTTACACTGTACGGACGAAATAGGGGGTAACATCTACAAACGACACCTATTATTTCTGGGGTTGACACTAGCCAAAAGTGACGTCGTGCGGCATTGGAAGGCCGAATCTCCTCCTCGCCTATCGACCTGGAAGAAAGGCTTGGACTACGCCATGGAACTTGAACGGCCCATATTTATGGCCCGAGGTTGTCCCCATAAACATACCAAAATCTGGAAATCGCGGGCCGCGTACAGACACATACCCTTTGAGGCACATACTATGGGGGATCCCTTATTGATGCCCGATGCGGGTACACACGACTGATATGGCTACTAATCCAGGCCACCACACACCCGCATGGGGGGCACATTGCAACTTGAGACGAGTGCACAGACTTAGGCGCAGGCTATGGCTTGGTACAATGCGGTTTTTGTTGTTGCTTATGTTCAAATGTATATCATCCTTGATATCGGATATGTTGTGGAATGCTACTACTGTATGCTTACAATTATGTTTAGCCATATGTCCTTTATCGTACACTCATACCGTATTGATGTCTATAAAATCAATAAAATATGTTTTGGAAAAAAAAAAGGCACAAAATCGAGGCTCTTATTAGTTTTCACTTGCCTCTGCATTCAACCATCTTAATAAAAAGTTCCAGTAGGCTTTGTTCCTCTTAGTCTGGGTCCCTCTCAAATCTAATTTAGACGTCGATATGACCGAGGCCAGCCAATCAGAGTGTAGGGGAGACGAGCATTCCACCCATTTTCTGCATATTTCCCTCCTGGCTAAAAGTATGGCATAGAAGAGGAAGGCCCTTGCTGGGCCTGTGACTTCGTTGGAGATTCCAAAAATTATGGAGAGGCTCAACTTAACTTGGAGACCAAGGATGACCGAGATGGTTTCGCCAACTTTTACCCAAAAATCAAGGATAGCCAGACATTCCTGAAACATGTGTATATCCGATGCTCTCTCCAGGCCACATTTCTTGCAACTGACAGGAAGTCCTGTCGTCATCCTTGATAGCCTTTGGGGGGTTAGGTAAGCCCTGTGAATTGTGAATAGATGATTCCTCCTTAACCATGCAAGAAAGATGACAATGAATATATATTTGAAAGAAGTAAACACAGCACGCAAACCAGCCATTACACACACACCACTTCTCCCTTTCCACCATTCAAAAACAAATCATACACTCCCTTAAACCAAACCAAGATAACACACACGCTACCACGCCACAAAACACAAACTAAACCCCAATACCAAATCAAGCTGGCTGGCCAGGCCAACAAGAGATAGAAAGAGTACAGACTAGAAGACGTGGTAGGAAACCATTCTAAGACCTTAGAAGCTGGGGAAGATCATTCCACAGGGAACAAACGGCAGAAACATTGCCTCCCACCCTTACCCGTAGTAAGGGTGGTAAGTCTGGCATATAAGTCCACACAGAACCTGAAACTGAACAAAATGGTTCCAGATACAACATCATAGTGATAAAACCTCAAAAACACTTCCCCCAACGCAAGTCGGGGTGGAATGTGTGGGAAACACACCACACGGAACACAATGCACGCACAGAACGTCACAACCAACAAACACTAGCACTTCCCCCAACAAAAGATGGGGTGGAATGTGTAATGTAACACCACACGAAACATATGCAAACGCACACTGCAACACCCAACAACTACGGCACTTCCCCCAACGCAAGTTGAGGTGGAATGTGTGGGAAACACACCACACGGAACACAAAGCATGCGCAGAACACTACACCCAAAAAAAAACTTCAACACTTCCCCCATCAAAAGATGGGGTGGAATGTGTGGAAAAGGCACTCCACACGGAACAAAAAACAACCCACTTCACCCAATAAAGTCAACCCTCCACCCAAAACCATAAGTTAGGGTGGTAAGTGTGAAAAGGAGCTCACACGGAACATGAGTAAATGCACAACTGAACATCCAGCAACAACAGAGAATGGAAAAAAAAAAACTCACTCTGCGGAATCCGTACTACGATGGGTGATTATACAGCACCAACCCATAACCACGTAAAAGTGGGAGACATCACACAAATAAATGCACTGTTCCAAACAAACACCTTACTATAACAGTTACAGGAAATAAAGAAACATGTAACTATGAAGAAAACATCCCATGACTGCAAAAAGCAAGCACACAACAGAAACAGTGTACACAAAGCACACTCAAAACCTCTGCGAAATATAAAACACACCCACAGAAAAGCATTGCCTCATAAAGAATCGTGCATCAAAGAAACAGAAAAAACAACGAAGACTAGCACTACAAAGCAAAATACGGCATTAGAACACAGGAAATATGCAACACTGAGCAAGTACACATGGGAACCTCCGATGAGCGACTCCTCACCCGAAGTGCCAAACAGCTGCCAAAAGGTGCTTTCCAGGTCAAAGAGTCAAAGTTTACAAGGATGAGTGTAAACGCAGCTGAAAGTCTTCCAGAGTGCCAAACAGTCACTAGGCACAGGGCAAACATCATTGCAAAAGAAAAAAAACAAGAATAATAATACTCCCACAGTCAGCAAACAGTCAGGTAAAAGGAAACTGCCTTTGCGTTTGCCTCAAATACGAAAGAACAGGCAGAAGAAAACATTAACAGAAGTACGTTGAGTTGAAAAGTGTATTCAGCCGGAAATTCACAGCTGAAAGAAACGTGAGGAAAACTGAACAATCCACGCGCAGAAAGTAAAGTGAATCACACAGCATGACACAGAGACTGGTTGCAACGTCCATTTTCCTGGAGGTAGTAAAACACATCGGATGGCATGCCAGGTGCTACCGCCAAACCCAAGATGGTGGAACGTACTGCACGCTGCGCAGGATGGCTCACGGCGCGTCGAAGGAGCTGCACGTCCTTCAGCAGCAGTGCTGCGCGGAAGCAACGACATAGGAAGGGATTCCAAGAAGACGCAACAGGATTCCATGAAGACAGACGAATTCGAGGAGATGGCTCGTGAAGGTAGGAGGGCGCGCGTGGCACGCGCGCCCTTTTCAAACCGCAACGCTGCGGTTAAACTGCCATAAAGCCAGGAAAGCTGCCAGTGCCAAAATTATTTTGAAAACCAAAAATAAAGGCTTACCCCTAAAAGTCCATGGCAGCAGTAGGTATCGGGTCAACTTTTCCTTAGTAAAGCGCTGACAAGTTGAAAAATCGTCATTCCCCTCTACACACCTCTTTCAAAGTGCAGCACACCATGAAGATCTCTTGCAAGAGGCAGAGACTGTGAATTCCTCATAACCCTTGCCCAACTTAACATCGCTTCTAACACCAAGTCGGGTCGCTCCAAATACTGGAACTGGGGACAACACGGGCTCTGGGGAGCACAGGAGCCGTGACTAATCGTAGCTCATACTCTTGACAGGAAGTAAGGAAGAACATAGCCCACAAACAGGGACAGCAGGGCTTCTCACACTCGACAGTCTTAACGTTGTTCTTCCCCCAGACGCTCTTCCCCATGAATATAAGCACTGCAGCTCCAGTAGGCTTGAGACAGACACAGCAGGAACTGGCACACTTGGGTTGGGGCGACCGATGTCAGGGTCACTGGTGAGGCTCAAAGGTGCCAGTAAGCTTTTGAACACGCAGCTATTAGTTTAAAAGTAATTCCTTTCCCTTGAAGTTTCTTCAGGCTTCAAATTTTCCATATCCAGGTGTAATACGCAGGTTTTTTCAAAATTGTCGCCAAAATGTTGTGAACAGAAGAAGGTCCAGTCCAAGTAGTTTCTTAAGTAGATTTATTCCAGGTATGATGTTATGTAGAGAGAGCCCCACCAGGAGCAGCCTTCCTGCTGCTCAGCCCATACACCAACTGACAACCTCACTCATCCAACATTCCATAGTCACCTCTCACACCAACATTCTACTCCACAGTCACACTGGCTGAGCAGCAGGTATAACAGGAACAGAATACCCAATGATGTTTGCCAGAGTTGTTCCCAGGGCTCTCTCGGCAGACAAGCGCCCCACAGTTCCTCTGCAAGTTTGAAGGTCCCCATTTATTGCCTCTTCGATGTTCCAATACCATACGGAGACCTCTTTTTTCCCCCTCGGTTTTTCCACCAGTTGTTCCTCTAAAACGTTTCCTGAACCTATAGGTGATTTCAGGTTTTGGACCCAACTTTGAAGTTGGATATATTTAAATTTAGAAATGCCCCCTTTCAAGATGGTGTGGAGCGTTGGCCAGGGTAAAAGTATGCCTTCTTGTGCTAAATCATCCCATACTCTAAGACCGGCCTCCCTAAGTGGCTGTGCTAGTTTATCTTTTAAGCATTTTGGTGTACCGGGGGAGTCCCGGAGGGGGGCAAGGCTAGAGAAATAACTGAGGCCCGTCAGCCGTCTAATACTTGCCCATGTTCTGGCCATCATTTGTAGCACCTTTAGCCTTATCTTTTTGAAGAACTTAGGCTCTCCATACTTAAACAGAAAACCCTCCTGGATCAAACTAGCACCCTTTAACATTGCTGATAACATTGCCCCTACCCCGGAGCGATCTGGTGTTTTTAAAAGCATCCTAGAGTGGGACAGTTGGAAAGCCCAGGCATAGTACCGCAGGTCCGGGAGGGATAGTCCTCCCTTCTCCCTCCTACGTCTCAACTTCTTCCAGGCAATTCTGATTCCTTTATAGGCCCATATGAAGGAGTTGATAGCCTGCTGGAGTTTGCCTAAGATGGCTTGCCAAAATGTAATGGAATAGCATTGAAGAAGAAGGTGATTTTAGGAAGCACTATCATTTTAACCAGGTTTACCTTCCCAAAGATTGACAAGGGAAGGTGGGCCCAGCTCTTCATAAGCCGCAAGCACTCTTTTGTTACATTAGCCAGGTTAGCCTCTGAGATTTTGTCGATGTCCTGTACTATTCTTACCCCTAGGTATCTCATCTCTCTTTTGGTCTGATACTGTCACTCCCCCAAATTCCATGACATAACCTCAGTTTTCTCAGCATTGACCTCATACCCTGCCGAAATCTTCGGCATGCTTTGTCACCTCAGGCAGGGCAGTGGAAAGATCAGAGGAAACAACCAGTACATCGTCGGCATAAAGGGCCACTTTTCTCTCCCATCCCTAGTGCCCGAATGGTAGGATGCCCACCTCATCCCTCAGCCTCTGAGCAAATGGCTCGATATACAAGTTAAAGAGGAGGGGAGATAAGGGACAGCCCTGTCTAGTACCCCTGGTGATTTTAAAGGGGCTAGTTAAATTGCCGTTGATCAATAGTAGATGGGTCTTGATATATCAACTGGATGGTTCTGCGGAAATTTTCGCCAAAGTTATATTTCTCCAAGACGGCCGACAGATACACCCAGTTGACCCTATCAAAGGCCTTGGTAGCATCCAAGGTCATGGATGCAAGAGGGAGCGAGTACGTTGTGGCTAGGTCTATTGCGCCTATAAAGTTGTATGTGAGTTCATATAAGTTCCTGCCCTTAACAAAGCCCTTTTGGTCAAGGTGTAACATATCTCCTGCTACCGTTCCTAACCTGTAAGCTAAGACCTTGGTGAAGATTTTATAGTCCGCATTGAGCAGTGATATGGGTCTATATGACTCACAACTCGCTGGGTTTTTCCCTGGTTTTAATATTAGAGTGATCGTTGCCTCACCCCAATAGCCTGGCAGTTTTCCCCCATCGCTTAGAATCTCGTTGAAGAGCTGGGTCATAACTGGAATCGAGACCTCCCCCAGATTTTTGTAAACCTCTATTGGCAGACCATCTGGGCCTGCCGCCTTACCCCCTTTACTGGCCAGAATGGCTCTCTTAATCTCTTCCTGTGTAATTTCCTGCTCTAGTAATTGCTGTTGTGTTGTGTCCAAAGGTTTGAGAGTACTCGCACTCAACCATTCTTCAGCTTCAGATTTATTGACAATCCTATCCTCAGAGTATAGTTTCTGAAAAAAATCATAGAAGGCACCCTCTATCTCCTCATCTGTAGATATAGCAGTCTTGCTGTTGCCATCCTCAATCGCTTTTATCAGATTACGCGTCCTGTCTGATTTTGCTTTCCAGGCCAATAACCTGCCTGCCCCTTCACCGTATTCAAAATGGGCAAGCTTGCTTGCCTCCCATAGCTTCATGATCCTCATCTGAAGGATAGCATCAAGCTGTTCCTTTAATTCTTCCAATTTGGCCTTACTTTCCTGCTGCTTCTCTGGTTCTACTGCACTGCTCACCCCTCCTCCGCGATCTTCATCTCTGCTTCTCTTTGGGCAACCTCTTCCCTATACTGCCTATTTCTAAAGCAGAGCCTGTTAGTGATGGCCCCCTCAGATATGCCTTTAGAGAGTCCCAGACTATGGGGGGGTCGAGGCTGACCCCACATTGTGGCCTAGGAAGTCCTTCGTCTCAAGACTCAGATGCTTCATTGCCTCTACATCTTGAAGCAGCGTACGGTCAAGAGTCCAGTCTCTACTGCTCTGCCTATTTTCCAGATCCAAATCTAAGTGTACCCCTGAATGATCAGATAGGTGTGGCGTCAAGTATCCAATGTCCTTGACTTTCCCTCTCAAGCTAAGGCTGACCAGGACATAGTCAATCCTGGATTTATGGCCATACTTCCCATTGTAGTAAGAAACTCCTAACTGATGGCCAGATCTATCTCTCCAGACATCACTGAGTCACGTCTGCTTCATCATTGAGTGGAGGTATGCCCGAGATTTAGATGGTGTCATGGCTCTACTATTTGGTGATTTGTCCAATTTGGAATCCAATACGATGTTAAATTCATGTTACGGGATCTGGAAAATCTAAAAGATTTGCAGAGATAGTTTTTAAAGGGGTAGGATTGTCATGATTTGGGCCATAATAGCCTACCAGAGTGAAAAGAGTGCCCAGAATAATTACCTTAAGAATGACCCACCTGCTGCCGGTATCAACTAATGAGTCTAATAAGCGTGCTTTGACTTGTTTTTTTATTAATATTGCCACTCCTCTAATATTAGCGAGTTGATCAGTGCAAATAATGTGTTCAACCCATTTTAGTTTTTTAAATACCTCGGTTGATTCGTCCTTCGACAGGTGTGTCTCTTGTAAGATGATGACCTGCGCGGGGGAGTCCCTAATGTATTGTATGATTTTTGCCCTTCTTCGTTTCACGTGCAAGCCATTCACATTCCATGATAAAAACTGGACCATTCTCTCGATAGTTTGACCTTAAAGCACATCTGAGGCATAGAAAAAAAGAGATCCCGAAGACCAGACCAAAACATTTAAAACTGGAATGACTGAGACAGCTGAGGCAAGCGGACTACCTAAGGTAAATGAGATTTATTTTTTATTTTTTCCCTACATGCTCCCCACCCAGTGCACCCCCCCCCCCCGAACCCCTCCCTGGAACTATTGTCCTGGACTTGATGGAAGTCCTGTCTGCTACACTCAGGGTCGGCTCGCCTCCCTGTCCCTCTTTCGTACAGGAAACCACAACAAACTCAGTGTATTTGCGCATCTGCCCTCTGTTTATCGTTCATTATTCATTTTATACTTATATTTTTGTTTATAAGTAAGTGCATCTGCACTATATGTTCTAGGTATTTTGCCCTTGGGTTTAGTTTGGAGAATTTTGACCACAGAAGGGGAGGAGTCGAGCCAGGAATTTTCTAATTAAGCATTACCTTTCTTAATGTTCTCCAAAAGCTCGTCTGCCTCTTGTTGCGATCTTAAATTATGCATCCTATTCTTGTACATTACTTTTAGGGACGCTGGGAACTTAAGTTGGGCAACAGCCCCATACTTTTTGAATTCCTCTAGCTTTCTCCCCAACTCCCATTGCCTATCTAAGGTGGCTCGAGCAAGGTCTGAGCGTATTTCAAATGAAAAATCTTTCCCCCTCAAAGATTTCGCTTTCAGGGCCATGTTTAAGATTTTTTCCTTCAGAGAGTATGTGTTGAAATTCAGGAGAATCTTCCTAGGTTTAATTCTATTCAGGTTTCTTCTGTAGGGGTCCCTATGCACCCTTTGAATGTCTTTCCTAAGCTCTTCTTCAGACCTCTCGATCTGTATTGTTTCCTTTATTAGCGTGACAATGTAAGACTTTAGGTCCTCTCCTTCCTTCCCTCTGGAACATTCAAAATACGGAGATTACTCCTCCTGGAGTTATTCTCTAACTGCTCCAACTTATCTCGGATCTCCTGCTCCTCCCTTTTGAGAGCCAAAATATCAGCTTTAGCTGTACTAAGCTCTTCTTTTAGTTCCCCTACATAGTTTTCAAGGGTCTCAGTTCTTAAATTGAGGAGGTCGATCTTCTTCTCCAGGGATTCACAGAAGCTCCCTATCTCACCTTGGTTGGATTCGGATACAGCAAACCCCTTTTTAATGTCATCCGAGAGGGTACGAAACAACACTTCCATGGATGCTGACGAAGTCTCCATGGGATCTTTAGAACCTTTTTCAGCCATCATTAACTCACTCCCCCCCAAATCAGGGAGTGAGATATCCCCTAGGGCATAAGCATCCCCTCTCACTCCTTCCGCTCCTGTGAGCTCCTGCCCCTGCATAGTTATAGGGTTCGCTTGTGGGGGACCCCCCGAAGCCACCATTTGCTCTTTGTTAGACTCTATGTTGGGCTCTATGTTAAGCTGAGCCACTGACCCCTTCCTAAATGCTTCTCCCTGTCTTGTAATGTCAATCACAAAAGGTTGTACTTTGAAATACGACCTTAAGGAGGGGGTGATTGTTACCTTAAGGTCGGAGGATTTTGCTCTGCCTTTCCCAGCTTTAATGCTCCGGCTTTTAACCTCGCACCTCTGGAAAGCTCAGGAGTTAATCTCTAACTCTGGATCCTTTGTTGCTGCTTGCGTAAGGGGGGGGGGCTTTTTTCCTCCCCCCACTAGCTGCCTTCTTTTTAGGGGCTTGTTTTTTCCCCCTCAGTGCCAGTTTCAGGGGTCCCTGAGAAGCCCCCCAATACCCTTTACCTTCCTTCGGTACTGCTGATACGGCTGGTGAGGCTTGATCCAGCTGGCCCACCTGTCCTTGTTGTGAGGTCGAGGGCTGCTTGCGGGCTGTGCAGAATCCTGTCCCTTCGACCTCCTCGCCAGCCGGAGCAGCCTCCTCCACCGCAGCAGAGCAGCCGCCATGTTCTCCCCCCCGGCAGGCTGTTTTTTTTTGCGTGGTCCATGGGGGTTGGTATGCAAGAGTTGCTTTGATGGTGGTTTTGGCGTCTGATTGTAGTCTAAAGTGCATGTGCTCCTTGAACGGCCTGTCTCCGTCAGTGGAGTTGGTGCAGGTGATGGTGCCCTTGTGGATGTTGTTCAGTCCTTCTCCTGGTTTGTTGGACCTGTTCTATCATGTGATCCTGTCGCCCAATGAGATGAATGCGGTGATGGCGTGTGCACCAACTTATTACAAAGTACGTTTGGAATAGCCAGACAGTTTTTTCTTCTATTTTGGTGCCTTCTACGTCAAGCAGCATTGGCTTTCCTCTTATGTTTATTTGAATCTAATTTTCATGTTTTAATTCATTAAGATTCATTAGGCTATACCTACAGAACAACAAATGAACTTTTTACTTTATATCTTTTAGTCTTACCTAAATGAAGTGTCTGCAAGGTTGTAACTGTTTTGCCTTAGGTTGTCCCTAGTTGGCTTTTTTCAGTTGTTCTCAGCATCAGAGTTATTTTTCTCTGTAGACCTAGAAATATATCCTTTGCTGACAAGGCTGAAGTGTATAAGTCCCACTCGGTTTCTCTTTGCCCAAACCAGTTTTTGACATTTTAAGCCTACGGTCTTGAGAAAAAGTTCAAGGCTTGACTGATAAATCGGAATTGCTTCACGAAATTTTCTTTTCCTTTTGACTTTATATTTTAGGGCTATGCCATACCTAAAGGTGTTTCTACCTGCTCATTCTTCTTTGAGCTCCAAGACGAAACAGGTTTCTTTTCTACTTTCTCTTCAATAAATAATACATATTTCATACAGAAAAGCACAACAGAACTTCAGTAAATGTAATTGCATTTATAAAGCACTTACTACCCCTGACGAGATGTCAAAGTGCTTTACGCCGAGCAGCTCACTACTCAGGAACCCAAGGTTAGTGGTTAGTTCAGGACATTTGAAAGTGAGAAGAAAAAAAGCAGAGCTGAGAAACAGAAGTTTTAATTAAAGGACAGTTTTTAATGCTGGATTTAAGGAATGTAGAGAATATTTTTTAGCAAACACAAGGAGATGATGCACGGAGCACTGAAACATTTCAGACACTCACCCCGAGTCACAGATCTGAGTTTAATCCATCATCGTTCTTTAGTTCACTTCACCACCCCAGTTCAGACCCAGCCATATGCGAATCAGTCTTGACCCTGTTCCTCATGGGAACAGTCCAGCCGAACTGCCAAGCCAGGTCTTCCCTGGACCCCAAACAAGCATCCGGGGACCGGTTTTGGGGTAACACCCCCTCAACAGCCAGGCTAGCTTGAATCCAGTGGCAAAGTGAGCAAGGGACCCACGTCTGGGCATATCCATCCCACTTAAGGTGAAAAGTGCTACACAAGCAAATGATGGACGGAATGCTGAATAGATCATGTGACTGGGAGTGAGTGGTTGAAAAGTTATAATTTTTAGACAGCATGCAGCTCCATGATGCAGAATATAGAAACACCATTATTTACTTGTAAAGATTATGCTATATTAGGACTTTTTGGTAAGGCCTGGAATCAGGTAAAGCATCTCTCTATTGCCAGGCTACTGCTAGACACCAATTCAGCCAGGTCATTTGATCAGCACAAGGGTTGAAAGTGAAAAATAATGGCTGGATGCATATGTCGAGAAAATACATGAGAAATAATGTACACATTGAAAAAGCTATTCTGTTCATCCTCAGGTTTGACTCAGTGTATTAATTATACAGCAGAGTAGGATGCATTTGAATGCATTGTCGCCACATGGAAGGGGAGGACAGCCTCCCAAACAGTGGATGTGTACCACCTGCATTCCAGTGGCTGGAGAGCAGGAGATGCAAACACTGGTCTGAGTGTGGGATGATGAAAGGGCTCCCTTTACAAATTCAATGAACACTTTTGTTAGCAAATAGCTGCTGATTAGACTTCCTGAAGCACTGCCCCTTTTTGTAGATGCTATGGGCGAGTAGGGGTGGAGCTGGAGGTTGAAGGGGATCCTTCAGATGAGGCCAAACCATGGGCTATACCTTGATCACACTTCATTGCAGAGGCCTCATGCCTCTTTCTGCCTCTGTTGTGGGTTCTCCAGGCTGGAGACAACCCTGCTGTGAGGGACATGACTACACAAAGGCTGTGTCTGGAGAGCAGCCTGGAAATACATTTGAAATGTAAACATATTGCAATTTACCTTTCCTTACCAACAAATACATGCCTGCCTGTGTGTAACTGTGGGGCCTGGGCTGGGAAAGCACTTTGACCGGCGATATCTTGGAGCAGCCCGCTCTGGCATGTAGCTGTCTTGCTCTTCTCGTCTGATGCAAAGGAAACCAAACATTGGTTAACTTCCAGGGCTTTAATTGAAAGGTTAAGGTGAGGCATTTGCCTCAGATCTCCGGCATAATCGGGTAGCTGAGCGAACACAACTCAGCAGGGACCTGCCCTGATTACTTGCTTTCCAGAATTCCTTGCCTTAAAGAGGTACCGGTCACTAACACTTGACGTGTTCTTTTCTTTCGAATGAATCTGGTTTGGGGTGGGCAGGAGGCTGGAGGGAGTGCAGTCACCTTCGTTGTCTATTTTTTTTTAATGGTGCTTTGTATGGCGTGCCACTTCAGGGCACTACACTTTTATTGGGTTGTGCAAAGGGTTAGTGTCTGTACTAATGTGATTGAAAGGATACCGAAACAGTAGTGGCGTGAGGTAAGCATGTGTTCCTGAACTTCAAGTGCAACTAGATACCTGGAGGTTTGGACCCTGGCCATTCGAGAACACACAATATATGATTAATAGCTGGAGATATACTTTCTCTCCGACAAGGCAGCAGTAACACTGGATCTCTCTCACTGTGATATTAGACCCCTAAAGGCTCCCTCCTCTGCAGTGTGCCGCCCTCTGCCCCATGAGTGGTTTTAATGGGCATTTCACGACGGTGCTATCCCGTCATACCAGGGTCATGTAATTAGCACAGCACCTATGCTACTGAAAGGCTAGGCGCAAAAATGGGTGTAAGTATTGGGAGTGCTAGTTAGGCTAACATTATGCTTATTTAGAGCCGTTTTCTGGATGTCTATGCCATTTTTAAGAGGAATGTACCAAAACTTAATTAGGTGTCTACTTCTTTAAATATAGTATTTGCAGTCAGCGGAGCACACTTGAGAGAGGGGGGGGGTCGGGGGCGCAATCCTCAGGCATCCACTGCACTTCCGTTCTCTTTTTTACCCTCTCATCAGAGCAGAACCATTGAACACTTTTCTTGTGTTTTGCCCATTTAAAAATATATATATATTCCTGAGGTGTCCTTTGCCTCACAATACTCTGGAACTCAACCCCTTCTGCCTCATCCATAGATTGTAAGGCTGACAGGCTCAAACGAGATTCTCCGCCCAAGAAAGGGGGTCAAGCAGTATCGTTATTCTGGTCTGTACCTCGTCTGGAGCAGCCGCTATACCTCTCAGCAAGTTGCCTGTTGTGATTTCCACCAATCTTTGCTCCTATTGTCCCATTCGGCTGTCCCTTTGGCACTGAGGCCCCTATCTGCTCTGATCTTGGAGCCTTGTGTTTTGGTTTGATAGGGCTCCTCAAAGCAAAATGATCGATTGTGCAAGTACAGGAGTTTGTGCCTTCAGCACAAGCATTTTCAGTGCCAAGTAGTTTCACCCCAGGACAAATGCAACATACGCAGCTATTTCATGACGGAGACACGCCACTCATGGAGCACATGCACTTCAGACTACAACCAGGCAACAAAACAGCTATCAAAGGAACCCTTGCATACCACCCCCCACCCCCAGACCACGCAAAAACCAGCCTGCAGAATATATGGTTGAGCCAGACAGAGTACCAGAGTGGACTCGCACTACGCGGCTAGAGAAAACTGCAGTGGCCTCTGAAAACCAGCACCTTAAATGATGGGTCTACCTGAGGCAATGAGGAGAAATCCAGAAACAACTCTTGGAATGAAAAGAACTGATGGCAAATCTATGGGTTCTTGACTATATGGAGCTTAAGACATGCGTGGAGATTTCATGATCAAGAAGAAAAGCCAGGAATGCTGCCTGATCCAAGCATAGTGAATGTATTTCCCTTATAAAAGAGCTTAGGATACTTAGACATGGAAAATACACAATGCAAAGGAGGATTCAGCTATAGCTGAATATTGCTTAAGTAGTCCAGTCCCAGTTAGGGGGAAGTATTGAAGGAGGAACAAATAAGAATAGAAGTTAAACTACTTGCAATATTACTTAGGGCTAGGGGGACATTAGAAAAGCAGAGTTTTATGTCAAATCTCAAGTATATCCGTTCTTTTTAACACTCTATGTAGCAGTGTTTAAATGACAGATAAGCTAAACTCTGCTACAGTTCATCATTATCTTGTAAAAGTGCTATGTTATTTACATAAAAGGCACGTGTTCCAGTCTAGCCTAATCATGAGAAGCTGACTTTCCTATACCAGAGATGCATCAACTTAGCAGATAAATAAAAACACCAGGAAACTCTTGCCTTAAAAAACAAAAGATTTTGTTTTATGCAGATGCTAACCTCTATCATAAGCTTTAAAACGCAATCAGGTGTACTTGCATGAACAGTTTGCCTTTATGGATAGGCTCAAAAGGTTCTCCCATCAATTTCAATAGCATATTGTTTAATTCTCAAGAGTGTACATGGACCATGTAAGTGACACATTTTGAGTAGATTTACTCACATATTGATCTACTCCTTCACCTACATGTAACTCCACTGTTTTTGCTATTCACCAATCCAGAGTGGACATTTACAGCTAGGTGTACTTGCATGTCCCCATCCCCTCCAATTAGAGGGGAGCCTCCATGTGCTGAATTTATGAATCTAAAGATACTATTAGTAACTTTTCACCCATCAGTGGGGATCTCCCTATGGGAGAGTATAAGGAAATGTATTAAAATGTATTCATTAGGGGCGTGGCCAGGGAGCTGAACATGGCGGACGCGACTCTGTAGAGCTCCGCAGTTCACTCCCTCTTTGGGCCGTAATCCGCCAAAGATCCTTGACCCAGTGACGGAATAGGAGGGGTCCCTGGTTGCGGTGCCGGTCGCGACCCGGCAGTCGAGTTTTGCGGACAGCGGCGGGTCCGGTCCGCATTGGGAGGCTTCCCGGCCGGCGGCCGCCGTGCCCGGGGTGGAGGACGTGACACTCGAGGCCGCGGCTGCGGAGGGCCTTGCACTTGAGAGGCGGCTGTCAATTCTGCCCTATTGGAGACCGCAGCGGAGCGGTGTCGTCGTGGTGGTGCAGCCCCACGGGACGATCGGTGGGAGCCCGGGAGCCGGGAGATCCCACGGCGACGATATTGCAGGCGCCCCTCCCCCATTGCCTGCATAGCGGCCTGGTCGACCTGACGCGGATCCTACGGCCCCGGGACGGGGCGCGGGTGAGTCCTGCCATCGGGAGTCTGGGGGAGTGCGGCGGACCTCTGGCTTGGTGGCCCACCCTCTGGACGATCTGTGTTCCTTGCTTGGGTGCAGGTGTGGCGGGGCGGCACCGCCGGGGATCCTATCACTGACGCTGCGAGGTGCCCGGTGCCCGCTGGGCTCTGGTGAAGGGTGCCAGGGAACCGGTGAATTATCTGTCCAGCATTGATCTGCGGGGTGGCTGCCCGGTCCTGGAGCCTTGGTGTGGAGCTGGGCTGCGCTCTTGGGGGTCTCCGTCCCTATCTGGCAGTCGCCCCATAGTACATGGTTGCTCCTGTGAGGGGCCCCCCGCATCGTAGGCGCGGCTGCTAGTGAGCCCCTATAAGACTATCTACTGTGGGGGTGCTCGGAGTTGCGACGCCGCCCCTGCGTGGGAGTCTGGCTTGGGCTGCCCCCTTGTCTGTGTCTGCTGCGTCCTTGCAGTTGCCTACTACATCGCCGGCCAGGCTGTTCCTGGTAGCCATGGGCAAGGATAAACAGGGCGCGGCGGCCCCCAAGCAGCATACTATGGACCGCTTTACCACCCCTGCCAACCCTCCCGGGGGGGAGTCTGCGGAAGGGTATCCTCGGATGCGACGAAGCTGCTGGAGGCGATCACACAATCGCGGACGGCCCTCGAGGCCCAGATCGGGGCCGTGGGCGCGGAGGTGTCTTTCCTTCGTCAAGATTTGCGGAAGGCGGTCGACCGCATCACGGAGGCAGAGACCAGGGTATCCACAGTCGAGGACTCTGTCGCGGGACTACAGCGCAAAGTGGACAAATTGACCAAGCAATCGCAGGAGCTGGCGGCGCGGGTCGAGGATGCGGAGGGGCGGGC
Source organism: Calotriton arnoldi (assembly GCA_963921515.1). Lineage (NCBI taxonomy): Eukaryota > Metazoa > Chordata > Amphibia > Caudata > Salamandridae > Calotriton > Calotriton arnoldi. Next base: position 244,286 of record CAWUFW010002561.1, on the reverse strand, counting down.
CGCCGCCATAATCTGCGCCTGGTGGGCTTTCCGGAGGGATGCGAGGGGCCTCCATGGACAAGTTCATTTCAGATTGGCTAAAGTCACTGCTGCCCCAGGAAGACATGTCCTCCTGTTTCGTGGCTGAGAGGGCCCACCGTGCACTGGTTAAGAAACCGCCACCGGGGAACGCCCGAGGCCAGTGATAGCCCGAATCCTTAACTACGCGGATCGAGACGCCGTACTTCGATATGCCAGGCTCCATAAAGATAAAATGGTCTTCGACTCGCGCCCCATCATGGTTTTCCCTGATTACACCAAGCTGGTGCAGCAACAGCGTCAATCATTTGCGGCTGCCAAGAGAAGGCTACGTGAACTTGATCTATCCTATGCCTTGCTGTTTCCGGCCCGGATGAAAGTGATGTTCAATGCAAAAACATTTTCTTTGACACCCGGAGGAAGTCTTCGCGTGGACGGACGAGAGACAGATCCTTAAACCTCTCACACCGCCTCCGGCAGACTCCGGATTCCTCCCAGGGCTCGCGATCGGAGTGGTCGGCAGGGCGGAGGTGCGACATCTCGGCGGCATCGATCCCGCTCCAACTGGCGTGCCCCGGAACCGACGGGCACTGGAGACTGAACTGTGCTGGGTTACTTTCCCTGTTTTCCCTATATTTCCCTTCGGGGGCGGGTTTGCCTGGGGGTGGTGGCAGCTCATTAATATGACTGGGTCATAGAGATGGGGTCTTCTACAGGCCCTAGAGGGATCTGAACATGGCTCGCCCTGGACGTTTTGGGTGATGTTGGGTAAGTTGGGGGGATCCATTGGAGGGACCGCTTGGGTCATCCTGTTGGGGGCCTGGGGTGGGTTTCTACCGCGACAGATACTCCGTGTTACAGGAAGTATGGGGGTTGGGGGCAGGGGGGAGGAGGGCCAGTTTCTTAAGGGGGGGGGTTTCTTTATTGAATGTTTTCGCACCATGCACCACTCACATTGCTTCGCCTTGCACGCCTCAGATGCAGTTATCTTGTAGGCCACTTAGGGATGGCGCACACGACTGGTGACACACCTCCGGGGGTGCTCAACGTTCTTGCCTGGAATGTGCGAGGCTTGCTGAGTAAAGTTAAACGTGGGGCAGTGCTCCACCAGGCAAAGCGGTATGCAGCAGATGTCCTACTGCTCCAGGAAACTCATCTCCTGGGCACAAAGGCCCCATGCCTCGCCCGTTACGGTTACTCCACAGTTTATCATTCTGGCTTCACGCGGGGGGCCCGGGGTACAGCCATACTCATTCATCGAAGGGTGCCCCTACAGATCACACGACATTGGCTGGATCCAGGGGTCGATACACTGTGGTCTCGGGTACCTTGGCCGGCGAACACATCACACTGGGTAGCATATACGCCCCCGCCTCTCGGCCAGACGTTTATTGATAAAATAACGCAGTTGTGGGGGATCTCCGGGTGGCCTTGTGGTGTTGGGGGGCGATTGGAACGATACTATGGGCCCATTAGATAGGTGGCGAGCCCGACAGCCTGCTACAACCCCACTACATCCAAATTGAATGTACTTGCACATACACTGGGTTGGGGGACACGTGGCGTGCCTTACACCCGACGGACGCAGGATTCTCATACGCGTCATCGGTTCATCCCACTCTTTCACGCCTTGATTATTTATTCCTTCCACATAGCTATATGCACAGGGTGGCACAAGCATCCATTCTGCCCCGTGGCTTGTCGGACCACTCGCCGATCCAACTTAAATTGCGACTGCTAACTAACAGGGCCCCTATCGGTGGCGCATGTCCCCCTGGCTGCTCCGTGATGAGGCATACAGAGAGATGCTTAGTCAAGCAATCACCGACTACTTCAGATACAATGCCGGCACTTGCCAGTCCCCAGTTATCTTATGGGAAGCGTTTAAGCCCACACTCCGGGGTGCAGATATAAGTTATCGCACCGGGGAAAAGCGTCGCCGCCTGGCCCAGGTATGTGACCTGGAGAATAGGCAGGAAGAACTTCAATCCCTTGTGGTGGGAGGCTCAGACCCCGTGGCCCGCCGGAATCTGCTGCACGTGCAACAAATGCTCCATCAAACCCACATAGACTACGCCAAAGAAGCTTGGCTGGCCACCCAGCATAGAATTTACCAGTGGGGCGATAAGTCCAGCCAAATGCTTCATAGACTCTGCCAGGCTAGGGTGGCCCCGACACAGGTACCCCTTTTGCGGTCTCCCGCGGGGGTTGCCTGTACATCCCCTGAGGCGGTGGTACAGGCCTTCGCTGATTTTTACACGGCGTTGTACGATAAACGGGAGGTCATCTCCGAATCCCTCATAGATGCCTTCTTAGTGGATATTCCTCCCCGCCGCTTATCGGATGAGCGGCGTGATGCCCTGGAGGAGCCAATTACAATGGCGGAACTGCGGTCGGCCCTCTCCAACATCCACCCTGGCCGCGCGCCGGGCCCGAACGGGTTCCCATGTGACTTCCTGAGGCCTCATCTGGAGACTTTGGGACCGCATTTGCTCTAGGTGATTCATGACGCCTCGGAGCAGCAAATTCTCCTTCGGACTGGAGACACGCGGAGGTCGTGGTATTTCTCAAACCGGGACGCCCACCGGACGACCCGGGGTCCTACCGCCCCATCTCATTAATAAATTTTGAGCCCAAACTGCTGGGAAAGATCCTGGCGGATCGCCTCCGTACCTGTATTGAGGAGCTGGTACATCCGGACCAGTCGGGCTTTATGCCACAACGCTCTACCAGACATAATATTAGGCGAGCTCACAACGCGGTGGCGGAGGCTCACCGTCTGGGACGCCCCGCGGCAGTCTTGTTGGCTGATATTGACAAGGCGTTCGATTCCTTAAGCTGGACGTACCTCTTTAAGTTGTTGGAAGCGGTTAATTTGGGCCCCCAATTCCGGGCATATGCAAAATTACTGTACACAGACCTCACTGCATCGGTCCGAGTAGCTGGCCAATGCTCAGCTCCCTTCCCCATTCGGAGGGGCACTCGACAGGGTTGCCCGCTCTCCCCATTGCTGTTCGCACTGGCCATTGAGCCTCTGGCGGCGTGGGTCCGTCTGGACTCTTGCCTGCGGGGTTTGGAGTGGTCTCCGGAGTGCTCGGATAGGATAGCGCTTTATGCTGATGACGCCCTGTTTTTTATGTCGGACCCGTGGGTTTCTGGGCCCCGGGTGCTGCAGATTCTGAGGGTCTTCGGGGAGACCTCTGGCCTCTGCGCTAACCCATCCAAATCCATATTATTTCCGATCTGCGGAGACCAGCGGTCCCAAGTTTGGGCCTCCCAGCTGGTGATTGCGGAGTCAGGCTTCCGATACCTTGGGGTGGTTCTTACAGGGTGCCAGACTGAGGCATGGTCACGGAATATTGCGCCGCTGCTGACTGCAGTTCGAGATGAGACGACGGTATGGTCCCAACTTCCCTTTCGTTATATGGGAGATCGGCCATTTTTAAAATGGTGTCTCTGCCTCGCCTGCTCTATAGGCTGCAGAATTACCCCTTTCCAATTCCCCGTCCTGGTTCCGTCAAATTAATACATTACTCAATAGATTCCTCTGGGGGAGCAGCGGTTCGGGTGGCGCTTGCGACCTGTATCCAATCCACTTATTGCGGTGGGATAGCGGCGCCGGATGTACAGGCGTATTACCAGGCATCGCATCTTCTGGTGATAAATGACTGGTGGTACTGCTCACAATCGGACCCAGCCTACGCTGTGGAACGACTCTTTATGGCCGAAACCCCATTATTCCACTTTCTGTATAGCTCCTCGTCTCTGACGGAACTCCCCCCGGCATGTAGGACGGCCATTCAGATATGGAGGCGAGCTGTCCGACAGATGGGCTGGTGGGGCAAACTCACCGGTGCTACGCCTCTCTGGCGCGGCACATATCTTCGGCCAGTCGCAGCTCTGGCGGGCTTCCGTAGGTGGGATGACATCGGGATTTCTGTGTTGGGGGATGTGATACGGGGATCCACACTCAAATCCTTTCAGCAGCTTCAAGCTGACTTCGGCCTCCATAAAACGCAATTTCACAGATATTTGCAGCTCCGACACGCTATATCCCCTTTGATACGGGGCCTCACGGGTCTCCCGGAGTTCCACCCGTTGGAAGGCCGGTTGCTCATGGGGGACCTGGGTGCCCACAAGATTCGTCAAATTTATCAAACATTGATTACACATTCCACAACCACCATACACCGGACTCGGGCGGCATGGGAGGCAGATGTGCCCACACTGACGGATGATGACTGGGCGGAGGCACTGGCTAGCCCCCGGTACTCTGCGGTTTCCACCCGATACCGATTGATCCAGTTCAAATACCTCCATAGGATCTACTATACACGTCTGCGCCTTTGCAAGATGGGGGCCATTCAGTCACCTATGTGTCTCCGATGTGATTCGGAGGAGGGGTCGTTCCTCCACACTGTGTGGACCTGTGCGGCGCTGCAACATTTCTGGGCGGGCATAAGGTCCTGCTTAGGGCAAGTGCTGGCTTGGCGTATTCCTGCAGACCCTCGATTGATATTCCTACACAGCACCGAGGACATTGGGGGAACAGATACAAAAGGCATTTACTGTTCCTTGGGCTTACACTAGCTAAGCGCGACATTGCTCAACATTGGAAGGCGACACTCCCACCTAGTATAGGTCCCTGGAAGAAGGCAATGGATAGGTGCATGTCCGCTGAAGTGGCAGTATTTCAGGCTCGGGGATGTCCGCACAAACACAAAAAGATTTGGGCCCGGTGGGCTATGTACCGTGGCATAGACTTGTCACTCCTGGAGTCAGAGGCTCCCCGAGATCCAATTGATAGGCTGGTGGTGAGCAGCTCACCGATATAGGCTAATGGGGTTGTGTAGAGAGTCTAGAAGCAAGATTACACTACGATTGTATAATTGTATAAGGGATGTATGGTGCGTGGTTGGGGGCGGGGTGGGGGTGTGGGTTTGCAGTCACCATAGGAATGTTATATGGTGCCTTGCTAGTGTATTTTGTATTTATATATGCCTCAAAGCTCGCTGGGCTTGCCCATCGGGTAACTTGAAAAATCAATAAAGTTTGTTGTTAAAAAAAAAAATATATGTATTCATTAAATCAAACAGTTAAAAATATTTTAAAATAAAAAAATAAATGTCAAATAAAAAAATATTAAACTAAACTGAACTAATAAGTTACAGCACATGAAGGCAAAGTAAATGTGTACTAAATAGTACAACTAATTGAAATAGATTTATAAATATTAATTTGTAAACAATATTTCAAAAAATACACTCCGTAAGTTTTTTGTTTAATGTTATATATAACTAATTTACATTTTGTTTAAAAAAAATTGAAAATAGGTTTATTAAAAAAAAAATAATAATAATTATACTACATATTTTTCAATGTAGGACATATTTAATTTACTTAAAATTAATTGCTGTGGAGTGTTAATTTAAATCCCAGCCTCCATTGATTTCTATGGAGTCTGTTGCAGTGCCAGGTGTTGACAATCTCTTTTTAGACCTTTGGGGCTATAGCAACTTTAGAAAAGCATTTTGTGAATTGCAAGTGCCTTACTCTTTAGTGGGAGTATGTTTTGTATCAGCATATTCATCAGAAACTCATTCTTAAATTTCCTTTAACCCTACCTGTTCTCGAGTAATTATTCCCCATTTTATCACCACTTCTCCTGGTTCCTCCCACATTTACTACAGAATAGTATACTTACATGTGTAGAGATCTCCGCACAGAAAGTTAGGAGAGGTGGCGTTAGAGATCTCCATCTATAGTTTTGTGAATTACATTTTGTAGTAAGTAGTACTACTAGAGTACTACTTAAGTACTACAAAATGTGGTTTGTGAATAATTAGGTCCTTTTATTTCAACCCTTCCGGAAGGTCCTTTTATTTAAACCCTTCCATAAGGTCCCTTTATTTCAAACCTTCTGTAAAATTATCACTAGAAACCTAAAAACCGACATTTGGATAGGTGATTTTCAGTATACAGTAATGCTGACAAGTGAACCAGAACATAACTGGTCACTTTTTGCCAGATGCACCAGATATGGTGAAAGAGGCTTCTTCCTTGACAAATAAGAGGTTGTGGCATGGAACATTTGCCAAACACAGAAACTATGCTGCTTCACTGCATACCAGGATCGAGCGGACAGATACCACACCTTTAGGGTTTGTATAAAATCTTATGGAAAGTTTAAATACCCACATTGAAGGACTTCAGGAGCCAAGCTGCTGAGGCCTGCCCACACAAGGTGTTGTAGAGACGGCTGATGGGAGATGTTGCAGTCTGTTGAAGTAGATCAAACATATCTCGCTAAATTGGGAGCTGTAAGGATCATCTTTGATCCTAAATATGTGATATTTCCTCAATGTGCAAGGAAGCATCAAAATGGGAAGAGAAGTACATATTTTGCCTGGACTATCAATACCTTCACCCTAGGAAAAGGATTTGGGTGCCTGGTTGTGTAAAGTTAACATTTGTGGTTTTGTAAACCGATCAACCACCCGTTGATCGGTTAAACTTTGTAAAAACTCTTCCAAAGAGCTGGACTGCAGCCATACATAGATCTCATGGCATGAATGCCAAAGTGGGCTGCCTCAGCTGCCTATTGTTCAATACCCTCCATAGATTCTAATCAGAAATGGAAACATTCTCATCTGGTAGTGAAAAGACAAAACACAAAGTGACACAACAAGGCTGTAAAAGGTAGCACCTTGTAAATCCAACGAGACAATGAAACTCTCCTCAAGAAAGGAAGCACTGTCCAGAAGGTAATGTCCAACATTTCCTTTAGAATGTGTTTAAAAGTTTTAGATCTAGCATAGGTCTAATGATTGGTCTACGGAAGGTCTTGTTTGAATCTTTCTTTTCTACCTGAAAGTATTTGGTATAGACCCTCTGTCCATGATTTTTATTGCAACATTGTACAACAGCTACAAGGAATCTCTAGTTATTTCTTCCTATGTAGATAGAAAATCCTGAACCCTATCTCCCACTGTAGATCGCTGGAGGAAGGGACACAATAGTGAGCCATGTTCAGCGTTGGGTAACTGGGTAGGAGAGGAAGTGGATACCCAAGTTCTACCCCTTCTAAGTCAACCATTATTTAAATAGTTTGGGGACAAATCGTCAACGTTTAGTTTTGTCAGTGTAGATCTCCTTACTCCTGAGCCATGAAAATGTTGGTGGAAATTTCTACTCCAGCTCTAATGATCATAGAGTCTCTATTCTATATTTGCATCCTCTTGATCTAAATTAGCGATATAGAACTGTGCCTTTGTTCTGAGTCAAAAGACCTCACTCAGGAATGCCAGCATAAAATTACAAATGATAAATCATGTGAGCTGCAAATCAATCAACCCGATAAGCTGATTAAATATCACCTGTCCCTCAATAAGCAGTATCTAGTCGTCCATCAGCTTCTCGTCCAGTATAAATTCAACACTCTTGCCTGTTGAGATAAGGCAATTCAAAATACATGAAGCGTGCACTTTTCTTAGGGTGAAGGCCTCTGTAGTTCAGATATTTTATTCCAAAACAGAAAGCATGTAGCTTTTCCACTTTGAGAGCAGTTGCACACTAAATTGTACAGGGATTTCAGCCACCAACACAAGAGTATCACCAGTGGGACAGCTTTGTAGTAACAGCTCTTTCATTATGTTCAGCACTTGTCATATTGGTTTAGTACAAGCCGGTGCCAAACAAATTAGATTTACTTGATTTAGTAAAACCTGAAGTCTGAGGATCAAACCCTTCATTGCTGAAAAAGATGAACCCTGATGGCTTCAATTGTTGCATAAGTATTGAAGTTCCCTCAAGGCTGTAATCCTCAAGTCAAAGAATGTTAAGTCGCCAACTGGAGGCGACTCCTTTGTAGAAAAGATACATTGCGTGGCGCTCCTTTGCCATCTTGCTAATCATTTGCCGGATCTGCTGAGGTGTCTATCGATTTAAGTCAAAGATGTTTTGTTGGAAAAAAAAACACAGGATTGACCTTCTTATAATCTTAGTCAATATATTCTTTCAGCATCAGCCGGGAAAGAATGGCACATTCATGTCCTTGAGGTAATAGCTCTAGAAGTGCTGAACTGTTTGGCATCAAACCACATGGTGCCTTAAACTTCGGCATTAAAGGCTCAAGCCCTTCAGCTAGTACTGATGAGCTAATTTCCCTTGGTGCACTAGAGGCTAGCACTGAAGTCGCTCTTAGCGCAAATGGACCTACTGCATCAACAAAGACTGCCAAACAGACGAGAGGAAAGTAAAACATTCTTGCTAGGAGGAGCGAAAGTTGCACCTGACATAGCAAAGCCTGTGATTAAGTCCATCCAGGATAACCCTTTTTGGGGCAGGCTTTGTTTCGGATCTTGACGGCCTGTTTGGGGCACAGGAGGGATTTTTCCCATTTAGGGTAGCATTTAGGGTAGCAGAGACTTTCATCTGCCTCTCTCTCTCCCCAATTGCACAAATCCAGGACCCTTTTGGAGCACCTAAACCAGGTGTATTAACGTGCTGGGACTATTTAGCACACAATTAGCTGTCACCTTAAGCTCTGTAGTTAATCTCAAACGAAATGGCAGATTTTTTCATCACCTGGGGCCAATGGATTGAAATGACGCCCATACCAGCAACAGCAATATCTTCTTAAAAGAGTGACAATAAGCCAAACACATATTGACAGCCCTCAGAGTACAATTTGGTGTGTAACAGCTGGCAGGTAAATGGGGATGACTCACTAAACAAAAGCCCTCATAGGAATAAAAGTTCCCTACATTAACCTGGACTTCATAGGAAGACAATGTAGGCGATGTAAAATTAGAGTAAAATGATGGAATTCACTGCAACAACTCATGTGGCACTAGTTTGCTTTTTTTTGCACCTAGCCACTATGTCAGCAGAAGCCCTCTATAACTAAGAAGCAGACATAATCTGATCGAGATGGAATTATGATTCTGGCTAACTCCCAACAAAAAGGCATGGCCTTGAGCAGCATATGATAACTACAATTCGTCATTAAAATGTTTAGTTGCTCTACTACATTTTGATGGGATTTACATATAAACATCACTTCGGACATTAGGGAGATAGGACTATCTCCGATGAACAGTTGGCCATGGGCTATGCTAAACACAAGCAGTATGTGCCTGAAGCCCAGTAGCTTGAGCTCAGTATTAAGTGCTGTTAGACCTGGCATCTTCTGGCGTGTTTCCCCTCTCTTTTTGACCTACCGGTTTTGACTCTGTTTTTGCTGGTTTAGTGTCTCTGCGCACTTTCTCACTGCTGTTCAGTATTAAAGTGCAAGTGCTCCTGTTGTAAAGTGTATTATGGATTGGTGTTTCCATAATTGGCATATTTGATTTACTAGTAAGTCCTCAGTACAGTGCACTGAGAGTGCCAGGGCCTGTAAATCAAATGCTACTAGTGGGCCTGCAGCACTGATTGTGCCACCCACAGAAGTAGCCCTGTAAAGGTATCTCAGACCTGCCACTGCAGAGTCTGCGCCCAGTTTGTAACTGACATGTCGACCTGGCAAGTGCACCCACTTGCCAAGCCCTAATCTTCCATTTTCCTACATATAAGTCACTCCTAAGGTAGGCCCAAGGTACCCCTGTGGGCAGGGTGCTGTGTATGTTAAAGGTAGGACATGTACTGGTGTGTCTGACATGTCCTGGTAGTGAATTACAGTGCATTTCGTTTTTCACTATGGAAAGGCTATCTGTCCCATAGGATAGAATGGGAGTTTTACTTATAACATCTTACAAGCATAACTTCCCATTGGGACAAGATAGGGAAATGGAGTTTAGAATGCCTGGACTCAGAATGTAAAAATGCATCTTTAGTAAAGATGATTTTTATGTTCTGTGTTTGAAAATACCACTTCTAGAAAGTAGGTATTTTCTTGCTTAGCCATTCTGTGTGCCTCTGCTGGGTTTGTGGATTGACTGTCTGGCTTTGGAGTGACAGGGGCTGGGGATATGCATTCTCTTCAGACTTCCCCTTGGGGAGGGGTCGAGGTGTGTCCTGCCTTTCCTGGATGAGTCAGGGCTGGGCTGAATAGGCCAGGGCTGCATTTAGAGTAGCGGGAGGAGATTTCCTTGCACCTGAATGGGCCTGATCTGCTTTAGACAACGCTGTCTCTACATCCTGCTGGGAAGCTGGGCCAGAGAGGACCAAACTGGTTTGGACTAAGCACAGACACTCTCTGCCTGAGACAACAAAGGAATTTGGAGTATAAATATTGGGGCCCAGACCCCAGAACTTTAGAACTCGCTGGAATCAAGGAACCTGCCAAGAAGAAGAGCTTGAAGAGCTGCCAGGAGGAGTATTGCCCCTTTGTTGTGTTGTTGCTTTGTTGGGTTGGCCTGCAGTTGCTGCTTCTGCCTTGGGCAGTGAAAGGCTGGACTGAACTTTCTCTAACTTGTTTCTGAGTATCTCCAAGGGCTTGTAACCGAGCTTGCCTCCTGTTCATGAAGTCTCAGGGACAGCAAAGACTTCACTCACCTCTGGGAACCGTCTTTGCCGCAGAGGGGGAAAAGCAGCCGACTCCGTCGCTGGCTCAGTGTCCTGAAGGCACCGCAGAGGGCACCGCCGCATCTCCCACCACCACCCTGGTCTCACCGACGACAACCGTCGCCACCGAGCCGCTGCTTGCACCGTGACCTGTGGGAACCGCCTCACTTCACCTCGCCGCCCTGGTCTCACTGACGCCGTCGCTGCTCTTCAACCGGCTCTGTTGCCTGCACCACGATCTGTCAGCACCGCATCGAGCACCGAACCGCTTCGCACCGCAGCCCTGGTCTCACAGACGCCGCTGGACGACTGTCACAGAGCCGCTGCCTGCACTGTGACTTGAGGACACCACACGGCGCGCCACTACGCTTCGCATCTGTGATGGTTGCCACATCCGGCCGCAAAGAAAAAGGTACAGTTTATGAGTCTGTCGACCCTACCACTGACCCACTCCGACGCAGTCAGCAGGAACTGTTGGAGTCGATCGTTTTCAGTATTGCGGTAGCACTGGATGGAGCTACCGACTTCTAGGAACTGCACTTTTAAAGTTATTCTTGCAAAGTGCATATTTTTAAGTACTGTGTGTTGGATTTTCTTTGTCATTTTGGTCTTGTTTTGGATATATAAAAATATTGGATATTTTTCTAAACTGTTGTGGTGTCCTTTTGAAGTGTTTTTACTATATTACTGTTGGTTATGTGCAAATGTTTACACACTGCCTCTGAGATAAGCCTGACTGCTCGTGCCAAGCTACCAAGGGGGTGAGCAGGGGTTATTTTAGCAGTGTAACTCCCTTACCCTGACTAGGAAGAAGGGCCCCTACTTGGACAAAGGTACCTCCTCTGCCAACTAGAGACCCCCATTTCTAACAAGCGCTAATTAATTGTCACTCAACCCATGCTTCTCTGTTATCAACATGATGGTTAGGAGTATTTAAATCCTTGTCCAAACTGCCCGAGTCAGACATTATCGCAATTGGGTATCATTCACATAAATGTGGAAGTCACCCATCCCAGCCACTATAGATAGCAGGTGTTGAATATAGATGTTGAAGAGAATGGACATTGTGGAACTCTGCAGAACACAGCAGGGCACCATGTTACAATGGGATAGATGTTCACTACAATTAACTTGCAAGATTCCATGGGCTAAATAAAGAGAGAAACCAGTCTATACACTCTGCTTTAAACCCTGCCACCTCATCGTCCAACAATATGCTGGGGTTCACTATATCGAAGGTGGCAGCTAAGTTCAATAATAACAAAAGGGCAGTTGATTCTTTGTCACAATGCCTGGGGAGATGTTTCCTGACATCCAAGACTGTTGTTTCCGTGTACCTTCCCTGGTAAAACACTAATTGCCTGTCTCAAAGTACAGCGTTTCATTTGTGACTTTGAATTATCTGAAGTGTCACCAATTTCTTAATAATGTTGGTCAGCAGGACTGTATCATTTTCAGACAATACCTGCATGCAGAAACGTCACAGCCCGATGGCAGGCAATAGTTACCTGGGGTGAACACCTTCGCAAATGTTTCCATCACAATCTAAGCAGTAGTTAGCAGAACACGTGCTGCTTCTTAGCTGAAAAAATATCCCCAGCTACCTCACAAAAAAAGTCATACTAGGTGTTGAAAAAACACTCCAGAGTTGCGAAAAGAGAAAGTAGAAAATATTGTGAGGTACTATAGAGTGTTCTAAGGTCCTTCCCTGACCGAGTCGAAAAAAGAGTTAATGTATAAGAGCTCTTGGGGCTTAGTTTATCTGAAACCGAGTAAGCTCGTCCTACCTTAAAAACAAAAAAATATACCCAGTTAACCAAGAATGTTTTTTTATTGGTACTGCAATACTGTCTAGCTGTTCTCTAATCCAAATATGTTTTCTCTGTATGTGGAGTATATTCGTTATAACGTCATCTATTAAATCTGTATCCTTGATTTCGTTTGTAACTTTTCATCAATCTTTAGTAAAAAGGTAAACGCCCGAGTCGCCTCTTTGTGTTAGAAAGCACTTTAAATATATAAAAAACTCAAACTTGCATCACCACATCAATAACTAACAGTAACTAAAGTATCTTAATGCAATAAAGAGCCAGAACAAATGTATGTCTCATTACGCAGTCATCATAACTAGTATAAAATGGGGTCTTCCTAAATGCAAAGTAAGCATGATAAACTAGGAAATGAAGAAGAATCACCCATGCCTCAAATGTATACAGAAATGAATGCTTCTGCTTCATTATTTCACAACTGCCATAATTATTCATGCACACACATAATATCTTCCCATCCTTTATGGTGGAAACTTGTACATTGAAGCCTCGTACTATAGTATTGATCAGTCCAGTATTGCGTATCTGAATAGCCAGACAGTGTAGTGCAGCCTCTTCCCCAGTCTACTCCTTCCTCTTCTTAATTAGTATCTAGCTTGACTCAGCCTTCACCTTCCCTTGCCAGACAATAGTCAAATCTGCTATGTACTATACAAACGTAGCTTCAACGCCTCAATTTTTCCGCTGCAAAATCTCTAATTGCTTTCTTCTTATGTAGCTGCTTAGCATTGAAACATACTCCGATTCAAACATGAAAAGTCCAAGATGGAAATGTCTATTGAAATGCTGCTGGTGAGATTGTCATTTAAGCAAAAGATGCATAACGGAGGCATGTTTCAATAGTTAGGAAAAATAAGTCATCTTGCTTAGCTGAAATGATGCTTGGATGAAAGACGGCTTTAACCCAAAACCTGACAATGCTAACCTATCTCCAGTCAATCGTATAGGTGAAAAACATTTGTTTGAGTTTCTTTATATAGAATGCTTCCCTCTGAGGCATACATTGTTCATAATGTCTAATTAGGATCCAGCACCCTCAAAGTACTGAGTTGTACTTCCTGCACAAACTGAACTTAAACTTTGTAGCTTTAAACACCTTTACAAGCAAGCTGTGAATAGAACAATTTCTTATTTTTCAGTTTTTCTGCCATCTCCAAGACGTAGTTCTTCAACAAATTCTGAATCTGGTTTATCCCAAGGGCCACTAAGTGGTACAACACAAATATTAATTCCACAGTTAATGAAAAGTCTCATTTGAAATGTCCAGCATCACTCATCGCTGTCTGGATAAGTGACAACATACACCTGAGATGTTTTCAGCTCACTAGCCAACAGGAAGATCGCTCTGCTCTTCTGACATACCGTATTGCCTATATTCAGCTTTTTCCTTGTCAGCCCTTCAACAGGACTGTATAAAGAAATGCATTATTGTGGAGCGTTCAAACGATCGGAATGGTGGCTTTCCATTAATATTTTCCAAACTGATCGCTGTACTTCTGATGAAAATCGGAGTTGTTGAGAACGCTGGCGAAAGATTTTTGACTAAAAAGCAAATTGGCAATAAACAGTTTCATAACATTAAGTGTAAAAAAAAGTAATTGATGAATGAACCCACAAGGATCCAGCATCAAATCCAGGGTAATGAATCCAGAGTGGGGGGCAGGAGCATAGTGGAGAAGGAAGCTCTCTTCCAGGGGAATCTTCATCAAAGTAATTTGCAGTGATTGGTCCCGCCCACATGCAAGATCCCATAGTACAAAGCAATATATATATATATATATAATGTCAATATGTACACATGCACAAAACGTTTCAGTAGAAAGGTATGCTTAAATAGTAAACAAAAAAACTGCCTGTGGACTATTAATGGATTGAAAATGGCCACATTTAATTTATTTATAAAAAATAAAAAAAGGATCAAATTAAAACAAATAGTCAATACAGCAGCAAAAAAAGACCAGAAACATCGTTCACAAACCTTTTTTAAAGGGGAAAAGATAGGAAATGCAGAAAAATGTTAGCAGATAGACTGTCGCAGACATGAAAGTGAAATCTGGCACTGTGCCTTTTTTTTACAGAACAAAAGGAAAACCTCTGTACTGTTTCTTGTCTTAGGTGGTGGGAGGGTTGCATATGACTTTGATGAGGATTACCCTGGAAGAGAAATAGGTTTACAGGTATTTTTCCTTCTCTTCCAGAGGATTCTCATCAGTAGTCAAACACTGAAAAGAATACCAAGCCATCCCACAAGAAAAGGCAGATAAGAAAGAAAACAGCATCAGCTATCACTCAAATATATTCCTCAAGAGGCCTGACCTAGTTGGACATTTCCCCCCTGAAGTCCGAATCCAAACAGTTTCTGGTAAATGTGTATGGATCTCCAGGTAGCAGATATACATATTTCTGAAATAGGTATTTTTCTTAAAAAGGCAGCAATAGCAGCCTTTCCCCTGGCTAAATGTGCCTTAGGTTTACCAGGTAGAGTGTTTATTTACTAACTGGTAAAAAGGTGTAATGCAAGAAACTATCCATCTTGAAATGGACTGCTATGAAGTAGGTGAGCTAGTGCTTACAGGCCCATGGTTTAAAAATAAGTGATCAGAATGCCTTATAGCTTTTGTTCTGTGAAGATCGAACTTTCATGCTCTTTCCATGACTAACGTGTGAGGAATAGGGGGTCAAGGGGAGGGAGAACACCAAGTCGGAGAAGGAACACGGCGACAGATGACACAGAATCCTTAGCGCATTCATGGGTTTTGAACTCGTCGCGGCCAAATACAAGGCCCGAAGGCAAACCTGGCAATTATGTCGATTATGTCAATTTTACAGCGCCTAGGAAACAGCATATGCTCACCCTATGCTCTACACATAACACACGCCTCCCCTCCTATACATGGGGCATTCCTTATATGCGAGGCTTTTTATTGATTTATTAAATTGAGTGAAGACCCCACCTACCTCTGGATTCTACCTCTTTCCAGGCTACTGCCTTCCGTCACTGCTGTGGTTGGTTTGGACGCACAGGCTGGAGTCCTTCTTCCGGAACGCAGAGGTGAGTCCCTCTCCTACCCCTTGTCCTTGAACTAGTTTGGCCTAGGGGCGCCATGCTGTGTCGGGAAGTTTCTACCGCCTACAGCAGGCTGAACCCATGTTTCGTCTTGTCGTAAGCCCTTGCAGCCATGAATGGGTATGTAATCTGCATGTTTTAGTTACTTTTCACACATATGCACCAGGTGGCTTCACCAACATTGTGGGCCACTTTTGAAAGTGTATTTAAGGGATTTGAGTACCTGCCACGTGTGACCACTACACCACAGGTCACTGTAACTGTCTACAGGTCACTATAATTGTCTACTGCCAAGTTGCCTTATCATTGCCTTCTGTCTCCCAACATTCCTCCCCTCCAGGTTCGCGAGAAGGACGGTTTCTCTCACCTTGGCATACTGTCCCCCCCTTCTGGATTACCTTAGAATCCATACCATAGGAATGGTACACCTTAGGAGAACCCCTTGACCGTTTCCTTAATCATAGAGTAGATTAGGTACCCCTTTTTTCACCCCGGTCCTGAATAAACGCCACTCATCCGTTAGGAGAACATAGGCGTGAAACATGTCGACCTTTAAACCACTGTCACTTCACACCACACATACAGAGCTGTAGCAGGTTTAATTTTCCTGCCAGCCTTGACTTTTGTAGTCTGTTTTTAGCCATAGCATCAGTGTCCAGCCATTAAAGTACCTCCCGGACACTTATAGCTATTTTTAAGACACCACCTACACCACTCTACTCACTACACGACTGCCCCACTGCCTCATCACATAGGGCCTACCGGTTTACCAACATAGAAGATCTCCGGCAAAGAGCCCCCCTGCGGGGCCTGTTGGGCAGTGCAGCACCGGCCCGACGAGCAGCTGCTCTATGATTAAGCATGACACCCCTAGGGGTGTGTGAGGGCCCTTGCTCCTAGTGGAGCTCCCCCCTTCCCCACCCGTGTTCCTTCTCCGACTTGGTGTTCTCCCTCCCCTTGACCCCCCGTTGCCCCCCACTTAGGAACTGCATACTAGTTCGTTTAGGCTATACGTTGCAGGGCATGTATGCTGGACCTAGATTATAAAAGCCCATGTCCCTTGTTGGTATATAACGTGTGAGGAACCCACTCTGCTGGAGTAAAAGGGTACGGAAAGAAGGTTGGTTAAGAAAATCAAAATCTGATATCACTTTAGGGAGAAACCTCTGTTGAGTTCTCATCACCACCCTATTCTTATGGGAAAACAAATAAGATTCCTGTGTTCACAAAGTATGCTTTTCATTCATTGTACCAAGACAACAGTCTTCTATGTTAAATTTTGTAGCGTAGCCTTTTGTATAGGCTCAAACGGTGGACCAATTAACTTGAAGGGAACAGGAGGAGGGAATACCTTTTTAATGCCATCCAAGAAATCTTTTACCACAAGCATCTTTAAGATGTTGGTTGAGGAATATTTTCTGTATGCAGCTATTGCCGCAAGGTGTATTTATTTTCATGTAAATCGTCCCCCAGATCTTGCTAGATGAAGAAGCTAAGGCATCATTACTTCGTGGCATCTGGAGGGATCGCAGCTGTTTTGAATACAGCAGATGCAGAATCTCTTCCTCTGAAAGCATTTGATGTTCTGGTGGAAGGATGCTTCACCTCACGTAAAACAGCTATTCTGTCTTATGGGAAGTTTAGGTGCCCATATTCTAGGAATTCATAAGCCAGACTGCTAGGCTCAATGATTGACAAGTGGTAAACAAGTTCTGTCCCCGAACGTATACATGAGATCCGTTCTGCACAGCAGATCCCAGTTTGGTGTCTTAGAAAGATGTAGGAGATCTCTGAACCACCACCGGCTTCGTCATTCTAAGGCTTTATTCCTGGCCTTGCACTGGTACAGTTTTATCAGTACATTTAATATCGGCGGATTGGGGGGAGAGCATAATGAAATTTCTCGGACCAGTCTATTAAGATGACATTCCCCATTGCCCATGGTTTGTAGTATCTTGAGGCAAAGTATGGGCATTTCTTGTTTTTCTGTCTCCTCAAACAAGTCTATTTGTGGATAATCCCAATGCTTATAGATGTAATGAAGCAGAAAAAAGAACCAACATGTCACCTGTTGGGAATGATGGAACACAGGAGGAAAAATGAGGCCATTACAGAGACTGTGCCAGCTTTGAATTTCAAGTTTATGAAAGCCTATCTGCTAACATTGCACTTCACTTATGTTCCCTTATAAACGTTTGTGAAAGAAGCTTCTAGTAAATTTCTTCTAATGTAGTGACTAGTTGTAATGCAGTTATTGCACTAAAATGTAGTTATTATTTGGTTATTGATGAGGATCAAGGAGGAGAAAGAAAAAGAATTAAATTTGATAAAACGTTGGGAATCGCACAAATACTAAAGTAACAGACAACTGCAGTACAGGAAAGCAGGACTTAATTAGAAAGCTTACATACATGCATCAAAGTTTGCAGTCTTTGGTGTTTTTCGTAACCCTTCAAAAAACAGAACAAGCAGGTATAGGAGGAAGAAATCAAGACAATAGCTAGATCTGACAGATAAAAAAAAGTTAATGTGTTTTAGGCAGAGGTACATAGAAAAGAGAAAGAAGTGAATGAGTGTGGTAGGATGGGATAGAAAGAGTCAAGACAGCAACAAGAAGATAAGTGAAAATACTAGTGAGTACAATGAAAAGCTCGTCTGAAAGGCAGATCGAGGAGATGATGTGTCAGCATCACACTGAACAATTCTTAAAACTATGCATCTCTGGTCAAATAGCTGCCGAACTTCCACCACAAAGTACCTTTAGACACAAAAAATTAGAGCCCAACACAAATCAAATATATTCTATTTTGGATTTCTGGAATCTGATTAAATCAAACCAAGTGAAAAGGGAAACAACACCAAAGAAATATAAAAATACATTTCTGCACAGAATCATAATTTATTTTTTTGCAGTTTGGGTCACTGGATTTTTTTGACAAGCACAATAAAGCAATTATTTGGGCAAAGATGTATTTACACCATTACACAAAATGTAATAGTGGTATTAGCAATAAGGAAAATATACTTTTAAATATAAATAAGTTAAGAAATCAACAAATAACACTATTCCCACAAATTATCCTACAAATGTACGGCCAGATATCAGACTCAATGCAGGCACAGTAAATGCCATAAAGCAAACAAAGTAAGAAAAAAAATGTAAGTGGGAGCTAAAGCTACTTCATGGACATTTATTTCTTATTTTTTAGAATGCACGAATGGAAGTCTCAATTCTTAATTGGTGTAGAGGTGCCCTTCGTAGTCTTTTTCAAATGATGGTAATTTGGAAGGATTTTCATTAGAAAGTCCAGTTGTAGGGTTTGCGGCTGGGAAAAAAAAAGACAAAAGAAAATCATGAAAAAAGTTAGATCTGGGAAAGGTCAGTAAAGTTAAGTAGCACGAAAAATGAAATGTTGAAGAGTCCGCATACAAAGTGCTATGTTACAAATCTAAACTTATGCCAATTTTCATAAAGTTCCCTTGTAGTTGGCACTTAAATCTGTGCTTTTCATAGATTAGATTGAACAAATCTAAACCAGTACATTTTCCAGAGGCAGAAAACTTGCCATTGTACCACTATATTCAAGGAGCTAGTACCTTAACTTTTTTTCTTCACCTGGAAGCACACTGACCCTATGAAAAACATGGGAATTCTGGCCGTTTCCACACCCACTTCGTACACTTAAAGCAGCCTCTTTTTGGCACTAATTGTTTGTGTGAATATTGGGTGTTGAAAAAGCATTGGGAATGGTTGTGAATACCTAAAAAGTTACTATATTATGGTTGTTCACCAAGTTTAGGATGTCTAGCTCTTTGTCCCTACTGTAGAATCATCTATATTCCCCACTGCTACCACTAAACTTGTGGTAGGAGGATTTGAACCACATTAGAAGATTTTCTGCAAAATGAAGGTAAATTTGTAGTCCTAGAAATCCAGGTTCTTTTGAGTTAGGACTTAAAATCTAAGCCTGTAAAGTCTGCTATAAGGCTGAGTGACCAAAAATTGTATTTGAAATCCTGGCAATGTGATTTCTAGCATACCTTGGGAAGGGTCTTTTTCATTTCTAAAATCTCTATTGAAATGTAGTACAGAAAAAAGATACACCGGTACGTACTGTAGCATGAATATAGCCATTAAAATACGACATGGAAATAGGCAATAACTAGCATACATGGTAACCAGCATGGTGAGGAATAAAGGTAACTGATATGTAGTTTTGTTGTAGCTAATTGAGTACATTAAACTTTACAGATATATAACGAAAATGTCAGTGTATCACCTTATAGATATTATTCTATTGTAGCAAAGACATTATTGTACCGTAAGCCTGACAGAGTACGAAAATGTTAATAGCGAAACCAAAGGTAAAGGAGGTTAGAAAATGGGTAGAAAAAGGTAAAGAGGGAGAGAAATATCTTGGATAGACAAATGGTTGACAACCCTGGAGCTCTAACCGCAAGGGTATTTACAGGTGGGGGCGAGGAGGAAAAAACAAGTTACTTACCTGTACACTGTGGTTCTCCAGTATTGATATCTTTTGTAGACTCACATGCTTGAATCTTACCCCTTGTCATCATGGTGGGAGTCCCGTGGTAACAGTAATAATAGTGTTAAAGCATTAGCAGTGACCTCGTTGAAAGACAATAGAATTTTGTAACCCATTTACATTGTTTTAAAACATCCAAACTTCAGCCAATCGGTGCTGAGACCCATAAGCACTCATCCCATGCAGAGCCAGATCCACCATACCTCAGTGGATCTGGCTCTGAGTGTAAACTAACTACAATAGAGGTTGCAAAAGGTGAGCGTGACCAGGGAGGAGGGAGGGTTGCATGTGAATCTATAAAAGATATCAATACTGGAGAACCACAGTATACATGTAAGTAACTTGTTTTTTCTCCAGTATTGTATCTTTTATAGATTCACATGCTTGAATCAGACTAGTAAGCAGTATCCAACACTAATGACAGCGGGACGGCGGACCATTCCACCATGACATACCACTGAATACAAATAGTCAGTAGAATTTCTGTGAAATTGCATAAAAAATCATAAGAGACTTATGATCAGCATAATCAAATTATTAGTTAAATAATATAATAGAAGTAAAAAAAACAGCTGAGAGTAGAACAGTGCGATACAAAAGGGGACGATGGACGGAACGCTTGAGCCAATCAAACACTCACCCCCAGTCAACTGATCTGGGTTTAATCCATCATCATTCTTTAGCTCACTCCACCACCCCAGTTCAGACATGGCCATATGCAAATCAGTCTGACCCTGTGCCTCATGGGAACAGTCCAGCCCGAACTGCCAAGCCATGTCTTCCCTGGACCGGAAACAAGCATCCTAGGACCGGATTCTGGCATTCCAGCCGTCATCAGCCAGGCTTGCTTGAATCCAGTGGCAAAGTGAGCAAGGGACCCACGTCTGGGCATACCTGCCAACTTAGGCGAACAAAGCGATACAAAGGGGATGATGGACGGAACGCTTGAGCCAATCAAACACTCACCCCCAGTCAACTGATCTGGGTTTAATCCATCATCATTCTTTAGCTCACTCCACCACCCCAGTTCAGACATGGCCATATGCAAATCAGTCTGACCCTGTGCCTCATGGGAACAGTCCAGCCCGAACTGCCAAGCCATGTCTTCCCTGGACCGGAAACAAGCATCCTAGGACCGGTTTCTGGCATTCCAGCCGTCATCAGCCAGGCTTGCTTGAATCCAGTGGCAAAGTGAGCAAGGGACTCACGTCTGGGCATACCCTGCCAACTTAGGGCGAACAAAGCTGATACCAAAGGGGATGATGGACGGAGCGCTTGAGCCAATCAAACACTCACCCTCAGTCAACTGATCTGGGTTTAATCCATCATCATTCTTTAGCTCACTCCACCACCCCAGTTCAGACATGGCCATATGCAAATCAGTCTGACCCTGTGCCTCATGGGAACAGTCCAGCTCGAACTGCCAAGCCATGTCTTCCCTGGACCGGAAACAAGCATCCTGGACCGGCTTCTGGCATTCCAGCCGTCATCAGCCAGGCTTGCTTGAATCCAGTGGCAAAGTGAGCAAGGGACCCACGTCTGGGCTACCCCGCCAACTTAGGGCGAACAAAGCGATACAAAGGGGATGATGGACGGAACGCTTGAGCCAATCAAACACTCACTCCCAGTCAACTGATCTGGGTTTAATCCATCATCATTCTTTAGCTCACTCCACCACCCCAGTTCAGACATGGCCATATGCAAATCAGTCTGACCCTGTGCCTCATGAGAACAGTCCAGCCCGAACTACCAAGCCATGTCTTCCTGGACCGGAACAAGCATCCTAGGACCGGTTCTGGCATTCCAGCCGTCATCAGCCAGGCTTGCTTGAATCCAGTGGCAAAGTGAGCAAAGGACCCACGTCTGGGCATGTCCCCGCCAACTAAGGGCGAACAAAGCGATACAAAGGGATGATGGACGGAACGCTGAGCCAATCAAACACTCACCCCAGTCAACTGATCTGGGTTTAATCCATCATCATTCTTTAGCTCACTCCACCACCCCAGTTCAGACATGGCCATATGCAAATCAGTCTGACCCTGTGCCTCATGGGAACAGTCCAGCCCGAACTGCCAAGCCATGTCTTCCCTGGACCGGAAACAAGCATCCTAGGACCGGTTTCTGGCATTCCAGCCGTCATCAGCCAGGCTTGCTTGAATCCAGTGGCAAAGTGAGCAAGGGACCCACGTCTGGGCTGGACTGTTCCCATGAGGCACAGGGTCAGACTGATTTGCATATGGCCATGTCTGAACTGGGGTGGTGGAGTGAGCTAAAGAATGATGATGGATTAAACCCAGATCAGTTGACTGGGGGTGAGTGTTTGATTGGCTCAAACGCTCCGTCCATCATCCCCTTTTGTATCGCTTTGTTCGCCCTAAGTTGGCGGGGGTATGCCCAGACGTGGGTCCCTTGCTCACTTTGCCACTGGATTCAAGCAAGCCTGGCTGATGACGGCTGAATGCCAGAAACCGGTCCTAGGATGCTTGTTTCCGGTCCAGGGAAGACATGGCTTGGTAGTTCGGGCTGGACTGTTCCCATGAGGCACAGGGTCAGACTGATTTGCATATGGCCATGTCTGAACTGGGGTGGTGGAGTGAGCTAAAGAATGATGATGGATTAAACCCAGATCAGTTGACTGGGGGTGAGTGTTTGATTGGCTCAAACGCTCCGTCCATCATCCCCTTTTGTATCGCTTGTTCGCCCTAAGTTGGCGGGGTATGCCCAGACGTGGGTCCCTTGCTCACTTTGCCACTGGATTCAAGCAAGCCTGGCTGATGACGGCTGGAATGCCAGAAACCGGTCCTAGGATGCTTGTTTCCGGTCCAGGGAAGACATGGCTTGGTAGTTCGGGCTGGACTGTTCCCATGAGGCACAGGGTCAGACTGATTTGCATATGGCCATGTCTGAACTGGGGTGGTGGAGTGAGCTAAAGAATGATGATGGATTAAACCCAGATCAGTTGACTGGGGGTGAGTGTTTGATTGGCTCAAACGTCTCGTCCATCATCCCCTTTGTATCGCTTTGTTCGCCCTAAGTTGGCGGGGTATGCCCAGACGTGGGTCCCTTGCTCACTTTGCCACTGGATTCAAGCAAGCCTGGCTGATGACGGCTGGAATGCCAGAAACCGGTCCTAGGATGCTTGTTTCCGGTCCAGGGAAGACATGGCTTGGTAGTTCGGGCTGGACTGTTCCCATGAGGCACAGGGTCAGACTGATTTGCATATGGCCATGTCTGAACTGGGGTGGTGGAGTGAGCTAAAGAATGATGATGGATTAAACCCAGATCAGTTGACTGGGGGTGAGTGTTTGATTGGCTCAAACGCTCCGTCCATCATCCCCTTTGTATCGCTTTGTTCGCCCTAAGTTGGCGGGGTATGCCCAGACGTGGGTCCCTTGCTCACTTTGCCACTGGATTCAAGCAAGCCTGGCTGATGACGGCTGGAATGCCAGAAACCGGTCCTAGGATGCTTGTTTCCGGCCCAGGGAAGACATGGCTTGGTAGTTCAGGCTGGACTGTTCCCATGAGGCACAGGGTCAGACTGATTTGCATATGGCCATGTCTGAACTGGGGTGGTGGAGTGAGCTAAAGAATGATGATGGATTAAACCCAGATCAGTTGACTGGGGGTGAGTGTTTGATTGGCTCAAACGTTCCGTCCATCATCCCCTTTTGTATCGCTTTGTTCGCCCTAAGTTGGCGGGGGTATGCCCAGACGTGGGTCCCTTGCTCACTTTGCCACTGGATTCAAGCAAGCCTGGCTGATGACGGCTGGAATGCCAGAAACCGGTCCCAGGATGCTTGTTTCCGGTCCAGGGAAGACATGGCTTGGTAGTTCGGGCTGGACTGTTCCCATGAGGCACAGGGTCAGACTGATTTGCATATGGCCATGTCTGAACTGGGGTGGTGGAGTGAGCTAAAGAATGATGATGGATTAAACCCAGATCAGTTGACTGGGGGTGAGTGTTTGATTGGCTCAAACGCTCCGTCCATCATCCCCTTTGTATCGCTTTGTTCGCCCTAAGTTGGCGGGGTATGCCCAGACGTGGGTCCCTTGCTCACTTTGCCACTGGATTCAAGCAAGCCTGGCTGATGACGGCTGGAATGCCAGAAACCGGTCCTAGGATGCTTGTTTCCGGTCCAGGGAAGACATGGCTTGGTAGTTCGGGCTGGACTGTTCCCATGAGGCACAGGGTCAGACTGATTTGCATATGGCCATGTCTGAACTGGGGTGGTGGAGTGAGCTAAAGAATGATGATGGATTAGACCCAGATCAGTTGACTGGGGGTGAGTGTTTGATTGGCTCAAACGTCCCGTCCATCATCCCCTTTGTATCGCTTTGTTCGCCCTAAGTTGGCGGGGGTATGCCCAGACGTGGGTCCCTTGCTCACTTTGCCACTGGATTCAAGCAAGCCTGGCTGATGACGGCTGGAATGCCAGAAACCGGTCCTAGGATGCTTGTTTCCGGTCCAGGGAAGACATGGCTTGGTAGTTCGGGCTGGACTGGTCCCATGAGGCACAGGGTCAGACTGATTTGCATATGGCCATGTCTGAACTGGGGTGGTGGAGTGAGCTAAAGAATGATGATGGATTAAACCCAGATCAGTTGACTGGGGGTGAGTGTTTGATTGGCTCAAACGTTCCGTCCATCATCCCCTTTTGTATCGAGAGTAGAACAGTAGCATACCTTATGCAAAGAGTCGTCGTAGAGCAGCCTGACCGACTGCTACATCTGCTTTACTCCATCCATCAATGCAGTAATGCTCTGTAAAGATGTGGACGTTCACCCATGTCGCCGCCCTGCAGATCTCCGGTAGAGACACTCCTGCGAACAGGGCTGAGGAGGCTGCAACTTTCCGAGTGGAATGAGCCTTCACCTATGCAGGCAGTGGACGTCCTGACTTTTCATGGCAGAAGAGTATAGCTGAGGAGACCCAGCGAGCAATACTAGCCTGCGTTAAGGCCTGTTCTTTTCTAGGGGCAGAGAAAGATATGTGCAATTGATTTGACTTATGGAAAGTCCTTGTTCTTTGCAAATAGAATTTCAAACAAAATTTAATGTCCAACGAATGCACAGTTCTTTCTGCCGTTGAAGAAGGATTTGGAAAGAACAAAGGCAGAATCACTGGTTCATTAAGGTGAAATGTTGGAAGGCACCTTGGGGATGAATGAAGGATTAGTGAGTAGTACTACTCTGTCCACCAGGAATGGAAGGTAAGGCTCCGTAATGGTGAAAGCCTGAATTTCGCTAAAACGTCTTGCAGATGTGATGGCTAAGAGAAAAACCACATCCAAGAAAGAAATTTTAGATCGCACTTGTGAATAGGCTCTAATGGAGACCTCATGTGTTGTGATAATACAGGGTTTAACTGCCAAAGCACTGGAGAAGGCTTAATGGGTGGGAAAGCCCTGAAAAGACCCTTCATAAATTCCTTGATAAGTCTGTTGGACCACAAGGACAGGTGGCCAGAACGACGTCTGTATATGGAAATGAAAGCCAAGTGTCCCTTTATGGACGAATGGGAAAGGCCTGATTTGGCAAGATGTAGGAGATAAGGTAACAGCTGCTCCGGTGTACAGGAAAAAGGATACCAATGAAGTTCACCATGCACAGAACCTCTTCCATTTAGCCAAGTAGCCCTTAAGGGTAGGAGCTCAAGCGTTGTGTAGTATTGACTTGCATTCCCCAGAGATTGTAAGAGCTCCGAACTCAGCGTGGTGAGGAGCCAAGCTGATAAATGAAGAGTGTGAATCTGTGGATGAACCACTTGGCCCTGGATCATGGAGAGGAGATCCTCAGTAGGCAGAAAGCGAATAGGAGAGCACTCTGATAGGCGATGCAGCTCGGTGTGCCAATACTATCGCACCCATGCCGGGGTGATGAGAATGAGCCGGCACGGCTCTCGTTTCATTTTTGGGAGAATCCTTGGAATGAGAAGAAACGGGGGAAACGCGTAAGCAAACATTCCTTCCCATGAGAAGTGGAAGGTATCTCCCCAAGATCCTGGTTGAGAAACTCTGCTGGTGAAGAGTTTACATTTTTTTGTTGAGGGATGTAGCGAACAGATCAATGATAGGATAACCCCAAGATTGGAAGACACTTTGCAGTTGCTTGTCGTTGAGCTCCCACTTGTGACACTGTTTTGTGTCCCTGCTGAGGGTGTTGGCCCACTCGTTTTGTATTCCTGGGACATGTTCCTTGAGTGAGATGCTGTTGGCTATTAGCCACTCCCATATCTGCTTCGCCTGGGCTGAGAGAACTTGAGAGCACGTTACACCCTGTTTGAGCAGAAAAAACATGGTGGTGGTGTTGGCTGTCCTGACTAGGACTGAAGAACCCCGAAACCTTAGGAGGAAGGCTTGAAGGCCGAGAAACACCGCCTTCAACTCCAGAAGATTTATGTGGTACGAAGCGTCTTGTTTGGACCATTTGCTGTGAATCTCTCGATCCTGAAGGTGGGCTCCCAATCCTTCCATAGAGGCACCCGAATTCATCACCATCTGTGGTGTTGTCTGGAGGAAGGAGAGACCACAAGAGATGTTGTCTTTGACCTTTCACCAGGACAATGACGAGATAATTTCTGAGGTTATGGAAATTATGTTGAACGAGCCCTGAGATGGAGTTCACTGCGCCTCGACCTGCTCCTGCAGGGGACTCATGCTAAGGTGGCAATAGGGGATCAACGGGATGCAGGAAGATATCATCCCTAGCATGGATTTGTATGTCCTTACATAAAACTGACTTTCTTGAAGACAGCAGATGTGCTCTCTTTTGGAGACGTGAAATTCTTTCTTCTGTGGGAAAGGCCTTTGAGAGCTCTGTGTCGAGAATTGCCCCTAGAAAAACCAGCGACCTGGAGGGGACGAGAGATTATTTTTCCCAGTAGAGGCGGAGACCTAGAGACTGAAACAGTTGTGGCAGGCCTGCGTGGATTTCTTGGCTGTTTCAAAGGATGGAGCTTTGACCAACCAATCGTCCAAGTAGGGGATACCTGGTGACCGGAACGCCGTAGAAAAGCTGCCACTGGGGCAATGCACTTGGTGAAGACCCTGGGGGCGGACTTCAACCAGAAGGGTAGCACCCTGAATTGATAATGGCACCCTGCCTCCTTGAATCTGAGAAATATGCATCCAGTACATCGAGGAAGGATAGATAGTCTCCCTTATTCATGAGAAGGAGGATCTCCTGGACAGAAAGCATTTTGAATGGTTGATTTTTGATGAACTTGTTTAAGAACCCGAGGTTCAGTATTTGCGTCCATTTCCCTGTTTTCTTCTTGATGAGGGAGTAGAATCCCAGATTGCACTGATGGAATGGTATCTCTTCTACTGCATGTTTGGAAAGGAGCAATCTTATTTCTTTACTGGGAATTGGAAGATGACGATGAGATGTCTTCAGTGGAGGGAAATTTGGAAGCAGCTGAATAAATTCCAGGGTGTGACCATGCTAGAAAATGTCTAACACCCATTTGTCGGAAGTTATGGATTTCCACTGACTGAAGAATTTGGACAAGGCAGGACCGAATTGAAGTGTAACTGAAGCGACAGGGGCCTGCGTCTTCTCCTTGTCGCCTGTTGGAATCCTGAGAATTTCCGGCTGATTGTGTGTATCTGCATTCTGGTGCCCTCGAATAAGATGGCATCGTATTGGAGCAGTAGGCCTGACCTGATTAGGATGGTCGACAGGTCTGCTGAAAATATGTCTGGAACCTGTTGGAACTGCGGTCTACAGAGATACTGACCTCTACCTCTGCTCAGAAGGGATGAAATCTTCGCTGCTGTTGAGTACCAAGCAGTGTCAGACTTGATGGATTGGAGTGCATCGTCGATGTGCTTTCCGAAAAGAACATTCACCATCGAACGGCATATCCAACACTTTAGCCTGCACTTCCGGACGGAAAGTAGTAGCTTTTAGCCATCCCTGGCGACGTAACACCGACGCTCCAGCCATCTGTCTAAAGGCTGTGGACAAAATATCCATGGCAATATCGATCAGCTCAGAAGAACCCTATTCACCTTCTGCAAGAATATCTTTAGCCTCCTTTTTGTCCTCAGGGAGATACTTCAATAGAGAGGAGGTGTCGGACCACATCTGCCGGTCGTATCTCCCTAGGATGGCCATGGCATTGGAGGTTCTATGGAAGTGGCCGCCAAGGCAGAAAATCTCTTTCCATTATCATCGAGATGGCACCCTTCCTTATCCGGCGGAGCTGTACATAGAGATGCAGGGTTCTTAGCCTTCCTCTGTGCAGCCTGCATGATGACCAAATCCGGCCGAGGATGACCAATAAGGCATGAGGGTGAGTTGTCAGGGGCCTTATATTTTTTGTCGAGCTTTGGTACGACTGCAGGAATGGATGCTATCGTTTTCATCAATTTGAGGCCCTCCTGCCACAGGCAACCCATAATGTGGATAGCTCAAATGGTGTGCTGTGTGCCAGGTTTCAAATCGTAAAGAAAGCATTCAGCTTGTTTGGCTGGCTTAGGAAGGTCAAATCGCTTTGTGGCTCTCTCTAAAAGATAGTGAAAACCACCAATATCTGCAGGTGGTGAATCAAAAAAGTGGGGGGTTGGAGACGGTGGCATTGGGGCAGCATAACCGTCCCATTCATCTGAAACATCAGGATCTGCAGCTCACCCTCCATTTGCTGATCATCACTATTCTGCGGGTCACTAGGAATGGAAACAGCCGGTGGTATTATTTTCTCTTTAAGAGATTCTGGAGTACTCTGAGGAACAGGGCTAGAGATAGGAACCTCTTGTGGAGGTGGAGGCTGCTGAGCAGACGTGGCATCCGGGAAGCATTTATAGTAGTCATTGATCATGAGACGCAAATCTGTGACTAAGGATATAGACACACTAATGGAGGGTTCTTGTAGTTGATGGTGTTCTTCCTCCTGTTCAGCGTGAGGATAATGCTCCTGGAAGGAGTCCACGTGCTGAGGGTAGGGAGGATCTCTATCCGTGAAGGAGTAGTAAATAAATGGATGGGTTATCGTCTCCATCATTCCCCTCGGATTCTTGACATTTTACTCTCAATTGGGAAGGACTGCAGGCAGGTCCAAATAAGCCTTCCTCCTCCGATTCTTGAAAACCCAGGAGGTGAGCTGGAGGCAAAGGAGAGATTTTGGGAAAGTCCTGAAGTGCTGGCGTCGATGGCGGCATCAAAATTGTTTTTCCAACGTTGACAGGGCCGTCGACGGACCCCCGACGATGCGGTAGAAGACATGGCTGATGATAATGCTGATGATGGGGCATGAGGCTTCTCCGTTGACGGAGCAGGCATGGATGGGGCTGCCGACGGTGAGGTCATCAACGAGCTAATCTTCATAGTCCGAGACTGTCTTGTCCCTGTTGACGACAGAGTCAGGGTCATATCCTTGCTTGAAGACGCTGTCACCATTTTGATCGTCGACGTGGTAAATGTTGCAGTCAAGACTGTCGACGGTGTGTCCTAAACCGAAGTCCTCAAAGTAGATAGCAGAGTCTTCAATGACGGTGCCATCGATGGGTGTTCTTTTAGTGAGGATGGCTCCTTGAAGGGGGTGTGAGGAGCAGACGGAGGCACTGAGCCAGACCTGTGAAGAGTAGTGGAAGTGCCAGACTGGTGTCTCTTAGATGTTTTCTGCTAAGAAGTGTCCTTTCCATGAGACTTGGATCTCTTGGTGTCTCTGTGGGTAGAGACAATTCCCCTTCTTTCAATTTCCTGGAGGAGGAATGAGCCTTGTCCTCCTGCTCGGAACCGGAGTCCGAGGCAGATTTTTTTTCTGGCGCCATAGAAGCAGTCTATCATCTCTGTCCTTGAGGGTTTTAGCAGAAAAGGTACAACAGTACTTACATTCTCTGGGTATATAGTCAGGATAGAGGCAATATAAACACTCTTTGTGAGAATCCTCAGAGAAAGGACTGCTTTCACCACAGGTCTTGCAGGGCCTAAACAGCATTTCAACTGTGACATTCTGTGTGAAAATTTATCAAACACACACACTCCAAAAGTACCCCAGATGTTGACACGTGATAAAGTGATAGCTGAAAGCTAGAAGCCAAAAGGATAAGAGAGAAACACTGACTGAGCAGAGCTCAGGGAGACTCTTTAACACACAAGGTATGATGGCTCTGAAGGGGATGAGTGCTTCAGGGTCTCAGCTTTGACTGGCTGAAGTTTGGTTGTTTTAAAACAATGTAAATGGGTTACAAAATTCTATTGTCTTTTAATGAGGTCAATGCTAATGCTTTAACACTACTATTATTACTGTTACCGTGGGACTCTCACCATGACGACGGAGAAGATTCAAGCATGTGAATCTATAAAAGATGCAATACTGGAGAAATAAAGTGCTCTACCTAAAAAGTTGTAAAAGCTATCGCATTTGGAAAATTATGGGATGGATCTATTGTATTAATCAGGACTAAACAGATGATGCACTGGGCAATCCACACTACTCCCAAATTACTTAATTCAGAAAAATACTGCAAAACATGTAACCTTCCTATTCAGCCCACAAACTTTGGAATGTTTCTTCATCACAAATCACATTTATGTTTTGGAGGACTCAAAATCAGTTTAATACCGTCTATTTTTTTACAATGGGAAGTGCGAGAAAAATTAAGATCTTAACAGTTTCTAAATGTTGCTTTTTAAACACAAATCTTCACTTTGTAGAAACAAAACCGTTAAATACCATTAACAACATTTGAAAATTAGTTCATGGAACATAAAAGGTCTAATTGATTCTAAAGCCAAGAAGGTGGCCATCAACAAGCTGAAGAATTGTGACATCATTGCCCTGCAGAAAACCTGGGCACTTCCCTAGTCTTCTTGCTCTGACTTCCCAGTTTACGAAGCCCCAGCAACGCCTTCTCAGGCAGAGGGCCATGCCTCTGGCATTGTGTCAATTTATGTGAAAAATGAACTGGCGGCAGCTGCCACAGTGCTTCGCACAGGGAACTGGACTACATCGTTCTCAAGGTCTCATTGCCTAAGTCCAGTAAAGCGAGGACATAGCTCACCCTTATCCTAGGGTGCGTGTCTCCACCCCGCAAAAACAAGAAGGGAGGCAACCCTGGCCTCGTTGCTCCCAACTCTGAAAAATCTATCAGCCTCACATCCAGATAACATGTGGGTCATGATGGGAGACTTCAACGCTAACCTAATGTGTGCAGAGTTAAATAGCACATTTGTGGACCTTGATGACCAAACATGGGCCATACCGCCGATTGAAAGCAGTTCCAAAGGTGTGATAAACAAGGCAATGCCTTAGCTTCCTTCTTCAACCAGCTAGGTCTAAGAACATTAAATGGTAAATTCATGTCAGACTCACCTGGGGCCTATACACACACATCCTGTTTTAGGATTGGCTACTCTTGATTATATTTGGGTATCCTTGGCTCACTTCCGATCAATAAGCAAGTTTGAAGTCACTCTGGCCCTGGCCAGCGATCACGCAATTCTTACATCCAAAGCGCAGGCCCCACGACCTAAAAACAAGACTTTTAGGGAACCAAGAAGACCTTGAGCCCATTAACAAAATAAAGTGGTCTTTGACAAATAACGATGAGCAAGGGGTAATTGTGGACCAATTCTTGTACATGACTCCGCGAACAAACTGTGAAACCACCAATCCAAACCTCTGGGGTCTTCTGGCTGACCACCTAGGAAACATCTTAGAAACTTGGGAAGGTTTGGAAAAGGCAAGGTTACTGGTCACGCTATAATGGCAATAAATAGCAAAAATCAAATAGTGGCCCTTAAATGTAGCTTAAACAAAGTCTTGAAAAAGCTTAGCCGTGATGGGGGTGGGGGTGGGTGAACAAATGTCTGCGAACCCGGGTGGTTGCTATACGACTAGCATACAGGAAAGCTCTCTTCCCCCAACGGAGGGAAGAGGGCACCCAAAGATGAACTGAATCACATGAGGTAATAAAATCTAAGGACCAGAGGAAATTCTGACAGTGGATTAACAAATGCTCTACCTCTAGTCGCCAGACGTCTGTTCCCAACATTACTCCTGCGGAATGGGAATCTTACATCAAAGGCCTATATGTAAACCATCTGGCAATCTTAAGGCACCTTAAATGGGATACAAAAGGCAATCGGCATTACTAAGCCTGGCCCCTTCAGTAAGTTCGGCCCAAGTAGTAGCAGCCATAAAATCATTGCGAGCAGGGGGTGCCCCAGGCTCAAGTGGCATCCCTGCTGCAGTATATAAGTGGGCCCGACTCGTTGGGCCTCAGTAATGGCTCTCTTATTCCAGGAAAATCTACTGGGGGCAATCATGCTGGAATTTTGGAGGGGTTTACTCTTGGTCTCTGTCCATAAGAAAGGCTCTCAAACATGCCCTGGGAACTATCACTTGATTGCCCTTCTCGATACGGAAGGGAAGTGCTTTGTTAGCATTTCAAACAGGGAGCTCCAAGCCTGGGGGCAGGAAAAGAAGTTAATCCCCTGACTCAAACCGGCTTTAAATAGGGCTGCCATATTGAAGATAACCTCATCTGCATTTCCCACCTGAGTGAAACTATAGTGGCAGCCAAGGGCAAGTCCCTCTGTGTAGGGTTTATCGACTTCCAAACTGCGTTCGACAGTGTATCAAGATCAAAACTCTGGCCTACACTGAATACCTGAGGAACTCCCCAAAACTTACTGAAAGCCATTATTGCTCTATACTCTGATACCTGGGTAAAGATAAGAGTCGACACTGGATGGACAACCACGGACAAAATCTGGACAAATAAAGGCCTGAAGCAAGGTTGTATACTGGCACCACTATTATTCAATCTGTACCTGGCTGACCTGCCAGGTCACCTGGCGAGCACTTTTCCACAAAAAATGGCTGTCTTAAAGTTCAATCGTTTCAGTATGCAGACAATACTGAATTTTTAGGCCTAACGCCAATTGGCCTTCAGAAGCGTTTTGATGTGCTCGCCAGTTACTGCAGGACCAATAACCTGAAAATAAATGTAATGAAAACAAAGGTAATGATAATCTCCTGTAAACTAAAAAAAGGGCTCATGGTTCATCAAGGGGAGGACCATTGAAGTTGCTGATGCTTATCAGTATCTGGGGGTATGGTTGGACCACTGAAGACGTTCGGCACAACACATTAATGACCAACAGGGGGCAGTAAACTCCCTAGAATGGGCCGTTCGCAAGCTACAAAAATCACTGTAAGAACCCAGATCTATCCCCTCTCTTGAAGGTAATGGGATGCAAATTCTCCCTACCATTGCTTACGGGCTGTGTCATTCAGAGACAAAATGGCCAATTGGTTGGACAGGGCGCAGTTCTCCTGTTACCAAAGCGTATTTTCACTCCCAAATTGCACATCACATGCTCACATTGGACAAGAGTTTGGGCTAGCCTCACAGCACTGGATACTAAAAGCGAAGTTTGTGACCTACAGCCTTAAAGTGAAGCAGGCGAAGAATCACACGTTGAAGAGTATCATCGGAGAAGTGATAAGTAATCTGGCAACAAACTGACACAAGTATTTAAATCACACTCTAGAGGCAATGCAGGCAAGTGCTATTGGGGCAAGCGGCCTACCGGTGCCCTTGGCTGCCAAACTGTTGATCAAACAAGCGAAGCTAATATCATCAGAATATGATGTACAAACTGTGAAGAAATTGGCATACGGAGGGATGGCCTCAATGCTGTAGGAGCCAGGGACCCTAACGTCCTATCTCTCCTTGCCCCTTGGCTTCAGCATGATACGTCAGCGAATGGGCTTTCGATTTGGATTAATCCCTTTGAAATCCTACTGGTATGGACGCAGGAACTTTGATGACTCTGACAGACAATGTTGCCTCTACGCAAAGGGAGAAGAATCATTGAAACATGTACTTTGCATCTGTGACAAATGCTCCTTTTAAGAAAGTCCTGACTTCAGCTGGTATGGCGCATTTTAAATTTCAGGATCTGTAGAGGCGCCGTAGAAGCCTGTTTGAGACCAGATTCAGCCCAGTTAGCTGCCTGTTTCAAGAAATGTATAAAGTCTGTAGACACACTGCTTGAGTCCCCCCCAGGCCCGGGAATCTCCTTCATGCTGAACCATACACTCATAAAGTGATTGATTTGCCAGGGTTGGGAAAGCCTGTCAACCAAACCGGCCTTAATCTGAATTGCGGACAGCGTTTGAAGGGGGCTAAAGGAGTCTTTTAGATCCAGAGTAAAAGCCCTCCCATCATTTACAACTATTTTTTATGTCTTTTATAATAATATTGCACTCTGTACAGCCTATAGTCTCACTGTATGGCTCAAACTCTAGCCAATGAAGTGGAGGCTATGAGTTCCTCCTACCAAAGGCAGTCACAGCTCAGACTATCACAGAAGACAAAAAAATACTCAGTAAACTTCATTGAAAGGGGTGGAGGGAGTGGTGCATGTCAATCTATGAAAGATACCAATGTTGCAGAACTGTAGTTACAGGTAGCGTTTTCCTCTCCATCACTGGAGTGTTCATAGATTCACATGCTTAACGTAGGTCTAGAAAGTGCAATTAACTATAATAGTGGCTTACAGAATAAAAGCTCACCTCACCTGACAAAAATAGACGGGACTGTCTATCCTGCAACAGACTCTTACCTTTTTGTACGTTCAAGCCGTAGTACTTCATGGAAGTTTAGGAAAAAGGTCAAAACATGGCTGTTCCCTAGAACTTGATCTCTCTTAATGTCTGAGGACGTTCACTGTCAAACCACACCCTCTACCATCTGTGAGTGTTGACTTCACGTACTATAGCGCCAAGATACCCGTTGGGTGATAGCTGCGCTTTATAAATATTGCATACAATACAAGTGTGGGTTGTTCAAATGATCCCACTCCAACAATTCCTTTGCACGCTCCAAACTACCCACATACCCTCTGCACCACATTTTTACAGACGAACACCCTCCTGGGGCAGTTCCTGTGAGCCGAAGCCCAGCCACAGGTGTCACTCCTCAAATGAATTTAGACACATATGATGATGGACTGGGTATACCTGCTACCAGTCTCTATTACTGGGTGTTAGACCTGTCCCTCTCTACAGGGTCACCTCCACATCTTTTGCCTTCATCCCTCCTCTTTTGCTGAGTTTGTTTCTATTGGCTTTAGGCCTCCGTGCACTTTACCACTTCTAACCAGTGCTAAAGTGCTTGTGCTCTCTCCCTTAAACATGGTACAATTGGTCTACACCTAACTGGCACAGTTAATTTACTTGCGAGTACCTAGTAAATGGTCCTCCACGTAGCCAGGGCCTGTAAATTAAAAGCTACTAGTGGACCTGCAGCACTCATTGTAAGTAAGCAATTTTTATTATGTTTGATCAATCAAAATCTTACATAAAAAATATTAAAGCAATTACTATTCCATTCAAGTAATAAGAGTACAAAGAAATAGATTACCAAGTTAAACATCTCTAAAATTTGGTATTATACTTATGTAGCTCAACAGCGTCAAATCTTGGATGCAGACATAAAATTATTTTACTATAACAAAAACCACAACAATGTAATGCAATATATACATGGGGGAAAGCATTTATACTCAGCATGTTTCGTGGAGACTGCTCTAAAAATCTAACAGCTTGACGTAGGTCCGTGATTTGCTGACTGTTGAAACAGTGCTTAAGAGCATCATTGCAATGTCTAATAATATTTTTTTTTAAACATCTGTTTCAATAAAATGTCTTTCCCTGTGCATTCCTGCACAACAGCAGGTGATGTGCACCAATGATTTTTTTCATAATCACATAATCCACACATATGAATCTGTAACTGCTGACATAAGAGTTATAGGAGTCCATAACGTGCTCTGAGTTCTTAAAAGTGGCCAATACTGAAATGATAGCTATCCTGCTAAGCAGCAGGGCTTGTGTTTTCAGGACAGGTTGAACGGCTATTTGCACGAGATCATGTACCCAAATTGACTGGACTTCTGGAACTTTGACAGAGGACAGAAAGGAGGAGGCCCATGGATTTGTGGAAGAAGCATCTTGTATCAGAAAGGACCTAATTATTGCTTTCAGAGATGCTACCTTTGCCTTTTTCACCAGTGAACAGTATGCCCTGCATGCAAGGCTCTGCCGCACTAAACCAAATTCTAATTGGATTTGGGCCTGGGCACAGCAGCGGGGTAGGTGAAACAGCCTCTGAAAAGTGTTGCACTGTAAAAGATCTAATATGGAGGCAAAACGGCCTGGAAAGGCCTGATGGCCATACGACATAGATGGAATTAATTTTGCTTTCGTGACATGCAGGATTGCGGTGGCTGAAGGACTTTAAAGTTTGGCATTAAGTCAGCAGAGGGCATATGCAACCAAGGTGCCTTTATTCTTCAACTTCGCCAGATGGTATCTTGGTGAACCTTTCTCCATAAGCCATATGTTAAGATATTTATATCATGAGGAATACCACAACTGGCATGAGCCTGAAAACCATATTTTCTCAGTTTTCTTCTGGACCTTTCCGAACATAATTATACTGGACATAGATGGATTCAGTTCTAGCTTATTTTCACAATTATAAACATGTAATTAATGTACTACCCTTTGTAGCCCTATGTATGTATGACAGAGAAGGACAATATCATCAGCATACTATAAAACATGGACATGTGTATTCAGGATCTTTGGAGGAAATGATCTTGCCTTCTTGAGGGCTGCCCCAATGTCAAAATCCAGTTTGGAAAAAGGGATGATATTCTTGCTAGTTGCCCAGGTTTCAAGTTCTTGTAATAAAATTCATTGTGCCACCCACCAAAGTAGGCTTTAGAACATTTCTCAGGCCTGCCACTGCAGCTTGTAATGCAGTTTAATACTGCAATTTTGACCTGGCAAAATATATCTATTGCCAGACCTAAACCTTCCTTTTTAATACATGCAAGTCACCCATAAAGTAAGCTCTAAAGACTAATAGGGCAGGGTGCACTGTATTTTAAAAGTAGGACATGTGGATTAACCTCAACATGTCCTGGTAGTGAAAAACTCCTAAAGTCATTTCTTACTATTACATGGCCTATCCCTCCCATAGGATAACATTGGGTTACCTTAAACTTAATATGCGAAAACTTAAGTTTAGGAACAAATAGGAAAATCATGTGTACACTTAAATGAATTGTCATTTAAAACCCTCCTTAATGGAAAAGTTGGATTTTAAGTCACAATTCGGAATGCCACTTTTAGAAAGTTTGCATTTTCTTGGCCTGACCATTTGATGCCTGAAGCCGATGTCACATGACTGGGTGTAGTTGGCCTTTGTGTATTCCTCCCAGACAGTGAGACAAAGCGGTATTAGGTGTCGGCAGGATGGGCTATCCTGCTAGGATGGTTGGACAAAGCTGTTCCCTGTCCCAATTACATTTCAATGGGGCTTCCTACACACAAACACACGCGCGTGAGAACTTGACACAAGCCTATTGTCTCCCCAGACCCCTTGGAGCCTGGGCAGGGGAATGAAGGGACATTCCAGAACTAGATGTGGTGGCGGCCTAGGAGTGGTACCCAATTCAAAGGCTGGCACCAGGTATAAATATTGGACCTCTTGAACCACTCATCAGATCACTTCTGGACCTGTGGAGGACTCAGAAGGAGAACTGCCCTGCTGCTGGAAGTCATGCCCTGCTGCTTGAGGAAGAATGTCTGGGCCTGCTCCTCGAACCCAGGACTACCACAGTGATCAAAGGGCTAGCTGGCTGACCTCCTGTTCTGAGGTACAGGGACACAACAAGCTCCAAAGGCCTCCCTGCAACTGCCCAGCTGACCTGCTGCACTGAACCTGCTTGAGCCCTGCTGGCCTCTACTGGAGTGAATCCCTGATCCCCAAGAAGTGCATCCCCAGGTCCTGGACCCTTGGCTGGCATCAGAGAGAACTCCTCCTGGCCTAATGGAAGGATCCACCAAATCCAGCGTGAAGCAACGCAAAGCCTCGCTGCACAGCTGAAAGTGTCATTGGAACAGAGGCCAAGTGGTGCAAAGCACCACAAACTCTCGCCGCACAGCTGCACGCCTCACCAGAACTACGCAGGATGATGTGAAGCCTCTCAATGGAACACCGCGCAGACCTTGCACCAACAATATATGGCACAATACTCAGAGGGCCAAACTTGGCCCTGTGACCAGACTGCGCTCACTCCCGGTCAGCCTGAACTTGAAACTTTGTCCCGGTCCAGTGCGGCCAGATACCCCAGTTAGCGCTTTTGCCTCTTGCTGATATTTTTACTCAAACCTTTAAAATTGCATATCTCTAGATCTACTGATTGGGTCTTTGTCGATCTGGTATCATTTTATTTATTAAAATTTACTATATGTTTCTAGATTGGTGTGGGATTTTTCCTGTGTTGTGTTTTCGCTTTATTCTTGGTTGTGTGCAACATAAGTATATTACACATTGCCTCTAAGTTAAGACTGATTGCTTTTGTGCCAAGCTACCAGAGGGTTAAGCACAGGTTAATTTAATTACTTTTATGGTCCACCCTGATGAGCTTTGTTGTAGTTGTTTGAGAAGGGTTTTACCCCCCTCAACCAATAACCCAATTTCCTACACTAGGCATCTCAGCTCGTTGCAATCAACAACTGGATTTTGGCAACTGTAATGACCTGGCCTTTAGGTTGCAGTTCCGAAGAACATGAACCTAGATGCTCTGTTATATTAACCCCTCGTGCCACATTGGCTTCCAGAGCCAACCCGAGTCTTTTTCAAATACTGGCATAAAGCCTTAAAACATACTAAGCAGCTACAAGATGCCCACGGGCGACACACCCCTCTGGCAGGGCACCAGGCTTCCACACACGGCAAGCCTTAAGGATTCCAAACCATGGGACAACACAAATCTCAAAATTGGGGGAGGTGTGGGCAGCAGACCAGCAAGTCATACGAGCAGTTGACCTGTGTTATCCTTACACAAGTCTATAGGTACCTGCAGCTCATCCATGATAATGCACAAAGACCTACTTAATGCTGTTCTGTTCCAGGGTTTAACTCACTTGAGCCAAAAATAACAATGCAACTGATCAACAAAAATGGCATACTGTGGACTTGGAGATAACTGGTGAATAATATCTCAGATCCATTGAGGGACCTGAGGTCCATATGGCAGGAGGGTGTCAATGCCCTCAACGATTAAGAGCAGAGGCCAAATGGTCTTGAGATCCCTTGAGATCTTGTATAAGATGTATTCAATTCAAATTGAATGTATTCAATTCAATTCATACGTATTATGATCCTGCAGAGTTCATCTTCCACATGTTTCTGCAAAAGAATGGGGAGGAAACAACACACCCATACTTTTAAGCAGAAAAAGGAGACTACTTTCAGGTGATTTGTGACTGCCCGGCTGTGAGCCAAGGGTGCCTGATACACAAACCTTTTGGACAAATACTTGGCCTCTGTGTAACACGGATCCTTAACATGCAATACTTGGTAATAGGAGGGTCTGGCTGGGTGAGTACCCCTCAGGCCTGATTCCTTCTTGCAACTGGGCTGATGGTGGCCAAGAGGGACACTGCCTGACACTGGATGGAGGTGGTGGCACCCCCACTCAGCGAGTGGTTGAAAGGCATGGATTACTGCTTTTCTGCTGAAAAATCTGAATTGGTTATTGTTATGTTCAATATAGGTACCCTAATATAGGCTCAGGTAGTCACCTAACCTTTCACCTATATTCTCCGTACCATTACACTACATAACGATTCTTAGTACTGACCTTTTACCTAGTTACGGTAATGTCCAGAGATGACATGGGGTTTTCTCCGAAAGCTTAAGCCTCATTCATTATGCATGAGGATTCTTGGAATCCCAGCAGGACAGCAGGCCTACCATCTCCTGCATAATAACTATGTATAAGGGTCTTTCCTTCCGTCATCCCAAGTCCGACATGACACAGCAAGGTATATCCCCAGGGGGTACCGCTTTGGGTATATATACATCATCTATTGCTGAGATAGAGAGAGGAGGAAAGGACTTCCATGCGACACACTGATGCGAGACGCTGAGGCATCTGCACGCAGACACTCCAGCTCGCAGTGGTCTGACATCCCTTGCAGGGTGTCCATCTCGAGACCAAGACAGGGTCCCACAGTCTCTCACTTCAGGTAATGGGGTTGACTTTATCCTAGAGGGATTCTTGGCTTTTACACCTACAGACATGCTAGGTACATTTAGGTACATCTAGTTGGGTCGCATCGTAGGAGTACGCATTCTACGGTCATGTATTTTATATACTTGCCTGTATTCATTGTTTTAGCACGATGGTAGAAATCTACCATCCTTTTACTCTGTTAGTGCTTATAATCATTTATATCTGTTACTGTCTAATGGTTGTTTCAGCACACCTATTTAACACTAGAATGACGCTGGTTCAATAAATGCTTATTGAAAAACGTCCCCACCGTTTATTCTGTGCATCTCTCTGAGACAAAGTGAGCACCAGTGACTGAGCGAAAAGTGGCACTGTTTCCACCATCCCTGATGGGACAGAGTTGTCATGTTCGATAGTTGCCAAGAAGAGTTTCTGATAGCACTGTGAGCTAGCTGGTTTACAGGCTAACATACCCGGTAGGGGTGTCTAGAATCAGTCTGACACCAATCCTATAGTGTATGTTATCTAAACGCGCAGATCCTATATAGGTTTGTACACGACATTATGTGGTTGTTAAAAAAAAAAAAAAAGAGTACCACAAAATGTGTTTGATCATTTCAATAATGCACAGCTGGATGTTTGATTATTGTGGTTTGAAATAAATTGTTTTTGGTAATGATAGCAATATAAGGTGGAACGTGGGTGTGGTATGTAGTCAGTTCTCTTGTTTGATGGTTACACAGAAAAATTAAAAAGATTTATATATATAAAAAAGTGTGAGTTATTCCTCTCACTGCAGACTTGTAATTGTCATGACCAGGATGATTTAAGAGAGCTGCAGTTGTGACTGTACAGCTTGCATCTTGCTAAAGTAGCCGCTCATCTTCCCACAAACCTTTGGAGTGCCAGGGCTATGTAAGCCACAAATTATTTTATGTGTGCTATGCCTTGTTGTGCGAAGACTTTTTCACTTCAATTTTCAAAAGGTAAACATAAATGATATGATATCACAAAGGCTTTTGTTTTGGCCAAATTAAATTGTAAACATCTCTTGGTGCTAGTGTATAAATTGCATTTCTGCTGCACTCATGGCAAAAGAATTAGAAAAAAACCACTAAGAGTAGATTAAAAGGTGCAGGTAAATTTGAATGGAAGTGAGGATTCATTCAGAGGATAAGCTTGTCCTTGCAGTATCTGCAGTACAGTTGTTTACTTGTAAGAGCTTGAAGATGTCCTACTCACCACACTGACATACCACCATGAGAGAATGCTATCTTCTATGAAATAAACTACCAAGAAGTCCTGTGAATGGGCTCAAAAAGAGGTCTCATTAATACTGCTAGAAACATTTATTTCCTTGGAAGGTTAAAGTTTAGCAACCATGAGAATAGTTCTCAACAAACCCTGTCATGATCTGCTACATAATTCTTTGTAATAAATAGACTCTTGGAATTGGCTGTCCCTGGTATCAGGAAGTAGTTGCTATATGGTCCCTAATCGAGGAATATTTCAATTCTGTATCTGCCAGTTGCAGCACGCTGGGTAAAATTGTGTGGCCTCGTGGAGAGAGGACCAAAACATTTTGAGTGTGCCCATGTACAGAATAAGTTCCACTACAGTATTTATTCCAATCTGGCTCATTTAAACTGTCTACAGTTCTCTAGTAAACTTAGAGTAAACAACAGTTGTGCTGTAAACTGGTGTAAAGTCTATTCTAGTTTTACCATACTTAAATGAGCACCTGGCATGTGTGCCAAGTGTGAAAGAATGATATTGACATGTCTGTAGACATCCTCCTAGGATCCTTGAGCAAGTATTGCCAGGCTTGCACCGGTGCCTTTAGGATGATAGTGCATTATTCTGGCTTCATCTTCTGGATAAGGTACGAATCGGAGAGGAAAAGTGTTGGCAATATTCATGTAACAGAAAATTAAAAATGCTTCTTCCTGGGTCCCAGTTGCCACCGCCTACCTACGAACTGTAGGTATTTTATGCCAAAAGCATGAGGTGATTGGGCGGGGATGTGAGGGGAAGGCTGCTTGCGGAGGACAGAGTAAGAGAACAGAAGTTTGCCCAAAAAGACCTGAAAACTAAAGGAAAAAGTCAGTTATCTGGTATGGAGCAGTGGAAGGAAACAAGTCATCTAATCAAAAGGATGGTGAAGAAGTTATACTCCATGGACGGGCAAACAAAAGAAGAGTAAGGAAAGCCATAAAAAAAATTGCAAGCAAATGAGACTGACAAGAAAATCAACCAAAGGTAAGCAATGGGCTCAGCCAAAGCCCACTGTAAATATTAAATATTGATATTACCCACAATTGGCCTTTGACAACGGATAGCTAGGCACGACTTTAACAAAAAAAAGGGGGGGCGATTAGGATATTGCTGTTAGATAGCGTAGGCAAATTGTATTGAAGTTCTTGAGTGGCCATCTCAAAGAGGTGTTCAACAGGAAGGGGCATGTGAATAACCAAGCAGGCTTTCAGAGCACTATGGGTATCATGGAGCAATGCTGCCAACTAGCCCTCACAACTTAAAAATATCTCCAATTAAAGAAATGAAATTTATGTAAGGTATTCCTTGATTCTGAGAATTTTGGGGAGATTTCTGCACATGATGATCCCAGGACACCACAAAGTCATTATTCTCTCTGCATATAATATGATCAGTTTGAGTTTCGGGAGGGAGAACACTACATTTTCTCATAAATAAGGGTGTTAGAAGATGGGGCTAAATCGTGGCTCCAACCCTATTTAATATTTTTATTAATTATTTTGCTGGAGTATGATCCTAGGTTCCTTCAGCCATCCCAAGGTTAGGTGATCAGCTCATCTCCTCCTTGCTGCATTTTGATGACATGACCTCGCTTGCTAGAACAGAGAACATCCTCTGAAAATTGTTGATGATTTTTTAGACATTGTCACAGGAAGAAAATACAATTATGGCAAATGTAGAATGGGAATACAAATATATCATTTTTATTCCATTTTATACAACAGGGAAATTGAAATGTTTAAAATGAAATTGATATATCTGATATATGATGTTTTATGGACTTTAGTTTTCTAATGAACAAATTTGCATACTGTGTAGAGTTCTGCTTGAATTTTGGCATTTACTCTTGGATGTTAGTGGGACTGGAGGAAAGCATACACAAATAAGTTGCACAAAGGATCGAAAACAATATCCGCTGGCTGACAAGATTCCACACCACGCTTGCAAAATACTGGCTCTTCGAATTCTGAGTCTGGGCAAACAGGTCAAAAACTGAATTCTCCATTTGAAAAACAGTTAACTGCAATTACCTGTACTTCAGTTTCCATTTGTGGTTTCCTCACCTCGTCCAGCTGCACCGGACTGCCAGTGTTCGGCTTCTAAGGCAAATTGACTGCCCAATGCTTTGAACCCTAGCTCCTGGGCTTTTGAAGATAAAAGGTTTGAGCTTGTGAGACTTTGGCGATGTAAAAAAACAACAAAAAAAACACTATCTATCGTCGGTCTCTAGCTTTGTTGAAGATGACATATACACATACTTCGTCGTACCACTGATCGTCTATTTCCATTATTTTTCCAATTCTTTTTCAGTTAGAATCATTCTCAGACAAAAAAAAGGGAATTAAGAGAATGTATTAAGACATCGTTCTGGGAGAGATCTGTATAATCTAACTGTACAAATTTTGTTTCTCCCGAAAGTTACTGTCATGGTTAAGTTGCCTACTTGTTCTGCTGAGGAGTAAACATTGCCTTCAACATCGCTAATCTTGCTCTTAAGAAAGACTGAGACTTGCACTGGTATTTGCTTTACAGCCAGTGTTTGAATCAAGAACAGAGTATTGCTGTCCTTGTAGTAGATTTAGTGGGTGTGGCTTTCACTAACCAATTGCGGAGGTAAGAGAAACCTAGAGGCCTTTTCATCATCAATACGCTGTAGCTGGAGCCATGTAATCTGCAAGTATACTCAGTAGACTTTAGGCTAAATTGGAGAACTTTGGACTGGTAATGCTATGCTACCTGCTGATGTCCAATCTGACAATGCTCGAGTTTCTGATGGATTAGCATCCACAAGTATGCATATTTTAGATCCATAGATGCTACGATATCCTTCTCCAACAGATATGAGATTATATCTCAAAGGGCTACCATTTTGAAGGACTGTTTTCAAAGATTATTGTTAACATTCTGCAGGTCTAAGATTGGCATCGAACTGATTGATTTTTGAGGCAGAGGAACTCCTTTTGAGCTTTTGATACTTTCTCTATTGTCCTTTAAGAAACATTTCCATTCCCAGTCTTTCAAATGCAAAGCAGCCTCCTCTTTTATTGAAATTGTGCAAAACATTGTAGGATCTGCCATTATTTGACTAAGTTGAGAACTTAACAGTCCATAGTAAAAGACTTCCATCTTCAAGTTTATGTGCAATCCACCCACCGCCTTCGTGCCTTAAACTGGAGTGTACAAATTGGGAGCCTGAACAGATATT
Organism: Calotriton arnoldi; assembly: GCA_963921515.1. Lineage (NCBI taxonomy): Eukaryota > Metazoa > Chordata > Amphibia > Caudata > Salamandridae > Calotriton > Calotriton arnoldi. The sequence goes on along the minus strand of CAWUFW010002561.1, from coordinate 199,790 downwards.
GTTCTAAAGTATCATGTGGTCTGTTTTGGGGATCTGCTTCATATGGAGGTTGACCAGGACTGTATCAGTCTTCTTGCCAATTTTAGGTTTCTGTAACCGAATAGTTCCCATTTTGAATGTTGCTGCCAGTATTGACTGCTGGTTTGAGTAGAATGAAGCCTGATCCTTGAGGAAAAAATTGAATACCGCCTTCAAAATTGTGAGGGGATTAGTAGTTTCAGTTTCGGTCTGTTTTTTTATATTTGCACGTTATAATCCACATTTCCCAAACACAATGTGGCCAACACAAGACTTGTCAAGGACCACAAAAGTCTGCACCTCAGGATGGAAATATCTGTTACTGAAACACCCTTAGTAGCATGCAATGGCCACTTTTGCTAATCAAATGAAACAAGAAGAGGAAATGTCTACTGCGGTGCCGATTACTTGACTGAAGTGTGTAGGCCTTCTGGGATAAGATCTATGAAGGAAACAAAGTTTTTCCCATTTGTTTCATGATTCAACAATCGCTAATGTGTTGGGTACCTTAATAGTTTTCCCTTGTTCATCCAAAAGAGTACTTCTCCTTCAGATTGAATGAAAAACGGAGACGCTGGACATGCGGACTTCCTTTGTCCTGCAGTATTACAAGTGAGTCCGACTTACGATGACCTATGAAACATCCCAAACCTAAGTCGTACAATTTATATTTTTTTCTGGAGTCTAGGGGCTAGTGCAGTGAAAGATATTGAGTAGTTCACCAGAAGACAACCCCCGTACCACAGATGATGTAACAAACTACTTTCACATCGGTTTCCTTCAAATCAAACAAAAAAATGTTTTTAACAGGGAGAAGTTGATATTTGTATCAGCTCTTTCAATATGGGAATCTAGCAGAGATGCAACTGGATGATCCAGTCTTAGGACTAACAATCTTCAAAGTCAGTATCACTGGAAGTTGTCCCTCCTGCACTTTCTCTTCATCCTGATCTTCATCGGGTTGTAGATAAATGCATGCAAAGATAGTGTAACAGCATTAGACAGTTTAGATGGAGCTCTAGGCATAGAGGCTGTGAGAAGCTGGCCTGGTATATGATGTACACTTATGTAAGTGGACACCTTGCACCAGTCCAAACAACCCTTATGGTGATTTAAGAGGTCTTAGACAACCTTAGAAAGCTCTCCAAGTGGTAGCTGTGGAGAGCAGCCTTCAGGCTTAGTCCAGAAGGAGTGTAAAGCAGCTTGTTTTACCAGAATGCAATCTTATAGTATAGAGTAAGTGAAAAATAACCACACAAGGTATTTATAAAAATATGTATTTATTATATAATACTCTCTAACACATACAAATATCTCCTACCTGGAGATATGCACAATGCACACAATACTTTGCACAGAAACACAGTAAATAGCACTTAATACACAGTGGGCTCCAGGGGGGGACCAAACCATATACTAAGAAAGTGGTATAAGAACCAAGACTCGGGTCAAAACAATGTCGAGAGGACGTAGAAGTGCTGGGGACCCAAGGAACCACCCAAGGTGAGTGACAAGAAACCCCACGGAGAGCGAGTGCAGTGTGGGAACACGACCGCGTGCGCCGTACAAGTCTACGTGTAAGTCGCGGTTGGATTTTTTTAAGATTAAGGACCCTTTCCATTGGACCCTGAAGAAACCCCGTGGAAGACAGAAGGTTGGAGAGCCACCCCACCCATGGATACCCTAGTACCCACGTTACCTACACCAGGGAAGCCGGGTGCATAGGTGTGAAGTGGTGTCGGAAACTGCAGTCGAACCCAATGGAGGACTCCAGGAAAGGGCTGCTGCTGAAGAGGAGAAAGTGTCCGGTGGAATCCGAAGGTGGATTTTAGGCAAGAAGTACCTGCAAGCGGAGGGGACAGAGTCTATGTCACTCAGGAGTGACCAGGAGACTTGGAAGACGAATGCCCTCCCATGTCGGATGTTGCAGGAGAGTTGACGAGGACCTTGACTCTGCAGCTGTGAGGACCAGGCGACGCTGAGGAAGACCAGGAGCCGGGCACGAGCTGTCCCACAAAGGATGTTGAATGCTGAGGGGGTCGGTGTCCGGCAGGAGCACCAACAAGCCTTGGCAAATGCAACAACGCAGGAGCTGAAGAAGGAGCAACGTCAGGACCAGCAAGGTCCAGGGGACTCACCACAAGCAGGGGAATTAGGGCAGGCCCCGAGCAATCAGGGGAGCCTAAGAGAAGCAAAGGTGACCCACAAATGGACCCACAGGCCGGAGGCACTGGAGTCGCAAGAGGACCTCAAGCAGCTCACCAAAAGATGCAGGCCACGAAGTACACGATGCGGTGTGGCTGAAGATTCTGGTCACAGGAGATGCTCGAGGTTTGGGCTACTTGGAGCCCGAAGATCTTCTTGGAAGGAAGTCAACAAGCCTTTGCAACTGCAAGTTGAAGCGGTGCACAGGGGTTCGGTTATTGCAACCCCCACAAGGGATACTGGCCTCAAACTTGGTGAGAGAACCAGGCAGGCCTCGGGAGATGTGGAAAACCACCACCTGTGTTGCGGAACCTTTCGGAGTCCGGAGGAGCTCGGGATCAGCAGACCGGTCGACTTAGTTGCGGTGCCTGCGAATGCAGGGGAGTGACTCCTTCACTCCAAGGGAGATTCCTTCAGGTGTCTTTGATGCCCATAGGCCTTGGAAGGTTCCTGTATGGTGCATAGGCACAGACGATGCAGCAGACTGGAAGTGAGACGAAGTCAAGCCCAAACGAAGTCCAGCAAAGTCCAGAGTGCCAAGACGGTAGAAGAAGAAGTGGTGTCTGATCTGAATCTTATCCCACGACGAATCTAGAGACCCAACCACAGGTAAGCCTTTAAGTTCCCTAAGGAAAGGGATGGGATGATTCAGGGGACCCTCCCTCGTGAGGGTCTGGACAGGGGGGAGGTTACTCCCATGTCCTTTGTCAAGTTTCGCGTCAGAGCGGGAGCCAATGGCTCCCAGGACTGGTTTGAACTGGACTATGCATGGGGATACCAAATGTGCCCCCACATGCAGACTGAGTGGCGCTGGCAAGCGCACCCACCCTGCCCCAATACACTAAATCCTGTTTGGGAGGTGGTCACACCTCCCTGTGACAGGATGCCTATTGTTCTGCCTTGCCCCACTCGAGCTTGGCTCAGCAGCAGGAGGGCAGAATCGTGTACCTGGTCGGCAGCAACAATTTTGTGCTGTCCGGGTCTGGAAGACTGGTACCGGGGACATGGAGAGCCTAACAGAGGGCTCTCCCAGTGCTTGGAATCATACCTCTCACACCGTTTACGGTGTCTGGGTATAATTCCAACATGTTTGATACCAAACATGATAGGATTCGTTGCAGCCAGTTTCGAGAGTGTCATCGCCTAATTACGCGGTGCCCCTCTATAAGATATATGGCTGCTTCACTGACAATCCAGGAGAATGGACTCCATAGGCTGTAGGGGTGTCCTGCTCATGCAGGGGCACCCTCACACTTCGAACCAAGCACCCTGCCTACAGGACTGTAAAGGCCTGCTATAGGGGTGACTTAGAGGTTTTAAGTGCAGTGACGTTAGATATAGGAAACCTATATTTTAGTAAGTGGTGCTAGCACCAGCTTACACAGGCTGCAATGGCAGGCCTGTAGTTCCATTTTGAATGGTCTCCCATGGGTGGCATAATGCATGCTTTAGCCCATGGGGGAACCTCTGTGGTACCTATGCCCTGGGTACCTTAGTACCATATACTTGGGACTTATAAGGGTACCCCAGTATGCAATCTGGGATGTACCCAAGTACTGAACATAACAATTTAGGGAGAAAGCAGATAGACTGGGGTCCTGATTAGCAGGATCCCAGTCAGACTAGTCAATAACAGCTTAGCATCAGGCAAAAAGTGGGGGTAACCATAGAAGCAGATCCTACTTTCCTACAGGAGCAAATCAAGTTTAAGGAAATCTAGTATCAGGTGAAAGCAGAGGAAACCTTATACTTCTGCAAAGTGTTCTGTAGACAGTCCAAAACAATCTGACAGAACTTGCACAGTAGGCAAGCAGGGTGGAACAGCCTTAGAAATGTATGTATAGTACTTATGGATGTAAATAATGGGGATCATCGTAATGAAAATGTATGTGGTGATGAGGATCTTAACGATGTATGTGTTGCCCTCAATTCTCATCATAATCATCTTTGTCAGAAGAGGAGTATGAGTTTATATAAGGGTCAGACCAATCAAGTATATGAACAAGGAATACTTCTGTTTCAATAGCGAAACCTGCAAGGTGAGACATAATATTTTGCAAGTATGACTGAAGGATTTACCATTGTGATTTTGTGGGTAGAAGACTTTTACAAGCTCGAGGTGGCTTTAATGTGAGCAACAACAAGCTTTTGATATGAAGGTCCCTGGCATGAATCTACTTAGGAAGGGTACAATTGTTTAACATGATGATGCAGCCTTCGATAACACTGTTTTCGAAGCTGACTTCGTTGATGAAGGCTTTGGTAGTTTAAGTGGCTTTTTTGTGCCGCAAAGCCAAGAGGTCTCAGCTCTAAAAGGCTGAGCTATTGGGTTTTCTTGCCTGGTACATGTGGGTTTTTAGGTGTCAGGATGTGTTCTGGTTGTAGGAGGGTGTTCATAATGGGCACAACAGAGTTCTGGAGTTCAGGCTGAAGGCAGTGAAAGTCAGTGGGCCACAACAGTGTTCCGATTACGTGCTCATCCAATTCTTGGGCTCTCTCCAGTGCACACATAATGATGGTCACAGATGTACCATTTGAAATTACTAATTCTAATTATTTACAAAAAAATAATTGTTATTTATTCATATCAAACTGCTAACCAGCACTCACAAAACCAATAGGTCTGGCTTGTTTTAGGTATTTGTTTGCTGTTGTGTGAAATGTCTGGATGAAACAGCAAAAATACTCACAAAGAGACACCTAAATGCTGGTCAGGAAGCATGCAGTTTAAAGCACAGGATTCTAATTCACATGTTTTAAGCCACGTCCTGAATTACTTAGGCCACACCTCTTTTAGAGACATCCCCCAAATCACCACCTTCTTCTGTGTTCCACAAAAGGCTTTTGACTACAGGCAGTGTGATGATGTAAAACTGGTGCTAAATCAAAAACTTCTGGAGTATAAAAAATGAGCAACTGTTTTACTCTACTGTGGCAATAACTCTGCAGGGTTTCTGTGAGGGCAGGAACACAAGTGGTATGTCATGTCTCAGGGGGAGTGGTGGGGAGAAGAGTTGTGCACTTTAGTCAAAGAAGGCAGAGACCCTGACATCCACTGTGATACCCCTGGCTGTGACTGTAGGTGCTGCGGCTCTTGGTGACCCTATGTCCCTTTAGAAGTGGAGCTATAGCATTTGTTGCCCCAGCAAAGTTGATCCAAAAGTCATGCAGGTCATTTGCTCCCTAGTGAAGTAGATCCAAATATCATCAGCTTCTTTGGGAGTCAAGATTTTATAGGCAAGCTGCAACACATATACGCAACTACAAAATGAAGACAGCATCTTTTATCTTTTTATTTACCAATCTGAGATGGATTGGTAAAAAAGAAATAGCGCCAAAATTACTTGTTTTATATTGTACAAAAGTGCTTTTCACAGGAGGGGGGGGTGAGTGGTTTGGGGAGAAGGCGTGCGACAAAGCAACACAGAGAGAGGGCAGTCTTTTGGAGAAGGACACGTGCGGGAGGGAGTGTGGCTTGGACGAGCGAGAGAAGGATACAGTAAGAACGTAGTTGCAGGGAGCGGGCTATGTGTGCAAAAGTACCACAGTAATGGCAGGTGGGGGAAAGCAAATGACAACGGAGGGCAGGAGAAGAGAAGGGAGCAAAGAGCAATGGAAGGTGGCAGGGATGGCAGCACACCCGATGACATGCACCCTCATAGAGTCCTTTACGAAAAGAAAAAGGTCTCATAAAGTCAGCACTCATTTAAGAATAGAAGGAGCCAATCAGAGAAGTGATCAACAGGCTGCGCTCCATGGAAGGGATAAAGATAAGATGGCCAGGCTTAAACAAATAAAGCCAGGGAACCGAAAGCAAGGAAATGTGAATGACAAAACACAAAGCCAATGGTAAGAAATGGAAAGAATGCGTTCCTAGGTAAGCTTTTGACATGTCCCCAGTATGTACTTCTTTGCAACCAGACCAGCTGGGCTGTCTGGTAGGCTTCGACCTAAGAACAAAAATATTATATAAAAGGTATAAAGTACCAACAGAAAAAAATTGTAAATATAAGGCATATCTACCTGTGGTCGCTCAGTCTGCACTCTTCGGAGACAGTTAGCCCCATAGATAACTGTGTTGTCTGGGATTACTTCATATGTGTTCACATTACAACATGCTCCAATAATGCAGCCACTTGTCAAAATAACATTTCGACCAACGAATGCTGTAAAAAAAAACAACAAAAAAAACGTATATGCAGGGAAAAAAGTACAATCCGCAACATCTAAAAAAAAAAAATGGAAAAAACAGCATCTGCAGTAGAAGGAATGAACAGAAAGCCTAAATATATACACTGTAAAACTAACAATTAAGCTCTGGAGAGGAGTAGAAAGTAATACTCATTCTTTTTTCTCCAATGAGAGTCAGGAGGCAATGTTCAAAGAAAGTCTATTCTCTTTTTTCACAATGCTACGACTATAGCAATCTGTTCTCACAGTGCACGAGTCCCAAAAATAGAAGTGGGGGGACTAACCAAGTTAGGCAGTATGCAACAGACATCACACTTAGCATCACAGGAAGTGGCATCACAACCCCTGACCTCACAGGAAGTGACATCACAGAAAGTGAAATCAGATTTTAAGACTTTGCACATATGTTTAGAAGGTTTATCATGAGTACATCAGAGCACATTGCAATATTTAACAAATTAGATTTTGCGTCAGGGTTGTGACAAAAAAGTAACGCAACATCTACGCAAAATCTGGGCCTCAACTTATACATTTATTTTTTTAAACTTTGCTACAACGAAATTGGCAACAAGGAGAAACGTGGCAGTAAGTCTGTTCTGATTAATTGGTTGCCAATTCTTCCTTTATAAATATCTTTTGGGGTTAAGGCACCTGCTGCGGAAATCTTTGTGTGCCAGTAAATCTCAGGGAATAATAACAATGGAACGATAACTCTGGAGGTTAACATATTAACAGGAGAGGTCTGTGTTTTGTCTAATCCCAGTATTAATCAAAGTAGCATAGAGGTTTAATACGTCTCCTGCAAAGCACATCATGTAACACACAGATGACAGATTTTTATTTTATGTAGATGGATAAGTGGGTTACTGCTTTTAACTTGCAGTTCATAAATTGTAATCCTTCTAATATAGTACAATGAGCTATGAAGGACATGCAGCTCCTACACCCTGTAACCCTCACTGTCTTATGTAACACATCCTGTACATTGATTTACACATATATGACTTATTGTCAATGTATAATGTGTGCGTGTGATGTAGAGTTCTTACACCCTGCACTGGTATGAGCAGCGCTATTATAAAAATTAAACAAAATAATGGTATTGAAATTATTTTTTGTGTAAATACTGGGACAGGCCAATACATTTGGCATTCTTACAGTGCATGGATATCACATATACAGAGACTGAAAAAGTCAAAGCATGCCTCTCTTAAATACATGTTAAGTGATAACAAGCTGTTTGCCTTTGTTTCCCCTCTATTGCATTTGCATCTAGGTGTGAAGCTCCAGATAGCTCCCAGCCAGAATACTCTAACAAATGGCGCCCTGATGGACCCTTAAATTCAGCCTTTGTTTTGGGCCCAGCTGGAATTTAAAAGAAAACAAGCATTTACAATGCAATAGGTCTCGCAATTACATTATTTTGAGCTATTGACATTGTAAATGGCAATGCCTTTAAAAAAATTAAAAGGCATTGTTATTTACAATACCAAAAGCAACACCTATTGCATTGCATAGCGCGGTGTCTGCATCTATGTACCCCAAAACAAAGCCTGCCCTAAGAACGTGGCCACCCCAAGAGTCTGCACTATAGCATACCACACAGTGCCTGTCATACCGCAGAACAGGTGCCCTCCTTACAAGCCACGCCCCCTGGGCTGCTTTACCCCTCCATGGCCTGTTCTACACCAGGATCGGTGCAGGTTTTTCCTTTTTTCCAGAATAAACTCCATGATTCTGAATAAGTGTTGGGCATGTCATGTGTGTGCGGGAGGATTGATTGGGTACCACAGTTAGGGAGCGGCATCGAGCGCGAGGGGCAGGGGATCCTGCTGAGTCAAGCTGAGGGACCCTGGGATTGGGGAACCCACAAGGGGGGGATCTCCGGTCTAGCGCTCACACGGAGCCAGTCTGCGCTTAAATCTAGCCTCGAGCTACACATTCAGAAGCATGGGAGCCGCGCTCGAAACTAAAGCGCACTGAGGACAGGCCCCAACTTAGAGCCAAACTCCACTTCGGAGCAGCGCTGCTCGGATGCAGACTGCACCCAGGAGCTGCGTGCACTCATAACGGAGCCCACTCAAGACTGCCCCCCTGGGAATCGGATCACACAGGCAATTGGCCTGCAGCCGGCAGCGATCGCACCGCCTCTCTATTTGTTCTTCGCTACTCAGCACATTCAGATGCTATTCCCCAGCACTTAAAAACGTTCCACGAAGTCGCTCTGATCGATTCTGAAGTAGGAGAGGTAAGGGGGCGTTGATGAAAGTGGGAGACAATAGGAAAAGTGAGTGTACGGGCAAGGTCTAGAAAGGAGGAACCGTTGCCCAGGGCTGAGAAAGGAGAGCTGGCATACGAAGAGTGGGACAGAGGACGGGCGAGATCAAAGAAAGACAAAGGAGGCGGGCGAGAGGAAGGGAGGCACGGAAAGAGGGGACCGGGAGAGGGAGACGGAAACGTGGAGTGATGGCAAAGAGGGGAGAGGCAGGAAGAGGGAGAACAAAGATGGAGAGAAAGAAGAGCTCTTAAGTAATGGGAAGAGGAGGAGAGAGAAAGGGAAGCGGCAAGGAAAAATTGGGAGGGTAAAAAAGCTTTAGAAGGGGTTGAACTGGAGACAAACTAGAGAGATGGGAGACCATGGATTCAAGAGATGAAAAGGACTGAGACAGACGAGGTGAGGACAGGTGGGTAATGGCAAGGGAAAGAGGACGGTGAGGCAGCGTGGTGATTTCGGCACTCTGGCTACCCACCTCTTCCGTTTGTCATGTTCTTCGCCTGACACTCCAGTGTCTCTCACCCGCATCCGCCGTGGCCTCTTCCTCCTCTCTGTGTGCCACGTTTCGTTGCCCGGGTGTTCATATTAATAAACTCACCCATATGTATTTGCCTGCATTCGTTTGTCCCCTCTATTTATTTTAAGAGTTTTTCTCTTGCGCTGTCAAGGCACTTTTCTAGCGCTAAGCAATGGGACTCGATGAGCTTGTAAAAGAGCAACTCGCTGAAGGGAAGTAGCCAGGACTGACCCAAGGCGTTAGGACCGGGCGCGATGTCAAGATGTCTGGGGTAGCTGGCAGAAGAGGTGGCCTTTCGCCCTCGGTGGAGTTTTGTGTGGTTCTCCTCACGTCTGAGGTGTCTTTGGAGCGGGCTCCAGAGTGTAGCGCCTTGAAGCTAAATGGAGCGCCTGTCAAATGACCATGGAGTTCGGTGATGCATTGCTGGCCTCGGGTGCCCGGCTGGCTGCTAGGGGCTAAAACCTTGAATATTTACCCGTGTGTGCAGCTGTGGAGTGCTCTGGGCCAAGCACGCGGGCTTTAGACACACTTTCTTCTCGAGCCATTGCAGAAACTTCAATCTGTTTTCACTCAGCCGCTGTTTATATTTGCATTGCGCTTTCACTTTAAGTGAAAGCGCCATGCAAAAATAAACACGGGGCTGAGCGAAAACAGATGGCCCCCATAAAGATAAGAAATTGCTTTGCGACAGCCGCAAAGCAGACGACCCTGTCCGGATCGGCCGGACGAAAAGGCGAAAGTGCGTCAACAAAAAAAGCTCATTTCCAATGGCAGGCCACCGTTTAGCATAAACGGTGACGCCAGCCAATGAAAATGAGGGGCGGGGCTTCAAGTCCCCTTCTCAAATCTACTCTCACTATAGGTCTCGCCGAGCGAGCAGCGCATGCGCTGCAACGCTAGGCGATACCTAAAAAGCCCCCTCGCCTGCACGTTGCTGCTCAGAATGAAAGAAGACAACGTGCAGGCGCTGCTGATTGTGTTCCGGCATTTTTCTATGGGGCTTAATGTCTTGCCAGGGTAGACGGTGTCAACCCTGTGAAGAGTGGATAGACATCCGCGTGTACCCTCGACTTGTGCCCTGTGTTCTCACCACTCAGCCAATTACCCTTTCAGCCTGCTCAAAACCGAGAAATATCAACTGCTGTGTGCAAATCTTTTCCCTTTGATACAGTGTCCACAGGTTCTTTCCCTACGAAGATGCCTTAGTGGAATTTTAAGAGTTTGAGCCTAACTGTTTAATAACTGGAGCATCCCAATGTAGGGTTCACATCAGTTAGAGATCATAAATGTAAAAATAAATGGAGAAATGAACATTAAATGTTGAATCATGCATGAAAACTATTCTATGCAAGGGAGCGTTTGCAGTAGACATTGGAGAACTGGACCACCCATCCACGATTCAAAGATCAGGCGTCTGGGAAACAACATGCCTTGAACCACATCGTTCTAAGACCGAGCCCCACAGCAACACTTAACCGACCAAATGGTTACTGCTTCATAAATATTAATTAGAATGTCTATCCTACATCAGCACTCAGAAGGGAGTGCTAACAAGGTTATATAGAAGGCAAACCAACTTTTCTCGAATAAGAGGGAGAGGAACGAGGTGACCCACTATTAATATGAGCAGTCAGAATCATGCAAAGCAAATCAACAATGAATCAACCAACCTCTCTACAAAAGGAACAAGCATTGGCAAAGCCAATAGGTCTTGCCTATTCAAAAACTATTTACCAATGTGTTTAGCCATATTGGACACCAGCGTGGCTGCTGTTCAGCATGGCTAAATGTTAGTGGCACAGAGTGGAGAGAAGTGTCGTGGAGTAGAGTGTCGAGGAGTAGAGTGTCGTCGAGGAGTACAGTGTTGAGGAGTAGAGTGTCGTCGAGGAGTAGAGTGTCGTCGAGGAGTAGAGTGTCGTCGAGGAGTAGAGTGCCGCAGAGTAGAGTGCCGCAGAGTGGAGTGTTGGAGAGTAAAGTGGCATACAGTGTAGTAGAGTGGAGTAGAGACCGGAGTGGCAAAGAATGGAGTGTCGTTGAGTAGAGTGGCATAGAGTCGAGTAGAGTCGTTGAGTGGTGTAGTGTGCCGTGGAGTAGAGTTGTGGAGTAAAGTGGTGTGGCATGGAGTGGCGTACAGTGGAGTGTCGTGGGGTGGTGTAGAGTGGAGCGGCGTAGAGTCTCATGGAGTGGCGTAAAGTGGAGCAGAGTATCAGAGTGGAGTGGCGTCGAGTGGAGTAGTGTCAGGATGGAGTGGATTGGTGTAGAGTGGTTTGGAGGGGTGTAAAGTGGCTTGTTGTAGAGTGGGGTATCATGTTGTAGAGTGAAGTGTTGCGTCGTAGAGTAGGGCAGTGTATTGTAGAGTGGCATAGAGTGTCGTGGAGTGGCATAAAGTGGCGTGGAGTTGTGTAGAGTGGTGTGGCAAAGAGTGGAGTAAAGTGCTGTGGAGTGACTTAAAGTGGAGCAGAGTGGAGTACTGTGGAGTGTAGTGGAGTGTTGTGGCGTGGAGTATCGCGGAATCGTAGAATGAAGTAGAGCAGAGTAGAGCAGCTTAGTGGAGCGGCGTGGAGTAGAGTTGTAAAGTGGAGATTGCGTACTGTAGAGTGGTGAAGAGTGACATTTCGTAGAGTGGTGTGCCGTTGAGTGGAGGGGTGTGGAGTAGAGCGTAGTAGAGTGGAGTGGCATAGAGTGGCGTAAAGTGGAGTAGAGTGTTGTAGAGTGGAGTGGCATACAGTGAAATAGAGTAGAATGGAGTTGAGTGCTGTGGAGTTGAGTGGAGTATGTATGGTGTGGTTGCCCACTGCCATTACAGAGAACACATTTTCAATTGAAATGACCATTACATTTTCATTGACATACAGTTTTAGCACAAACGACAAATAATGTGTGGAAATCAACATCACCTAGTGTATTGACTTGCTTTGATCCTAGTAAAATATTTGTTTCCACCACACTTCAGAATTACACATAAAATGTGCTTCATTTGAACTTTCCTAATTCTGATATATTCTGAAATATTCTACAGTTTATTTATAGGCATTTACATTTTGTTGCCTGCTAGAAAGAAATAACATCCTACAGCTTTCTGACATTCAATACCCGGCAAGATGGTCACATAAATCCTCTCACTTTGCAATGGAGAAAGAAAAGTAAACACCAAGCTCCCTTGGGACAGAGCATTTCAACTTGGTCTTTGCATGCACAGCAAATGTGACAAGATAAAACCAAATGTAAAGGCCTGTTTATTGCTCACTCACTTCTGAACTCCAGCATTATTTGACACCCCTACTTCCAGTGCCTGTGGCATGGACACGAAATTGAGGAAGAGGATTGTTTATGTTATGCTGTTAATAAAGAGCACGGACCAAAATAAACAAGCTCTTAGACAAAGCAGTGTTCCTCACAGGCATCTGCTAGTGGCAGAGATAAGTAGAATCAGTCTAGCAGAAAAATAGGGGACATGAAACCTTTTCAAAGACATACCGCAGTTTACTGCTGTGAACTAGCATACAGGAAACAACTGAAAACACACGTACTCACCTGGAGTGCCTCACAAAAAAGAAAGAAATTAGTCCCAAAAAGTGAGCACTCATGGAAGAATACAAAGAGTCAGTCAGAGAGGTGGTAAACAGGTTGTGATCCACAGGAGGGCCAAAGACATGCTGGACAGCCCAAAACAAATAGTGCCAGCAAACAGAAAGCAAGCAAATGTAAGTTACAAACCACAAAGCCAATGGTAAGCAATGGGCAGAATGCATTCCTATGGAAGCTTTCAGAACGTCCCCAAGACGTCTTTCGCAACCACACAGCTGTGCGGTCTGGTAGGCTTCGACCTAAAAAGCAAAACTAGATTCTGCTTTATGCAGGCAGGTTAAAAGATCATGTCTCTGCTGCACAGCAGGGTTCTTAGGAGGACTCGCAGAGCTCTGGATCTTAAGTCATAGTGACTAAGAAAAACAAAATAATGGAGTGGCATGACTCATGTTTCCCCCAATGTATCAGGCTAAAAGCGTACACTGACACATTCATGAGTTTAGGGACCTTGCAACACTGACACATTCTTGAGGTTATGGACCTGGTGAACTCCCGCCCACATGCTCAGTCTAGAGCTAGGAAATACTGCCAGTCCATTCACCTCAGACATACATAAAGCAGATCTATATTTCACAAATATGCTCATCATATCATGAGAGCATAGCAACTCAACAACCACAAAGCCCTGCCCACCCACTGCGGAACGGACAAGGCAGGATACATAATTAAAGCATCATTGGGGACATTGATTTTTCTTTATCTCTTGGTTTAAACTCCCAGAAGGCCTGCTCTCTGCTTGACCAACATTTTGTAATATATTTATTCTGTTTCCTCATCGTCCAGATCTGCTGAAGACCCAAGCTGAACACCCAGGCCAGACTCTGATATCTGCATCTCCCTGCACTCATTTACATAGTGAGACATATCCACAGCCAAGTCTTGAAGCGTAGCCAGAAACTTCTACTGATCTTGTGATTGTTTTGTATGAAAAGACTGTTGTGCTTCTTCGTCAGCACGATGACCTGCCTAGCCTGTTGGTGTCGGATGAAACAGGTTATGATAGGCTTCAGAACTTCTCACCTTAAGCACTTCTTGCCTCAAGATCTGCTGTAACAAAACCTCCAGCCCTGTGGAACTCCAAGGATGGAGAGAATTCAGATTGCAAGAGTTCCGGGACAAATGTTTCAGGAACTTTACAGTATCAGATTGCTCTATACCCTACGGAACTCCCAGGAAACTAACATTTTCATTTACTTCTGTTTTCCAAATCTACAATTTTCCGTTGCACATTCAAATGTTCCTGCCCCAGCTCAGGGCCCCTGTTCAAGAGATCAGTTTGGTGTTCCACTGCTTGCATTCTTCATTCTGAGGCCTCCAGCAATGTCTGATATGATGGATTTTAGCTCTGCGGCTCTTTCCACAGTGGTATGTTGAACACACCTAAGGGCAATATGACAATAATGCATGAACTGCATTAAAGTCTCCATATTAATATCTGCAGTTGTCAAGATCAGGTGGAGACACAGAGGGAGAATTTTGGCCAGACTTTAGGGTCCCTGTCACTGCCTTTGTGAGATCTGGAGGAAGAAATAGGTGGGGGTCAGCAACACCTGGCAATTGGGTCACAAGGGAAACTGCACAGGCACTGGAGTATGGAAAATGCAGGGAGCGTTCCCATATACTGAGTCCCTCGCCACAGTACGTAGAGAGGTGCTAGGTGGAGATGGCTATTCGGACAGACCAAATGCAATGGGTACACAAAAGTCTTCAAATCTCGCTGGTGGCTCAGCCAGTATCAGGCACTTTGATTCAGTCAAGTCTCAGAGTCTAAAGAGAGCCCCTCAAGGGTCGGAAAGTACACCTGGAGCGTCAACATATAAAGACCTTCATCTGCGTTGGGGAATAGAAACAATATTCTCTAGGAGTAGCCCCTGCTAAGCCAAAACTCCTCATGGATCACATCATACAATTGTCTCTTAACAGATGTACGCTAACATTGGGTCCCCTTTTTGAAAAGCCATATACAGTCTCATGTGGTACAGTGTTGGAAATCAGTCATCAGTTGCAACAACAGAATTATTGTATCACCTCAGGCCACAGTAATCCCTGCAAGTGTGGCTCTATGTATTCCTCCTATAAAAAGGTACATACAACCTCTATTCAAACACAATGGAGTTTCTGCTACCATCCTACAAATATCAGTTACGGCAGATAACTTCCAAGCAAATGGGTCTCATCACATAGAATTGAAGATCAGGGAACAGTGTTTCTTGAGAAGCTTAGTGAAGTAAACAATCTGTAGAAAGTATGTAGTATGTACAAGTTTATTGCTCAAATCACCTGTGAAGCTGAACTTTCTCGTCTGCTCTCCAATAACCGTTCAATCTTCCTAGAACTCCGTCACCTCACACCCGATGGTCATTATGGCAACCAGAATGCTGAAGCACAATAAAGAGGCGCACACCAAAACACATTATAACCCTTAGGCATGCAGCGGGAGAAGAACTGAAATAGTCACTTTAGAAAAGGGCTCCAAAGCCCCATTAAAGCCCACAGCCAATATTGAGATCTCAGCGTGGACCTCATTGAAGTTGGGCAGGAATGAGACTCTTCAGTGGCCATGCAGCAGATACTGCTGGGGTATGAAGGATTCTGTACCTCGGCCTGACTCCTCTCCACAAGACCCCACCTTAAAGGCACATCAGGAAGGGGAAGGTGTCCTGGCTTCAAAGTTGGCCCTCCGATCAAACCGCAAATTCCAATTGTTGCACTTACCATCCACCTCTTCACCAGGACTTCTGCGGTTCCACTACACAACAACTTCGGCTCGCCAGCATCTGGTAGGCCTCCTTCTCTACTGTGAAGTGTTCTATTTTGGTCTATCTGGGGTTGTTTCTCAGCAGTCCCTTAAATGATTCTGCCTTCCTGCAGTTGTATCACGGGTAATTTGGGAGCTGCAAATACATTTTCAGGCTATAGCTGAGACAATTACCCAAGGGCCACAGGACCTCAAATCAGAAAGTGGCCATCACTGAAGGGAACTTGCTCCCCATCCCTGTGCATGCCATTCTAAAGAGCCATTCAATACCACATCACAAGATATTTAATTACATAAACAGAAAAAGAAACTCTTCACTTTCTAGTAGAAAGCCTAATATTCCAATCACACCTTCAAAACACTCCTTTCTAGTCCAATTTGTGCTCATTTCCAGTGATGTCACATACCAACTAAACAGATCACACCATAACTGATTAAATGAAAGCAAGAAAATGGAAGAGTAGAATCCAAAATACAAAGAAAAACAGCATTACCTAGTGAAATTCACATCATAAGGCCTTGCTTCAATAACTCACTCTCCAGAGCAAGATAATACCAATCAGTCTTTCTGACAACAAAAAAATAGACTAAATCTTGCCAAAAAAACTTGGATTTCTTCCTCTAGCTACTTCTTCCACAGTCAGCTATACAACGCACACCTCAGTTCTGGTTGAGTTTGAATTTTGATTCATCTTGTTTACTGCACACTATGACTAATAGCTGATCCAAGTTCACATCATAATTCACAGCCCACCTCAACCAAGAAAGAGACATCTCTTGGTACTATCACAAAATACTACAACATGTATCAATCTAATTGGCACACATGGTGTCAACCACAGCATAGCCTTTACTGTATCCTGCCAGTCCACAGGACACTTTGATGCCCTATTTAAGTCGATTACCAAACTCTATTAGACAACTCACTCCATCTAAGGAAGTAAGTGATCATCTCAAGACAGATTTGTGTAACAAGATAGATCAGTGAATTATGATTTCTAGCTAAGGGGCAATGGAAAAAGAGACAAATACAGTTAAGACTGATGAAGATGGGCAAGGGGAATGGGGAAAATAGAACATTTTGTTTTCAACGAGTTAGGTATGAAAGATCTCAAGGACTGAGCCTTGGGGATGCACAGAAGAAGCAAGGCAGATGATGACAGGACTAAGTAGAGAAGGAACAGAGGGTTGTGCCAATAATACCAAAACATGTAAAGGTTTAAAGATGGATTCAAAGTTTTCAACTGTATCTACGTTTTTTAATTATAATAGGAGGAGTGCGGCTGAATGATGGGTGTTATGTACAGAAGTGAGGTAATTAGAGACATGATGTCATGAAAAGCACAGAAAAAGGGTGAAAAGGATCAAATGGAGAGTGATAAATTAGATAGAGCATACTTTAAGAACAACATGCACACCAGGTATGTAAAATGGAAGGGGCAGGGTCGGCTTTGGGTTCTCCAGGGGTGGTAGTACTAAACTGGACATTAACAGTTTTATGTGAAGACTGGAGGCTCCTATTATGCTATCTTAACTTGGTTTTATTTCTATAGCCGCAGTCAAGAAGGATAAACTACAAATCCAGAGAGGCTTAGCAAAAGGGTAGCCAATGTGAATAAAAAGCCTAATGGTCACAACAACCAATAGTACAATAGCACTATGTATAATGTCCTGCTTGACTGCAAACAGCCCTCTTTTCTTGCTGCTCGCAGTCACAATAAGTATCTTTTGTTAATATTATGGACTTTATTGTAATATTATGGTGGTATTAAGAAGGTTATGCTCATTGTATTGTTGTTAGGTTTGATACGGTGCCCTACCATTGAGCCCCTTGCGCTTACTGTTCCTCGTTCTTTCTCACTCCACTGCGCGTGCAGTGTTGCGTTCGTTCCCCTCTTTGGCATTCGCGTCCGCCATTTTAGGATGCTGCTGTTATTCCTGTGACGTGGTTACGGCCTCTATTCGTGCTCCTGGTTCCAAACGGTCATTTTATCAATTGCATTTCTACTGCTGCTCTTTCATTGTGGTTCCTGCTTCGCCCAGCCTACGCGGTGTCACCGGATGGGTACATGCCCCGGGGAGAGGGGGGCGTTCCGACCCCGTTTCTGCCCGCTCTGGTTCCTTTTCAAGTTTAACCCTATTTTTGCTGGTTTGGTTAATATCTTTTTTTTAAATGGAGATAGATAGCTCCCCTTTAACAAATAATGACAATGACGATGGGGGAAGCTTTTAAAAATGATTGAAATTATTTTATTCATTTTTCAGTTGAGCAAGCTGTAGCGGCATGTATGGAAAAAATATCGAAAATTCTATGGTGAGCATGATGTCTAAGACTTTACTGGCCCATTCTGTGGGGAAAAGCAGAAATCTTTAGCTTTACCTGTTAAAAAGAAACCAGGCATGACCCCACAATAATGATTTTGCACGTTTTAACAGTGAGGTTTCCTCACACCAGACCTAGGACGTTGTTCCTCCTAGGACTCCTTCTAAGCAGGGGAATACCAAGTCATATGCTAAGTGCAAGTCTAAGACGAAGAATATTCAAGAGGCTCCCCAACAAATAATTATTTCTAACATTTTGGACACTGATGATATGGGGGATGCAGATGACATTACGGATATGCCTGGGGCCAATGATGATTCTTCTTCCCCTCCTCCGAAAAAAACTAAAATGAATTCCTTTTTAGCCAAAACAGTCCTGGACACTAAGGGATCTCCTATGTTCGATCCCACGCTGATTCGAATTCGACAGAGTGGTTTCCTGCTGCTCATGTGGGAGACTACATCTCTTCAAGACTTCATCTACCCATAGACAAACAAACCAGAAGTAAATTGAGATCCGAATGTCCAAGGCCATCTCTTTCATCTAACATTACTTCCACTCGGTCTATTGACCCGTCTTTGCTCACCTTCTTTTCTAAAGTTCGGCAAAGACCCACGCAAAGGCTTTGACAAGGCATGGTCGACTTGTCAAGATAAATTACAGGATGTAGTGGGTCCTCTAGCTCGCATTTTTGATATGGCGGAAGCCACTAAATTGGATAATCTGGATATTAATCCAGAAGAGCTCTCTATGTGGACTCTGAGAGCCTTTTGCTTGCTTGGCAACGCTAACTCTGTAATAACTCATGGACGGAGAAAAGGTCTCCATTTAAAGTTGGATCCCAAATTGGCTAATCTGGCTACTCTAGATCCAGGCATTAAGGCTGATGTTCTCCTGTTTGAAGATTCCGTTATCAAGGACCTTAGTAGATATGTGACCACATTTTCTTTAATTGACAAAGCAAAGCAATCCTTAAAAAAAGTGTTCTCTCAACGGGTTTTTGCACAGGCCGGTAAAGGCAGGAATCGCTTTACCGTCCATCCCTATTGTAACCAGGGATCCAGAGGCTCCTTAATTCAAGATACTCCTTTCAAGACTACAAGCTGCAGTTCGACCCCCAAAGAGGTAGAGGTTACCGAGGTCGCGGACAAAAGAATTTTAGAAATAACAATCAACAAGGTAAGTCTTCCTTCAGGCCATCCTCCTGGGGGGGCAGTCTTCAGTTTTTTCTTTCCAAATGGCAGACTATAACTGCGGATCCTTGTGTTCTCAACACAATTCAAGGTTAACTTATAGAGCTTAACACTCCTTCTTTCCAAAGTGTCTTTCCTCCTCCTCCAAGGTTTTCATCAGACATGACCAATCTCATCTCTCTAGAAATCCAATCTCTATTACAAAAACAGGCTATTCAGAGCTTTCTTACAGTTCCCTCTGGGTTTCTCAGTTCCCTGTTCTTGGTTCAGAAGAAAAACAAAAAGAGGTGTCCAGTTATCAACCTCAGATTTCAATCAGTTTGTGGTGTACCGGCATTTCAAAATGGAGACTATATTTCATCTCAGAGACTCTTTACGTCAGCACGACTGGATGGTAAGGCTAGACTTACAAGATGCTTACCTGACAATTCCCATTCATCGTTTCCACAAAAAATGTCTTCAATTCCAGTGACAGGGCCTAACATACAAATGTTCCTCTCTTCCCTTCGGTCGTTTATTCAGCACCTTGGTGTTTTACAAAAGAAATGAAATCTGTGGTAGCTTATCTCAGATCTCTGGGCATCAGACTGATAATTTACCTAGACAATGTTTTTCTCAGGAGTCAAGACATTCAGACCCTTTGCGCTCATCTTCATCTCATTGGTTCTCTTCCTTCAGAGCTGGTTTTCCCTTTAAACACAGAAAAATCAGTTCTAATTCCCACTCATCAAATCAAATTTCTAGGCTTTTTGGTAAATTCGTCAAGTGCGACTTTGTATCTTCCTCAGTCAAAGGTAAAAGCAATCAAATCCGTGATTCTTCATACTCTTTGCAGCTCCCAAATAACCCTCACATCTCTGGCAAGAGTAGTGGGTCTTCTGTCTTCTTCCATCAAGGTGATTTTTCTAGGTCCTCTCCATTACCGGGCCTTTCAACGCCTAAAGATTAGCCATCTCCGCAAAGGTTCTGGCTTATTCAGATTCTGTCAACGTCAATCCAGATTCTCGTTTAGAACTTGGTGGACAGAACATTTAGACACCTGGAACGGCAGGACAATCTTCACGTCAGTCCCCTTGTATTAGAATCAGATGCAAGCCGGACGGGATGGGGCACCCACTGTGGTCCTATCTCAACTGGAGGTACGTGGTCTTTCGAGGAGTCCAAATTGCATATCGACTGTTTAGAGATGCTGGCAGGCTCCTTTGCAATCAAAAGACAGAATACAATGTTCCATTCTTCTTCGCATGGACATGTCAGCAGTCCGTTATATAAATCATTTGGACGACACCAAATCCAAACCTCTAGCATAACTCGCAAAAGGCTTTTAGGAATACAGCCTTCTCAACAAGATCTCTGTCTGAGCAGGCAACCTCAATTATATCACAGACTGGCACCCTCGTCACCTACGAGACTTAAGAGATTGGAAACTTCATCCTTCTGTTTTCCAGTCTCTATCCTAAAGTGGGGTCCTTTCAACATCGATCTTTCGCTTCACACCTCAATACCCATCTACAGCATTTCTTCAGCTGGCGTCCAGATCCTCTAGCTTTAGCTACAGATGCTTTCTTGCAGGACTGGTCTCAGTTAATTACGCTTCTCCTCCTTTTCTGATGATCAACAGAGTGCTAGCTCAGGTCATACGCCAACAAGTTTCACTGCTACTGGTGGTCCCATTCTGGCAATCGCAGGTGTTGTTTCCTCCTCTTCTGGAACAATCGACTTTCCAGTCCTCCTTCAATCCTTCACCAATCTTCTACTGGATGGTCTGGGCCATCCTCCCAATCTGGTTCTCGACAACTCTTTCCCTCTTTCCGCTTGGAGAATAGCGGGTTATCCCAATCTTCCCATTTCATTTCGCCAGAGGCTTCAGAATTCATTAGCAAAGCCTGGGTTCCAGGAACAACTAAAGCTTACAAGTTTGCATGGGCATTATGATCAAGATGGTGTTTGGGAAAACATCTCGATCCCTTTACAGCCGATATAGTCTATATCGTTAATTTTTGGGCTGATGAAGCTAGTGGCGGTAAGTCTTACAGGACCATAAACCTGTACAGATCGACTATTTCATTAAACCTTCCCTACATCATCAGAACACCCGCTCATCTGTCGCCTTTTAAAGGGAGTAACATTTTCTAAACCTCCTTATCCAAAATATAACAAATTGTGGGATGTGAATGTGGTTTTAAATTGGTTTCTTTCATGGACTGACAACGCAGCTCTTTCTTTAAAGATGCTTTCTGCAAAGCTTACTATGTTACTGTCTTTGATTTCTATTAAGCGTCTATCAGATGTCAAAGCTTTAGACGTGTCTTCTTGCCAATACACCCCCACGACGGTTATGGTTACAATCAATAAACGCACACAAACTAACTCAAATTCAGTATTTTAGCCTCATTTTCCAGAACAACCTAAACTTTGTGTTGGACAATGTCTTAAGGTTTACGATCAACAGACTTTTGAGCTCAGAACGTCCTGCCACTCCCAACTTCTCATTTCCTTTCATAAGCCCCATAATCCTGTCTCCTCTGCCACCCTGGCTCGTTAGGTCAGAAGGGTTATGTCCTTGGCAGGTATCGATATTTCCGCTTTAAAGGCTCATTCCGCCAGGGGTGACATGGCCTCTAAAGCATTTTGGGCGGGTTCCAGATTATAGGACATTGTGAGATCAGCTGACTCGTCTAATGATAAAGTATTTAGAATGTTTATTGTAAACCTGTTCTCACTGCAGCTTCTGTTGTAATTTATTTTTTAACCTTTATTTATGGTTTTTCCTTTAATGACAATCAGAACAATATAGATCCACATTTATACATATCAGCCAAGATACAACAATTTACTACGTTGTTTTCCCTGAATATGTCCTAATGGAAGGTGTTACCATTATAGCGATTATTCTGTCACTGTTCTGGGGAGGGCTCTCGTTCTGTTTGTGAGCTCACCGATGTTTGGGCTAATAAGTTTTAAAGGGCTGCCATATATCAAGTGGCCTAGACATAGGGGGTTGTAGCTGGGCATATAACTCACAGTTAGTGTTGCAGTAAGTCATGCTGAACATCCATCCCTTCAGTGTCGGGGGTGCTTACTCCCCCAATGTATAGCGACTTCCCTTTTGGCCAGAAGCAGTGCCATTGCGCAGAAACGTCTGTGGGACTTGGGGAGATCTCTGACATATCCCAGCAGTGCCATAAGGGGAGATGGGGGGGATGGGCAGGTCCGACATATGCGATAGTGCCTCAAATACCTTCTCCCAAAAGTGGGCCACCCTGTCACAAGTCAAAGCCATGTGTGCAAAATCAGCCATAGGGGCCCTACATCGGGGACATGTGTGCGGTCTTGAGGGGTCCATGCGGTGTAACTTGTTTGGTGTAATATATGCTCGTCGCAAGTATTTGAAATGTAACAACTTATGTTTATGGTTAAAGGAGATTTTGCGTGTTTGTTCACAGCAAAAGTGCCATTGCGAGTCTGTCAGGGGCTGACCCAAGTCCCGCTCCCATGCCGGTCTTATCTCCACATCCCTGGGCGGGAGGAGAGCAATAGTAGCTTTATACATTTTGGACATTAAGTGTTCCCCACTGCTGTCCTTGATAAGGAGTGTCAGTGGAGGGAAATCTGGTGGCTCTATCGGGTATGTTGGAATCTGTGACCGCAGTGCTCCCTGTAGTCGGCATAGTATAAATTGGTCAAGAAATGTAGCCTCAGTAAATCGGGTATCCTCACTGCGAGAGAAAACATGATTGTTTGGGAATAGATCCCCAAATGTTTTCAAGTCATATTTATTTAGGGTACGCTGTACAGTTGCTTCTTGAGTGATGGGAATCCAAAGATTCCCTGCCAAAGGGAGGGACGAGGAGTATAATAGTAGCGCCCCGGTTGCCTAGATCAGTTGTTTCCAAGCCCAACTGGTTGTAGATAGCGTTTGTAGATCCTGTGGATCTCGGGCCAGCCCCACCGGCAACAGGGCCGAAAGGGGGTGGGGAGAGCTAGATCCGCTTTTGGCCTAAGATAGGGAATCCGAGAGTCAGCGTGGAACCAATTGCGTGAAAAGCTGCATTGTGCGATTAAGTAATAAATACGGAGGTTCGGAACCCCAAACCCCCTCGCTCAAATGGAAGAGTCAAAGCGTCCCAACTAACCCTGGGTTGTCCATCCCCCCCAGGACCAGCCGCAACAGCTGGCAGCGAAGTGTTGCAAAGAAACTCTTGTATAAAGGTATAGGGATATTCTGGAAGAGGTATAAAAACTGCGGGAGAACGACCATTTTAATTAATGCAATTCTACCGGCCATTGACAAAGGAAGTTTCAAACAGCACTCAATATTATCATTAAATTTCTCCATGGCCGGGCCATAGTTGAGTTGGAGGATTTGCGACTGGTCCCTGTGAATATGGATACCCAAATACTTAACTGACTCCTCACACCATTTAAGTGGAAAGTCCGAGTTTTGGTTGCAGTGGGCATCGGTCAGGGGGAAAACCTCGGATTTACCCCAATTAATGTGCAGGCCCGACAGGGCACTGTAGCGAGTGACTTCTCGGAGAATCGGTCCTAGGTTCTCGTCTGGATTCCTCACGTAGAGGATGATGTCATCAGCGTATAGCGTGAGCAATAAGGGGCCTGTTTTAAATTGTATACCCCGATGGGAGTGATTATCTAAGAGGTGACGAACAAACGGGTCCATCGCTATTATGAAGAGGAGCGGGGAGATGGGGCAGCCTTGCCTGGTCCCCCTTGATAACGTGAAGGGGGCTGAAAGTGAGCCATTCAGCCGTATTCAGGCCAATGGACAGGTATATAGTAGCGCAATCACTGATATGAATCTAGGTGGTATACCCAATCTCACCAGCGTGGCATTGAGGAAGGGCCACTCCAGCGAGTCGAATGCTTTTTCGGCGTCCAAAAGGACTGCCGCCGCTGGGAGAGAGGGGTTGATTCTGTGGAGAGTGGCAAACAGGGTTCGCAGGTTCAATGCAGTAGACCTATGTGGAATGAAACCCGCTTGGGAGGGCGAGATCATCTGGTCAATGATCAAGGATAACCTATTAGCTAGCATTTTCGCTAGGATTTTATAGTCAACATTCAGCAGTGAGAGGGGCATGTAGCTTCTGTTGTAATTGACATGCTTTAAACAAGCAAAATAGGAGCCTCTGATCTGGATATAAAATGTAGATTTTCCTAGTGATTTATGCAGGAACGTCTTGAATTTATTAAAGACATGGAGGCGAGTATTATCCCATTTCAACACTTGGTAATCTGTATTTCTTTCCCTGCCCGACAGCAGCTCCAGCATTGTCACCTACTTCCTCTTATGGATGTCATCAGTCAAGCAGAATCTTCAGCAGCTCCTTACTCTTTGGCGACTCCACATGGCCTTCTACCGTCGTCCTTGGATCCTTCAGAGATTCGCTCTCATGCACTTTTGCCAGGAACGGTTTACATTTACTCTGGCCTTTTCTATTACATTGTCCATTTTTCCTTCATTTTCTGGTCCTATCTAACTTCTCGCACAAGAAAAGACGGCTGCTTGCAATCTAGCAGGACATTATACATAGTGCTATTATATTATTGGTTGTTGTGACCATTTCGTTTTTTATTCCCTTTGGCTAGCGTTGTTGCTAAGCCTCTTGGGATTTGAAGTTTTTTTATCTTTCTTGACTGCTGCTATATAAATAAAAGCAAGTAAAAATAGCATAATACTCGCCTCCGTGTCTTTAATAAAATTACGACTTTCCTTCATAAATTACTAGGAAAATCTACATAATAGGTGAAAAGAAGTTTGAGATCAATTGAATAACAGAAAGAGATGAGGACATATGAGGAAAAAGACAAATGTTTGATGATCCGTGGGAAGAATGAATCAATGGAGGCACAAGAATGAATCAAAACAGGCACAAGAGATCAAAACAGGTACAATAAATGTTATCAGATTAGAGTATGGTGATGAATTCTCTGAAGCCTAGGAAGGAATGATGTGGGCCTTTGGTTGGGTGGGAAGGAAAGTTAGCAGATGACGCCATATGTGCAAGGTAGAGAGTGAAGGGTCCTAATATTTCAGGTCTCAGAATGGAAGTATTTTAAAAAAAATTAGACAGAAATAGCAGAGTGAAGAGGGATTTGGGGGGAGAGGAGGTGTTGTGAATGGATATTTTGAGATCAGTATTTGTACGAGACTGTAATGAGGTGATAAAGTCCTTGCAATAGCTGGTTTTGGCTGCATCAAGACTAGCCGCAAGAAAGCTGAAAGCTAGTTTGTATCCCTCAAAACCACAAATTTCTCCATCTGAGAAGCTGTGAGCTTATTGTGGACTTAAGGGAATAGATGTGTGGGTATATCTAAGGCTGGACTTTAATGAGGTAATGGTGCAAATGGGAAAGTGTGCATCAAAACCAGTCCATAGCGTAACAATAAATTACTCCCAATAACTGGAGTTGTGTGTTGGGGTAAAATCACAATATTTCCTTTAAAAAAAAAGGCACGGAGTCAGAGTGGATTTTAGACTTGGCGTTCTATTATTTGAAGGAGTATATTGAGGACGAGACTGACAGGGAATGATCAGAAGGGGGGTGGCTCCAATATAGGTTGAGAGTGGTTAAGTGAATTACAGTGGAGTACAAGGCCAAGGGCAACTGCCATGTTATCAAATGGAAGAGATGGAATTATAGTGACAGAGTGAGCATAGAGGAGATAAACTCAGCTTGTGTAGGGAAATCGGGATTCACCCTTGGGTGCCTTCTGGCAGATAATGTCTTAAATCAGACATGTAGCAGTTAGTAAGTATATTCCTCTGCATGACTTTTGGGTGCCATCATCACCAACACAAACAAATCTCTTGGAGGTGCACGTCATCCTCTGCATCAAATGCACTTTTTAGACTTCCTGTTAGTTATGAAATGTCTTTTGTCTCTGTCACTGGAGGGGTTATTGTCCATTGTCGGCTGGTGGTAGGTCAGGGAGACATTCTCCAGAGTATTTTAAAAATCCTTTCAGTGGACTTGGTTATTGGGATCAGAGAAGTGTTCATCAAGGAGAGTGAATTGCCTCTGGGTAATCTCAAGGTCAAAAAGAAGGGTACCTTTAGTAAGGTTTGATTACATTTTATTCTCTTCCTGGCCTGAGCAAGCACCACGGAAAACAAATTATCTGGGGAATAAAAATTAAATCCAGCCTTCCGGTCTAATTTTTATCAGACCGGCTGTCTCATTGCCAATGGACCAGTGAGAATAAAAAGTAAGTTGAACTCTAAATAAAGTAAGTAGCAAATCACGGTTGGTTAGAGTGTCCTTCTAGGTGACATCAGCAGTAAAAGTGCAGGGTAAGGAATAATGCTTCTTTAGTACTTATTCTTCGTGGCACTTCAAGGGAATTAAGCCAAATAACTCCCAAAAAGTAAGATGGTGGGGGCGGAAAATGTTCTTTATATTTTGCAAATTACCCTTTAACTGCAAACAGCGATATCTCTCAGATCTCATTCACTTCCATAACTAATAGCCCATGAAAATTAAGTAGAATTGAAAATACTGAAAAGTCACCCAAAGTTGTTAATATAAAACACACACAGACTACAGAAAGCCCACATCTAATGAAAAAACACACAGGTTCAATTGATCAGTGTGACCTGCAGAGGCAATACAAAGCCACTGTTGGAAAATATTAGTTAAGGCGGGATCCCTATACCCTGTCAATTTACAGATTGAACAAACTTGAAGAAAATCAAACATTGTTATTTATTTACCATGGTTCAGAGGTGGGTAGACTTAAGAGCATTCCGCTGTATATCGGACTTCCTTATGACTGGGTCACTTGGGGCAGGTTTCATAGCATGGGAACAGGCAAAAGAAATCTCAAATTACAGCTAACAAAACAAAATCTATATTTTCCATGAGCAACTGTGGAAAATGGTTACTGGAAAGATAAAATACACAGCTCCGTCAACTCACAAAAGTAACTTGTGACTTCTGTTCTTATGAAAACCCTTCTCGAACCAATGTATATGGATAGAAATGTAGATATAAATTTTGCTCTGGATGGTCTCATTATTTGAGGAAAACCAAGAAGGAAAATGTAGATTACTATTCTGCACTACTGTCAGCACCAGGATACCCTCCCGAGTGATAGTGCGCTCTGCAAATCTGCATAACATAACATTGTAATTTGATATAGCTGAAACACATTTTCGGTTGTGGTGTCTACTCTTCTCACTTGTTCAACTTACATAAGCACTGCGCCAATACCAATTCACATAGCATATTTTGATTTTGAAGGAGGAGTATAAGCAGGTATCTACACATCACATGGCCTCTCTGCAAGGTGACCAGGCATCCTAGATTTTCTGGCGCAGTCCCCGTTTTTCACTATCATTTCTGGTTAATTTCAGCAAATTTAGCACGTCTTGGTTTTCAGAGTAGACAAACACAGAGGAATGCACATTTTCATTTGTTCTGTGTGTTATAGTGCAGCAATCGTTAGCAGCCACTATCAGAAAGCAATTTAGTGAACACAGATGATAGTGCGTGTAGAAGTTGCATTTAGTTCCCTTTGGTGTTTCATTATCTGTGTTTTCTATGTTGGGGAGAGCTGTCAATAAAGAAATTCTGGTTGATGCAGAATTATCATCCTACTTTTAGACTGTAGATTTTGGTTTATAAAGTCTGGTGACCAAAAATCAAGGAACATGCCCATATTGTGACTACAGAAGAGTCCACTGATGTGATTGTGGGGAGACAGACACACACAGTTACGCTACAGTATTTCCAAACAAACGTTCAGAATGTCATAATAAAAAGAGAAAGTAAGTACCACTATAAATGTGAATGTCCCCTATAGGCAGGTATCTTGAAGATGCTTGACCAGACACCTCATGCTATTGTGGCCAGTCAGTGTGATGTAGTTCACATGCTTTGAGACCAACGGGACTTGTAGACTTGCTAATAATGTAAAACGTCAATGAATAATCTAAAATGCATCAAAGCCAACAAGAGCTTTGAATAGATGAGCATTTCCACATAATCAGAATATTGTTCATCTAAATATAATCTACCTTTCGCCCATTGCCAACTGAAAAATACCAACTCTTTGTAAGCAATAAAAGCATGAGTTGAAACACAAATATAATCAAAAAAAGGAAGGCCGTAAGATTGTAACATGGAAACCTTAACTTTGAATGATCAAAGCATTACTATTATCAATATGCACCAAATATTGACAACTACTATAAAATTAAACAGTCTAAGTACTTTTAAGGGTATATGAATCGACTTATTTGCCTTTATTCCGTTCCTCCAACGAATGGGACTCATGTCGGGTCAGAATCCAGGTGCAGAAAAATTTCACATTCCTCTAAATTGTGAGATTATAGGATTAAGCCAGTTGTTTATTTCTCCTGGCCAGGCATCCTGTTGTAAGTTTAAACAGTTGTTACAGCTGTGATCCTTGCAAGATGAAAAACATTGTCTAGTGCCAATGAGTCAAATGTGCAATGCATAAAACTTTCTTCCACAGCGACGTCCAAGAGGAGCTAAAGCATATAGATGAAAACTGCAAATGGCACGTTGACCAACAGGATCATTTTTAGTAGCCATAATTTTAGCATAATTAGAGAATCGGACGAGTAGCTGATGCAAACCCGGTCTCAACATTATGGGGAGTTGAAGCACACTCTATTAGAAAAATTAACAAAGTAGCACAGTTTTGATCTAGAGGTCTGACACCGTGGTAAAGCATAAAATGAATTCATACGCTTATACTAATTCCGGACTACGAAGCAGAAAGTATACATTACAAATATTGAATACCACTGTGCATTGAAACAAAACTAAGAAGTTACAGAAAGAAATATGCAAGGCAACAAACTGGTGACATAGAGAGATAGAAGAAAAAAAGAAGCATAAGATTTTTCCCCCAAGCATCTTACTACCAAGTCTTGTTTGGCTAACTGGAAATATTATCTGCTTAAATTTGTCCCAGAATATTTGGTTTATTTCCAATTTTAAAAAAGATTTTATTTGGTACAAGTATTAAACTTTATCAAACATCTAGCCAATTCGTCCTCGATGACCTATCCTTAGAGAATTATATCTTCAGTGGTTTATGGACAACGGTTTCTTGTAGAGGCTTATTGTTTTAGAGTTAAACTATTAACCACACTGCACAGCTGAGAGAAAACATTCCAAAAGAAGTTAAAGAAATGAAAAGCCCAAGTTCATGCTTACCTTTTGACTCAATTACATTGTTATCTCCGATTTTCATCGCTTACGAGACTGCGGAGAATTGGTTAAGTACATCATATTCCAATCATTAAAGCACTGAACCCATTTAAACACAGAGCCCCGGGCAAGACCAAACCTCCGTAAGTCAATATTTTCACAACAACTTATAGTTCAAGACCAAATTCACAAGAGTATGATACATGAATATGACACAAGAAATAAAACAATCTGTACCATTTTGTGATTTGTTTTGTGCTACCAATGCAGAAGTAAGAACGTTTGGAACATTGGCAATCCTATGCTGAATCAAATGGGACTAGGGGTGGCAGGCAAGAGGTAATTGCTTGAGCAAGAATGGAAGTACAGTGCTGTCCCCGGTTACACTGGTAAAACATACACAGGGTAATGTCAACAAGTCTGCACCAGCTTCAATGAGCTCTGGTTTTTGTTGAAAAGAAAAAGTGATTTTTCTTTGCTGGTGTGTGCAAGAGATTTAAAAAAGTGTGAACGGTGTGTATGGTAACAAAACTCAAGAATGATTAGTTTTCACTGGCCACTCTTGTATGACTTTGCTACAATCATCATGCAGAGCCCCATACTTTCATTGTGTTATGCCCGATTAGCTTCTAACATAGAAAGCAATGATTTAATGCAACCTTATCAGAACAATTTTCCCAGGCTCCCAAAACAGTGGTAGTGGAGATAGTAGTGTGCATTCCTTGGATAGTCTCTCTGCAAGATCCCATCTACCCAAAGTACCTGTTTATTTACCATGTTTCCTTAGTTTGGCATAATCAGGCTTTTTATTCTATACCTATGGCATTATAATGGACACGGCTTCTATGTTAATCACAGTACGGACCAGGAGATGCCTAGCTATCCAACTCTAAAATACAATGATGATCGGCTGAATAACATGCAAAATCCTGCTCTTTTGTTAACACAGTGTAAAAGGTATATTCGTTTAATAATGTCATAAGTTTCCCAACTGCACATGAAGCTGCATTGTCCTAATTCTATTTTCTAATTTTATGTGCGGACTATATACAATTCATATGACCCACAATCAATGGCCTCATTATTCTGGGATTCAACAAAGAAACTGGCTAAAGTATATGGGTTACAGTAGAAGCTTACATGTGCACATTTGTTTCCAACTGCTGTTACTCTTAAACATGTCCCTTGTGCGTCTTCAGTTCCCTTGACTTTCTGTAAAGTCGCCCGTT
Organism: Calotriton arnoldi; assembly: GCA_963921515.1. Classification (NCBI taxonomy): domain Eukaryota; kingdom Metazoa; phylum Chordata; class Amphibia; order Caudata; family Salamandridae; genus Calotriton; species Calotriton arnoldi. Next base: position 169,290 of record CAWUFW010002561.1, on the reverse strand, counting down.
TTACCGGTAAGATTACTCAATGGGTTATACCAGCTAAAGAAAGAAGTGTCTTCAGCACAAACCTGAACATGCTCATGTCATCCTTTCAATAAAATGAAGTGTAAACCACCAAGTTGGGCTATAGTAACAGTGGTTATTGGCATCAGAAGTTTTAGTTTAATAAATGGTTGTGAGTATTACAGTACAAATAGGTACAAGATATGTCTCAATCCACCCTACATCCCGGCCTTAATTAGATTTAGTTTTGCTTGTTCAATTATGTTAACAGCATTCTTCTTTGGGGGAGCTGGAGGGGACAGATGGATATGTGTTAACACTAAAGGAGATGTGAGCATCACAAATTATTTTTAACACTCTTGTATATCACATAGGAGTACCTGCCCTGTCTAGTCTATGATCAAACAGATCCAAGTATGGTGTGGTATATGGTAAATGCATTGTTTTGTGCACCTATGCCTCGTCTACTGGCCTGCCTTTCAGGGAAGAACTAGGACTTAACAACTTTCTTGAAATGCTGGCGATTAATATCTTTACGTATAGACTCAGGAAACATTAACAAGTGAGGCAGCTGCACGGCAATAGTATTCCCACACCATTGAGGTGGAGTGCAGGATTTTGCACGACTCATAATAAGCCCATTTATACATTTCTTTAAAGGGGCTTAGTGTGGAATGTTTAATATTTAAAGAGAAACATCTTAAGTTTGGCTCGGAAGCACTCATTAAGCGAAAGGAATTACACAACGTGGGCAGACACTGACTACACTGCTTCACGTGTAGCAGCCATTAATTAACTTATTAGCAATCTAAAACACAGAAAGTAAGCCTGATGCAATATTTGTACAGCATCAAACTATTCAGAAAATAAGTCAGTAACTGAGACACTTTTAAATCTTCTTGGTCTTTCTGGAAATAGTTGGGTAAAGTACTTACATAATCTAAGCCAAACATATTATGCACAATTTCTCATGCCTATTCAGTGCATAGATTATTGAAAAACACAATCCATTCAGCATGCAGAGGTCAACACCTTAGTGTAGTTAGAACATGTCCAATTTCTTTCCGAGCAGTAATTTCACACAAAATTCCTTTTATGCAGTGATTCTTGGGACAAGTACTCTTGTTGGGAATTCGGTCCAATAGCACAAGCAGATCAAAATGCATATCTGCAGACGTAGTGAGGAGACATGCTATTTATGATGCGTGGGCGTTGCAGAGAACGAAAATGCTATAGCATTTAGAGCTGAAGCGAACGCCCAAGGGTGGAGCAGTATCACTGCAGCATCACCCACAATGGGCGGACTCTTTGTGAAAGCCATGCTTGTGGAGGAAACCCTTCTACGGCTAAGGTTCATCCGTTCCATCAGCTGGGGCTTGAGTTCAGTCTTCCATCCTTTCCGGCTGTTTAAAGGAGTAGTGACAGAAGTACCACAGTGTGGTAGTATTCCCCTGCATGTTATTCTCGACTCCACTGCTTAACTCGTGGTTAAGGCCAGCTGTAGAGGATCCGCTGGCATCCCCTTAACCCCCCACTTCCACTTCCAACCCATTGCAATGCTTGTAATCATTTGTTTACTGTATCAGAAGTAAAGAGGCTGGGAAAAAAGTATGTTAAGACACAAAAGGATGTTTTTGGGTTGGAGGAGGACAAAAAAGAAAATCACTGTCAGGCGGGATGGGAATGGAGGAGCACAGGATACCACTGGCATTTGGCAGCAGGCCAGGGTGAATTTGTTTGGGATGGAAGATAAATCTCGCAAAATTCACATATTTTGTGTGATTTTTGACTACAGGAGGTGGTTCAAACAGAAAATGTCTAGGAAAGTCAGTGCAGAGAGATATTAGTGCAGAGAGATAGTTTCCCCTTAACCTAGTCCAATGCCAGTATTGCATGTGGTCTCCGAATGCAAGATATGCCCTCGTGTTCAATTTCACATAATATATCGGCAAATTACATGCTGCAAAATTGTGTGTATTATTGAGACAAAACATTGTAATTTCTCCAACCTTATTTGCCATTACAATTTTCCTGTGCCTTTCTCTGATGCCTCAGAGGCTTGTTTTAAGCAACTGCACACAGATTTGCCATTGTCTATAGTAAGACGTATAGACACCTGCAGAGCCCATCTTTACACCAAATGTTTTACATCGCACTACGGGCAGTACTTGATACAGTTCCTCCTATAGAAAGAAACAAACTTAAAGCTTATAGTCAGAAAAGCTCTTGCACATAGCTTCATGCCACTACAACATGGTTATCAGAAGGGTCAAAAAAGCCTCTGGCTGAGAGAAAAAGGGTAAAAACGAGAGGGTGGGCTTACGTTCCCCTCTGACACAGCAGCAAAAAGAACCGTGAAATTGCTTCTGTGGCTCAGCTCGGAGACAAAGTAAGCTCCGCTCACCTTTTAAACAATACGATACTTAAAGAAGCAGTCTCAGTTTTCAGTGTGGGCTCGAGGGGTATTTCCGAGATCCAGCCTTGCAAGCGAATATGACTCTAAAATTATTGAATCTACAGAGGATTAATTGTGGAAGAAAGCATTTTTAAAATCATTCAAACTTAAATATGTGGTATAACCTCTTGAAATTTCGATGTATGTATAACCCTATTCTAATGTTAATTGTACAAAGGTATGATGCAGTCAAGACACAAGAAAATATTGTTAACCTTGTGTTCCAGTGCCCTACGTGTCTACGCTATATAACATGTTAGTGAAAACCATTTCTTCAAACACATGGAATTAGGTTGGTTACTGAGGCATTAATATATTGCTTAGCAGGAAAATCTAATATAGTTTGCGCACTGTCCATCAAATTTGTACAACTGGCAGAAAAATATTTTGCAGAAAGGAAGTCAAGCGGCAGTCAGTATGAATTCAAGCAGAACAAGACAGTGTATAGGATTTATTAAATCGGTTACATTTAGGCTAGAATCAGAAGTAAGTATATTTTCCTTCTCTATCATGGGATTATCTATGATGTTCGTAAACAGTGGACAAGAGTAGGAACCAGAAAACAACACCTGCCTTAGAGGTGGGCACCAAAAAAAGAGAATGGAAAAACAACCCAAACTGTGAAAAAATATTTCTAAAGGAAACTTGAACCACCAGGGTATTTGTTCTTAAGAGTCAGAAGCACTGTAATAGCATGTAGCAAAGGTACGGTCTTCCCTCCAAGTTAATGCCCTACAAATGCTCAGGATAGGTACATTACTTATAAGACAAGCTGTGGCACTTTGCCCCTGGTAGAAGGAGCCTTGGTTTGCCTGGCAAAGGTCGGTTCACTTTTTGGTAGCACGTTAGGATATCTACTTAGCTATGGTCCGCTTTGTCGAAGTCATCACCATATTAATAGTCTCAAAGTTGTTTGGATTGTCATAAATCTTTTGGCAGTTCAAAATAATTTCTCTGTGCCTTCACATTTTTATACATAAGGTCCTCATTGCCGTGGATGGAATCTGGAGATAAAGTTGGAACTAAAATCAGACGATCGACGAAGAAATCAGAGCTATATTTAGGAAGGGAAAAGCGCAAGTTCTTACGAATACCTGGCTGTGATGATAAATCATATAAGGCCCTTCAGTGCAGACAGCATGGTACTTAGGAACCCTTCTTGCTGAGGAAATAACCACCGGGAAAACCACTTTCCGGCATCTGTCTAGACGATCAGATTTATACAAGGTTTCAAAAGCCACTTTCCAGCATGCATATGGAAGATCTAATTTACACAAGGTTTCAAGGATGGATCAATAATTTTGAAAGGATAATGTTGAGGTAAGAGGCTTTGGTAGGGTTACCGGGTGGATGGTGGTGGGAGTCCAAAGGCAGTTTAGAAAACGTTTCATTACAGGAACAGCGAATAAAGAGGTCTGCAAACACCACTTCCTTTAACAGAAGAAAACGGAAGGCCAGATTTTGGCAAATAAAGAAGTTTAAGCCATACTCTCTTCTTGGAAAGGTCTCAGGCCCACCTGTTTTTTTAGTCACCAAACAAAGAACGTCTTCCACTTGAAGGCATATGAAGATCTAGCGGAAGTATGTTTAGGCTCATGATTTCCAAACCTTAAACTGGAAGATTTAGGTGGGCATTTATGCAAGTACTCTAGAACTACACCAAGCACTGCAATGAAAGCCACATATCCTGCTGAAAAACTCCATCCTGCATGGCAGCCTCCAGTGTGGTTGCAGAGAAACCTGAAGCAGGTCTAAATAACACCAAGTGTCTTGCTTAGTTGAGATTGAATTGAATCATTTTCATTTCAGATGGTCCCAGCTTGCCAATCACTCTTGGAGGAATAAGGAAACATATTGAAAAACATCATGAACAGCATATCAAAAGAGACTAAATCGGTTCTCAGGAAACCTGGATGCAAAGTGTCAAAATCCTTGGTTGGTTAAAAAGTTGATGTGTGAACTTTCTACAGGCTTCGAAAAGGTCACTCAGAATGCGGACGGTCAGCGCCTAATCATGTCCTTTAAGGAGATGTCTGCCATATTAATTTGCCTCTGTAAGCATCGGAGATGCTTCCCCATTAGGGTTATGCTTTTTGCCCAAGTCCAAAGGCAGATCAACTGTGCTTCCACCCAGAGGACTCTAGATCTTGTTTTCCCTAGTTTGTTGAGGTTCTGCATTGTTGTAGTATTATTCGTCTGAACGAGAATGGTGTTGCCTTCGACTAAAGGAAGTTAATATGTGCAGGCTGGTTGACTGGCCTCCCTCCAGCATGTTGATGGTTATTATATTCTGAAGAACACTTCCCCGAGCTGAGAGGGCTTCTCTTCATCGAGGCATCTGTCACAATGGTTTGCCTTGAAGGTGGTTTGTGAAAAGGAACTCCCTGAACCATGTTTTTTTTCTTGCCCCATCATGTCTGCCTTTAATGCTTTCTTCTCAATCACTTGTAGTTTGTGATTCTTGAAGAGGGCTTGCACGTGTAGGTAGGCATTGGGCACTATGAAGATGCAAGAAGGCATGCTGCCCCCTGTAGAGAGACTTGTCTGACTTTTGGCAAGGTGTCGACTGAGCTGAACAGACTGGAGCAATGCCTTTATTGAACCTGATCTTTCATTGTTAACATCTTTATTCTTTCATTATGCACCATTGCACTCTCTCTGCTTCAATAATATTCTGCTGCTGAAAATTCAAAAAATCAATTCGGAACATGCAGGAGATCCCCGAGATGCCTAGTGCCCATGCCCTAAATTGACTGCCTTTGCACCTTTAAGCTATTAGCTTCCACTTCTTATTTAAAACACTGATTTCTTTTTAATGTTGTTAACTTTCTACAATCTGTTTCAATCCTTCATGTTCTTCCTTTGATTTTGTTCTCCAGCACCAAGAAGCTCTGGCCATCAGTCACTTTAGAAAAAAACAAAATCAAATCAAAGACAAGTTGATCTGGCAGCCCAAAACCAGTAGATGGTTAATCTGTTTTTATTAGTCTTGTTGAAGTTTATACAGAGTGGGCATTTATTAGCAGTCAGAGAGAAAAAGCTTCGACAGCAGACTTCAGACAGAACAGGAAAACTTTGTACTAGTAGTGGAAGCTCCCAATTCAGAACACCAGGAGTCTTCTGTGCTTCATGCATATAGGAATAGAAAACAAGCATTTGCAATGCAATAGGTCTCGCATTTGCGAGAGTTTAACCTATTGGCATTGTAAATGACAATTCCTTTTATTTATCTGTTTTGAAAACTAACACATAAATAAAAAGCATTGTCATTTACAATGCCAATACCTCAAAAACTCGCAAATGCGAGAGCTATTGCATTGCAAATGCTTGTTCTAAACTAGGCTGTAGCTCGAGGGCATCCACCGTTTATGGGTCAAACCCGCAGTCCAAGTAGGTCAGAAACTTCCAGCTGGAACTTGATTTTCAGGCTGAGATTGATAAGTGTTTGCTCACTTCTTTGCAAGTCATTTACATCATTCTAGAGAAAGGTATGCTTATTACATTCTACGGAGCAGCAATTCAACATTCTACGCACAATTGTAAAATAACAACAAAGACCCTGCGCGGCGACAGACTACGCAGTTTAAGTATTGTGCTTCGGATATAAGTGGGCACGCTGTACGCTGGTTTGCGACAGCTCTGTATGTACACTGACAGCTGATAAGCAAGAGGATAGCTAAGTTAGAATAACATTGGCTGACATTGACACGCGCACACTTGCAGTCCTGGGAAGTTTCTTTGGGCCGGTGACAGTGTCTCCGGTTATCCATAAAATGTGCGCAGCCCGTGTGTTTTACAATGTTCTTTCGGCACGAGTGCCCTAGCAGTGCCTATAAAGTTTCAACATGCGCCAACCCTCCCGATTCAGGCAGGAGACAACCGACCGCAAGGTTAGTCTCTCGCCTCCAGACTCCTGTCTGCAACAAGTAGGGTTGTGCAGAAAGTGCCGATTCTGCGTGCCAGGCACCGCCACAGCTCCGCCCCTCAGGCTCCGGCTCCCATTTCACTTTAGTTCCTGTCTAAGCGATTCAGTTATAGCTAAAAAAAAACTAGTAAAGTGAAAGCGCGCCATGCGCGCGTTGTGCTCAAACGCTGCGAGCCGTACACGTGGGCATCGCCTGTCCGGGCGCGTGCACATCTCCTGTCCCCCTTCCGAACAAAAATCGATGACAATAGATCTCGCCAAGCGAACAGCGCATGTACTGCGTCGCTAGGCGAGACCTAAAAAGTGTCTTGTAGATTTATGGATTTCCATCCGGGATGTAGATGTTAAATGGTCTGATGAAGGTTAGTATCCTGAAATTTTCTCTCTAACAAATTTTAGATCTAGAATGGAATGATAGTCCAATATTAGGACCCGTATTTTTCAGTAAGACACCCTCATTTCATTCATGCTTTGAGATAAACTTCACCACATTCTTTTGTAAGAGATTATTCTCCTTTACCAGCAGGGTTCAGAAAAGAGCTCAATGTAGAGGGTGGGGCGAAACCAGATTTGTGATCCAATCTTTTCAATATTGAGCACTAAATTGTCTGTGGTCATCTTCAGCTACTAGGTGAGATGGTTAGAGAGGGGTTTCCCTCTCAGACTACCAGAGTGCTCTTTGTTGTTTTGGAGAGGGAACATTTTTGTAGCTAAAAGAGGCCAAAACTAGCCTGAGCCAAGAGGCGAGTCTAACCAAATGACCAGAGATAACTCAGCTTAATGTTTTGTGGCGCAGATGGATCGTAAGTGAGTATCCCTCCATTGTCTCCTTGAACATATCTGTTCTCCCTCAAAAGAAACACCACACAATTTTTCCAGGGACTCCTACAAGTATCTGTTGTATGTGTCCAACATTGTTGAGGAGTTGGTAGTAGTCCTTGAAGTTGCTCTACTTTTTGCAGATTCAGGAGCTTTCTGTTTTTTTATCCCAACCTTATTTACATCGATTTGTCTGAGAATGGAGTCAGGAAAATATGCATGGTGAGCTTCTGCCAGCCTGAACTAGAGCCACCACTGGTCTTGACTTTCTGGAGGACAATGAACTTCTGGTCTCCAGAATGAGAGTCCTTTCTAAATCTTCAACAAGCCTCTTCTCCTCAAGTGAAGGCAAGTATGGCATTCCTTTCTTTGCTTGTTCCAGGGAAGATATTTTGTAATGGCCCCAATATGCCTCTTTCACCTATACTCCGACCTGAGTTGTCTTGTACGAGGACAAGGCAGAGCGGAGCCAGGCAGCTTAAGAATAGATATCATTAGGAACCTTCACTACTTCTGTGATGGATGGACACCCCCCCCCCCACTACTGAATATGTGGGACGTCCTCTGGCATTGCTTCAGCTGAAGGTTCCAAGGTCTCAAGAGATGTAGGGAACTGTTTGATCTTTTTTCAAGAACAGACCAGCGACGTCAGGGAATTACCACTCAAAAATAAGGATGTCAAGGGCAAATCCCTATAGAACAAGACAGACCTCAATTATTTCGAATACTTAATTACTGAATGGGTTATCCACCTCCACCCTTGACATCGAATGTCTTGATGACCACAACCCTGGTGAAAGGACGGAAGATTTGGGGACCCGTGAGGTTAAAGTGTGAGTCAGACCTGGGCACATCCAGAGCATGAGGGCGACCACTGCCTCTTCCTGCTGGAAATGACGGACCCCCGGGCACTTTTACCTGTTTTCACTATAAGGAGCACTCGCACCCTATCCCTCGGACGTCTGTACTGAATCTCCAGACAAATCTTACACTTCTGATGGAGTAAGAATGCTATGCTCATCTTTCCAGGACTTCTTTACGCCACAAAAAGGGTACTTATCAAAGTAAGCTGCACTAGTAACAGGAAATGTAGACTATGGGGCATCACGAAAGAAAGAGGTAAAAAGGCACTTACCTCATAATTTGTATCTCTACCAAACTGAGGTCTAAATCCAATGAGTGATAACACAACAATACAAAAAATGGAGTTTCAGTCAAACATAGCCTTTGAAGAAAGCTGCTATGTTCAGGGTTCTTGCTCAGTGAAGTGAAAAAATACTAACGCCATCACTTATTCTGCATGAGAAGATGCAGCATTAGAAATTCCTAAAGAGAAAATGTCAGTTTTACGCTATCTTTACAACCTATTTTAAAATCTTCATTTAATAAATTTTAAAAATGGAATGGTAAAAACAGCTGCATTATCACGATCATTACCATCATGACTGATTTGGCTGCTTCGATAGATTTTTAAATACAAGAAAGGATTGAAAACGCTGCTCTTTTTGTAGACACGTTTCCTTTATTAATTTAATTAACAATATTTTAACAAGTGTCTCTGGGATCCTGTATGTGTGCAGAAAAGGTCAACTGTTTATGGGTATCAAAGAGAATCACATGGTGGACAATTATCAAAGAGGTGACACCAAGTAGACTGATTTGGCTTCTTGGCTGTATTTATAGCAAATATTTTGTAACCATTTTCGCAACCTTTCGGCATAAAGAGTTGGCAGCTTGGCAAAGGGCGTCAAGATGGAAGCTGCTTACACTATTGGTGCTAACCATATTAGATTTCACCTCCTACCCACCTACCACCACCACCACCACCACCACCACCACAAAAGAAAAAAGAACAACCTCTCCCCTCTCTTCACAGATTTGGTGACTGGGGGCATCTAACAGCTTTGGAGACCACTGGCACCTTTGCAGCTCTAAAAGAGGCATATGCACCTCTTTTCTGACTCTTGAGCAAGCACACGGCCAAATACAACAGCCAGCCATGGCTGCATCAGTAGGGCTGAGATGCTACAAATCGATTGGCCACGTACCTTCATACTCTGTGTCTAGTCCACTCCTGCTCTCTGTGCGAGCAGGGCAAACTCTGTGTCCTGAAGTCCAGCATCACGGTCATCTTTTGGTCAAGCATGTGCTGGGAACAAGTGAAAGAACACCTAAACCCTCATAATAATCATTTGTGAATGAAATACTAACTTTTGTTTATTGGTGCAAGGGAACTATTCATGCGCTCCAATATATTTCTTTTTTACTATACTATCATTAATCACATTGATTGTTTATTATATTATCATTGATCACTTTTTTTAAAACTATTTTATCATTTATTTTTATTCTCTTTTGTATCCAAACTCTTAGATCAACAACTGGAAAAAACCACATTTGTGCAAAAGACTATTAATCTCTGTGTGTAGTCAATTGTTATGACAATTTTGAGACAGATTTACAAGAAAAACAAATCCGTGTATACAAATCATATTATAAAATCAGCACATTAATTACACGGTAAAGGGATTTAGAAACCACAAACTGCTTATTTTTCACGTTACACTAATTTTCTTTATTTCAATGTCTGTCTGTGTGAGAGAAAACTGGAAGGCTATTGACAGTTTGTTTTTAGGTTTCATAATACTACGTTTTCCCCCCAAATATATAATTATTTCCTTGTCCACAGATTAACAGATTGTTGACACGCTTTAAACCTGAAGTAAGGGACATAACTTGACCATATCTTCACGAGGACTTGGTGATAATTCTCTTCTTCAGACACATTTGAACTATCAATTTTTTAAAGGCATATTTCTCTTCTGAGTTACATGGAATATTTAGTTGAAGGTAATATTGTTTTGTTTCTACTCTTCTCTTAATTAAGAGTTAGTTCAAAAGGCTTCGGAGATGCACCAACACCTTTAACAGTTGTTATCCTGACCACTGCACTGCCCGGTTTTACCTTCATAAAACAGAAGAGACCACCTTAGCAACCTGATCAGTATTTGTTTAGTATTGCTTCAATTTATTAACTTTCCCAGCTGCTTACCCCGAAACTATATTTCTTTTCTTAGTGCTCTTTAATCACTTATTTTCAGAACAATTGTGGTAGCTGGCTGCTCCACAAATAATAAATTCTCTGTACTTGTAAACACAATAAATTAGGAGAAGATAGTATCCCTTTAAGTTTTTTTAAGTGCATTGCAGCTCTTGTCTATGCCTCTGTCAGGCACTCCAGGTATTACTAATTGTGTTTATGCAAATGAAAACCAGGTATTTGGATTACTAATCCTTTGGTGAGCACATACAGAAAACATTGTCGTCATGCTGCCACAATTCTCTTGATTGTGCAAAAGGATGCAGATTTGCTGTGCCTCATGGATAATGCAGTCTTGAGAACTGCCTGGTGTTTACGGACATGAATTATTCACTTTAATGCTGCTCATGGATAAGATATCAATTTGATATTTCATTCAGTTTTGGGTCTGCACTGTGGCCAATTTTGCTATACTTCATAGGTTGCAGTCACGGACGCAGTCTGGATCCTCTTTAAAGCATGTCATGCAAGTTAGCAGCCGTAATTTAAATACTAGAAAATCATAATCTCTAAATAATGTAAACATTTCTCCCCTAATACCAATTCATTGTCTTGTTTTCTTTACATGCTATGAAGAACCCTCTGGATCTTGGGACAAATGAACAACTTTCTGCCAGCTAACTATATTCTGTGTGCTGTAGTTCAATTAGATTTTCTATATTTTGAAATTTCTTCAGGCCCTCTTCTGTCATCTTCAATTTCAAGATAATTTCAACTTTTCTGTGTAATAAAGGTCATTATAGGTTTCCTTTCTAGCATACGGCTTTATTATTTGAATGATTGCTCACTTGAGACCATTCTCTGTGTGCTCAAATACCATGAAGGGATTTACCAAGAGAGGTAACGTTGCAATTCATTTTTTGACTTGCTCAGAATTATCAGTTTTTTGCTGCTGGGTCACTTAAGCTTAGACAGGAAAAATGTATAGTATCACGTACATTACATTTTTCACTGCGGTTTGTAAACCGTTTATCAATATTGAAGTATGAAACTCCTTCACAAATCCAGTAATGTCTTTCTGTTTCATTCCAAGTGCTTTGAGGGCTAGATATTCAGGTACGTTCATACACAATGCTTCCAGAGACATCTTGGTTAAAACAATGGATTTTGGGATAGCATGGCAAGCCTTCAGTTTTATTAGTGATGCAAGACCTTTTGAATATTCAGTCTCCAGCCAACAAAATCAATTTTTATGCATCTTGGGGAGCACGTGCATGTCTATGGTTCTTGGCACTTCTTCAAACTTGCTGATGCTCAGTTACATTTTCTGTAACCCTTCTTCTAATATAGTTTAAATCTGTCTGCAATTCTCTGCTTGAGATGGAATTTAGTTTCTAGTAATGTGTGTTTTTACTTAATTGTCTCAAAATATCAGCACTGTATGTGAGTATATTGTGAATTAAAATTGTTCCTCTTTGTCAGCAAGCTTTGTGATGACTGCGTCATTTTGTCTGTGTCTTCTTGCTTGGAATTGTTCCTTTGTCAGATCAGATTATACATCGCTCTTTGGTTTCTAATACGTCTATTTCCATTAGGAACACTTTCTTGAAAGTAACCATTTCTAGGAGACAAGATTCCGGAAGAGAAATAAACTCTTTCTTCCTATACGCTGTAAAATTATCAATCCTGCAATTATCTAGATCTTTAATCTTGTTTCCAAAAACAACTGGATGATTTGGGTTCTCAAGTTTATAAAATCCATTGGCTTAATCAGGATTAATGATAGTTATATGAATAAAAAAATTGGATTTCTGAAAGAGAGAATTCTCTCTTAGACAAGCTGTGTGTAGAAATAAAGTCTCCTCCTAACAACAGATTTTTCTATGGGGGCTAAATGTCTTGAGTCGAAATTCTGTTTGCATCGTCCACAACTTATTCTGGCCCTCACCCTCAAAATGTAGATGATCTGTTCATTCACTGGTCTCTATATGTGCTACTCATTGATGGGCCACGTTTAGTTCTCTAAATAGATGAGAATGTGTTAAAAAAAAAAAGTTAATAAATCTGGTTTTAGATCTTCCCTGATATTGGTGAGGTACTGACGTATTTTCCGATTTTGTATAATAAGCTTTTGAGAGATATGGGTAAGTATTCTCAAGCCTGGCGATATCCTTTTTCAACGTATACTTTTTTGTAGTTAGTATGTTTATTGTAAACTTGTCAGGACCATCAGGAAAATGCTTTACTTTCTCCCTGAACAGTAAGCTGCAGTGACTATAGAGCCCCCCTGCCGACTTGACTATTGTTTTCAACCATCACAGCAGGATCTTGCATCATCTTAATTCTCTCCACCAGTTACCCATACATAAAAGATGCATTTATAAAGCACTAATACTCTGCCACAAAGCTTTGTTGGAACCCTCCTCTAACTTTATGTCCACACTCTTTACCAGGAGTATTACCTCCAGAACGCCTCACTCTACTGCTAACTTGCTCAGCGTCCCGATTCCACAAATCCTGCATCTATTATCACCTCAAAAGCCTAAAAGGAACTTCCTCCAAATCTGAATTCCCTATACTGTCTGACCACTTTCAGAAAGCACCTTAAAATGTTCCTTTTCATTATTTAATTCCCATTGGTGCTTTCTCTCCTAGTCAGCACCACAACACCATTTTCCTGGATATTTGTGAGCTTTATAAGAAATCAAATCGTCATTAACAGGTGCTTCTATCCTTTATGTGCAGCAGTGTGAACTATTGATGTATTCTTCTTATCACTTCCTCTAAGGAGAAGATAAAGAAGTGTGCAACCAGGGAACATAGCTAGGTTTCAGGAACCTAATATTAGGGCATTTTTCACTGCAAGACATTTCTAAATTATCCACAGGGCCCATTGCCCATAAAGCCTCAAGCGCCTTCCAGAACGGTTTCACCAAGGGTGGCATAACATACAGATAGCATCCCGAGAAATCTGCTCCGAAGTCTTTAGGTATTTCATGCCCCTTGTGTGGGGCTTTGATGACAAACCTGTCATGGTATTGAGCGGCCAACACTGTCAGGGAGCCAGTTTGAAGAGGTTTGCAAGACCTTGTTACCCTTGAGGTAATCTATCTACTACAGTTTATTTTCTGTTCTGCATTATCTCAGGGGAAATTCGACACCCAACAGCCAATAATTAAGCGGCTAGAAAAGCGGTCAGTCTCCTGAGCAAAAAAATAAAAAAAATACTCATTTTGGCTGGATAATGGTTCCAGCCAAACCTCCCCTGCTGCCGCCGTAATAGGGGGTAGGTAATATTTCAGAAAAGGTGAGCCAAGGTAAGGCTAAGGTGGAACTGGAATTTTCATCAAAGCAGTTAATTTTATGTCACGAATTTTGTATGCCATCAGCTGTATCAACTACAATCCATTTGGAACATATCAACTGAAATTTCAATCAGTGAAGGGAGGAAATTTAAAGAGGGTGTTTATGTAAAACTAAACATAGAAAATTATTATTAATTTAGGCTAGCTGGTTAAAAATATTTTTCCCGAAAAGCCACGCTCTGATTCAAACACGGATTACAAAGGATACGACAGCCAACTTCAAAAACATTATTGGTACCAATTATCATTGGCTTTGGTTCCACATCTTCTGCATCAGGTGCAACATTTTCAGGAAAGCTGCAGATAAGGAAAACAGTGACAATTAAGAAAGCCGGAAATAGATTTAGCTTGTAAACAATGCTTTGAAATGTACTCCTGGCGAACAGAACTTAAATTCAACCAAAGTAAAATAACTGCTACACAGATTAATAAATAAATGTTGTGCATGAATCTGAATCCCACTGACCATAGCTTTGAAAATGCATGAAGGCTACATATAATAATTGATCCATTTAAAAAACTCTACTAAAATTATATATCATTCTGCATGATCAAAATAAAAACTACAAAATATTGCACTTGTGTGATAATCTTTATGAACATCACTGTTAAAGCGCAGCTGCGAGAACACTCGATTTACCTGCAACCAAACCCATACAAAGGAAACCTATTGCAAACAACTGATGTGTTCAGTTAAGTTCTGACAGGGACAAATTTCTGGAGGGGACACACTACTCGATTTCATGCTAACTTTCTTTCACTAAGCGAGGAGCTGGAGGGATCTACTTTCAAATTAAGTGGCCAGAACCACAGGCACAGGAAGAGGGAAAATTAGGCAGAGTTCGGATTTAAGAGTTTAAAACGTGTGGAATTCTGACATTCTCCCCTATGGTGCCGTTCTGGAGTTCCCTCCACCCACTCATATTTTGAAAATGTACATGATGACATGGTCAGCAGCAAAGATCCCCAGATGTACACCTAGTGCATTTCTTGTGGCTAAGACATAAGATAAGAATAGTAGATATTCTTAATACTTGAGATTGTACGTGCACAGAGCACCCCAAGAAAAGAAAGACTGTATATGGTTTCAAATGTGAAGATATGCAATTGGTTATTTATTTTTATTAGGAACTTATCAGATTAATGATCAGAAACTAATCAGGAATTTATTTTTTCTGTCCCAGATGAGTCTTCTCCCCCATTCAATGCACTGGATCCTATAGACCCACGTGCTCAAGTGGAATGAGTGAATATTTCTAACACAGAAGGAGTGGATAGCAAACACTCACAGAAAAAATGTTGTATCTATAGTATAAAACCACTAGAACAGATTATTGGGAAAGGCGGGCATCTTTCCCATCCATTGAGACGTTCCAGTCATTGAGATACTGGTGATTCCGTGACAGAAAAAATGATCCACTTGGGACCATTAGCATAAAATCCTACTCCACTGTATGTTAGGTCATGTTCCGCCCTTGAACCAAGAGATTCAGTCACTTCTTGTGCACCAGGGAATAAGACTTTTCCGGTTATGATGGCATGAAATGAATACTTAGGGACCACAAGAATGTCCTGAAGGATCAGCAGATAAGCTATTAAATCAACAAGAGAAGGCAGCAAGGCAATAAGTCCATCAATAAAGCCATAATTCTGCTAAACACAGTTGGGAGTATCAGATTCTAATGCATGGACTTTCTGCTTTTAACTGCTAGTATTTTCCAATCTACAACCTGTAATGCTCGTTCTCCAAAGTTCCATATATTTTCCAGTGCCCATTCCAATGGAGTCTTTTGGCACAGAGTATTAGCAATGAGTAGCACCGGGAATGGCCACTAGACACACCATTTTAGGATTTGTCCACAGGAGGAGTAATCACAAAAGCAACATGAATTGCCTACCTATATAATTAAAGACAAAAAGTGAATCCTTTCTAGAATGCAACTACCTCAAATGAAGAGTACTGTCTAGGGTGAGCTTTTCAGGCTACATCATCATCCTGAAAAAAGAGGATATTTGTGAACTCCTAACGCTTACATGGTTGAGAAAACAAATGCTGTGAGATCAATATTTCAGAAATAGTAGACCTGTAAATTAATTCCTGTGGAAAAGCAGTGCAAGCATTTCTGAAACACAGATAGGAACCTTATGTTACCACGGGAGAGATGTGGGTGGGCTCTTCTTAACCTTAGACTGTATTACTGGGCCACAACTCTACAACATAGGGGCCGATTCCGATTCAGGCCGGAAATCTCTCCGACCGAGCCGGACCCGGAGAGATTTCCGACCGAATCGGACTCTGGCAGTCCGACCGAACGAGTACGATGCGCACGTATGCAATCGGACTCGAGTCGGTCGGACTCCCATTGAAGTCAATGGGAGCCGGACGTACAATGCGTACGCGGGCTCCCATTGACTCAATGGGTGCGAGGCGAACAAGGGTGCCCCCTACAGCGGGTACGCCTCGAAGCGACTCGCGGCGTACATGCACATGGTCCCCCCTGTGTGTGACTCGCGCGGCTAGGCGTACAGGGGGGGTCCGACACGGACCCCCAAAGTCCGGCTCCGACTGCTCTTTCGAGCCGGACGGCGCGAGTCGGTCGGACTGCTCGCGGCGCGCATCGTACTTGCCCGGCCGGGGAACGTCTCCATTGCGCGGTGCGAGTCGTGTCCGTTCGAGTCGGTCGGAGCGCTTCGGACCCGCGAACAAGTCGGTAGGCGATTTCGCGTGCGCTCGCATCGTACTCGCTCGGCCGGACGCACGTACGAATCGGTCGGGAAAGAGGGCTCCGAATCGGATCCGGTTAAGCCGAATCCGATTCGGTGCCCTACCGGCCGAGATCGGAATCGGCCCCATAGTATTATTTTGCTGCAGGAGAGGATGAGTCCGGACTCAGGGGACCGAGTCCCCACCCTATTTGAACTTTTAATAGGAGCCCACGCATGGGGGTGTTTATGGCGGCAACTTGAGTTTAGTTACTACAAGAGAGTACGGTTTAAGACTCTCCAGTGCAGCTTTAAGGTTTGGGTAGCTGTGCGTAGAATGTTGGGGACTGACTGACTGAATTGCTATAAGCCCATCTGGAATAACAGCAATTTACCTGACATTTTCTGGGACCATATTGTTTCACGTTGGAAGGGGCCCGGGTTAAGCAGGTTTGGGCATTTTTTCTCCCTCACTGAGATTGTTTCTTTTGAAGAACTTAGAAATTAATTCAACATCGGATAGAGAGACTTTAAGTTTCTTCAGGTAAGGCATTTTTTGAGTAGGAAGGGAGGTGGCCCGGTGGCCTTTCTTAGAGTTTACTTGATTGACCTGCTTATTAATAATCAATGGTGCCCAAATGGGGTATTTAAAGATTCTTGAGCTCATCATAGAAAGATGACTTGGACAGACATTCTGGGGGGTGGCAGGAGAAGTTGGTTAGATCGGATTACATTTTGCAAAAATCTTTTCCTTTGCGCAATCGGCCCTTCTGTCAGGACGCTTGAAAGTGCAATATTATAAGATCTGTTTTAATATGTATTTCACACCAAGCAGGATCTCGAAATGGGGAGGTGGCAAAGGGTCGCGCTACCCTCGATGTCAACTGTTTGGGGCCGATATTGTACATATGATTTCTACCTGCAGAGAATTGGAGAGTATAAAGGAGGAGATAATTACATTTCTTAATTACAATCTTAAGTTAAAGGTATCTCTAACCCCGGTGCCAATTCTATTAGGTGTCCAGGAAAGGGAGGTGTGTGGAAATGGAAGATCCCTCCTATTTATATCAATGACCATCCTCCGGTTGTGCATTGCCTCTGCCTAGTTGGACCCGAAACTGCCTGTGTTTCATTAATGGTTAACCCGGCTATTGGCAGAGCATAATTTGGAAAGGGCAGTATATTGGAGGAGAGGCATAGGGTCCCGGAAAAAAGGGCTGAGTATTTGGGCAACTTTAACTAGCTGGGTTGATATGATGGCAGGAGAAACTGTCTCCTGTAACTTGGAAACAATGAACTGATGTTTGAGGCACAGATTAGATACTGTATTTGCACGCTGCACTTTAGAATGTTTGTATTACTATAATTACGTTTTTTGATCTATTCCCGTTGGTGGTACTCATAGTAGTATTTACTGTCTGGTGGATATAAGATGTAATTGTTTGGCATTCTCACCTATTGTGTGGGGGGTGGTGGGGGTGGTGCTGCTGTCTTTTAAAATACAAAACTGCAATAAAAATATACTTTTAAAGAAACACCTGAGTAGGTATTTAACATGGAGATCATAGATCTGTTCAACAAATCCTTTCAAATGACATTAGTTCAAATAAACAAGGCGAGCCAGGCGGAAGACTATAAGAGGTTTGTAAATTGCCAACATATCTACTCCCACAAACCAGTCAATGAAATGCACCAGATGTACTTGAGATCTGCCATTATAATCACTCTAAACTCAAACTGAGAGTATATGAGGATTCTGTTAATTGTGGCAGCCCTTCTACAACTAGAAATAAACTTCTTCCCTTTCATGGACAACTGGTAGGTAAAAGTGCAATCTCAAGAGATCTGTCAAGACAACCTTTGCCTAGTTTACAACACTATCTACAAACTGAGATTTTTAACCAGTGATGAGAAATCCCTTAGTGTCTATTCTGAATCATGAATTATAGGAGCAGGAACAGACTTCTCTTGGCGTAGCTTTTCTAACAACAGACAAGAATTGCCCAGGAACAAACAATGCAGCAATTTTCCCCTCGACTTGCGAAACTGGCATGATGGTTCAGAGACTCTAGGTTATTAAGGCATCCTGTAACCATATTATTTCTGTAGCAAAGTAATGAAAGAAAATTTGAAAGGTCCTTGGGAACAATGTATACACACAAACTGCAATAGCAAAAGTATCCTACATCTCATCACCTGCCCATGTCATCTAAAATATATAGGGATAACAACCTGAATAAGAAACATAAGGAGTGGAAACACTGTGGCAATAGTCAATCCAAACGCAGAACAATGAAGACATCAAATTATGTAACAAAATCATAGAACGATGTATACTACACCATCATTGACAAGATCCATCAAACACCAAAGGTAGAAAGAAACCTCTGTCAAAAAGAGCAATGAGGAGCTATAAACTACAGACATGCGTGAACGAACTAAATCATGAAATCCTTTGGCATCAAATCTGGTCTGGCCAGCACCTGTACAACCCCCATCTGCACAGGATTTCGAGACCCCAAACACCCAGAGGGCTTTTGAGGACTTTCAGATATGACAGAGACCTAATTTTTTAATCTGATAAATTACAAAATCTCCAACGTTACCACGATAGGACCTTACAATTCAACCAACTAAGACGAATCATCAGGAGCCACACAGAGCAATCGTACCTTAGAAAAAAACTGGTCACGGTATTATAAGAAACTGTCTTGCATACGCAGTAGTCATCTTAACCCTTATTTTGACACAAATCCCACCCCTACCAAGATACCACCAACAAGGTTAGTGCATCCTTTCTATACACAATGGGACAGATGTATCAAGCATTTTTGAGTTCACAAAAGGGCAGATTCGCAGAATCTGCCCGTTTGCGAACGCAAAAATTGCTTTTCCGATGCAGCACACCTAATTTTGCGATTTGGTAACCTGTTACCGAATCGCAAAATGGGTTTGCGATTCAGTATTAGGAAGGGGCGTGTTTAGGGCGTCCTTCCTAATACCGAATCGCATCGGTATGTATGAATGTTTTGTGACCGCAATTGCGGTCGCAAAACATTCGCATTTTACCGCCTACTTTAAGTAGGTGGTAACCATATCGCAAATGGGAAGGGGTCCCCAAGGGACCCCTTCCCTTTGTGAATGTTTGTAAAACTATTTTTAAGAGCAGGCAGTGGTCCCATGGACCACTGCCTGCTCTTAAAAAATTAAAAGAAAACTTTTCATTTTTCATTTTGTAAAGCATCTCGTTTTCCTTTAAGGAAAACGGGCTGCTTTACAACAACAACAAAAAAGATTGCTTTATTTAAAAGCAATCACGGACATGGTGGTCTGCTGATCTCAGCAGGCCACCATACCCGTGATTTTTGCGATTCCTAGGGGGTCGCAAATTGCGACCAACCTCATTAATATTCAGGAGGTAGGTCATTTTCGACCCCTTAGGAATCGCAAAAGGTGTACTATACACCTTCATACATTGCATTTTGCAATTTCTTAATTGCGAATCCTTGTGATTTGCAATTAGGGAATCGCAAAATGCTAGCTACATACATCTGGCCCAATGTGCTTAAGATGCCTCCTAGCATGCAGCTACCAAGATCAAGCCGAGCAAGGTTGTTGTTTGATATACCACATAGACCATGTGTGAAAGACCCAAATTTGTCTTTTATGCTCTGTAATTCATGTTTAAAAGTCTGGGACATAAATATAGTACCCCTCAGGAGCCTCCTTGATATCCTGAGCAAA
Organism: Calotriton arnoldi; assembly: GCA_963921515.1. Lineage (NCBI taxonomy): Eukaryota > Metazoa > Chordata > Amphibia > Caudata > Salamandridae > Calotriton > Calotriton arnoldi. Next base: position 149,242 of record CAWUFW010002561.1, on the reverse strand, counting down.
AAGGTATTGGACAAAGAATACCCTTTCCAAGGTGGGGCCAAGTACGGATATCCCTTATTGTATAGAATAGATCTTTTACAAGACCTGTCAGCAAGAAACACGTACTCCGCTCCATACCCTATGCATCAGGTGAGTGAATTCACAAAATGTTATGGACAGCCTGCCCTACAATCATCATTCTTTCATTTCAATAGGAAGCTAACTAAAGAGGTCTCATTATTCTGATGAAGGTAGAGAGGAAGAATGTGAGACTATACCAGACAATGAAAATGGAGAAGCACTGTATGAGTAAAGCTACGTTCTTGTGCATCAGATCTTACAGAGGGACAGATGCTGCAACAAAATATCATGGAAAGACAACAACAATGGAAGGATGGTAACAATAAGTGTTGCCACCGATCAAGGTACCAGCTTAAAAGTACAGTAACCCGTAACTGCCAATGGGTGAGCACTTACAAACCTATATGGACTTTGCCATGCACAGAAGAGAGAAAGATTTACATGAATGCCCTTCCAATACAAACTAAACGTACTTTTTTCCAACTGAGGCGACAACATTTTCTTGGAAATCGTCTAGTCACATTCTTTAAACCTGACATGGCTTAAATGCTAGCATCAAAAACGCAGAGTACAAAGTAAGTCTATGAGTACCACAACTGTAAGAGTATCCCTTTTATTTGACACACTACAATACAGCTCAAAGGGAACAGTCTTTGTACCAAATCACCATGGTCACATCAATAGGCATAAAGATCTTGTATAACCTAGTGCATAGAGAACATTTTTTGGTAAAGAGTTTATCAAAAAGCATTCTGTAGGAATTTCCTGACAAGGGATCTGGATGTGATGACTTAATAGCAAAACTTTTAAATTGTGCCCAAGAAAAGGATGCCATGGGCTTCAGAAATAAAGTGATTGTGACATTTTAGAGCGATGATGAACATTTTTTCCATGTTCATCATCAACTTCCATTAAGAGTGGCCTTCAGCTACTTTTAAACACTTGCATAGAGGGCTCGGAGAAAATTTAGAAGAAAAGTCAAAAGAAACAAGACCAGCAGAATAAAATACAGACTCCTAGAAGAAAGATTCTCCTATGATGGTAAAAGAAAGGAAATTAAGATTGCCTTCTATAGGCATTTTCAATTCTTACAGACTTGATTCGGTCAAGTATCTCAAGCTCTAAAGCGTCTCAAGAAGAGGGACAAATTTAGCAGCGCATGAACCTAGAACTTCCTTGCCAACATATTTAACCTACAGGATGGCATTAGACGCAAAGGTATGGCGAGTACAATTCACCTGTTTATTATAAGGGCTTGCTCCTCTATTAAATTGCCTTCACCAATCACAATGGGCCCCGCTTCTGCAATGATTCGCGCTTTTGGATGAACCACTGTCCGAGGACCTGTGGAAACAAGAGAAACAGCACAACTTAACAAGGACTTCCATCAAATAAATATAAGTACTTACCCTCAAAACCTCTATTGATTCAAGTCCAAATGGTATTCATGTTCTCCGACAAACCTTTCAGACATGGCAAATTTAGATTGTTTAGGTGGAACATAAGTCTAGAGATAAAACCAAAAACTATTTGAAGTGAACCTGATAGGGAGGAAAAAAAGTGAAAACAGTGACAGACTATGTAAACATGAGCACAGATGTTGCTTTAAAAACGTTATCTGAGTAAATGTAGTTAGGACAAGAAGGGAATATGGCGAATAACAAGCCCGGTTTCAAAACCAGATTCTCCAAAAAATTCTTAGAAGCCTGCCCATTACATATGGAAAAAGTCCACGAACTCTGCTCCTTGCCTGATCAACAATACTGCCCTTGCCACAGAGATCTTACTTCTGTGGTAGCTTTGGACTTTTTCTTTGAAGAAACAAATAACATAGGAGGGACTGGAAATTTGGAATATAGCCACGTCTGTGGGAAGGAGGGTATATGTTATGTTTGGCTCTCACTAAGGGCCACTAGCAAGAACACCAGATTGTTATGGCAGTGAATAAAGAAATTTACACAGCAACAGTGGGTAACAAAACTTGTTACTCACTGTTGCTGCGTCATAAAGGAATACCAGGATGTTCTGTCAGAGCTCTGTGAGAGCTTGTAAGAAAGCGCTGGAAAACAGACTTCTAAAAGGGTGGGAGGGAAGGTATAGAGTGGTGGGTGAGGGAGGCTAAGCATTTTTTTAACATTTGGGGCCGGTAGAAAAGGGCATGTTGTGTATGGCTCCCTCATTACTCCTCTGCCCCTGTTTAGCAGTTGAAAGCAGGGGAAGAAGATTTTGGGAGCACTACGAAACATAAAATTATAGATGGTTTTTTGCCTCTGGGTTCACATTGCCAATTTCATGTCAGTCAACCCCCTGGTGAAAAACATTCCTGTTATTCACTGTTATCATCCATAATTATATAGGTTATGTATGGCTCCTTGTGTGAATGTCCGATTCGAAATCTGATAATTCACTGCTATGATGTAGCAACGGTGGGTTACAGATCTCACTCACCATTGCTATGTCATAAAGGAATTTGAGCCTGCTCTGGCTGGGCTCAGTGAGAGCCTGTCAGATCAGCGCTGAAATGCAGGGAGCACAGCTTCTGAAGGAGAGGGAAGGGAAGGCACAGAGAGTGGAGGGGGTGGGTGACAGGAGGTCAGGAGTTTTTTTTAGTTTTTTTTATTTGGGACAGGAAGGAAAATACATGGTATGCATTGCTCCCCCATTACTTCTCTGGCCCTGCGTAGCAGTTGAAGGCAGTGGCAGATGATTTTGGTGGTGAGGGCTTGGGAACATACATAACATAAATGGGTAAAAGCGAATGGGATGTTTTTCACCTCAGGATTCTGAGTGACATCACAGACAACTCGGCTTTGTTCTTGTTGTGTATTTCACGTCAATCAGAACCCCTTGGTGAAAAACATCCGCATAATTTCTTTTCAATGTTATTTATCTATAATTCTATATGTTATGCATGGCTCTCATCGAAAGCTATCAGTGTAAACAACTGGACTCAAAATCCAGTCATCCACCGCTGTAACATTGCAGCAGTGTGTAACAGAGCTTGTTAACCACTATTGCAATGTCATCAAGGATTTCCTGGCTGCCCTGGCTGGGCACTGAGAGAGTCTGGCAGTGCAGGGCCTGTGTTGCCCTCTGCTCCACAGTTCACAGGTTCAGGGGGAAAGGGAAAGGAATACATAGAGGGTGGTGGGCGCGGTTGGCAGGAGGCCTGGTGCATCTAAAAAAAAATATTTGGGCAGATGGGAGAAGGTATGAAGAGAAGGTGGTGTGTTGGCAGGACAAAAGGTGTTTCTTTTTAATTTGAGCTGGTGGTGGGTGGTAAATGAAGAGGGTGGTGTGAGTGAGCGGCAGGAAACCAGGTAATATTGTTTATATTTGGCCACAGATGGTATAGGTGTATGGCAGGTCTTCACGTTATGTGTATGGGAGGGTAATGCTAAATGCAAGTGGCAGCGGCTGGGTATTTTTTCTTAATATATGTGTGAGAAAGTGAGGGTAATGCTGTGGGTGGTGTGGAGGCTGGAAAGTACATTTTTTTAAATGAGGGGGGAGGGGGGGGCGATGGCCAGAGGGTGGCTGGGATGGGTGGCTGGAAAACAGATTAAATAATGTCAGGGGGCAGATGCAGGTGAATGGCTTGTGCATAGTTCCTCTACTCCTAAACAGCTGATGTCAGCAGGGGGAGAATAAATGGAAAGGCCACACAAAAGACATATAATTAAATATTGCTAACTGTGAATAACAGGGCTGTTCTGAGTGACAACATAGACAAATCAACCTTTACTCTCAATGTCTCTTTGATGTCACTCAGAACTTTTTGATTAAAAAAATCCATTATTCCCACGTACCAATCTATAATTCCATATATTACTTGGAGGGTGACGCTATTAATTATTATAGGTACATTTTAGGGTGCTTACAGCAAGAATTTGCTTTTAAGTGCAAATCATCAATTACACCATTGGAGAGGGGACGCCTTAAAGTGGTAATTGTTTTTTTAATTTTATTATGTTTGTTTCCTATCGGATAGTGTCTGGGAGGACGAATTACCAACCGACCCCAAGTAGCTCAGTTTTAGACCTCGCACCATAGCCAAATTACACTTAAATTGGTCTACAAGATTTCTTCCTCCCTACCGGAGCATGTGGTAAGCTGATGAAGCCTAATTTGTTCATCTTATTGGTGATACATTGGGTGGAAAGGCCTTCTTTGATTTTAAATACCTGCAAAGGCATTTAAATTCCATCCTTGCCACCAGCGGAAGTCAGTGAATGGCTTTTCCTGCTGGCACAACATGGTAAGCTGTCACTTCTTTATTGGCCTGCTACTAGAGGGGCTCCCATATTCTGAGTTCCAGAGTGAAGGACCATGTTATCTTTGTTAGTTTTTCTAAAAACAAGATATTCACATAGTGCATTCTGGGACTGACCACTGACCAGACGAGAATCCATTGACACTTAAGTGAAATTAGCTGTGTGATTTTTTTCAGGCATCTTGGGTAAAATATGTGCTTTTACTGTGATTTCAGCCTGGGATTCCATGAAAAGGTTTTCTTCTAACCAGTGGTCCGGGTATTTTGCATTCCTATATGGCTGGTAGTTTCTCAATAGAGTTGAGGGACAGGTAAACATACCAATGTTTTGTATTAGGGACTTGGTTCCAGCTAGCAAGATCTCAGTATTGCTCATATTCAGATGCAGAAAATTCTGCTTCATCCATGAGCCGACACTGAAGTAGCGAGCATTTATTCAGTGTCTTGTCAGTCAGAATAACTTTATTTCGCCATCTCAATGAAGGCATAAAAAGTATACTACACATAAAACATTTCAATATTGCGATAGACTTAGAATACAAAAATTACAAATTTCCAGCATCAAATACATATTAAAATACAATAGTCTCATTAAAAAGGTAGAAAAAATACAATTCATAAACACGCACAGTTATTGGATCATTTCGGTAGTTCGGTTCTTATGTTAAGTATAAAATTCATCGGATTAAACGTCTTTTTTAAAACAGATAAAAGAAAAGACGCTACTGAAAAACATGTGAAAGGGTCGGATAATGACTGCAAAAAGTAGAGGGCTACACGACACTGTTTCAAATTCATTTTGCGCAACAGGGGGACAATAAAACTTTTTCTCTCATATCAGTAATATTTACAAAAAAACAGGAAGTGCAAATCATTCTGAATAGATCGATCATCACATGCACAGAATGGGAGATCGGAAGCTACATGAGTATTTCGTGGAAGGCCCAACATCAAAGGGATGTAGTTTAACCGGAATCTCACCAATATATACCTGTGTTGTAAATTAGTGACAAACGATAAATAAGTTAAATTCATATCCATTTGCATAATGCTCGGGACCGTCAGGAATGCTCTAACTGTCGATAACTTGCTATTTGTAAAATTCCTTCTTGATTGCAGACTAGACAATAAGTGAGTTTTTAGATCTTTTTAGAAATAGATTGGCACGATATAGGGTCAACAAAGAGATGGTGTAACCCTGACGCTTTTAGAGTAGATTCAACATAACGTAGCCAACTGGCATTACCCACACAATCTAGTTTCAAAACATCATTTATAATATCTCTTGTGAGAGAGAGAGTCTCCTTCCGCCATAATGAGTGCCACATTAAAACTGGTGCCATACAAATTGTGTCAGTTATGTAAGGGACACTAAGTTCCATGTGGCAGTTAAAATTGGAGCATGACTTTGGTAATGAGACTAACTTTTTTTTTAAATTGACTTCTGCACATTGTAGTTGAGAGCAGTCTCGAATGCCCCAGACGGCCGCTCCATAAGTGGCAGCAGATACCGTTTTTGCCTCATAAACTGTCTTTATTGCTTCAATGGGTTTTGAGACAGTTTTTTTTATAAATTTGAATAGTGCCCCAATGTTCTTTTCCATTTGCAACCCTCTATTTACAACCATACTTAGCCAATTGTTTTGGCGGTCGAACATAATCCCTAAATAATTAAAAGAGTCCACAACTCCCAGCTTGCCTCCTTCAACATTAATTTGTGGTTGTTTCTGCTGCTTCGTACCTGCCACTAGGACAAAGGACTTTGCGTAATTAATTTTCATGTCCAACTTGTTCATGAATTGGGTATATTCCATCACTAGGCGACGCAGCGCATTGCTGGTACGGGCTAAAATCACTGCGTCGTCCGCATATAGTAGTATTGGCACTTGTAATGAATTAATATAGGGAATATCCGGAGTAGTTCCCAGAAGAGCGGATTCAACATTATTAGTGTATAATGCAAATAAAAAGGGCGCCAAAACGCACCCCTGTCTCACCCCTATGGCAATTTTAAAGTGCGTAGTGCATTCACCTCCCTTTCCATAACGAACACAGGCTGAGGCGCCTGAGTACAGATCGCGGATAATGTTAATCATCTGTAAATCAATCCCCATTGCCTCCATGATCTGCCAGAGCCTCGACTGTGCCACGCAGTCAAAGGCTGCTGACAGATCCATGAAGGCAAGATACAAATGATCATTTTTGGCTGCAGTGTATTTTGCCATTATTAAACTTAGGTTCAGGCACTGATCAACAGTGCCTTTCCCTTTTCTGAAGCCAAACTGACATGGGATTATAATAATTTTTTCCAGGGCCCATTCCTCAAGCCTATTTAAAAGCAGACGTCCCATTAGTTTTGCAGTGGAATCTATTAAAGATATAGGTCTATAATTTTTCGGAATCGACCTATCCCCCTTTTTATAAATAGGGACAATTACTGTCGTTTTCCATGTTGGGGGAGCACCTGTTTGGGCAATTTTATTAAAAACATTTGTTAAAAGTGGGGCCCAGAGATCCTGATTATCCAAAAACAGATCAATTGGGACACCGTCAGGCCCCGGTGCCTTTGCCCGTTTACACTGGTTTAAAGCATGCTTAGTTTCTTCCAGTGTAAAACTAACCTTGTTGCCCATTCCAGTTAAGGTAGCAGAGGTAGGATGGGAAATTATCTTCTCATTAGATCCAAACACGCTTTCAAAATGTGTAACCCATTCCTCCTGCTCAACATGGGTATCTGTAGAGATAGAGTGTTCATCTCTTAAGAAGGGTGCATTAATAACAGACCAAAAGGCTTGCAAACTTTTTAATAAAGCAGCCTTTTGCAGGTTTTCCCACCACTTTTCCTTTAGGGATTTCATCCTTAGTAACCGCGCTTTTTATATGCCTGTTGCAATTGCTTAACCAAAAGTAACTTACGAGGTTTGAATTTCAAGGCAATGTGGAGATTTCTTAGTGATTTATTGCAGTCCTCATCAAACCAACTACATTTCTTGCGATGACCATTGCGTATAACACGAATTAAGTTATTTTTTGCTTCTGCTAAAATCAGCTCAAAAGCTGAGATCATGTTATCGTTAGCAATAGAATCTAAACAAACCATTATCTCCTCAAGTCGACTGGAAACTAGGTTCACCAAAAACCTCCCAGTATCTACTTTCTCCCACTTTAGTGCAATTCCATTCTCCCTTGCGATTACTGGGTTTACATGAAGTTTGAAAGTAGATTCTTCTTTCATTAGGGAGGGGATAAGGAAAGTTATTGCAGCATGGTCACTAAAAGCATAAAAATTGATCTCCAAATGAGAAAATAGTCCTCTTATTGAATCAGAAACCAAGACATAGTCAAAGGTAGAGGAAACAGAACGATTTAAAAAAGTATATCCTAACTGACCAGTTAAAATTTCAGAGACATTTAAAAATACAAGATTATTTATCATTAATAATCTGTTTAGGGCATTACCGTACTCCGAGTGACTAAAATGGGGTACACTCTCCATCGTCATCCAACATTCCACATACTAGGGAATTCATCTTATCACAAGGGCGAGCATTAAAGTCCCCAAACCAGATTATATTACAGGGTTTAGTACATTTATTTTGCAAATATTCAATATCTCTTTCTAAAGGGGCTAGCACAGCTGCTTGATTGCTTCCAAAGTTATTATTATAAAAGTTAATAAGAAGCCAATACTGATCTCTGTGATACTCTAATAAAATAATGTGACAGTATGACGATGAGTTTAAGAAAGGCTTCACTTTAAGGGGGAAAACATTAGAAAGTAGGGTCAATAACCCACCCTTAGCACGTCCAGCTGGTGAAGGTATAGCAGGAGTTTGAAATGAGCGATACCCATTCAAATGTATTGGTTCAAGTTCCCAAGTTTCTTGAAAACATGCTATATCTTTAGATGTTAATAAAGACAACCATTCAGTAGAGACTTTTTCTTTACTTTTCGCTCTGCTGACTGCCCTGCCCGTTTGTCCATCGGGACACTAGCACATATTTTGGAGGAGCCCCTGGAGGGGTAAGGCTTTTCTAGACTTCGCAGCACCAGCCACACACTGGGAGGACTGCAAACCCCAGAGTGCATCACCCGTTACACAGCTGCTGTCAGTGCCGCGAGCGAGGGGGAGGCGGGGTCATCGCGCTTATAGCGCAGCCTCTCCCCCCGCGGCGCGGGAGACTTTTTCTTTACTTTTCGCTCTGCTGACTGCCCTGCCCGTTTGTCCATCGGGACACTAGCACATATTTTGGAGGAGCCCCTGGAGGGGTAAGGCTTTTCTAGACTTCGCAGCACCAGCCACACACTGGGAGGACTGCATACCCCAGAGTGCATCACCCGTTACACAGCTGCTGTCAGTGCCGCGAGCGAGGGGGAGGCGGGGTCATCGTGCTTATAGCGCAGCCTCTCCCACCGCGGCGCGGGACGCGCATGGGACGACGCCCGGACGAAGCCCGGACCAAGGGCGGGCCCGTCTGAGCCCGTCAGAGACTGGAGGATACTGGGCTGGGCTACGGTATCAATATATCACTGTGAAATTCGGCTGTCACATTTACTATACTGTGAACACCGTGTTTTATTGCTATTTTGTTTCCCTTTTTGCTGTTAGTACTATTTCTGCACTGTACTGTATATTCATAAGTAGTTTCTTCATAGGAACTCGGTTAAGGAAACAGCTCTGCTAACATAGTGATTTGATACAGGGCTATAATTAAGTAGAAAAGGAGATGATGAGTAAGCTAAAATAGCATACAGGGCAGGGGATGGTAGGGACTCTCGATGCCTTTCTGCAGAGGGCCGAATCGGTCTTAAGGCATGAAATTACATTAACGGAACGCAGGTTATCAATTGAGTCGCAAGATGGTCCCCTACGCCCACTAATTAACCATCCTGAAGTATTAACTACTACTGCAATGGGATCCCTAAAACCTGACCAACCCAAAGAGGTTCAATTGCCTATATTATCCGTGGCGGAGCCCACACTGTCGACGCAAATAGCTTCACCCTTAATTGCACGGAAAGTACCTGAACAAGATATTATAACAAAGCCCAACGTTCAAACAAGGGGTCAAAAAATGAAAATTAGTCAGGGTAAAGGATCAGTACCACCATCAAAAAAAAGACGAGGGCAGGGATCTAATACGCATAAGACATTGTCCCACAGGCAAAACAATCCGGGGATAGACCCAGAAAATGTAAGTTTAGCTGCTTTTGCAGCAAACCATGCGAGTATAGGTGTCTCACTTGCAACAGGGGGGACACTAGACATGACCCAGCAGGGCTTTTTAGATAAATTAGAGGGTACCTTTTCAACCCTAATTAGACCTGTTTTAATTAAGCTAGCTGCTATAGAAGAAAGACTTCAGGGTTTGGAAGGGGCCGTTAAACGCTCATTGGAAATTTTACATCCACCTGTACAGTCATCTTGTGAGATAGAGCTCATTGTTAATAACTCTTCGGCCCCTTCTGGTCCGGGTACCCGACAAGGAATACAAATAGCAAGCCCCGTGCCTGTAGCTAGGTCCATAGCTAATTCTGAGCGTGAAGTAGCTCCCACGGTGCATTGTACGCGGTCCTCCCAACAGTTCCATCAAACCCCTCAGGTAACTTCTACTAGGACACAGACTATGAAGCAAAGAACGGAGTTTAATGAGAGCCAGAAAGATAGATACTCATCAGAGCCGACGTCCTTGCACCTTTCCCGCCAGAGGCCACACCCTATATTGTCGTCTTAACTAACGTACCCCTTTACAACAGGGAGTTCTTGAGCATTGGTCGTCCCTGAAAAATAAGGCACTACATGCTATTTCCATTAAGACGGGCCACACTAATGTGTTATTCTCTGAGTTTAAGATGGCCCGTCGAATCCCTTGGGTAGGCTGTGCACCTAAAATGTTGGCAGGGGATTGCATAGTAATTACATTTGGATCTCCAGAATTGGTGAGCAGTATCCTCGAACAGTCTAGGCGCCATATGGTCAGAAAAGGGGGGATAAGTGTGGTTTCCTTAGGTTTTTTCTACCAACCCTCGCTGTTATCTAAACAGGCCCCAGTATTAGATAATCATAGCGGCACTATGCATTATAGATATGGTGTTCCAACGTTTAACACTTTTGACCCCCTGCATACTTTGGAGGGGGTTGATTGACTAGTGTCACCTATAGGTAACCCCGAAGACAAGAGGGAGTTACAAGAAATTATCACCATGGACATCTCTGAGTATTTGGGCCCTTCATGTCACGAGGAACTAATTAAGACCCCAAATTCCAAGTGCCTAGAGGGAAAAACAAGCGGGATGGGAATCGTTAGGGGATTAGTATACTCCCCGGAGCAACAAGTGGATGCTTCAGGGATACTAACTACATTTAATCTGGACCCCCCTAACGTAGTAGGGCCACTTGATAATATATTATTCTCAGTACCAGACCTTATAACTCCTACAGTGGTGTCCTGGAATATTTCTGGGCTGCGCTCAAAGGTTCAGAACCCAGTCTGGGAAGCTTTTGTGGCTAATATAGATATTCTATGCCTACAGGAGACATGGGTAATCGACCCCATACATATAAATGGATATAAGACATTCAATACTCCGGCAGTGAAAGGCTTGGGAGGGAGGCCAAAAGGTGGGATCTCAACATACATTTCAAATAGGTTGCCCTTAAGTAAGATCACATTTCACCCGGGGGGAAATTACTTTCATGTGGTGGAGATAGTTCCCACCGCAATGCACCGAATACTTTTGATCAATTTGTATAACAATACTATACTAAATGAACTTGAATTGGTAGTTAAAGGTATCATGGTTACAGTTAACAGAATTCTAAATAGGGAAAGCAAAGATACTGTGACCCTATTGATGGGTGATTTTAATTGTGGGCTATGTCATCAATCCGATAATAGATTATGCGGCACTTTTATTGATGCAGACAACTGCACACATTTTAATCATTCCAAGTCCGGGGATATTTTTAACGACCTTATCTCCCAACTAGATCTTAAGTTTGTAAATGAGATTTTAATTACCCCAGTTGGTTTTTCACCTACCTTTAATGGGAGAGGCTATGCTACTACAATTGATTTTATATTGATCTCATCTTTACACGTGTACATGGTCCCCTCCTTTGAGGTTGGAGATACTGCCTTAAGCGATCACTTTCCCCTTCTTTTAAAACTTAAGATACATACGCGCTCCCTGAATAACTTGGAATCGCGTACTCGTATGCAGGGAACTGTAGAATTGAATAAACTAAATGGATTTTCTCTGAAGTGGTCTAAGGTAGATGCAGATCTGTTAACCAAAAATGTCTTAGTAAAATGTAGGACTGAGATAGATACTTGTTTAAGTGAGGATGCTTCGGATGCAATGATAGTGTACTGCTCCGAAGATATTACTAGGGAGGTCAGAAGTTTGCTAACTGTGCAATTTAGTAATAAACCGAAATCATATGGCTGGTTCAATAAAAAATGCTCAAGGGCATATTCAAATTTGAAAAAGGCATTGCATGCAAAGCCAAGAATATTGTCTAATGTACGTCTAGCCAGATTAGAATATAGAAGGGCATTAAAAGAAAGAAAACAAATTCTCCGCAATGATGCCTGGGATTCCTTACATAACGCTGCCGAGCAGAAAGATAGTACCGCTTTCTGGAAGGTCCTGAGAACCCCTTTCTAACCCCAAGTAAAGGTCCATCAGTGGAGATAGCTATTACAGAAGAAGCTTGGATTACCCATTTTACTAACCTATATAATGAACGAGGGAACCCAGGTAGTCATTCGGAGGTTTGTAATATAAACACCTGCAAACATATTGACCTAGAAATTACTCTGGATGAGGTAACTAGGGCCCTGGCACACAGTGCGGGCGGCAAGGCACCTGGGCCCGATGGGGCACCAGTTGACCTCTACAAATATAATGTCCCCATGTGGGGGCCAATATTGACACAAATCTTTAATGCTAGCATAAGGTCAACCCTCCCTCCAACATGGGCACGATCAATAATAATCCCAATTTTTAAAAAGGGTAATCGTGAAGATCCAGGATGTTACAGACCAATTTCTCTCCTAGACTCTATGGTAAAGGTGTTAGGGAGGGTTATATTGGAACGTTTAGCAGACTGGGCCGAGGAAAATAAGATCTTGTCTGACCTCCAGTATGGGTTCCGGGACGGTCTTGGTACAATCGAGCAGTCGTTAAATCTTACATTATTGATAGGCAAGTACACACGAGTGAAAAAAGCGGCCTCTACCTGGCCTTCGTTGACCTCACCGCAGCCTTTGATTCAGTTAAGCATAATAGGCTGTGGGAGGTCCTTGAAGGGGTGGGGGTTGATTTACAAATTATTATGTTCCTACGTCGATTGTACAGTGATGCCTCAGCAAGTGTCCGTTTTGGACAGAAGGGAGAATGTACTGAAGCTTTCCCGATCAGGAGAGGGGTCAGACAAGGTTGTGTGCTGGCCCCCTTCCTTTTTAATCTTTATATAAATGGACTTGAGGGTGCACTGCTTCAGTCAGGGCAAAGATTTTCCCAAGCTGGTGGCCGCTATATTCCCGCATTACTTTATGCGGATGATGCCGTTCTGATGGCTCGCACCCAAAACAGCCTTCAGAGAGCCTTGGATATTTTCAGCACATTCATGAGCGACCTCGGTCTCCAAACTAATATATCCAAAACGTATGTCATGAGATGTAAGCAAGGAAAGCAGAAGACCCGTGAAATGTTCATAGATGGGAAGAAATTAGTATCTACAAAATTGTTTTCTTATTTAGGCATACTTTTTAATTATCAGGATTCGTGGGCCCCCGCTATATCCGCTAAAAAACAGCTTTTGCCAGATCTACTGCCGCACTAACAAACTTCGCTAATAAGATAGGCAGAAAACCGCCGACAGAACTATTGCATATATATAAAGCAAAGTGCGTTTCGATGGCAATCTATGGAGCTGGGCTGTGGGGTTTTTCGGACATTAGTTGTTTACAAACTATTGAAAATGTGTTTATAAGGTATATCCTCTCCGTTCCTCCAAGTACATCTACCTTCATTTGCCACGAAGAGCTAGCTCTCCATTATTTGGCTGATTTGGTAAAACTAGAGCCTATCCTTCTGTGGCACAGAATCTGGTGTAAAGAACAGACAGAGTTGAACAGAGAGATTTTAAATGATATTTTAAAATTAGCAGGGGCCCTTACAATACCCTGGATCAAATTTGTACGTGATTTTATGACAGAATTAGGGCACCCTGAATATTTTTTAATACCGTCTTCTATGATGGAGATCTCAAGAAAGTCATTAAAGAAAGAGGGCATTCAGTTTTTAGAAGCTAAAAGACTCCATGGAGAATCTGCAACAAAAATAACAGTGAGATCTCACCAATTGTTATGTACCACCATAGGGATGGAGCCCTACTTATCTTTTGTCCCAGGAACCTTTGATAGATTTCTTCTCACTAGGTTACGACTGGGTATTATTCATAGGTTGATGACATTCCGGAAAATGAATGATTGGTCTCGTATTTTAATACTGTGCCCTTGTGATAATATCTCTGTTCAATCCACTATGCACCTAGTTCTGTTTTGTAAATTTTATCAAGAGCAAAGGAAAGTTTGGATTATCCCTTTTTTAAGAAAATCTGGGCTTAGGCAGTGCAGTCAAGCAATGCTCTTACTCCAATTACTAGAGAACGAGCACATAGCATGGAGGGTAGCTCAGTTTTTAAAAGCCGTATTTTATACAAGGAAAAGTATATTATTGATTTAATAATGTGTGTATCATGTAAATTATTTTTGCTCTATTTATTACATGCAAATAACTGGTTGTGTTTTTAATTTTTGTGCTTTTATGACTGTTTCATATAGCAGCCGAATAAAGCTTTATTTGATTTGATTTGAACCATTCAGTATTTGATCTTTTTTGGCTATAACCAGCAATGTTCCATGACATTACCACAGCAGACCCTGAAGTATTCTCATGTCGCATCGGTGTCGGGGAAAGACTCGGGCTGTCTATGTGCGTACTTATTTGTTCTTGCGAAGTTGCAGTTGGGGCAGTAGTCACAGATGTCCTATTTAACATTAGAATATCGCCATCACCATTAACTATAGGGCTATGTTCAACCAGTCAATCACATATAGGCATGCCTTCCAATGCAGCAAATCTATTGCTAAGAGGTAAAGGTGAAACTAAGGGAGGGAGAAACTGATTTGACAGATAATAAAAGGGATTCCGAGCGTTAGGTGCTACAAACCGTGGAGGGTGAGGTAAAGAATACGGTTTGTAAAAGAAACCCAGTGGAAGGACACAAATGTCAGAATAGAATGATGGTATACTAGGTAACATAGATAATAGTTCACCCACTATATGTTCGTTATCAAAGTTTAGTACGATGCAGTCACCTTTGATAGTCTTAGGCGCTCTTCCTACCCAGTCAACCCTCCTAGCCATAATGATATGTTTTTGCTCTTTAGAGTTTACACCTTCACAGTTGGAGAACCAATGCTGAGACTTATGAATTAACTGTTCAGTAGATTCTACTAAATTTATCTTTAGCTCAGGAACATTAGCTAGAATTATAACATACGGACAGGCTGCTGGAGGGAGATCTAAACTTTCCTTAGGTTTCTCTACTTCTGCTCGGTGCTGAGAAGCCCCCCTCCCCAAATTGGATGCCATAATTCCATCCTCTAAGAGGGAAGGGATAGTGTACGGATTAGCATGAAAGTTGGTATTTACAGCCCAATTAGAACCCTTAGGTTCAACATTAGGCCTGTCAGTGCCAGTTTTTGCTATGGTAGATTGGGTTGGAGCATGATGATTATTAATATGTGTGCTCACTCTCAGCTTATTTGCTGAGTCACAAGCAGAGCCCGATAAGTTGGTAGATGACGCTATCGCTTGTGTGAGATCACGACTTCCTGTTTTGTCGGGTGCCACATCGGGTGCCACAAGAGACACCATAGATGGCATCCTACCTGACTGGGGGATCATCCTCGCCTCATCTATCGGCTCAGCAAAATTTCGGGATGCTTGATTCAATTAGTAAGCTGCCTGCAAAGAAGATAATTTTCCCTCTATTTGGGTTAACCTATGCAATATAGGATTTAATAGTACAGTCATCATAGTCTCAATTCTATTCAGCAAATCAAGGTCATTCTCCAAATCCGGCTGGTTAATAATATCATCTTTCTACTTTGTAGCTCTAGTAGATCTTGAGTGTAAGGGGAGTCTTGAGTTCAGTTCCTCATTCCCATTGGATTTCTCTGTGCAAACTCTTTTCAATGTTTTTTGCTTTAATGGACCACCTCCCTTTCTCTTCCTAGTCCTTTGATCTGTGTAATTAGTTTCCGCCTGGATAGACGGTAACTGGTCCTTAGTATTTTTACAGTGTTCAGGTGTTACATCAGAAGGTGAAGCTGGAATCGGCAATGTGACTATAGTAGTGCTTGATTCACCTATGGTTTGCCCAGAAATTGGATGAACAGTTGTTAAAGGTCCTCCACCTAGGGAGGAACGTTTTTGGGCAATAAGAAAGTCCAGGGAAAGCCTTCGCTCTGTTAACTTTATTTCATGGGCAAGGACAGATTCAGCCCTTGTCAAAAATGCATCCAGTGTCGTCATTTCTGATCGTATTCATGACATATAGTAACACTGTTGTGTACCCATTCCCGTAGCTAGGCTACTGCGCCCTATTATCCCAGTATAGAGAGCTTTGAGTACCTTCTAGGAAGTGGGGGTGCCCTAATGCAAACTTGGTAAGGCTTGTTCTGCTAGGACATAGCAAACCTGAAATCATGGAGGGGAAAGACTACCTCTGCTAACCATGACAACTGAACAATCCCCCTCAGACTGAAAATAATCAAGGGCCTCTTTCCATCACCCACAACTTGCAGCTTCTTTTCGACTATAGTTATATTATAATTTTACTGCATCTATTAACTGAAATGTAAGTAGAACAAATCAAAAATAGTAAACCAAAATGTTTTTTTTTAAGTAGTAAATAGTAAAATAGGCACAAAATGAATCAGAGTGCAGTGCCCATCAATCACAAATATTCTCATCTATAATGGTAATAGTGTCTATTCACATTTCAATCAGGTCTTCTCTAGGTAAAGGGGTGGTTCTAGTGCTTCCTAATTCAGGACAATCGAACAAGCTTTCATCAACAGGTGGACATTTAAACATTTATACTCAACGAGTTATATGCTCTCCTTTATGCATTATGACTACCTAGATTTGCATTAACATTTTTTTAGACCGTCACTAACTGTTGTATACTCTCCTGCGATATTTCTAGGTCTGATCTCCAGAGCTGTTGTCTTTTACTAATCAAAACCAACTGTGTTTTACAGCATCAGAAAAAAGTAAAATGACTTTGGTCTACAGCTAAATAGTCACAAGATCCTTCAAGCCAATTAGATGTTATTGCATGACTGTTTTTTCCCTACGAAGATATATATTCACTCTGGCAGTATTATGAAATTCTTTGCCATTTGAGAACAAAGGTTTGCCCCTTCGGGTATCTGAATGTTAGCATGACCCGGTCGATTTATAAATAATCATTCAGTCCCTGGATCCATTTGTGAAATTTGCTCCAATGTGTTTGAATGACCTGACTGACCCACCAGATAATATAAAATGGGCACTTTTACCCACATCATACTCAACATCTAACTGAAGCTTGTGGCAAACTCTTTACTAGCCAGTGTGATGTATATACTATCATTTATGGAATGAAGGATCCTCAGCACAAACTATACCAGCAATATATGCTCCAGACTGGTTGATGAGTGAAAGATTTCAAAATATGTGACATTTTAATCCAAGCTTGTCTTTGGGTTGTTAAAAGATTGGGTTTTATAGATACATGATGTTTCAAACGCCAAGTTCTCATAGGACCCTTTTCTAAGGTCTCAACTCACTCCCTGAAAGAACCCTTGAGCCCTACATTTTGTGGCCATTTTCCACCTTTTATTACATACAGATAAATCAGAGCAGAATAACGCAAACTAGCACAGTGAAAAACGTGCATCATGTGAAAGCTCATCCATGATAACTGCTGGAATATCCTAATACTTGTTTTTCTCAGTCTTTAACATTTCCGTAGTACTTTATTTTAACAGAAAGAGAATGGACAGAACAGAATTCACAAAAAGGAGGAACAATGGTGAGGACACCTGAGCTTCCATAGTATCTCTAAAATGATGCATTTCCACATGGATTGAGACATTTGAAACTGAAGATAACTAGAAAATCTGAATTATCCTAGGTGAGATCATAGAAATGTATCACCGTTAGTAAACAAGCCCCACTAATAGACTAAACAGGTCACTCAAACATCATTTTAGGCAGTCTGAGAACAGACAGAATTCTTGATCTTTGGAGACATTCTTTTGAGAACTTCTATCACTGCCTAAGGATGAATAGTACGTTTGGAGTAATTTATGAATCTCATATCTTGTTGCAAACACCAGCACATGGTACCCAAAGAACTACTGAATTACTTATATAACATCATTTATGGTCTTTGTGGCATAGGCCACACCCTCTCCACCTGTACCACTATGGCTGTTTCTGCCTTTACATACTCCCTAAAAAGTTACTCCCTATGCACTGATCCAACGCTTACACCACTCAAGGCTTTTTCCTACTTTGCGGATGGACTGAGCATGCTTCAGCTCAAGGAACACCACTAAGGGAGCCATGCTACATTTGGGCACAGAAACAGAAGCCACATCCAAAACATACAAATTCTTCAATCATTTCTTTGTCGAGAATGGCCTTCATACTGCAGGGGGCAATTTATCTAGCTCATCTACAATACCAATTCAACAAATAATCAAATAAAATACTATCAAACTGCAAGCTGCTGCAAGTGTGAAGGTACGTGCATGGAGTACATTTATACAGACCTATTGTAACATCTCCCTTGATTTCACTTTCCACACAGACAACTGCCCCAGGTGCAATTTTCACACTGCAGAAGAAAGGAACAACATCAAGCATTAGAACACAAGTTTCGAAGTCAGAAGTGATCTACCATGCTAATCAGCAACTGCATCAAAGAGAGTCTATAACATTTCACATTTCAGTCTATTAGATGTCAAAAAATGCTAAAGGCTGACAATGTCATTTTATTTCTTAAAAACAGTTTTATGCTATTTTTGAACCAAGCATACTGTGTTTTGAAAACAGCTTGAAGCCTAGCCCTGGGATCACTCGTGCTCCTCCAATTTCAATTATGTCAGTGGAAGGACATTCCCCCAGTCTTTGCAAGGACTCTAAAAAATAACACAGCATGGAAGCCATGTTTTAGCTATGTGGTTTAAAAAACAAATGAGCAAAATCAGGATCTGTACCAGAAGGTACTGTCAGCAAAAATACTAGTGTTGTTTTGCTTTGATATCCTGCAAGAGAATCTCAAATGTATGAACCTTTGACACGGATGGCTGGGTTGTTTATTCTGGACGGGGTAATGTCAATATCTCAAGGAAAACCTAGTATAATTCTTAAATGGTACGGTATCTGAGTTTTCAGCCCATCCTAGTATGTCTGTGATACGGTTTTTGAAGGGTTAGAAAATAATAACTATAGAGGTCAAATCAAGATTAGCCAGATAATTAATGATTACTATTGTTAGAGATTTTTATTGGTTTGTATTTTCATGCAACATTAACAGCGTGAAGTATGAATTTAAACAAACAAATTCACATGAACAAACTGATATAATGTGATTGGTTTTTAAACTAATGTCATATGATGAGTAGAGGTGCGTCTTTTTAGCAATTGTTGATGAGGCCACATTTCTGTATAAAACCCCATCTTGTCCAAGATGGAAGTCATTACTATCACTCAGTGGTTTTCCCCCCTGCGCACATCCTCTCTGCACAAGCTCCGCAGAGCACATTCAAGCTGTAATGCAGTTATTTTTCATTGTTATTGTTTTGTTCCTGATGAACTTTCCCCAGGTCAGCTGTAATTTGTTTTCCTTCGTTTTCTTTTCTCTGGTAAACTGAGATCTATTCATTCACATTAGACTTTATTGTTGATGTATCATATTCTATTAGAACATCTCCAGATGACAGAGAGCGCTGAATAATTATTCACTAAGTAGGTTAGTGCTTAGGTGTTACGGCATTGTGACATTTATTTTTCATGGGCTCTGATTTGCTGAAGAAAACATACACTTGCTCACACCACAATGAACCTGCAGAAATATTGATTTAATATGCAAGAATAATGTAAAAAAAAAAAACAACCTTAACTTTAGGGATGAGCCAGAAGATTTCCTTGAGACTTAGATCCTGCTAGGAATCCTATCAGTTTTTCTATCGATTTTACTGCCCAGTTGGGCTTAGAATAATTTCTGTTTTTCACATACTCTTTATAACTCTGCATTTCAGAGCCTTCCTGCCATTGACTCTGTACAGCTTACATTTGAATTTTGTAATAAAATTCTTTATCTTTTCATTGATCGAGAACTCACTTATTGAGTGGCCCAAATTAATCTCAAATTAAATGTATTTAATGAAATGTATTTCTCCTGATCTTGATGTTTTGGGAGGTGCTTTAATGCGGGGACACATTGCCTTATGAAATTGAGGTTTAACACCGTCTCCAATCCAAATGTATGTGGCAACAATGTAAGGTAAATTTTGGGAAGTCTTGATTTTGGGGTACAGTGTTTAGCTCCCACTCTATCAGGAAGACTTCTCAAACTGGGCCAGGGTGGATCATGACACAAGCAAGGCTAGGCACCCTTAGATACGGAGCCCATTGAGCTAGGACAGCTGCAAACTTAAAAGCCTACATTTTGAGCTCTAGTTAACAGGGCATCCTTAGATCTGATGATTGCTAAACGCACTTTACTTTATTTTTCATCAGTATTTGAAATGACATTGTTACTGTTCAGCTTTGGAAAAGCTCAATACCTTTCTCATGAGACAAAAGAGAATATGAATTTTCAAAATGTCCAAGCTTTTATGAAGGCAAGTTTCAATTCCATTAAGTGCATTAATGTGTGGATATACCACCCAATGAAAATGTCTCAAGATTTAATGATGGATTTATTTTACATCTACTGATGGTTCTTTAATGTACCAATATGGTTTTCCTAAACGGGAATACTTATATTTGAGGGTTGAGAGTTTAGATGAGTGGGTGAGTAGTTTATCAATGTGGTTTTGAGCTTTTGAGACAAAACAGGCACAGAAGATACTTGTGTAAGAGGATGGTGACATGGAGACCGGTTGGTGCTAATAATGGGTTAGTTACAGGATGCCACATGTAGTTTATCCCCCAGGATTTCTGGATGTGTTTTAGATTATGTTTGTAATTTATGGCTGCTGTCAGTGAGACCTTAACACAATATTATTGCAGTCTTCTCTTGAATACCCACTTCAAAACAAGATAATACCCGTGATTAATTCAAACTTCATTTTAAATCAATTTCATATGAAGGCCTTATGTTCTTTTTCAATCAGATGTCCAATATCAAAAGCCATAAACTTGTGGAAAAGAGGCATCCCTGCAAGTTTCGCCCTTTCCTCTCAAGGCTTGCATAACATATGGTTAATTACAACCCAGGGTTGCTGCTGATTATATACAGACTGCATTAGTTTCAAATAAAAGGTAAATGAACCAAATGAAAATGCTTATCAGCGTCCACACTATTATCGCAAGGAAAAAAGCCATATTCCTTGTTGGACCAAATTCCTGTAATTAGCATGTGTTTTACACAACATTTAGCCAAATTTTATTGAGAGTGTTGGACCAGGTTGCAGAAAAGGTCTTAAACTGTCATTTAATACACCTGTACTGAGAGCGATTTGATTGTTGTTGTGCCTTCTTTAATGAACTGCACACTTTTGTATTGTTCCAATTTAATTTGTTTTCCATCATGCTTTTGATAACCTTAAAAAGCAGCTAAAACGGTGCAACACGAGAAATCGCCTTTAATGAGTTCATGTCACTCCATTGTGAGCGGCCTTGTTGTCTTCTTCAGTGCACTGTAATGCACTAGTGGGGGATTTGGCCTCCCCCTCAAGAAATGCATGGTAAAAAAGCATGGATAACCCATGGATAATCCAATCTTTAAGGTACTTTTTAGGCAGTGCTGGTAACAACAACACAAACGTTCAGCACTCAAAGTGAGAATTGACACTGTTCAAAAGCAAAATTAGTGGTATTTTGAAAGCAAATTTGGACATTTTCACTTGCTTCTTAAAAAGTGACTATGTGACTTCGATATGAAGCAGTAAAATATGAACAGAGGAGGCGATGGGGAGCAATCTGACAAAAAGTACCTTGTATAGCAGCACACAAAACACTTGCTCAACAAGGCAAGCCCTTGCTGGATTTGTCCAATTTTGTTGCTCAAGTAAGGTTTTAAAAATAAGTTGGAGAATGCGCTAATGTAGCAATGGGCCTCACACTTCCTGAATGACCTCTAGAATTACCCTCACCGTGTGCTCCGATGCCCCTAAATTCTGGGACTTCTAGTCTTGTTTATGTCATTATAAAACAGGACTACAAGTCCCAGAAATCAAAGGGAAAAATCAGGACTTGAGTACAGCATCACGCACGGACCTGGGAAACTGGCAGCTATGCAAACCGCATCTTAAAACTCACTTGAGCAATAAAACTAAACTAAGCTGTCTTAAAAGACCGAGGTAACGTTGACTGAGGGGTTGTTTGTTAGAGAAAAAGAACTTCAGAATGTAATTTCCTTTGTAAATAACGGCACCCCCTGGACAAGTGACTAATACTGACCTCTCGCCCCCGCCTTTAGAGTCTGACAACAGTCCCCCTGTGAAAAGTCTCAACGCCATGAGGCCAAATTCGTCCTCAAGGCACGAGCTACCTGTCGATTCCGTTCTGTACAGGCGTCAGGAAAATCGCAATTTCGGGTAAAAAAGGGGCAATGACACAATCTACACACAAGAAAATTAAAAAAATATCCGCGGTCTTCACAGGTAGTCAACCCCAAAAGCAGCTGGGCCCAAATCAAACAGCACTGGGGACTTGCGATGGCAGTTGTCTGGACGTCCTTAAATCTGATTGGCTGAGATGGATGTTCAACATTCCAAAGATTGGCTGTTAGAATGAAGCCTGGATTCCGCTCACAGGATTTCCATGCGTGGGGTGTTCTTTCGTTTATCCAAAATTAGGGGTGTAGAAGGAACTAACCCAGAGTTACTTCTTCACGCGGGTGAATAAAACAAGATTAATACATACAAGGATTATAGCTGTATTGTTTCTAAACCGAGGCTTAACAATTCACTTTCAAAAATTTGGCATTCAACTTGTTATCTACAGGTCATGTATACACACCTCTATATTGTTGAGGCGTGGAAAATGTTCTTGGTGACAGTTACACTGAAGCTATATACACTTTTGAAATGGGCAGTTGCATAACATTGATTGACGTCACACAGATATATCGGCTTAAAGCACTATGTTTTGCGTTTATGACTGACATTCGGTGTTCAGTCCACTGGGTGTGCCAGGTGGGATTAGCGGGCAGACACTCTGAGAAGGTCAAGGGGCGCTCTTATGCAGGAAGTCATGGGGTGCTCTGTTGCGGTTTTGTTTACTGTGCCGATCTGGTGTAGCAGCACCCTGATGAAAGGGCAGGGTTCTGAATCAGATATTGCTCATACCAGTGCCCGGTATGCCCTCACCATCCTCTGTCACACTGGCAGGGTGAATATGGTACAAAGCTAGGTGCGGGGCATATCGCGCAGCACTCACTTCCTCTGCAGGAGGGGTCTCAGCGGATCTGCCATCGTGCGCTCTCTCCCTCTCCCCCGGACGAGTGCAAGGGGCTGGGCAGCTCGCAGTCACAGCGGGGTGGGCGTATTGAGCTACACAGTCGCTGCCCTACCCGGCTCAGGGAAGTTTTGCCACCATTTTGCAGCGCTTCCACTTCTCAAACAAAGTCGACTGACTCGGAATATGTTTTCTTTACTTTTTAAAGCAGAAGGCAATAACTGCAAGAATATTAATTCATTATCGGGCACTACAATTTAACTGCTTCTGTTGCACTGCCAGAAGAATGCATGACGTACTGAAGCTTGTTTATGCCTGTACTTGTGGAAAATGAGAAATATAATATTTGCTCGTTTTGTTTTAGGTATTCCGAAAGGCTTCGAATTTACTATTCATTTGCTCGGTTTCCGTTTTAAAATGTGTCTTAAAAGATGGTGGCCTTTGTTACTTTCTTGGAGGGGGCGGACCAAAAGACTGAGTATTCTAGACCGGTTTGGGAAGAACGCCCCTGCAGTCACCAAATGCGGACGCCATCTTGAAATGGAAATTTGTACATTCAGGTTACAATAGGAGTTTTTTCTTTAAACCAAAAGCGTCTTCTTTTTTAATTTATTTTGTTATCTTACGAAGCGCAAATTACACCCAACCGGGTTTTAAAGCGCTGTAAACTGGAGAGGCGTGAGATCACTGTGGTGTGGGTGCACAGCTGGCAAGTTCTCGGACTGCTTATGTGTGGCAGTACCATAGTTTCAGTGCAGTCATGAGTGACATCCAACTGCCAAATGTGTGACATTTTGAGTGACACTTTTTCGTAAGTAAAACCTAGAAATTAAATTAATTGCATAGAAAGCGATAAATATCAGAAATGACACCCCTTTGAGCACCGAGAAGCTCTAAAAATATGCTAAAACTGCTGCAAAACCCTGAAATGGAAGGTCATTTGTATTTTTTAATGTCTGAAAAATAGGAAAAAAAGAAAAATATGCCTCTGGTCATTCTAACTTAATCTAACTGGAAGGGCAGCCTAGTACTGTTAATGCACATGCTGCAGAGCAATCAGATGAGTGACTGCACTACTAATATAAAAACTAAAAATCATAAAGAAGAGCGTTTCGATTCGTCTGCACAGCAAAATTTAGCATGCTTTGTATTAGGCAAATAAGATTTATTTTTGGGCATTTCACTAGTTTAGTGATATCCCCACTAAAATAATTATAAATTTGTATAATTGAGTCAGGGTTATGATAAAACAAATGAACCTTTTTGTGATCAATTAGGATGTATTGTTATTAGTATGAAATTTAAACATATAGGCAAGTTACATGATGTAGACAAAAAAAGCAAGAACTGGTGAACAAATCACGATTGCTATAGAACCATGAACATTTTCAACGTTGCTCTGCGGGGTGGCCACTAAATTTATGTCAATAAAGGACGCTTTTGGAGTTTGTGTTTTAGAAGACCATCTTCAAACGACTTCTATCTTTGACTACTACTAACAATACTATAATTCTATGAAAGAAGGAACTATATATGCAAACCCATAATGAATTTAAACCGAAAATGTGCTATTTTTTGTGTAATAGCTTCTAGAGCTCCGTTCTCTGCCGCCAGTCCCTCGTCCCCTCGCCTCTCCCAGGCTCCACCTCGCCAGCCAGGTACGGACCATGCAGCGACGACTGCTCCCCCCTCCCTTTGCTGCACTTCCAGGCAGCACTAAAAACACACCGCCCCTGGGCGCATTTTTCCCCTCCTCCCCCATCCACGGAGTTCTTTCCTGTCCTCCATGGACCGTGTTTCGAGCCACAGACTAGCATCCTGGGACATCTGTGACCCGTGAGTCTTCTCCAGGTATGGGGGTGCAGTGGTGGTGAATCTATTCGGCGCTGCGGTGTGACGCTCCCGGGCTTTTCCGTACCATTCGGATCACGCCCCCCCCTCCCTCCGGACCTCGCTACTGCCTCCATTTTCGCCAAGACTACTCCCTAACTCCCATGCTGACTTCCCCGGACCACCTTCTTGCGGATCGTCGACACCGATGCCCCCGTGGTCCAGAGACTGTGCACACATCTTACAGCCTTCCATTCGCCTTTGGTTTTGTGGCTGCGTCCCCCCTCTGACTCTACTCAATGGAATCTTGCTCTCTGGGTTCCTCTTTTGGATTCTTAACTTTGGTGACCCTTGTGCATCCCGCCATTTTTGGAGATGGACTCCCTCTTTACCCACGACCCGGACCCGCCATTTTGTTTGACCTTTGTTCCGTTCTTCTTCCCTCCCCACTCCTGATGACCCTTGATCGTTTTTCTCTTTTTGCTGGACTGCCCTAAATATGTATATATGCATTATATAATTGTTCAAGCCTATTCGCTGTTAAAATGTAATCCTGTGTGAATTTAGTATTTGTATATATAGAACTCTAACCACTAGTATATGTAGTAGACCTTTGTACTTACTACCATTCCTATGTGATTTTAGAGTTTATCTGCTTGTATCTCTTCCTTGAGTGACTTTACAACTTGTACATGTGCAATTTTTTCCTGTTTATTTCTCTTCCTTGAGTGACTTTACACCTTGTACATTTGCAATTTTTTTTTCTGTTTGTATCTCTTATGTAACTCATGCAATCCAAAGTCCTTATGTAACGCAACTGGTTCTTTTGTAAAGCGCTCTGACACCTTCGGGTAATGTTCGCGCTATATAAAATCGCATTAAATAAATAAATAAATAAAAATAGTTATTGGAATTCAAGAAATTAGCGAGGTAAGTCCATTGTTTTTATAAACTATCTTAATAATATTTGATTTAAACATGTTCACTGTCTTTAAGTGCGAATGGTGGGAAGGAAGGAGCATGGCAGTTTGGTGCTCTATGTGCAAAACTCTATGTTCATGTTGAAAGTTAAGAACACGTTTTTGTATACAAACTTAATTGCAGAGAGTGTGTAACTCACGTGAGTAGGTTGGCAGTCCAGAAGTACCTGAGGAGTGTGTCGACCAGGTTCTTTGGCTGGGTTTTGGGAGTGGAGGGTGGGGGGGGCGATTGGGCTGCTGCAGGTCATTGAGGTGAAAGCTTTCACGGATGCCAACGGTTGAAATCCTGAGCTGAATCATAACTGTCCATCATAACTGTCCTGACTCCCTCAGTCAGCTATATCTCACTGCCTGAGGCTGCAGCAGTGCTGTGTGCTCTGCGCTCAGCGTCCTGCACCAGCTAGACTTTAGAGGAAACACTACTTTGCACCCCCGGCCATAAAGGTTCAGAGTACGGTAAAACAGCAACTGAAGCTGGCTGGCGATATCCAGGGGGAAACTGTTGGCTGGGAGAGTAGAGAGCTGGGAGAGCTATGTATTTGCTCTCCAACACCAGTAAACATCCTGAGCTGTGCCAAAGGGCCCACTCTCTGTCCGAACACCATCCATTGTCCACTCAGGAGGCACCAGTTGTCTAGGCAGGTGCAGCACACAATGCGAGTTATAAGAACAATCATAGACACTGGTGCTGGCGCCTTAACCAAAGATCTGCGGCACATGCCACACGTGTGTCCCCCAGAGAGGCACATGTTGGTTTTTGGCGCATCGCAGTGCACAATGAATGCTCATCACCATAGCAGCAAGTGGGCTCCCTGGTCGGCAGGCTAAGTTGTAAATTACCTAAGGCAGGCAGAGTGGCAGTCCACAGCAAGTGTGGAAACGCTTGCGAGGTCTGCTTTTTATTAATAAATATTCATGCACAGTGGAGTGCTTTATCATTCCCATTGTGTCAAGGAGATTGGTAAATGTGTGACTAATGCATTTTAGTGCGGTGATGCGGACACCAGCACTAAAATGCGTTAGCCTAACCCCTGATGCGTGGTACTTGGCAGGGCTGTGGATGGTCGCGGGGACAAACAGAGCCAAGTAAACACTAAGGGCCTGATTACAAGTATACGTGCTATTTATCGCACCTGGTAAATAACGATACCACGGGGTTCGTAATTTTTCGGGTGTGATAAAAAAGCCCCTATTATATGTTTCTGGGAAATAAAATGCAGATTTTGGTGTTTATCTCACCAAAATCCGCATGATACGGTAAACACTGTATGCTTTTCCCCGTTAAATTTCGTCAGGTTTGATCTGCCGAAATGTAACGATTGTTGAGGTATTTAACATATCTGATGATTAACGGATGCATTCAATTAAACTAAACTCGTAATTCCGACCCATGCGTAAACAGCGGTTTACTCATTGGTTAGAATTGAACAAACAACTCGGAATCAGGGCCTAATTCTGGAAACTATCTGAAGCTGTCACAGCAATGTGCAAGAAGCCCTTTTTATGTAGAATGAACACGTCATCATGGTTAAACTAATTGTTCCACAGAATTGGGGTATATGTATATATCTTTGGGATGGAGCAGGTTCCTCTCTGAAATTGTATAGAGGATGACTGTATGTCCTGGCGGTCTGTGATCAATACAGGTCTCTCATGAGCAGCTGGCCCAATCACTTTCACTCAACGACGCCTGCTTACTGTGGCATTCCGTTTTGACCTTCAGTGTAGTGTGTGTTCATCATTTAGCCGCATTTAAAGAGGTAATCAATCAAGACGGCTACCACAGGGTCAGCTGGATAAACAACGTTAAGAAACTAGTATTTGCCCTAGGCCTTAAAGGCTCTTGGGAAGGCCAGAATCCACCCAGTAAAGATGATCTCAAAAAAGCATACTGGGCCTGGGTCGATACACAGGAACTCAGTAATCCCAGAGCAGGAAGGATGACAGAAGATTTTTATCAGTTTAAGCAGCACATACTTCTGGAACCATATTTAGATTTTATCCAGAGTTCAAGAGATAGGGCACTCTACATACAGTTCAGGGTTGGCTCCCTCTTGGTTCGCGGGCTAACTGCAAAATGGAGTCCCCCTCATCAGACAATTGCGGGTTGCCCCTGTTGTGAGGCACCAAAAGAGAGTGTGGCCCACATAATGTTTGCATGCCCAGTATACACCCGGGCTAGATCAAGATGGCTAAAACCGATCTGTAGACAGCTGGGTACCTCGGATCATTGTGTTGCTCTGCGGATTCTGAAATCAGATCCAAGATCCCTTTTTGCCTGTGGTGTGGCAAAGTACCTTGGTTGTATTTGGCTTGTCAGGTCCAAATTCCTATGCAGAGAGGTCTGATATTATATTGCGATCCCTTTTTTATATTTTTCAAATGTCCTCAAATAGCCTAAAAAGATGTCATGTTTTTTTTTTTACTTAATTTAATTAGTTTTATTCACTAATTACATTTGACTATTTATTGAATGTACGAATGAACTCTCCATCTTGATTTTGGAATTAGCGTGCTATTGTTAATAATTGCTAACAAAATGAACAATTGCTTATATATTATGCCCTGATGGAATGTACATACCTAGTTTTAATCAATGTTTTTATGATAACTTGTATCTTTCATTGCTGGATTATAAGAATGATGATGCTTTTATGATACTTATTATCGAAATAAAGCTATTTGATACATTTAGCTGAGCTGAAGCCCACCCAGGGTGATGGGTATACACGCCAACAGACCCAATTCAGGCGGAAGACTCCTGATTTTTAAGCCAAAAATGACTTATTTTTACCTGTCTCCCACCTGAAATTGCCTCTGCGTTAATATTAGTTTGTGGGGCGGATACATTCCCATGACTTGTTTCCCAAATCTCCCACTTTCCAGTTTTGAAATGTTGACATGCAATAAATCTGCCACCACTCAGCTCATGCAAACATGTCTTGGGCCTGGCTCAATGCCATATGGGGAGTCTGTCACATACATGCCAATAGAACCGATTCAGACAAAACAAAATGGCTTTATTTTGTCTGTCTCCCGCCTGAAAATGTGTCTTCTTCAATACAAGTCAATGGGGGAAATACATTCTCCTGATGATTTATTTTAAATCTCCCGCTTTGCTTGTCTAAAATGTTGGTGTGTATACTGTCCATACTCTTGCAGAAACAAGTGGATGTCCTATTCAGTTCTGACCACTGACCTGGGTATTCTAATCACTTTGACATAGTTGGTATGAGGCGTACAACTTCACCAGTGGCCCATGACCACTGGGGAGATATCTTTCTATGCTTGATGCTGAGAGACTGGGAGTAATCCACTATCTCCTGATCTTGGAAAGATGACCCATTGTGGTTCTTACCTCCTTTTACCAACCCATGAGTAGCCATTATCTTCTCGAACTTGGGAATCACTTTACATGCAGATGTGGTGGGCACAATCTTGACTTGCAGGTATTTGGAGTATACCTTCAGGAAAAAGGAGCCCGTCCATTCTATGTGTGCTAACCCCCTGCAGGTTAGAGAGAAAGCACTAGGCTTTCTTATATAACCCTCACCCACCAGGGTTACCCCTTGGCGGCTGTCTTGCTCCGCCTTTCAGATAATACAGAATTCTACAAATTCCACTTCCACACGGTGGCTCAAACACGGCGGAGCAGGAGACATAAAACACAACAATACCTAGAAAAGGGTTTTATTTTACAAAATGCAAAGACTCTCTTTTTAGAATAAGGCTTGGGGTTTTATTTATGCAATGCTCTCTAACAGAAAGGCTTTCCCAGATGCCAAATGTCCCACATTCAAATATAGATAGAGATATATATATTTATATGCAAGCAATAATAAATGCAACAGTTAAATGCATAGATAATGATATGAAATACAAGCAGCAAATAATATGAGATAAAACTTAAGCAAATATACTGGACGTCCTGCAGAAAGATATATATGTACACTAAATACATCAAATGATTACTTTGGATGTGCACCTCACTCATTCACACATCACAAAGAAAACACCTCAAATGATCAAAGCCACTGGCCACACATCACAATGGCAATAATCAAAACTCTACACTTCACCTGGTGCAAACACTGCATCTTAGCCCACTCCTGACCGGGGATTTAATAGCCGGGGATAAGAGCCTCAGAAACCAGGGTTCCGCTGTACCGAAGTAGACACATCCGTCCCTATTCGGATTCCAAAATCCCGGTTTCTAAGTCAACAACCCTCAGCTTTGGGGGGGCGCTAGGTGGCGCACGACCAAGATGGCCGCACTGTAGTGAGGCTCTTGCTGCCCGGCGGCTTAATCTGACCTATTATCCTGCCCATGTAACTGGAAATGATCGCCAGACGCATGAAGAGAACGCAAGAAGCCCTCTGCCTCCTGGTGGAATCCTTTTATTGAGGCGAAGAACGTCCGGCGGTGGCAGCGCTTCATTGTATTGACAACGCCG
This sequence comes from Calotriton arnoldi, assembly GCA_963921515.1. NCBI lineage: Eukaryota > Metazoa > Chordata > Amphibia > Caudata > Salamandridae > Calotriton > Calotriton arnoldi. The sequence continues at coordinate 118,882 of CAWUFW010002561.1, read as the reverse complement.
GGGCCGAAGTGAACGCTGCTGGAAGCTAAATCAGCTACCCACATCACGCAAGCCCCGTGGCACCCATGCGGTGACTAGGCCGCTAAAGACTAATCAATACTACGGTGGCATAAACCACCTTACAAGTAAGGCCGACGAACGACCCCCCTAGAGCATGCTCCTCTACTAATGACATCGCTGTTGGTGAAGGAGACAAGGGATAAGGGGGTGAGAGGTGCCAAACGAAGCAGCTGCGTAACGACTGTGACCGCCGATGGAGCCATCTTGAGCGGTGCTACAGCAACAGGAGGTAAAGCGAATTGCTTGACTGGCGGCGGAGAGGAATTTGGGGCCAATATTATAAAATGCACAGGTGCCCGCACGCATGGTAGAGATTAGCAAAAGCACCTTAATAAAATGAAGGAGCTCCAAGGGACATTTTGTCACAAGGCATTAATGGCTGAGAACTCAGGGCCAAGGTGGTGACGCGCTTCATTCAGACTGTCCTCTGCTGTCTCCACGATATATGCAGCCATTGCCGTTGTGAACAGTAGAACTGCAACGCAATGGGATACCCCCCTTTTAGCGTGACGGCAACATAGAGATGTGCAGGAGTTTCACGCTTCTCTGAAAAAGACGGCTCTGATATAGCAGTGCAGAAAAGATCGCTGTGTGCGGTGCTGAAGCAAGAGAGAGGGGGCGCAACGGCATATCGCACTACAGATTGTGGCGCGAAGGGTGCCTATATCGCATACCAGACTAAGCGCTTATATGCACAGCAGAGTCCAGTGGAAGGCCTTAATGAGTAAGGCGAGCTTAAAGGGATATATCTGCGCATGGCATAGGTGGCTGTGAACACAGGGTTAAGGCATTGACACGCTGCATCTTAGCTGCTCTCCTCGACCTCTTTGATATTCGCAACCACAGCCACTATGGATAGTTGAGCTGCAGTGCAGTGTGATACCCTCTTCTGAAGCGACGATATCGCAGAGGCCGACGTTTTGCACTTCACTATCAAGAACAGCTCTGGGGTTACGGCGCCGACATCGCTACAAGCCAGTACACTGCAGACCCCTCACACAACAACAAAGTGAACTAGCGAGCGTACCTCCAGGCCCGGTTGGACATACCTGAACCACGCTGGTCCCGCCATGAGGAAGGCAGATGGCAAACAATCAAAGCTTACCTTCGAGGCCAGAAAGGCTGCTACACGTTCAAGTTCAGATGAACAGGACCACACAAGTACAGAGCACACACAAGAGCCAACGGCTGCTCAGGAGAATGATGTTAAGAGTCTCTTACTCGCTATGCAACACAGTCTTATCTCTATAGAGAGTTAAATGGACTCCATGACAACCCGCGTGTGCTCCATAGTGCATAAATTGGACAAACATGATGAGCGGATCAAAGAGACAGAGAGACGAATATCAGACAATGAAGATACTACGGTTAAAATGCAAAAACAAGTTGCGCAGATGGACAAGATCCTCAAAATTATTGCTGCAAAAAATGAGGACTTAGAAGCGCGCAGTAGGCGTAACAATATACGCGTAATTGGTATCCCGGAAAGCACAAACACAGGTCGTATGGAGGAATTCATTGAACACCTGTTGCGCGAAACGTTTGGTGCTGATTCCTTCTCTTCGCAGATGACAATAGAGCGGGCGCACCGATTGTTGGGCCCCAGACCCCCTCCAGGAAGCACTCCTCGACCGATTATTGCACGTTTACTTAATTTTCGAGACCGCGATGTGGCTTTGACATTGGCCTGGGGAAAAAAGGCACCTGAGATTTGAGGGCAATGAATTTCCCATATACCCTGATTTTACAGCCGCGGTCCAGGAGGCGAGACGTAAGTTTATCCCAGCCAAGCAAAAACGGCGCCAGGCACAAATTGATTACGCTTTAATGTATCCAGCACGCCTGCGAGTTACACATCAGGGTAAGCAGCACTTCTTCATTAACACGCAGCAAGTTGACGATTTTCTTAAACGTATTAAACAACAAGATTCACCTCGTGCAACGCAGGAAAACCCATCCAGATCTCCATCTCCAAAGTCGGACTAAGCCTCCAAAGATCCCAAGCCTCGGCATGGTCATGGGAATATAAGAGCAGTGGACTTTCCCTTCTTCTTCTTTGAATCCAGGGAAGCGCTAATTTACCTGAAGCTCACCTTCCAGACCGAACAACGCAGCATACAGTATTCGGGAAGGACAATGCTACGGCGTTGTAATCAGATAAGTGGAGTGGGAGGAAAGGAGAGAGAGAGTAAAAGGTGAGTTTAGGAAATAGGACTGTAGCACAAACTATACCAGGCACCCCATCCTCCTCCCCAGGTTACTGGTGGACACTCCATCACATGGAGGGGAAGGGAGAACCCTCGTGTGCCCCCTGGTGTACCCCCAAGGGCGTTCCCCCATATATTTGGGTAGTCTTTAATTGTTTTGTTATGGGTTGGGTTGCTTTGTGTGTGAGAGGGAGGGCAGAGAAATACCGGCATGTTTGGGTTGCTGTTGTGGGAGGGGGTGGGATGGGGAACACTGTTTGATATCCAAATAAGACACGATACGAAATGGGTAGACTTGATGATACACATACAGATGAAACTAAGCAGTAATAGGTCTGGAGAACTCATCAGAACTTATATGACGTTCGAACTATGGCTCAGGACACCACAGTATTGAAAATACAACTATTGACATGGAATGTTAGGAGACTGGGAGACCCACGCAAGCGTAGACAAATATTGGCATACCTAGATAGGCACCATATCCATATTTAAACACAAAAAGGCTGCCCCTCACAAGGGTTCCTACAGGTTCCTACAGAGTTATACTGAGATGCACTACCAGTGGGGGCATCTCATAAAAAGTTACGGTCTGACTTTGGGAATATTTATGCATCACAACCTTTATTTGCATATACAAGGTCGAGAAACATTAAAGAAGTACTTGCAAGCAAAACGATTGCACATAGAAAAAATAGGTATGCGAAAATGTCAGAACTGCATACATTGCAATAATGTTATCATGGGCAACAAGATTTCACATCCACACACTGGGGAAAACATCAAGTTATTTTTCAAGGGAGATTGTAACACTCATCATGTGATTTACTCCATTAAGTGTCCATGTGGTCTGTTATACATCGGGAAGACCGAAAGGAAACTTAAGATCCGAATTTCTGAACATAAAAGTCGCATACGTAATATGAGTGCCACATCCAGTTTAGCTATACATTGGTCAGAACATCATCACACGATAGCTCAAATAAGGTTCCAGATTCTGGAAACAGTGGCAGAACAAACAGGAGTAGACATCAGTAAACGTTTATTACAAAGGGAGATCTTTTGGATAAAGAGGTTGGGTACATTGAAACCACGGGGGCTCAATGATCGTCTTGAGATGAGCTGTTTTCTCTAAAATGAATTCTGGTATTTTTGCTTATTCCACTGACTTATTGTCAGTTTGCATATGTTTCCTTCCTCAATGTATATATTTTAAATGTTATTTTAGGAGAACCTCAAGTTTTTATTTCAGTTTGCACATTGTTTGGTGTACGGGTATTTTTTAATTTTTGTATATGTTCTTCTTCTTTTCACTTTCATTACGCCGTGGGGGTAGTTACTTCACTTTTGTCGAATCACTAGATCATTGAATTCTACATTCTAAGATGGTCGCGTGTCAGTAGGTAGTTCGTAAGTTCCATATTTCGCATCGCGTTTTCATCGTTAATTCTTTTTTTCACAGGAGTATTGTACGTAAATAGTGGCAAACACAATATAGTATTTATTCCACATAGACAGCTTCTTTTCAGAGTTGGTTACGAGTTTTTTACCACTTCAACATGGCGCTGCTTACGATGTAGCATTTGTCCCCTGTCACGTGATAGGGTTTATTTTCTTTAAGACCGAACGCCGCTATGGTTGTGTACTCGGTTTGTTGCGGAGGCTATGGAAGCGGTGATCAGGGAACGGGTTTAAGCGGTAAGCAGTGTGTTATATAATCTGCAGTAAGATAGTACGAGGGACAGATTGGGACAAGTTTGATTAAGTTCTTCGGGAACTTGTTCGTTTGTGTTTTTTAGAGGCTTTACGGTTGGGGTAGAGTGGTCGTCCTTGTAATCAACTCTTACAGGATCCAGAGTATTTTTTGCTACATGCAAAGTCTTGTCACTAGCAGGTATGAACCAGAGTACTTTCTAGTATGTTTGTTTGGGTTTTGAGCGTTGGTGGTATGTTGCTCATATTATTTCATTGATTGTTTACAGCGTGTGCTGGCTGTTATGGGCCATTTATACTCCTCATTCGATAACGCACCATTTATATTCCGTGAGTATGGTGGTTTTGTAATTCATTTCAGGCATTAGATTTGCTGGGAAATTTGGTCTTTTTTACTTTTTTTCTTCTTACTTACGCTTTTCTTGTGTCAATTATGTCGGTTCCTTTTGCATGTGTTTCTTATCACATCTGTGGACGTATTTTGCTTTAAAGGGCAGCACATAATGGTTCTCATTTTTGGGAGAAGGACAATATACTGTATTATTGAATGAAGAATACGGATGGCATATAGATCGGCAGGAATGTACATTTACAGTATCATGTTACTTTGTTTTGCAGAGACGCCCCTGAAGAAGGGACATCAGTAGTCCCGAAATGCATTGGGCTTATGTTTTGGAATTATGTTTTGCGATTATGATGTTGGTGTAGTATTGTTAATTAGTTTGAAAAAATGTTTGTAATAATCAACACAGCATAGATGTGTATTGCTTTGTGTAATGAGGTATTTTTTTGATGAAATTTGATGATTATTAAATACGTGTTCATTTCAAAAAGAGTGAATTTATGTTTACAAGCACGATAGGTTGTATATCATTTTAAGTTGTGCGCAACTGAGTCCAGCAGGCTATTAGCCTTCTGGCCCCCCCTTTTGACTTGATTGCCTGGTGTGGTAGGTTCACACCATCAGGCGCAGCACACAGATCAATAGAAAGATCAATAATTTTGGTTTAAAAAGTGAAAGCAAGGAGTGCGTAGTCCACATCCCATTCAGTTATTCACCTTCAACCTACAATTGGACCACTGCACCCTGAAGGTACAATGTCCTTCGAATCAATATCAACTATTACGGAAAACAGAGCCACTACTAAGGCTTATACTGTTGAGCAAGCTAACGAAATTTATGGTCTTATTCAAGAAGCAAAAGAATTCAATGTACACAGCGGATCTATTAGCCACCAGTTAAAACAGCTTGAGTTCATTACCAAACGAGAACTTAATCAGCGACTTCATGCCTCAACTTTAATTCAATATCATAAGGTTAAGAGGATTCCTCGAGGACTACGACTAGCGATCAAACCCATGTTATATCGTTTGCAACACAACGTCCAGTTCTTGGAAAAATGGTATCAAATTCTCAATAAGTGTTCTCTTGATTTGATTTTACTTCTAGTTGAGGAATTAGCTAAAACTATTCAGGAATTAGAAGAAGAAATCGCTAGTATTCGCACAGATTTGTCAAGCAGAATGCCAGAGGATGAATGACAACTATTTTTAGATGATCTAAATCAAAAATTGGATGACTATGGTAAAGAATTGCAAGAAACAAAGTTACGCAAGTTCAAACGTGACACTGTTGACTACAAGCTTAATGAGGCATACACCTGGGCAGAGGTGTATGCCCAAAGACGCTTTACACGCAGGCCGAATACATCTTCTGAAGAGAGCATTGCGACAGACAAGGACACAGATCTAGCAAGAATACCAGTCAAGCACACACAAACGGCTAGAGATGACAACAGAGGGGATAAAGCTGGATCATCTACACAGCAGATTTCTTTTTTGTCTCAGGTACCGGACATGGGCCAGCCACCCGATGCAAGTACAGCAAGAGGAAGCAAAAAACAAGGCGAGGACAAAGAAAAAGACAAAGGGAAGAAGGGAATGAGGAGCCAGGGCAAACTCTCGTAATAAATATATCATCACGAGTTTTAACATTTAAGGAAACCGCCATTTTAAACAAAGGGACCACTTTTGTTCCCACTTACACAGGTTCATCTTTCGAAAATGAAATATCTATGTATAAGTTCATGAGAATACTTAGGCTGAGGAATTTTTTTGAGAATGTTATTCCAGCACATGATCCCGAAGAAATTCAGTTGAGTGAATTCAGACCAAAAAGTACTTTTGAAGCACCAGTGTCGCATAAGACGCTTGACATGTTTGAATCATTGGTTAACAAGGACCTTAAGAAATTGAAATACAAAAGGAAAAAGAACTCTCCTAATAATCTCAACAGAGCAGAAAAAAGTACATTAGCACAATTGGCCAGAGACAAGGACATCACATTTCAAAAAGCAGACAAAGGCGGAGCTTTAGTGCTGATGGACACTTGTTTTTATGAGAGAAAAGTCACAGAACATGTGGGCAACACTGATATATACATGCCACTGGATAAGGATCCAACAAGTGAGATTATTGGTTTACTGCAACAAATTATTGAAAAAGCCCTCAACATGGATTGGATAGAAGAGAGCACAGCTATATTTCTATTACCGCAATTTCCAAGGAGACCAAAGCTTTATATGCTTCCAAAAGTTCATAAAAATTTACACAACCCACCGTTCCGACCTATTGTGTCGGGATGTGGGTCTGTGTTTGAACCTGCTGGCAGATTAATTGACACATTTTTACAGCCTTTTGTGCAATCATGGCACACTTATATACAGGATACTTCGGATTTCATAATGAAGTTGGAGAAAGTGACTTTATCATCACAACAAAAATATGTATTGTGCACGATAGATGTCGTTGCACTGTACACATCGATTGCACACTCTGAAGGTCTCGAGGCAATCGAGTGGAGTTTACTAAATCAGGACGAAATTGGGACCAGCAAAATATTTTTGCTTGAACTTATTCATTTTTGTCTGCATCATAGTTATTTTACATGGGATAACAAGTTCTATTTACAACTTAGTGGAACTTCCATGGGGTTCGCAGGAGCCCCATCGTACGCTAATACATTCATGGCAAAATATGAGGCAGATTATATTTTTGCAAAAGCGGAGTGGACCGAGAATCTGGTGTTTTTTTGTCGTTACATAGATGACATGTTTTTGATCTGGAATGGGTCAGAAGGTAGTCTCATAGAGAATATCTCACAACTGAATTTGATGAACCCCAGGATCCAGTTCACTTATACTATCAGCCAGAAGGAAGTTTCGTTCTTAGATGTCAATGTGGAATGGAGTGAAAAGGGTTTGACCACCAGTCTATATCAAAAACCAACGGATAGGAACAGCTCTTTGCTGTTCCAAAGTTTTCATCCACCTACTTTACTGAACAATCTCCCATATTCTCAGTTTCTACGAGTCAGGCGACTTGTTTCGGACATTACCCAATGTCAAACTTCTATTCATGACCTGAAGTTGAAATACACAAAACGTGGATATTCCAGTGAACTTTTGGATAATCAAGCACAAAGAGCGTTGTCCCAAGAAAGAGGAGATCTACTGAAGAAGAAAAAACATAAAACAGAAACATCACGTGTCGTTTTTGTTTCAAAATGTTCGACCAATTCACCAAAGATACGAAACATCATTAAAAAAGATGGGAACTTTTACAAGAAGAGTCTGACTTTGGGAATATTTATGCATCACAACCTTTATTTGCATATACAAGGTCGAGAAACATTAAAGAAGTACTTGCAAGCAAAACGATTGCACACAGAAAAAATACCATAGGTATGCGAAAATGTCAGAACTGCATACATTGCAATACTGTTATCATGGGCAACACGATTTCACATCCACACACTGGGGAAAACATCAAGTTATTTTTCAAGGGAGATTGTAACACTCATCATGTGATTTACTCCATTAAGTGTCCATGTGGTCTGTTATACATCGGGAAGACCGAAAGGAAACTTAAGATCCGAATTTCTGAACATAAAAGTCGCATACGTAATATGAGTGCCACATCCAGTTTAGCTATACATTGGTCAGAACATCATCACACGATAGCTCAAATAAGGTTCCAGATTCTGGAAACAGTGGCAGAACAAACAGGAGTAGACATCAGTAAACGTTTATTACAAAGGGAGATCTTTTGGATAAAGAGGTTGGGTACATTGAAACCACGGGGGCTCAATGATCGTCTTGAGATGAGCTGTTTTCTCTAAAATGAATTCTGGTATTTTTGCTTATTCCACTGACAGTTAGCATATGTTTCCTTCCTCAATGTATATATTTTAAATGTTATTTTAGGAGAACCTCAAGTTTTTTATTTCAGTTTGCACATTGTTTGGTGTACGGGTATTTTTTAATTTTTGTATATGTTCTTCTTCTTTTCACTTTCATTACGCCGTGGGGGTAGTTACTTCACTTTTGTCGAATCACTAGATCATTGAATTCTACATTCTAACATGGTCACGTGTCAGATGGTGGTTCGTAAGTTCCATATTTCGCATCGCGTTTTCATCGTTAATTCGTTTTTTCACAGGAGTATTGTACGTAAATAGTGGCAAACACAATATAGTATTTATTCCACATAGACAGCGTCTTTTCAGAGTTGGTTACGAGTTTTTTACCACTTCAACATGGCGCTGCTTACGATGTAGCATTTGTCCCCTGTCACGTGATTGGGTTTATTTTCTTTAAGACCCAACGCCGCTATGGTTGTGTACTCGGTTTGTTGCGGAGGCTATGGAAGCGGTGATCACGGAACGGGTTTAAGCGGTAAGCAGTGTGTTATATAATCTGCGGTAAGATAGTACGAGGGACAGATTGGGACAAGTTTGATTAAGTTCTTCGGGAACTTGTTAGTTTGTGTTTTTTAGAGGCTTTACGGTTGGGGTAGAGTGGTCGTCCTTGTAATCAACTCTTACAGGATCCAGAGTATTTTTTGCTACATGCAAAGTCTTGTCACTAGCAGGTATGAACCAGAGTACTTTCTAGTATGTTTGTTTGGGTTTTGAGCGTAGCTGGTATGTTGCTCATATTATTTCATTGATTGTTTACAGCGTGTGCTGGCTGTTATGGGCCATTTATACTCCTCATTCGATAACGCACCATTTATATTCCGTGAGTATGGTGGTTTTGTAATTCATTTCAGGCATTAGATTTGCTGGGAAATTTGGTCTTTTTACTTTTTTCTTCTTACTTACGCTTTTCTTGTGTCATTTATGTCGGTTCCTTTTGCATGTGTTTCTTATCACATCTGTGGACGTATTTTGCTTTAAAGAGCAGCACATAATGGTTCTCATTTTTGGGAGAAGGACAATATACTGTATTATTGAATGAAGTATACGGATGGCATATAGATCGGCAGGAATGTACATTTACAGTATCATGTTACTTTGTTTTGCAGAGACGCCCCTGAAGAAGGGACATCAGTAGTCCCGAAATGCATTGGGCTTATGTTTTGGAATTATGTTTTGCGATTATGATGTTGGTGTAGTATTGTTAATTAGTTTGAAAAAATGTTTGTAATAATCAACACAGCATAGATGTGTATTGCTTTGTGTAATGAGGTATTTTTTGATGAAATTTGATGATTATTAAATACGTGTTCATTTAAAAAAGAGTGAATTTATGTTTACAAGCACGATAGGTTGTATATCATTTTAAGTTGTGCGCAACTGAGTCCAGCAGGCTATTAGCCTTCTGGCCCCCCCTTTTGACTTGATTGCCTGGTGTGGTAGGTTCACACCATCAGGCGCAGCACACAGATCAATAGAAAGATCAATAATTTTGGTTTAAAAAGTGAAAGCAAGGAGTGCGTAGTCCACATCCCATTCAGTTATTCACCTTCAACCTACAATTGGACCACTGCACCTGAAGGTACAATGTCCTTCGAATCAATATCAACTATTACGGAAAACAGAGCCACTACTAAGGCTTATACTGTTGAGCAAGCTAACAAAATTTATGGTCTTATTCAAGAAGCAAAAGAATTCAATGTACACAGCGGATCTATTAGCCACCAGTTAAAACAGCTTGAGTTCATTACCAAACGAGAACTTAATCAGCGACTTCATGCCTCAACTTTAATTCAATATCATAAGGTTAAGAGGATTCCTCGAGGACTACGACTAGCGATCAAACCCATGTTATATCGTTTGCAACACAACGTCCAGTTCATGGAAAAATGGTATCAAATTCTCAATAAGTGTTCTCTTGATTTGATTTTACTTCTAGTTGAGGAATTAGCTAAAACTATTCAGGAATTAGAAGAAATCGCTAGTATTCGCACAGATTTGTCAAGCAGAATGCCAGAGGATGAATGACAACTATTTTTAGATGATCTAAATCAAAAATTGGATGACTATGGTAAAGAATTGCAAGAAACAAAGTTACGCAAGTTCAAATGTGACACTATTGACTACAAGCTTAATGAGGCATACACCTGGGCAGAGGTGTATGCCCAAAGACGCTTTACACGCAGGCCGAATACATCCTCTGAAGAGAGCATTGCGACAGACAAGGACACAGATCTAGCAAGAATACCAGTCAAGCACACACAAACGGCTAGAGATGACAACAGAGGGGATAAAGCTGGATCATCTACACAGCAGATTTCTTTTTTGTCTCAGGTACCGGACATGGGCCAGCCACCCGATGCAAGTACAGCAAGAGGAAGCAAAAAACAAGGCGAGGACAAAGAAAAAGACAAAGGGAAGAAGGGAATGAGGAGCCAGGGCAAACTCTCGTAATAAATATATCATCACGAGTCTTAACATTTAAGGAAACCGCCATTTTAAACAAAGGGACCACTTTTGTTCCCACTTACACAGGTTCATCTTTCGAAAATGAAATATCTATGTATAAGTTCATGAGAATACTTAGGCTGAGGAATTTTTTTGAGAATGTTATTCCAGCACATGATCCCGAAGAAATTCAGTTGAGTGAATTCAGACCAAAAAGTACTTTTGAAGCACCAGTGTCACATAGACGCTTGACATGTTTGAATCATTGGTTAACAAGGACCTTAAGAAATTGAAATACAAAAGGAAAAAGAACTCTCCTAATAATCTCAACAGAGCAGAAAAAAGTACATTAGCACAATTGGCCAGAGACAAGGACATCACATTTCAAAAAGCAGACAAAGGCGGAGCTTTAGTGCTGATGGACACTTGTTTTTATGAGAGAAAAGTCACAGAACATGTGGGCAACACTTATATATACATGCCACTGGATAAGGATCCAACAAGTGAGATTATTGGTTTACTGCAACAAATTATTGAAAAAGCCCTCAACATGGATTGGATAGAAGAGAGCACAGCTAAATTTCTATTACCGCAATTTCCAAGGAGACCAAAGCTTTATATGCTTCCAAAAGGTCATAAAAATTTACACAACCCACCGTTCCGACCTATTGTGTCGGGATGTGGGTCTGTGTTTGAACCTGCTGGCAGATTAATTGACAAATTTTTACAGCCTTTTGTGCAATCATGGCACACTTATATACAGGATACTTCGGATTTCATAATGAAGTTGGAGAAAGTGACTTTATCATCACAACAAAAATATGTATTGTGCACGATAGATGTCGATGCACTGTACACATCGATTGCACACTCTGAAGGTCTCGAGGCAATCGAGTGGAGTTTACTAAATCAGGACGAAATTGGGACCAGCAAAATATTTTTGCTTGAACTTATTCATTTTTGTCTGCATCATAGTTATTTTACATGGGATAACAAGTTCTATTTACAACTTAGTGGAACTTCCATGGGGTTCGCAGGAGCCCCATCGTACGCTAATACATTCATGGCAAAATATGAGGCAGATTATATTTTTGCAAAAGCGGAGTGGACCGAGAATCTGGTGTTTTTTTGTCGTTGCATAGATGACATGTTTTTGATCTGGAATGGGTCAGAAGGTAGTCTCATAGAGAATATCTCACAACTGAATTTGATGAACCCCAGGATCCAGTTCACTTATACTATCAGCCAGAAGGAAGTTTCGTTCTTAGATGTCAATGTGGAATGGAGTGAAAAGGGTTTGACCACTAGTCTATATCAAAAACCAACGGATAGGAACAGCTCTTTGCTGTTCCAAAGTTTTCATCCACCTACTTTACTGAACAATCTCCCATATTCTCAGTTTCTACGAGTCAGGCGACTTGTTTCGGACATTACCCAATGTCAAACTTCTATTCATGACCTGAAGTTGAAATACACAAAACGTGGATATCCCAGTGAACTTTTGGATAATCAAGCACAGAGAGCGTTGTCCCAAGAAAGAAGAGATCTACTGAAGAAGAAAAAACATAAAACAGAAACATCACGTGTCGTTTTTGTTTCAAAATGTTCGACCAATTCACCAAAGATACGAAACATCATTAAAAAAAGATGGGAACTTTTACAAGAAGAGTCTGACTTTGGGAATATTTATGCATCACAACCTTTATTTGCATATACAAGGTCGAGAAACATTAAAGAAGTACTTGCAAGCAAAACGATTGCACACAGAAAAAATACCATAGGTATGCGAAAATGTCAGAACTGCATACATTGCAATACTGTTATCATGGGCAACACGATTTCACATCCACACACTGGGGAAAACATCAAGTTATTTTTCAAGGGAGATTGTAACACTCATCATGTGATTTACTCCATTAAGTGTCCCTGTGGTCTGTTATACATCGGGAAGACCGAAAGGAAACTTAAGATCCGAATTTCTGAACATAAAAGTCGCATACGTAATATGAGTGCCTCATCCAGTTTAGCTATACATTGGTCAGAACATCATCACACGATAGCTCAAATAAGGTTCCAGATTCTGGAAACAGTGGCAGAACAAACAGGAGTAGACATCAGTAAACGTTTATTACAAAGGGAGATCTTTTGGATAAAGAGGTTGGGTACATTGAAACCACGGGGCTCAATGATCGTCTTGAGATGAGCTGTTTTCTCTAAAATGAATTCTGGTATTTTTGCTTATTCCACTGACAGTTTGCATATGTTTCCTTCCTCAATGTATATATTTTAAATGTTATTTTAGGAGAACCTCAAGTTTTTTATTTCAGTTTGCACATTGTTTGGTGTACGGGTATTTTTTAATTTTTGTATATGTTCTTCTTCTTTTCACTTTCATTACGCCGTGGGGGTAGTTACTTCACTTTTGTCGAATCACTAGATCATTGAATTCTACATTCTAAGATGGTCACGTGTCAGTAGGTGGTTCGTAAGTTCCATATTTCGCATCGCGTTTTCATCGTTCATTTTTTCACAGGAGTATTGTACGTAAATAGTGGCAAACACAATATAGTATTTATTCCACATAGACAGCGTCTTTTCAGAGTTGGTTACGAGTTTTTTACCACTTCAACATGGCGCTGCTTACGATGTAGCATTTGTCCCCTGTCACGTGATGGGGTTTATTTTCTTTAAGACCCAACGCCGCTATGGTTGTGTACTCGGTTTGTTGCGGAGGCTATGGAAGCGGTGATCACGGAACGGGTTTAAGCGGTAAGCAGTGTGTTATATAATCTGCGGTAAGATAGTACGAGGGACAGATTGGGACAAGTTTGATTAAGTTCTTCGGGAACTTGTTCGTTTGTGTTTTTTAGAGGCTTTATGGTTGGGGTAGAGTGGTCGTCCTTGTAATCAACTCTTACAGGATCCAGAGTATTTTTTGCTACATGCAAAGTCTTGTCACTAGCAGGTATGAACCAGAGTACTTTCTAGTATGTTTGTTTGGGTTTTGAGCGTTGGTGGTATGTTGCTCATATTATTTCATTGATTGTTTACAGCGTGTGCTGGCTCTTATGGGCCATTTATACTCCTCATTCGATAAAGCACCATTTATATTCCGTGAGTATGGTGGTTTTGTAATTAATTTCAGGCATTAGATTTGCTGGGAAATTTAGTCTTTTTTACTTTTTTTCTTCTTACTTACGCTTTTCTTGTGTCATTTATGTCGGTTCCTTTTGCATGTGTTTCTTATCACATCTGTGGACGTATTTTGCTTTAAAGGGCAGCACATAATGGTTCTCATTTTTGGGAGAAGGACAATATACTGTATTATTGAATGAAGTATACGGATGGCATATAAATCGGCAGGAATGTACATTTTCAGTATCATGTTACTTTGTTTTGCAGAGACGCCCCTGAAGAAGGGACATCAGTAGTCCCGAAATGCATTGGGCTTATGTTTTGGAATTATGTTTTGCGATTATGATGTTGGTGTAGTATTGTTAATTAGTTTGAAAAAATGTTTGTAATAATCAACACAGCATAGATGTGTATTGCTTTGTGTAATGAGGTATTTTTTGATGAAATTTGATGATTATTAAATACGTGTTCATTTCAAAAAGAGTGAATTTATGTTTACAAGCACAATAGGTTGTATATCATTTTAAGTTGTGCGCACCTGAGTCCAGCAGGCTATTAGCCTTCT